>OU342743.1:342472934-343199363 GCA_910589775.1 Avena eriantha | reverse complement strand
TAGTGGATCCTTATGTGGTTCATGAAAATAACAGACATGCAATGACACTGGGTGTGGTTCATGAAAAGAACAGACATGCAATGACACCGGTGGATCCATATGTGGTTTGTCTAGAGGAACACACATGCAATGACACTGGGTGTGGTTCATGAAAAGAATAGACATGCAATGACACTAGTGGATCCTTATGTGGTTTGTGAGAAGAACATACATGCAATGACACAGGTGGATCCTTATGTGGTTCATGAAAAGAACTGACATGCAATGACACTGGGTGTCGTTCATGAAAATAACTGACATGCAATGACACTTGGTGTGGTTCATGAAAAGAACAAATATGCAATGACACCGGTGGATCCATGTGTGGTTTATGGAAGTAACAAACATGCAATGACTCTAGCTGTGGTTCAAGAAAAGAACAGACATGCAATGACACCGGGTGTGGTTCATGAAAAGAACAGACATGCAATGACACTGGTGGATCCTTATGTGGTTTGTTTAGAAGAACACACATGCAATGACACTGGGTGTGGTTCATGAAAAGAACAAACATGCAGTGACACTGGTGGATCCTTATGTGGTTTGTTTAGAGGAACACACATGCAATGACACTGGGTGTGGTTCATGAAAAGAACAGACATGCAATGACACTGGTGTATCCTTATGTGGTTTGTGAGAAGAACAGACATGCAATGACACTGGTGGATCCTTATGTGGTTCATGAAAAAGAACTGACATGCAATGACACTGGGTGTGGTTCATGAAAAGAACTGACAGGCAATGACACTAGGTGTGGTTCATGAAAAGAACAAACATGCAATGACACCGGTGGATCCATGTGTGGTTTATGGAAGTAACACACATGCAATGACTCTAGCTGTGGTTCATGAAAAGAACAGACATGTAATGACACCGGGTGTGGTTCATGAAAAGAACAGACATGCAATGAGACTGGTGGATCCTTATGTGGTTTGTTTAGAAGAACACACATGCAATGACACTGGGTGTGGTTCATGAAAAGAACAAACATGCAATTACACTTGTGGATCCTTATGTGGTTTGTTTAGAGGAACAGACATGCAATGACACCGGTGGATCCATGTGTGGTTCATGAGAAGAACACACATCCAATGACACCGGTGGATCCTTATGTGGTTCACGAAAAGAATAGAAATGAAGTGCCCCCGGTGGATCCTTATGTGGTCTATCTAGAGGAACATACATGCAATGACACCGGGTGTGGTTCATGAAAAGAACAGACATGCAATGAGACTGGTGGATCCTTATGTGGTTTGTTTAGAAGAACACACATGCAATGACACTGGGTGTGGTTCATGAAAAGAACAAACATGCAATTACACTTGTGGATCCTTATGTGGTTTGTTTAGAGGAACAGACATGCAATGACACCGGTGGATCCATGTGTGGTTCATGAGAAGAACACACATCCAATGACACCGGTGGATCCTTATGTGGTTCATGAAAAGAATAGAAATGAAGTGCCCCCGGTGGATCCTTATGTGGTCTATCTAGAGGAACATACATGCAATGACACTGGGTGTGGTTCATGAAAAGAACAGACATGCTGTGACACCGGTGGATCCTTATGTGGTATGTCTAGAGGAACACACATGCAATGACACCGGGTGTGGTTCATGAAAAGAACAGACATGCAATGACTTATGTGGTTTGTATAGAAGAACACACATGCAATGACACTGGGTGTGGTTCATGAAAAGAACATACATGCAATGACACTGGTGGATCCTTATGTGTATTGTTTAGAGGAACAGACATGCAATGACACTGGTGGATCCTTATGTGGTTCATGACAAGAACTGACATGCAATGACACTGGGTGTGGTTCATGAAAAGAACTGACAGGCAATGACACTAGGTGTGGTTCATGAAAAGAACAAACATGCAATGACACCGGTGGATCCATGTGTGGTTTATGGAAGTAACACACATGCAATGACTCTAGCTGTGGTTCATGAAAAGAACAGACATGTAATGACACCGGGTTTGGTTCATGAAAAGAACAGACATGCAATGAGACTGGTGGATCCTTATGTGGTTTGTTTAGAAGAACACACATGCAATGACACTGGGTGTGGTTCATGAAAAGAACAAACATGCAATTACACTTGTGGATCCTTATGTGGTTTGTTTAGAGGAACAGACATGCAATGACACCGGTGGATCCATGTGTGGTTCATGAGAAGAACACACATCCAATGACACCGGTGGATCCTTATGTGGTTCACGAAAAGAATAGAAATGAAGTGCCCCCGGTGGATCCTTATGTGGTCTATCTAGAGGAACATACATGCAATGACACCGGGTGTGGTTCATGAAAAGAACAGACATGCAATGAGACTGGTGGATCCTTATGTGGTTTGTTTAGAAGAACACACATGCAATGACACTGGGTGTGGTTCATGAAAAGAACAAACATGCAATTACACTTGTGGATCCTTATGTGGTTTGTTTAGAGGAACAGACATGCAATGACACCGGTGGATCCATGTGTGGTTCATGAGAAGAACACACATCCAATGACACCGGTGGATCCTTATGTGGTTCATGAAAAGAATAGAAATGAAGTGCCCCCGGTGGATCCTTATGTGGTCTATCTAGAGGAACATACATGCAATGACACTGGGTGTGGTTCATGAAAAGAACAGACATGCTGTGACACCGGTGGATCCTTATGTGGTATGTCTAGAGGAACACACATGCAATGACACCGGGTGTGGTTCATGAAAAGAACAGACATGCAATGACTTATGTGGTTTGTATAGAAGAACACACATGCAATGACACTGGGTGTGGTTCATGAAAAGAACATACATGCAATGACACTGGTGGATCCTTATGTGTATTGTTTAGAGGAACAGACATGCAATGACACCGGTGGATCCATGTGTGGTTCATGAGAAGAACACACATCCAATGACACCGGTGGATCCTTATTTAGTTCGTGAAAAGAACAGACATGCAGTGACACTGGTGGATCCTTATGTGGTTTGTCTAGAGGAACACACATGCAATGACACAGGGTGTGGTTCATGAAAAGAACATACATGCAATCACACTAGGTGGATCCATATGTGGTTTGTGAGAAGAACATACGTGCAATGACACTGGTGGATCCTTACGTGGTTCATGAAAAGAACTGACATGCAATGACACTGGGTATGGTTCATGAAAAGAACAGACATGCAATGACACTGGTGGATCCTTATGTGGTTTGTTTAGAAGAGCAGACATGCAATGACACTGGGTGTGGTTCATGAAAAGAACAGACATGCAATGACAATGGTGGATCCTGATGTGGTTTGTTTAGAGGAACAGACATGCAATGACACCGGTGGATCCATGTGTGGTTCATGAGAAGAACACACATCCAATGACACCGGTGGATCCTTATGTGGTTCATGAAAAGAATAGACATGCAGTGACACTGGTAGATCCTTATGTGGTTTGTTTAGAGGAACACACATGCAATGACACCGGTGGATCCATATGTGGTTTGTGAGAAGAACAGACATGCAATGACACTGGTGGATCGTTACATGGTTCATGAAAATAACTGACATGCAATGGCACTGGGTGTGGTTCATGAAGAAAACAGACATGCAATGACACCGATGGATCCATGTGTGGTTCATGAAAAGAACATACATCCAGTGACACCGGTGGATCCTTATGTGGTTTGTCTAGAGGTACACACATGCAATGACACTGGGTGTGGTTCACTAAAAGAACAGACATGCAATGAAACTGGTGGATCCTAATGTGGTTTGTGAGAAGAACAGACATGTAATGACATTGGTGGATCCTTATGTGGTTCATGAAAAGAACTGACATGCAATGCCACCGGGTGTGGTTCATGAAAAGAACTGACGTGCAATGACACTGGGTGTGGTTCATGAAAAGAACAGACATGCAATGACACCGGTGGATCCATGTGTGGTTTATGGAAGTAACAGACATGCAATGACTCTAGTTGTGGTTCATGAAAAGAACAGACATGCAATGACACCGGGTGTGGTTCATGAAAAGACAGACATGCAATGACACTTGTGGATCCTTATGTGGTTTGTATAGAAGAACACACATGCAATGACACTGGGTGTGGTTCATGAAAAGAATAGACATGCAATGACACTGGTGGATCCATATGTGGTTTGTTTAGAGGAACAGACATGCAATGACACCGGTGGATCCATGTGTGGTTCATGAGAAGAACACATATCCAATGACACCGGTGGATCCTTATGTGGTTCATGAAAAGAATAGACATGGAGTGATACTGGTGGATCCTTATGTGGTTTGTCTAGAGGAACACACATGCAATGACACTAGGTGTGGTTCATGAAAATAACACACATGCAATCACACTAGGTGGATCCATATGTGGTTTGTGAGAAGAATAGACATGCAATGACACTTGTAGATCCTTATGTGGTTCATGAAAAGAACTGACATGCGATGCCACTAGGTGTGGTTCATGAAAAGAACAGACATGCAATGACACCGGTGGATCCATGTGTGGTTCTTGAAAAGAACAGACATGTAGTCACACTGGTGGATCCTTATGTGGTTTGTCTAGAGGAACACACATGCAATGACACTGGCTGTGGGTCATGAAAAGAACAGACATGCAATGACACTAGTGGATCCTTATGTGGTTTGTGAGAAGAACAGACATGCAATGACCCTAGTGGATCCTTATGTGGTTCATGAAAAGAACTGACATGCAATGACACTGGGTGTGGTTCATGAAAAGAACTGACATGCACTGACACTAGGTGTGGTTCATGAAAAGAACAGACATGCAATGACACCGGTGGATCCATGTGTGGTTTATGGAAGTAACAGACATGCAATGACTCTAGCTGTGGTTCATGAAAAGAACAGACATGCAATGACACCGGGTGTGGTTCATGAAAAGAATGGACATGCAATGACATTGGTGGATCCTTATGTGGTTTGTTTAGAAGAACACACATGCAATGACACTTGGTGTGGTTCATGAAAAGAACAGACATGCAATGACACTAGTGGATCCTTATGTGGTTTGTTTAGAGGAACAGACATGTAATGACACCGGTGGATCCATGTGTGGTTCATGAGAAGAATACACATCCAATGACACCAGTGGATCCTTATGTGGTTTGTGAGAAGAACAGACATGCAATGACACCGGTGGATCCTTATGTGGTATGTCTAGAGGAACACACAGGCAATGACACCGGGTGTGGTTCATGAAAAGAACAAACATGCAATGACACTGGTGGATCCTTATGTGGTTGTTTAGAGGAACATACTTGCAATGAAACCGGTGGATCCATGTGTGGTTCATGAGAAGAACACACATCTAATGACACCGGTGGATCCTTATGTGGTTCATGAAAAGAACAGACATGCAGTGACACCCGTGGATCCTTATGTGGTCTGTCTAGAGGAACACACATGCAATGACACCAGGTGTGGTTCATGAAAAGAACAGACATGCAATGACTTATATGGTTTGTTTAGAAGAACACACATGCAATGACACTGGGTGTGGTTCATGAAAAGAACAGACATGCAATGACACTGGTGGATCCTTATGTGGTTTGTTTAGAGGAACACACATGCAATGACACCGGTGGATCCATGTGTGGTTCATGAGAAGAACACACATCTAATGACACCGGTGGATCTGGGGGGGGGTCGACATTTTTCCAGAAGGAGTTCTGCTCCGCTGCCACCACCGGATTCCACGAAACAGCACCAGAAACTCTTTTCCGGCACCCTGCCGGGACAGGGAATTAGAGGAGATCATCGCCATCATCATCACCATCGCTTCTCCATCGACCATCCATGTTTCCCCCATCTATGAGTGAGTAATCCCCTGCTGTAGGCTATGGGGATGGTAGGGATTGGATGAGATCGTTCATGTAATGGATTCAGATTGTTAGGGCATGGTGCCTAGTATCTTTTATTAGTGCTTTATGACTTTGTTGCGACTTGTTATGCTTAATGCTTGTCACTAGGGCCGATTGCCATGATTTCAGATCTGAACATGTTATTGATTCATTATGATAGTATTGTTTATGGTCTTATCTACAAGTTTTATACACACGTTTTTGTCCGAAACCAATGGCCTCGAAGTGATAGAAATCAGGATAACCGGAGGGAATGGCTTTGATGTGAGGATCACATGTGTTCGTGGAGTGTTAATGCTTTGCTCCGGTGCTCTATTAAAAGGAGCACCTTAATTGCTAGTAGTTCCCTTGAGGCCCCGCTGCAAACGGGCTGGCAGGACAAAAGATGTTGTGCAAGTTCTCATTGCGAGCACGTATGACTATATATGGAACACATGCATAGGATTATCTAGTACTTGGATGATTTATCTTATTTATCTACAATTGCCCTATGTTCTATTTGCTATGTGAATTGTCTTGTCCATGCAACGCCCGTCAATCCATCCCTATGACTACCACACTCGAATCCTATTGTTTACCGCTATTGTTACTACTGTCTTTACTTTACTACTGCTGCTACTTTGCTATTCCTACTACAAAATTGTTGCTACTAATAAACTGCTGTGAGCAAGATTGTTTCCAGGTGCAGCTGAATTGACAACTCAGTTGTTGAGGCTTATAAGCATTCTTTGGCTCCCCTTGTGTCAAATCAATAAATTGGGTTTCACTTCCCTCGAAAATACTATCATACACCCCCTATACTTGTGGGTCATCAAGACTATTTTCTGGCACCGTTGCCGGGGAGCATATCTTTATTTATCAAGTTCACTTGGATTCTCTATTGTTCGCTGCTATCCATCCATCATGGGTAAGTCTCGTGATGGCAAGTTTCCTATTTTACCGTCCACTACAAGAAGAGGTACGGTTCTAAACACCTTTGCTGCTCTTGATTCACTATCTGTTATAAGTAAGCTCGTTACACCACCACATACACATGCTACACACACTACTACTACTGCTGAATCTGAAACTTCTGATGCTTATGATGCTGCTTCTACTGTGCTTGATAAGAGTGGTTCAATAGGTCTTTTCCTAGATGCTACGATTGCTAGAACTATAGCTGGAAATACCGAAACTCCTAATGAAGACACTACCACACCTGTTAGTTCACCTGAGTCTAGTGAAAGTTATGATATTGAAGATGGTTATGTTGAGATGACCGATGAATTTATTAAAGAATGTAAAAACACCCATGATAGGAGCGCTTCTAAGAGTCTCCTTGAGAGGCATACTATTAGACCCAAATTGTCTCCTATTGCTAAGTTTGCTGCTTCTCCCATAAACATTATAGATGAAGATTATGATTTCTCTCTCGATCTATCTTACATAGCTATTGTTGAGAAAGAACCTTTTTGTGGGACTAAGAATGAAAGTGTGGTAGCACATATGAATGAACTTCCTACCATGAGTGGCTTGTTTTCTGATGATATTAAGATGCGTACTTACTTTGTTGCTAAGATTTCCCCCTTTTCACTGAAAGGAGAAGCTAAAACTTGGTTTATTAATTTACCTCTGGATCTATTGATAGCCCTGAGTGCTTGATTAGTACTTTCCTGCAGAAATATTTTCCTCCTAGTGCTAGGCATGCTATTTTGCAGGAACTTTTTGATTTTAAACAAGGAGAAAAAGAGGTATTGCCTGAATCTTGGGCAAGGTTTTGTGCTTTGATTCATGCACAAGCTGGAAGTCCATTACCTCAGAATGAGCTTCTTGATATATTTTATAATGGACTAACCGATGAATCTAGGACATACCTAGATAGTTGTGCTGATTGTGTTTTCAGGAATAGGACTCCTAAGGAAGCTGAGGAATTAATGGCTAAAATAAGTAAGAATTATGAAGATTGGACTCCTCCTGATTAAGCTATACCTGTAGTAATTGTACCTGAACCAACTATTCCTGTGCCTATTCCAACATCAAAGAAGAGGGGAGTTATTGAATTAAATGATGAAGTGATGAAGGAAGCTAATAAATGTCTTAAGGAGAAGGGAATTAAAGCTATATATGTCAAGAATTTACCTCCTATAGAAGAATTATGTAAGCCTATTCCCTACTCACCCACTATTGAGGTACACTCTCTCCAACACTTTGATGAAGGTGATATCCCTTACTCTAAACCTCCTAATCAATGCTTAGAAGAATTTGATATCTTTATTGTTAAGCAAGATAATTTTAATAAATGGGTGCAAAATCATCTAATGGAAAACACGAGAGCTATTGTTAAGTTGAAACATATTGTGGAAAGAACCTCTAATGATGTTAAAATGATTGTTAAACACTTTCAAATGGTTCAAACTCAAATAGATCAACTCGTTAAAGTGCAAAAAGACTTGCTAGTTAATGCTGCTAAAGAAAAACATGCTTATGAAATTAGAACTAGAAGTGGTGCTGCTAGCCAGGATCCTCTATATCCTGAGGGCCATCCCAAAAGAATTGAGCAGGATTCTCAACAAGTTGAAAATAGTGGTTCGACTCGTAAGAAAATGAAAAAGAAACATAAAACTGTTGTAGAACCCTCTGAACCTGCTTTAGATCCTAGTAGTATATCTATCTCTGATGCTGAAACTGAAAGTGGTAATGAAGAAAATGAAGCTCCTAATGAAGAGAAAGTTGAGGAAGAACCTGAAAACCACACTAAGAATACTAAATACACCAAAGAAGATTTTATTGCTAAGAAACATGGTAGTGAAAGAGAGCCTTGGGTCCAAAAACCTATGCCATTCCCTAATAAGAAACACAAGTCAAATGAGGATGAACATTATAATAAGTTTTGTGAGTGGATGAAACCTTTATTCTTGCAAATTCCTTTGACTGATGCTATTAAATTGCCTCCTTACTCAAAGTATATGAAGGATATTGTCTTGAATAAAAGGAAGATTCCTAATGAAGAAATTTCTACTTTACTTGCTAATTATTCCTTCAATGGTAAGGTTCCTAAGAAACTTGGAGACCTAGGGATTCCAACTATCCCTTGCTCTATTAAGAACAGTTATGTTAGAACTGCTTTGTGTGATTTGTGAGCTAGAGTTAGTGTTACGCCTTTCTCTCTCTATAAGAGGCTTCAAGTAGAAAAATTAATACCAAGTGATATATCTTTGCAAATGGATGATAAATCTACCACTATTCCTGTTGGTATATGTGAGGATGTATCTGTTCAAGTGGCTCATAATTGCTTGATATTAACTGATTTTGTTGTGCTTGAAATTCCTGAAGATGATAATATGTCTATTATTCTTGGGAGACCCTTTCTTAATACTGCAGGAGCTGTTATCAATTGTAATCAAGGAAAGGTGACTTTCAATGTGAATGACAAGGAACATACTGTCTATTTCCCCAAGAAGATTGAAAGGACTTATGGTTTGAATTCAATTGAACATGTTGAGGGCATTCAAGTTGGAGAAATATATTGTCCCATACCAAGAGAAAAATTTGAATCTATTATGATTGGGACTATTGCTATCAAGGTTGAGGTAACATAATCATTAGTGGAATACAAAGTTTTGTCTCATATGGAATTGTTTTGGTAGCAAGACCTGATCAACCTTGTTAACAAAAGGATTTCATTGAACAAAACAATGTTTTCACTATGATTATTTCCGTGTACTTCTATTCTATCCATTTTAGTTTTTGCTTTCATTTATCTTTATTTTTGTTGTTAGTTGCTTGCATGTTAGAGTGTCTTAGAACTTCTGTAGTTCTAGCTTTGTTTTGTCTTCGCATCATGTTTCCAAATTTTTTTTTCTGTCTGTCAGAAAATCATTCTTCTACGCCTGAAAACGCCCAAAAATAAAGTGTCTCGAAAGATTCTAGAAAATTCATATTAAAGTTTAACGTGAAAAAGGGGCAGAGGAGTACCTGGGAGGTACCAGGGGGACCCACCAGGCAGGCACACCACCTAGTGGCACGGCCTGCCCTGGGTGGCGCCATGCCCTGGTGTGGGCCACCCCTGGCCCCCACTAACTCTATCACCTGCCACTTTCTTTTGTCTCCCGAGCAAGCTCCAGTTCATTGCTCAAAATCGTGTTCTTGCTGTGCTTGCTCTCTATTTTTTTCGATCTCCTTTCTCAGCCCATCTTTCTTGCTAAAATTTGGAGCATTTGTTCCCTGGTATGTGACTCCTCTCCTTGTCCAAGTAGATTTGTGTTTGGTGGTGACATGGGTATACCCTAAAGGTACTCGAGCTTGGTATATACGGTCTAAAGGCTAGGAGGGGGCGGCGAGAAAGACACACGCAACCCTAGTTTCCACAACCCTCGCCAGATTGCATCTGCGCACCATTGTAACTTTCGACTCCTTCGATAATTCCACGAGCAGACAAGCAGGAGTAGGGACCTCTACGAGGCCTGAACCTAGGTAAATCCTTTGTCCCCTGTGTGCTTGTTTGCTAGCCGATAGATGTCTCCAGCACTCCCTCCTTCTCCAAAACCCAAGTCCATAACAATGGATGAGTTAAACCCTCGTCAATTGGCGCCGTCTGTGGGAACTGGGAGTGCTGATGTTGCGGCTTCTTCGGCCCCATCAACTGCGATCTACAACTCCGCAACAGCGGAGATTCGCCAGCTCTTCGGCGCCTTCGACTTCACCATCCACACGCCGGCCACCCGCCCGGCCTTCGAATCCGTGGGCGACGGAATTAGCCTGGCGATTGGGAGCTTCCGCTTCCAAGTTGGTCAGATGGGCACGCTTCGCATGCCTGATCAACCAACAACACCGGTGATTGCCCCGGCATCATGGTTCCCTCCATCGATCGGCACCCTCAGCAAGCTCAATGCTCTGGTGGCAGTCGGGAACATGATCAGCGACAGCAGTCGCGACTCTGATCTGAGCGATCTGGCCACAGAAGATGGAACCTACGGTTCCGAATCTGAAAGTTGTGGAAGAAGTAGCTTCCACAATCACTTCATGTGCGCCGTCATTAACGCAGGCGACACCTCCGCCAATCGCGGCAATGGCGGTAACACCGGCAATGGCGTCGATCCACCTAACGGTGGCAATGGTGGCAACGGTGGTAACAGCGCCAACGGGGGAGCAGTCGAACCTCCCAGCATAATCAATGAGCAAACCAGCAAACGCGTCGTGATCAGGCTCAACGAGCAGGAGTGGGAGCGCTGCCACGAAGCCCTACGAGGTGCACCTCTACCCCTTGGGTCCCCGCAGGAACTACTGATGGGCTACCACTGGCTCCTAAAAGAAGAGTTCACATGCCAAAAACAAGCAATCACGCAACTTGAGGCGCGTAAAAAGGTGGCGGACGAGTCGAGCCTTCGTCGCGCTGGGCTCTCCTCCTACAGAGGATCCTCCTCACGAGGCAACGAGTACATCACCAAGAAGAGGCAGTGGCGGATGGCTCACCTCACTGAACAAGAGCGCATAGACGCCCTGAAAGTCCTCGACTTCGGCTCTATGACAGCCGACACGAGAGGCAACATGGTCCCTAGGACGCCGCAGGCTGCGGTGACAACAACCACCATGTACCTCCTCAACAACCAGCCACCGGCTGGAGATCCCCGAACTGCCATGCACCAATCTACGATCGCGGGTTTGGGGCTAATCAAGGCCGCCCTCGACAAGGAGCCGGTACCAGACCCAAAAAAGGGCAAAGCGCTACTCCTCGACCTCATCCAGCGATGACAGTCACGACCTGTCTCGACGCCGTTGCTCACGGCGACACGATCGCGACTACGATGCGCGCAACGACCTCATGCAACGCAAGATCGACAAGTCAAGGGCACGACATGCTCGGTCGACTGACTCGGAAGAGGAAGATGGGGAGCTCTACGGCGCCAGATGCTTCAGCAGATCCATTAGGCAGAAGCGAATGCCTAAGGGGTTTAAACTTCCGTCGGAAAATCCAAAGTTTGACGGTCTACAAGACCCTAAAATATGGCTAGAGGATCACATCTCCTCCGTCAGGCTCCACGGAGGCAGTCGAAGTACTGCCATGCAATGTTTGCAGCTACAGCTGTAGGGCGCCGCCCGAGCATGGCTCAATAACCTCCCACGTGGATCCATTCGCGGTTGGGATGAGCTGGTTTACAGCTTCGTGCGCAACTTTAAGGGCACGTACAAACGGCCCGCATCAATCGAAGAACTGAGATGCTGCCAGCAAAGATCTGGCGAATCGCTGCGCTCATACATCCAAAGGTGGTCCATCATCAAGAACTCCGCAGAAAACATCTCGGAGGACCGCGCGATTGATGCATTCAATGGTGGCGTCCGCCGTCTAGAGCTCAGGGAGGAGCTGGGCCGCTCGAAGCCCCAGACCATCGACCACCTGATGGAGATCGCAAATCGGTGGGCCGATGGAGAAGATTCGGTGAAGAACCGCACTCATTCCGACGAGGAGGCAGAACTCAAACGCAGACGCGACCGCCAAGGCAAACATCGCATGCGCATCTACGATGACCATGATGACGTCAACATGGTCGCGGCCGGCTACGCCGACAGACGCGACGACAACCGCAACGGCGGATACCGTGGCGGCGGATACCGCGGCGGCGGATACCGTGACTCCGGGAAAACCACGCAAGTGTGGCAATGCCGCACTCGTGACGAGGCACCCGCGACCTCCATCGAGGAAAAACTATTCGGGCCATGCACGGTACACTTCTACATCGACAAGCATGACGGCAAGAGAAAGTCCAGCCACCTCCTCAAGGACTACCGCGAGTTCCTCAAGCTACACGAGGGACTGGTTCGGATGAACCGCAACGCAGTCGAAAGAGGCTACGCAGTCACACATGGCACACCGCCACCACCACCTGGGCCACCCCCGAACGGAGCTGCACCAGACCAGCACCACGGAGGAGAACCGTACCCACGGGCCATGGGTACCATGATGATCCAAAAGGGTCGCCCCTCCAACAGGGTGTAGAAAGCCATCACTCGCCAAGTCTCCTTGGCCACGCACTCGCCACCATCCACCACTGAGTACCTCAGTGGCAGTGAGTCGTGCATTACCTTCGATAAAAGCGACCACCCGCCTCAAGTACCTCGCCCAGGTCATTGCCCCCTCGTACTCGAGGTGCAAATTGGAGGCTTCGACATGAGTCGCGTCTTCATGGATGGCGGAAGCGGCATCAACCTCATATTCGCGAGTACCTTGCGAGCATTGAGGATCCCTCTAACCTGCTTGGAGGCATCGGACACAACGTTCCACGGCATCGTCCTAGGGAAAGGCGTATACCCCTGGGAAAAATCAACCTCGACGTCATATTCGGCACGCCAAAGAACTTCCGGCGCGAGCGCATCGACTTTGAGGTCGTCGACTGGCCCTCACAATACCACTGCATCCTCGGACGCGTCGCGTTCGCTAGGTTCATGGCGGTACCCCACTACGCCTACCTGCAGATGAAAATGCCAGGCCCCAACGGCGTCATCACGATCAACGGGAGCTTTGAGCGATCTGACAGTTGCGACAGGGAATTCAACAGAATCTCCTAGTCCTTCAGCATGCAGGAGGAGCTTGCGCGATTGAAGGAAACGACAGACAATAGTCTGCCTCCCCTGAGTAGGCCAAGCTCACCTGATCTCTCCTTCGACTCATCTGTGCACACAAAGAAGGTGCAGGTCCATCCGACAGATCCCGCCAAAACAGCCCTCATCGCCAACAACTTGAGTCCCGCATAGGAACTCGTGCTCGTCGAATTCCTCCGTGAGCACTGGGAAATTTTTGCCTGGTGTCCTGCGGACATGCCAGGAGTTCCCAGGGAATTCGCCGAGCACGCACTCAACGTCAACCCCGACGCAAGGCCAGTCAAGCAAACAATCAGGCGACTGTCTGAGCCACGAGCGCAGACAGTCGGAATGGAGATCAACAGACTCCTCGAGGCCAAATTCATATGCGAGATCAAGGAAAGCACTTGGCTCGCCAATACGGTGCTGGTGCCAAAAAAGGACACGGACATCCTACGGATATGCATGGACTTCACTTCTTTAAACAAGCACTGCCCAAAAGATCACTTCCCGCTACCACGGATTGATCAAATCATCGACTCCACCACTGGATGCGAGCGCCTCTGCTTCCTCGATGCCTACTCAGGCTATAACCAAATTCGAATGAAGGAGGAGGACCAGGAGAAGACTGCGTTTACAACGCCCTTCGGTGTGTTCTGCTACAACACAATGCCCTTCGGGCTAAAAAACGCGGGAGCCACCTACCAGCGGTGCATGCATGCTTGCCTCAAGGAGCAATTGGGTTGCAACATCCAAGTCTACGTCGACGACATAGTAATCAAAACCAAGGAGGAAGCCTCTCTAATCGACGACTTGCGCGAAACATTCGCCAATCTCGATCGCTACCGGATTAAGCTCAATCCGGACAAATGCGCCTTCGGCGTACCATCTGGGCAGCTGCTCGGGTATCTCATCTCCGCGAGAGGGATTGAGGCAAACCCAAAAAGATAAAGGCCATACTGGCCATGGAGAAGCCAAAGAACATAAGAGGCGTCTAGCAACTAGCAGGACGAATCGCGGCCCTCAGTCGATTTATCAGTCGAATGGGAGAAAAGGCACTGCCCTTCTATCAGCTCCTCCGCAAAGCTGACAAATTCGAATGGACCAAGGAAGCGCAAGAAGCATTCGAAGATCTCAAGCGCCTACTATCCACCTCGCCAGTACTGGTGACTCCACGAGAAAGGGAACCACTACTGCTGTACATCTCCGCTACCAACCAAGTGGTTAGTACAGTGCTCGTCGTCGAGCGGGCAGAGGAAAACAAGGTCCATGGCGTACAACGCCCGGTATACTACCTCAGCGAGGTCCTCACGCCAACAAAGCAGCGGTACCCGCACTACTAGAAGCTGGCGTACGGCGTCTTCATGACCGCCCGACGACTGCGCCATTACTTCCAAGAACACCCAATCGTGGTAGTCAGCGACGCCGCATTGGGACATATCCTCAATAACCCCGACGCCACGGGACGAGTCGTGCTTTGGGGAATCGAACTGTCTCCACGAGACATCACATACGAAAAGCATGACCCAATCAAGTTGCAAGTTCTCCCTGACTTCCTCGTGCACTAGATGGAGAACCAGCTTCCGGACAAGCCAGATATGTCCTACCTCTGGACAATGCACTTCGATGGGTCCAAGCGGAAAGATGGAGCATGAGCAGGTGTCATACTGACATCACCTCAAGGGGACAAGCTGAAATACATCTTGCGAATGCAGTTCACAGCCTCAAATAACGAAGCTAAATACGAGGCCCTATTGCACGGGATGAGGATGGCAAAAGCCTGCGGCGCAAAGAGGCTGATTATATATGGTGACTCCAAGCTGGTCGTCAACCAAACAATGCACGAGTGCGATGCACTGAACGACAACATGATCGCGTACCGCGACCTCTATGATACACTCGAAGGGGACTTCGATGGTTGCGAGTTTGCGACACGTAGGTCGCGAAAGCAACGAGGAGGCGGACGCACTCGCCAACATAGGCTCCACCTGCGCCCCCATACCACCTGGGGTATTTCTCGAGCGCATCTGCGAACGCTCCATCAAGCCAAAGGCCGTAGAGAAGAAAACAAGCGCAACAACGGACTCGGGGGCTATGCCACCCAATGAGCCAATGGCACTCGATGACTTGGAGCCAGACACATGACTCGAAGGACCAATGAGCGTCATGATGATCGAACAATCCTGGACACAGCCGTACATTACGTACCTCCTCAGCAAGCGCCTACCGGACGACCCGACAGACGCACGGCACATCGCGCGATGCTCCAAGGCATTCACCGTTATCAACGGCGAACTGTATAAACGCAGCATCACAGGCGTGTTACAACGATGCGTCTCCCTGGCCGATGGAAGAGCTGTCCTTCTCGACATCCATGAGGGGACCTGTGGGCACCACGCCGGCAGTCGCGCCCTAGTCGCCAAAGCTCTACGAGCTGGATTTTACTAGCCCAGGCCATGCGCGACGCCAAGGACATAGTCCAAAAGTGCAACGCTTGTTAGCGATTCGCGGACAAGCCATATGCACCAGGCGCAGAACTACGGCCTATTCCATTGGCCCGGCCCTTCGCACAATGGGGGCTCGACATGGTGGGCAAGCTCCCACGATCTTCGCAAGGAGGCTACGTCTACCCCTTGGTAGCAGTCGACAAGTTTACCAAGTGGATTGAGGCCATGCTAGTGACCAAGCAATCAGGACACAGTGTGGTCAAGTTCTTCGAATCCATCGTCTACCGCTTCAGCGTGCCGCACAGCATCATCACTGACAACGGGACGAACTTCACATCCAAAGAGTTCCAAGAATTCTGTGGAAACCTGGGGATCAACATCAGTTACGCCTCAGTCGCGCATCCACAGACTAACGGTCAGGTAGAAAAGGAAAGCGGGCTCGTCTGCAGCGGCATCAAGAAACGACTCCTTCGACCACTCGAACAAGCCGCGGGTTGCTGGCCAGATGAGCTCCAATCCGTACTCTGGAGCCTACGTACAACTCCAAACAGCACCACAGGCTACACGCCATACTTTATGGTGCACGGAGCAGAAGCGGTACTACCCGCCGAAGTAAGGTACAAGGCGCCGCGCATAGTCGCCTACAGCAAACAAGAGTCAGCTCTTGCACTCGAAGACTCCGTAGACCTCCTCGACGAGGCAAGAGAAATCGCCGCAGAAAGATCCACGATCTACCAGCAGAACCTGCGCAACTACCACAGTAGAAGGCTTCGCCCTAGATCCTTCATCAAAGGTGACTTGGTCCTGCGACTGAAGCAGCAGGGTCATCTCAAGCTCGAGTCCCCCTGGGAAGGACTGTACTTGATTACAGAAGTAATCCCAGGTGGCGCCTATCGCCTTCAAGACTTAGAGACAGGAGTCGCATACTCCAACCCTTGGAACATCGCACAACTGCGATGCTTCTACCCCTAGCTAATTTTACTTTTACATTGCAAATAAGGCTACCCAGCCAAGGCTACTTAGCCACACTTTGTACCTCGTACTGTTCTCCAAATAAATAAAAGCTAAGTGCTCCAAAACTCTGTGTTTTCCTTTCACTTCTGTCAATTTTATACTCGGGGGCTGCGCCACCCTACGTACATCTGTTCTTCGAACCAATAAACGCGATATCCTAAGTAGCTGGCACATCAATTAAACCCCTTAAATGAAAACCCAACCCAGCTGCAACGCACCTGGCAGGTTGACAAAGGGATGGCCAGGCTAACGAAAAGGACTCGCATAGTGCAACACATCTCACGCTAACAAAGCTGTTTATACACGTTTGACAATAAATTATCTACAACATATATATGAACTTTACAGCACAAATACACTTATATGCAGGACACAAATCTGGTTACTGCTGCAACAGAAGTACATTGGTTTGTTCCTCGAGGAAGTCGACAATATCCTCTGCTAGGCGGTCCACCGCTTGATAGTGCGGCACCATATTCCAAGCAGATCCGGCTGGTGGTGCTGGCAGACCGGAAGCTACGGCGGCGACATCCACGTCAGGCCTGTGCAATCGCACCATCGAGAGGGTAGCCTTGGCACCAGCCACCAACTGCTGCCTCACGCACTCGCGAACCGGGGACATATCTTGAAATTTGGCCAGGAGAGCCAATAGGCTTGATGGAGTGTCATCCAATAGGAACATAGCCCAATAGATATTCTTCAAACATGACTGCGACTTCTTCAGGAAGAGCAGCACTCGCGAAGCGCTATCCTGCAGGGTCGCCAATGCAGTCGCACGATCATGATCCACCCAGAAGTATCCACTCTCCTGAAGTTGCTCCTGGGTGAGACCATGAAGGCGGATAGCAATCCTATCCCTCTCCTCTTGCGGATGGCGTGTGCTAACAACTACACGAAGCAGCACCAACAGCATGAGTACAACGTACCATTGCGACTAACTACAAAGGAAAAGATGAGGACGAGCAAACTAACACTTAAACTGGTCGCCCAGCTGCGTCACCTAGCCAAGAATATATTGCTCGCGGGCGGCGGATTTTTCCGCCTTTGACTTCCACACATCTACGTTACTGCGGATCAGGGGCAACTCACGCTCCAGCTGCTTCACGCGGCACGAAGTCGCGACAGCAAGGACAGCTCCTCTACCCTGGAGCGCGGCGGTGCCACTGTCTCATCAAGAGATGGTGAGTCCTGGGTTCCCCCTATGGGACCACCCGATGTGCCCTACCACAAGTCAAGACAGAAGCAAATAAGGCGACCAAATTAACACAAAGGCAAGGGGAACAGGTGCATTCAGGATAAGCATAAATATTCACAAGCACACTCGTCAACAGGCATGTTCCTAGACCAAAAGGACAATTCATCATCTATTACAAAAAGGTAACTACGGAGCAGCTGGCTTCTTCGACTTCGACGCCTTTGGGGGCTTCATCAAGTCTGTGGCAGTATCAGACGCCACCGACTTTCTGCCTGCCCCTGAGGCGGAAGCTTTCGCCGCCTTCTTAGCGCATTGGAGCTCCTCCGAATACTTGGCAATAGTATTAATCAAGGAATGGCCATATTTGGCACAGGCAGTCGCAAAGGGAGCGAAGACTACCTGCTGACCATCCGCGCCAACAGGCATCGTCTTCGACACCGCAGAGGGATCTATCTCGACTCCGTGGGCTTGCACCATGGCGAGTGACATCGTCGCACCAGCCGCCCGGAGGGAGTTCTTGTAAGTAGCAGGCACACCCCCGGCGAGTGACTCCATCAGCTCGT
Source organism: Avena eriantha (assembly GCA_910589775.1). NCBI lineage: Eukaryota > Viridiplantae > Streptophyta > Magnoliopsida > Poales > Poaceae > Avena > Avena eriantha. The sequence goes on along the minus strand of OU342743.1, from coordinate 343,180,651 downwards.
CCATATTATCGACCTGCTCCGCCTTTGGCATCAACTCCTCCCGGAGGCGACTAAGGGCGACCTTGGCCTTGGACAATGTATCCTGGACGGCGGCGCTTCAGTCCTCGACCGCGGATACCGCGCCGACCAGAGCGTCATCACGACGAAGGGCCTGCGGGTCAAAACTCAAGTCGCCAGCATCTACACCGAAAATACATGGATCAAATTTCTAGTGCCAACGGCAAAACCCTAGAAGCAGAGAGGAGCATCAATAAAATATCTACCAGTAAAGGTACCTGAGAGGGCCTTGGCGACTGAGAACAGTTGCTCTTCGAACAACTTTTCCCTGGCCGCAAAGGAGACGTGCAGATCCTCTTCGTGCTTCCGGGCATCATCACGAGCCGTGATTGCCTCATCGCGCCCCTTCACAGCTGTGGCCAATGTCTTCTCCAATGTGGCGACGTTGCGCAGTAAAGCGTTATGCTCAGCTACATGGCAGTCAATAATTGGCTATCAGTCGAATATACCAAAACAGAGAGAAGATGAAAAGAATAAGCGTGGAAGCACTCACTTTCGACCATGCGGTGACGTGTCTCCAGCATCGCATGCTGGCGACCCATCGCCATAACCTGCTCTGCCACTTGCGCGGCTTCCTTTACAAGGAGCTGTCACACAAAACAGGGAGTAAGAAGAGGGCAACAGAAGGCGTTGATTGCCACATTAAAAAAAGAAGGAAAGATATAATTACATGGTCCTCTAGCGACTCCGAAGAAGTTTGCTGAACCGTCATCCGAGCAACTATTCGATGCTCCCCTACGTGAGGAGAACTCGAAGAATTGTGCCCGGAGTGGGCCGCCGCCGGAGGAGAAGGAGCGCGCTCGACCTCTACCTTGGCCCTTGAGGTCGCGATTCCTGATTCCTTCAAAAACTTGACGTCGCCAGAAGATGACGATGCCTCTTGACTGCAAGACCAAATCCACATTGAGAAAAGGCAAACTCCAGGGCAAAGCCAGCAAGAAGAAAACAGAGAAGAATGAATGAACTCACAAACTTACCAGTCAAATTTGTCAACATCAAATGTGGCCTCCGCCGACTCCGACGAAGACTCCTTGGGCAATCGCATCTTCTTGTGAGAAGACGGTGCCACAACCCTCATAGGAACGGTTAGAATTGGCGACTCCGCGCCAACAGCCGTGCCTTCTGGAGCCGAAGGAGTCGACGCGTCAGAATCCTCGCTGCACGAACGCTTGCAAGTATCCGGGCTCTCGGTCTCGGGGGCTTCCTCTTCCACATCAGAAGGGACAGTCGACTCAGACTCGTCGTCTTCCAAAGCTTCGCGAGGAATAATACCCTCAGGGAGAGGAGGCATACAAGGCGACACCGCCCAATCCTGCGTACAAACAACAAAGATGAGCAAGTAAGCAACAGAGAAGCAATCGCGAAAATAAGCTACTGCATAGCACAACTGTACCTCAGGAGGAGGATTCGAAGCATCGAAGGGAGGAATGACTGGCTCATTCGGAAGCACATCTTTGAAGGTGTACTTCGTGACCAGTCGCACCCTCTTATCTACCTCACTCGCGGACATGCCATCGGCAGACACGCGAGTGGCATCATCAGCGCCACCCCATTGAAACATGGGATGGACTCTGGCCTAGAGAGGTTGGACACGACGACGCAGCCAAGTCCTGATAAGGGCGCAACCTCCCTCTTTCGCGCCTATGCGGCTCTCGAGGTCGCAGACGCGTTGATATAGCACGTCTGTCTCCGCGAGTTCGGAAGGCATGATCACGTTCTTCCAAGAACGCATCTTCTTGCAGGGAGTCACGGGATCGAAAGGCGCGAGTCTAAAATGTTCGTCCTTGGCCTTCTAGTCGTGAACATAGAACCATTTGTCCCTCCATCCCTGGACGGACTTGGCGAGCTTGATGTCAAAGTAGGTGGCGGACGGGTCGACATGGATTCCACAACCACCTACGTCGTAAACTAGAGAGCCAGATGCAGACTGACGCTTTAGCTTAAATAGGCATTTGAAAAGGCCAAAGTGCGGCTCGGTTCCGAGCCAGCACTCGCAAAGAGTGATGAAACAGGAGATGTGAAGAATTGAGTTTGGGGACAGCTGATGGAGCTGGAGCCCGTAGAAACAAAGGAGACCCCTAAGAAAGGGGTGGAGAGGCAAAGAAAGACTGCGAATGATGAATGCAAAAAACATCACTCGAAAACCGGCGGGAGGCACAGGAATGGTCTCACCGCTAGGGATGCGCGCGTCGGCGACTGCCACGGAAATAACTCCGTCTTGGCGAAGAAGACGGAGATCCGACGCCTTGATGATAGAGGGGCGCCACGCGCCATTGGTCACGCGGGTGCCCGCAACCTTCTTTTTCCCGCCGGCGGCGGCACTGGTGCCCGCAGCAGCGGGGCCACCCTTCTTCTTCGTAGCGGCAACGGTGGCCGCGGATTCAGCGGCAGTGCCTCCCTTCTTCTTTCCCATTGCGCGGCGGCAATGAGAGCACAGGAAATAACTTGGAAACGAGCGGAGGTGGTCCAGAGCTGAGGAGGAGATGAGCGTAGGGAAAAGCAGATGAGCAGCAGCAATGGCGATGGCAGCGAGGAAGAAAAGAGCGTAGATGGAAAATTACCGCCGTAGCACCGCTACTTAACCCCTAGGAGATGCAATCCAACGGCTCACAAAAACCCTACTGGACGCGTGGCACACATCGCGCTCGACACGTGGAGAAGAGGAAGCGCGAACCGTCCCTCCACTACTCCCATTACGTGTGGAAATCGAGGAGGCACAGTTAATAATAAGATTACGCACGCCCAGTCAAATCAAAGTCAGAAAGTGGGACCCACCGCTCGTCACGTCCCGTCAAAACCGCTCACGCGGGCAACTGAGGTCATGCAAGCATTAGCACTGACGTCATCAACAGCTACGCAGCGGAAAGCTTCGACTACTTTAGTCCTTGCTGGAGTCTTCGACTCCACCAAGCACTCGGGGGCTACTCCCATAGGGAGCGCTGGTCGCGCACCCTATGATTTTCTTTTCTTATTGCAGGGATACAGGCAATCACAATCAAACCCAACCACTCGAAGCACGATTCGACTATGGACATGGGTTACTCCCATAGGGAGCGCCGGAAACAATTTCGACTGAAACGAGCAAGCAAAAGACGACAGCAGTCGCAAAAAGTGTTTTAGTCTCTGCCTAAGTTTTCGACTGAAACAAACAAACAAAGACGACAGCAGTCGCAAAATTTCTTTAGTCCCTGCCCGAGTCTTCGACTCAACCAGGCACTCGGGGGCTACTCCCATAGGGAGCGCTGGTCGCGCACCCTATGATTATTCGCACGAAAACTGTGTGTTGATTACATCCGCACTCGCAGATCATGGCGACACCGCCTCCTAATTCTCCCTACAAAGAGACTACATCTCCTGGGTCGCCCGAATCATCTCCGTGATGATAAAATTCAGATGCCGCGCTTACAGCGTGAAGGTAAGACCTGAATAAGGCCTGGAAACGTATTTAACTGCGCACTACCAGAAATATATCCGTGCCTACAGGCACGATGAACATGCCTTGACGGACGCGTCAAGTGCTCACACCCATATAACTGGAATTCGACTCCTGTAAGACTTCCGCGGCCTGAGTCGAATTACGCCAGCACTTTTCCGGATTCGAGTCCGGGGACTCGAGTTTGAGTAGATTGCGTTGTTTCACCCTAAGGTGGTTAACTGATACCGATACTTCGGCTATATCAGGCATGTATATCAACAATCCCTATGACATAAATGAAAGCAGTCAAAAAAGTACTCATTCAAGCACTCGAAGACTTCAAAAAGTACCCAGTCGAATCTGCGATTCCACTGGATACTCGGGGGATACTGACATGGGTATACCCTACAGGTACTCGAGCTTGGTATATACGGTCTAAATACGTACAGGCCCACGGTGTCGCCAAGGCCCACACGAAAGGACTCGAGTAACCTGCGGACTCTCGATTGCTTGAGAGACAAGAAGAAGCTAAAGATAGAAAGTTTGAAGGGGAAAACCCTAACTTGTAACTGACTCGACCTGCTACCCGAGACCTAGCCTATCTATATAAAGGCTAGGAGGGGGCGGCGAGAAAGACACACGCAACCCTAGTTTCCACAACCCTCGCCAGATTGCATCTACGCACCATTGTAACTTTCGACTCCTTCGATAATTCCACGAGCAGACAAGCAGGAGTTGGGACCTCTACGATGCCTGAACCTGGGTAAATCCTTTGTCCCCTGTGTGCTTGTTTTCTAGCCGATAGATGTCTCTAACACTCCCTCCTTCTCCAAAACCCAAGTCCATAACAATGGGCATTGATGAGTTAAACCCTCGTCAGGTGGATTATATCTTGAGTATTTTGCTGCTGTAGGTGACAGGTTACGAGAGCTTGTAAGCTTGTTCGATGCTTAGAGATATAGTTTTGATACATGTTTAGGCCTCTTACAAGTCCCTATGAGTAGAATCCTTCATTATATTCACTTTGCAATCACTTGCTTAATAGGTGTTTAAATTTCAGAATACCAACCATGAACAACCATACCTTTGGAGAGATATTTGAGAGTGATGCACCTAGGAGGTCGAGGCCCTCAAGATCGGCCTCTCAGTTTAGGCAATCATACAACAAAGATCTTATTGCAACTCGTATTGGTAATGAAAGGGATGCTCACCCATCCACTTTTCCTTGTTTTACTTTCTTACAAGCTGCAGGTATTCTTGATGATTTCTTGCTACTGATTGACAGGGTTGGTTTGACCTCATATATGCAAGATGAGAGTGAGCAATACGCTATGCTCACTAAAACGTTTGTTGAGAGCTTCACGTTTACTAACACATCCTATCAGTCGACTGTCTCTTTCAAAATTTATAATCTTCCCTTCACCATGCCTTTGGAGAGATTTTGCAGTATTGTAGGTGTACGCATGACAGGGACCGTGAAGAAAATTCAAGGGCGACTCGCTGATTTGTTGGAACTTTACCGAGGGGTGACCAATGATGATGACCGCGTGGCGTAGCGCGGAAAGATAAGAACTATCCAACTCCCTGCTCTTAGATACTTTGCATATTATCTTGCTACTAGCATACTTGGTAGGGAGAACACAAGTAATATCTCCAACTATCATTTAGCTTTCCTTGCTGCTGCGCTTAACAATGATACTCGGTACGATCGTGGCTCGCTTATCGCTCGCCGCCTAGCTTCTAGGGGGCCTATCTATGGGGGCATCATTGCCTCGCGTATATTCAATACATTAGGTCTTTTAGTGGATCCCAATGATGCTATACTGGCACCACAGAGGCTTGACCTTGTTGCTATGAAAACTCATCACTTTCTCACTGCTACTTCTGACTTGAACAGTCTAGTATATAGGATGCTTTTCACTGACAGGGATGAAAGGTAGATCCTTTTGCCACAACCTTCTTTGTTTAGTGTTCACAGGAGACCGTGGTCGCGCTCCAAGGAGGAGGTGGACGAGCAGCTTCGCTTGCTGGGTTTCCACGAGCAGCACCAAGAGGATGTGCCCTCCTATGATTACTCTGCACATTACGGAGGGACGTACTCGAGCTCGCACCAGGACGAGGGGACCTCTTCGTCATACCACGGTGACACTTCATCTTGGCCAGCTTGGGATTGATACCCACTTAGGCCAAAATCCTAAGCTTGGGGGGAGGTACGCTGACACCACACTCATCTCCATATCATGCTGCGTCAATACTTTTTATATTCATGTTTCGTTCTCTTTTTAGTTTTCGTTTTCTTTGCTTTTGCTTTCTAAAACACAAAAAGACCAAAAATATTTCTGTTGTTTCTCTTTGGTTTGCTTCTTTTTCTTTTTTCCTTGGTTTGTTTTTCCCTTTTGCTTTGTTTGAACTATTTGAAAAACCCAAAAAGATTTTGATTTGCTTGTTTTCCTCTTTGGTTATTGTTTAAAAAAATCGAAAACAACAAAAATATCTATCGTTCTTCTTTGGCTTTGTGAGTTTGTTGCAGGGTTCAGGAGTCCTCAGTGGGATTTTGTTTCATATTATTATTCAAGCCTCATAAGTGAAGAGCAATAATGAGGATTAATGACAACTTGAGGCATGGTAAGAGGCTGGTAATGAACTCTACTTGTTTTCATTTTTGTACATATACTCATCATTGTGGGCTTGCTTAGCCTGTTCGTGTAGGGTGTATGTTATCTTTGGATGCTTAGTAGTTCTTGCTTTCTTATGATTAGCTCCAGCTCGCTAATAGTTTGTAGCATGTTTTATGAATGTTTGCTTGCATTATTCTATTCATAACTTGGTATGGCACCGTGGTATCCTCCTTTGAATGTTTCATTTGAATTGACTTGGCACATGCTCACGCATGCTCATGACTGTAATAATCAATTAAGCCTTGATGAATTATTTTTCCTTGAGGATATTGAATCACTTTCATGCCATGATTAGTCCTGTTTTGCTGCAAGCATGATTATTACAGCTATTGCTCTCTTGTTTGTCGCTCCCTTACTATTGCTAGCCTTCACTTACACTGAGTATGTTTTGCTCAAGTTTCCAACTCCCTAAACCAAATATTGCCAAAGTGTCCACCATACCTACCTATTAGCATCATTTTCTACTTCCGTGCATATTCAATATGCCTTGTTTTCTTCCGAATAAAATGTTTGCTTGTTATGAGAAAGTTAGTTAGTAAATCTCTCACGAACTTGATGGCACACTTTATTTCCTGCACTTAATAAACCTGAACCATTGTGACTCTCCATGAAAGTTATATGCTTGCAAATTATAGGCTGGGGATTAGCAGAACCGTGCTGTCACGGGAACGCTTTCAACACTTGTAAATATATACCCAGTTGATACCTTGCTCTTTTGTTTGCTGATGTCGTCTGTGTGAAATAAAAGGGGAGCTTGTAAGTCCATGGAGTTATGTATGTGTGTTAGAGAAACGCCTGGGCCGCTGGTCTAATCCATGCTGACATGGTGGAAACCTGCAGCATAATCATAATGATATCTATGAAGCATTCTTCTTATAAAAAAGAGAGATAGCTATTGAGAAAAAGAAAAAAGAGATTTATGAAAAGAGGAAAGAGAGAAAAAAGCACCATTTTCCCATGGTAAATAAGAAGATTGCTGAGATACTCATTGTCTGCTTGCCTTGTCATTTTGATATGGGGATTCTTCCGTATCATCGGGCAAGGGGTACCCCGTTGGCGGTTCTCTATGATACGCACATATTTACGATGACAAGAACTTACCGGTAACTAAAGTTGAGTAGCATGAGGAGCAGCCCTCGTACTCAAGGGACATGGGATTTTCAGTTTATAGTCTGTCAAGCATATAACTCAGACTGGACCTCACTTTCACCTTAACCACATTAAAGATGCTTATGATAGGGGCAATGAGAGCTCAAAGCTAATGAGTATCATACTTTCAGCATTTGGAAGCCTTTCAAGATTATTCAAAACCTTTTCCTTTACTGGTTGAGTCTCCTTATATTCTTTGAGCACCTTCTTGAGAGCATAGTTGTCATTATTTGTGCTTGTCCCATTACTTGATTATTTGTGTTATGACTCTGATGCTTGTATCTTTGATATCTTTACTTCTAGTCATCACTTGGACTTCAGAGGTGCCTTGACATTCATAATCAAAGGCAAGCGAGATACCACTCTATCGTACCTTTTTATGAGCATTGTAATGTTGCTTATGTTTATACTTCATGCTACTTATTATTTTTGAGTTGGAATCTCTTCATAGCTTGCAATGACTATTGAGTAAACTTAGTTGCATACTCTTTATTATGAACTATCTAAGTAGTTGATCACATTGCTGATAATATTTACATCATATGAAGCAAATGTGTTCGTGAAAGTTCTTTTATCGCACTCAGTTTTCAACTGAATTGCTTGAGGATAAGCAATAAGCTAAGCTTGGGGGGAGTTGATACGTCCAAAACGTATCTACTTTTCCAAACTCTTTTGCTATTGTTTCTCCTCTAAACTTGTGTGATTTGGATGCAACTAACACGGACTGACGCTGTTTTCAGCAGAATTGCCTTGGTGTCTACTTTTTGTGCAGAAAATCAACTATCAGGAAAAATCTCGGAAAATATGCCAAAAATCCTATTTCACCCGAAGACTCCAGGATCCAGAATACGAGACGGAGAAGAGCCAGGGGTGGCCACACCACCTGGTGGCGCGGGCCAGGCCAGGCCGCGCCAGGGGTGTTGTGGGCCCCCTAGGCACCCCCTCGGTCTCCCTCTTCGCCTATAAGAAGCCTTTTGGCCTAAAAAATCTGGGGGCGGGGGGGTTCGACGTTTTTCCAGAAGGAGTTCCGCTCTGCCGCCACCACCAGATTCCACGAAACAGCACCAGAAACTCCGTTCGGGCACCCTGCCAGGACAGGGAATTGGAGATCATCGCCATCATCATCACCATCGCTTCTCCATCGACCATCCATGTTTCCCCATCTATGAGTGAGTAATCCCCCATTGTAGGCTATGGGGATGGTAGGGATTGGACGAGATCGTTCATCTAATGGCTTCAGATTGTTAGGGCATGGTGCCTAGTATCTTTTATTAGTGCTTTATGACTTTGTTGCGACTTGTTATGCTTAATGCTTGTTACTAGGGCCCGAGTGCCATGATTTCAGATCTGAACATGTTATTGATTCATTATGATAGTATTGTTTATGGTCTTATCTACAAGTTGTATACACACGTTGTTGTTCGGAACCAATTGCCCTGAAGTGATAGAAATCGGGATAACCGGAGGGAATGGCTTCGATGTGAGGAGCACATGTGTTCACGGAGAGTTAATGCTTTGCTCCGGTGCTCTATTAAAAGGAGCACCTTAATTTCCAGTAGTTCCCTTGAGGCCCTGCTGCAAACGGGCTGGCAGGACTAAAGATGTTGTGCAAGTTCTCATTGCGAGCACGTATGACTATATATGGAACACATGCATAGGATTATCTAGTACTTGGATGATTTATCTTATTTATCTGCAATTGCCCTATGTTCTGTTTGCTATGTGAATTGCCTTGTCCATGCAACGCCCGTCCATCCATCCCTATGCCTACCGCACTCGAATCCTATTGTTTACCGCTATTGTTACTACTGTCTTTACTTTACTACTTTCCTGCTACAAAACGGTTGCTACTGATAAACTGTTGTGAGCAAGATTGTTTCTAGGTGCAGCTGAATTGACAACTCAGTTGTTAAGGCTTATAAGTATTCTTTGGCTCCCCATGTGTCGAATCAATAAACTGGGTTTCACTTCCCTCGAAAATACTGTGATACACCCCCTATACTTGTGGGTCATCAGCATGCAAGAGGGAAAAGCCGCAGATTGACTCGGGGGTTGCACCACCACCCGAACCTGAGGCGCTTGCTCCAGAGGACGAGGAAGAACCCAAAGATATCATGATGATAGAACCCACATGGATGCAATTGTACCTAGCATACATGATAAACATAGAACACCTAGAGGACACAGTAGAAGCATGGAGGATCACCCGCCGATCCGAGGCCTTCCAAGTTATAAAGGGTGAACTCTATAAGAGAAGTATCTAGGGTGTGCTCTAGAAACGTGTGACACTTAAAAAATGAAAGCTCATCCTCATGGACATACATGATGGAATATGCTGCCACCATGCTAGTAGTCAAGCAATAGCAGCCAAGGATTTCTGGGAAAGATTCTACTGTCTTCCGTGCTCCAAGATGTGAAGGATATAGTGAGGACATGTGAAGCATGTCAGTAGCTCGCCACAAAACAAAACACACCCATGGCAGAACTTCCCCATACCTTTGTCTTGTCCGTTCTCCCAATAGGGACTTGATATGGTGGGCAAACTCCACAAGTCATCTCCCAGAGTACACGTCTTTCTGCTAGTCACAATCGACAAATTCACCAAGTGGATTGAGGCAATGCATTTCACCAGCCAAGATGCTACTTCGGCTATGAACTTCATCAAGTCAATAGTTTTCTGCTTTGGGGTGTCTCATAGAACCGCTACCGATAACGGATCAAACTTCACTTCTGGAGAATTCAAGGATCACTACAAGGAGATTAGCATACACTGAGCTACACATCAGGCACCCACCCTCAAAGCAATGGCCAGGTGGAAAAAGCCAATGAACTCATGATCAATGGAATCAAGAAAAGGCTCCTGGGACCACTCGAAAGAGCAAAAGGCGCTTGGGTAGATGCGTTACCCTCCGTCCTATCGAGTTTGCGCATAACCCCAAACACTGCTACGCAAGAAACTCCCTTCTTCCTAGTTCATGGAGCCAGCATCGTGCTCCTAGTGGATATAACTCATGAGACTCCACGAGTCATCATGTACAACGAAGAAACCTCTACAGAGGCACTCGAAGACGACATTGACGCACTCAACGAAGCTTGAGACATCGTACTCGCAAGAGCAACCGCGTATCCGCATAGTCTATGCAACTATCATAGTCATTGCCTGCGTCCCAGGTCCTTCATCGTGGGGGACCTAGTCCTTAGCCTTAAGCAAGATGGTCATCGCAAACTCCAATCACCATAGGACGGACCCTACATTGTTACAAAAGTAATCCCTGGTGGAGCATAACTCTTTCAAGACAACAAGACCACATTCAAGTTGTCCAACCCATGGAACATTACGCAGCTATGACGTTCCTATGCTTAGGACATTTACTTCCCGCAATTTACTTTCAATAAGGCCTATGGACAGCCTTCTTAGCTGAAGACTCGCATTTACCTCCAATAAGGGGGCTACTGGGCTGCGGTACCAAAGTTCAAGGGCGAGTGCACTGCGGTAGCTAAGTTGCCTAAAATTGCCGCGTTTCAAAATGTTGGGCCGCCAACTACCGAGAGGGGCCATTTCGATGCAAACTCGTCTCACCCCTACCAAATCCAAACATGCCGTGAAATTGCCCCGCGAAGTAGACGATCGGGACCCTCATGTCAGTAATATTTCCGTGACGCGAGCGCCACCGTGGCAACCACGTAGGCAAATCGAGATACTAAAGGAGCATGGTGCGTTGACCAAATTCACAAATCCACTCCCTTCCTCCTTTCGCATGAACCCTAGCATCGGCGGCGTCGAAATCCCCTCTCCAACCAGAATGATCTCTTCGGGCATTTGACTTCCGGCGCCAAGTTGCCGTGCCTACTCGCTGCTACCGAGCTCTAATGCCGAATGCCGTGCCAGCCGTTGCGACGATCTAGCCCACCTCTACCGCCGATGAGCTGAGCAGCACGAAGGATGGCAGATCCATTTGCCGAGGAAGAAGTACTTCTGGCTAATTTCGGGTGAGCTACTCTTCTCTTTGCTATTTGCACTACCTATAACTGCTAGCTGGCTATTGGCATTACAGAGATATATCGAACATAGAATTGTTTTCTAGCATGACGCTGACAAACAATTCTTATCTTTTTTCTCCAATTTTCTATCAACTAGGATCTCCGCTGAACCCAAATACATGGTTCTGGTGGCCATCTGCGGCTACCTCATTAAATTAGCTCATGGCAAGAGCATGTGGAAACAAGCTCAGAATCTGAAGATGGAAGTAGCGCCTATGCAGTTATGCACTATCCCTAGTTTGGTTGCTGCTGTGCGTGAACTTGGTGAAATGAGGCCAGAGCAGACTGCACGGTTCAGCATCGTTGATGAATGAGGCTTCAAGGTTCCTATAGCGTGTGACAGTCAGCTAATTGGGTTGATGAAACGGCATGTTAGGCTTTGCGTCGTTATGCTGGTGTGTAACATACTGGATCTGGAAGCTCCTGCTACTGGGAGTCACCCAACTATTATTGGACAGGGAGGTCTAACTCAAACCCCTGCTGTTGTTGAGAAAAATGTGGGACGTGAAGGAAAGAGGAAGAAAGTTGGCACCCAAGCAGAGAAAGAGGGCTAGCAGTGTAGCAACCTAATGATGTATTGAACTTGAACCTATATATGTAGTTCGGTTAAACTCTGGAGCTGTGTGCGTGGAACTTGTCAGGCGAAACAATCTGCCTCCCATACTCGGAGTAAAATCTATCACGACTTTAGGATTTGATACGGCCGAGGCCACTAGTTGAATCCAAAACTGTGACTGTGCCACTACTATCTGAACAATCGCGATAGCTGAGCGGTTAAATCCTCTCCAAAATCGATGGGTGTTAGTGGCACAGACATGATTTATTTATAGGCGCTTAATAAATCCCTGTTGTTGGCATTACACTTATGATAAGTTTCTGGGCTGAAAAACAATTTCTTAAGATGGCTGCTACACTCCACGAAGCAGCAACTTATTTCAGCTGCTAGACAATGACATGGCAACATAAACTACAAATGCAACAAATAATGCACAGATAATGAGGAAATTGTTTCCACTATCTGGCCTAATCTTGAGCCCGTCTGTCTCACCACCTCCCTGCCCCTGCCTCCCCTGCACCTGGCGAAGCTCTCAGATCTCTTGCTCCATCGCACGAATCTCCTCTTTCTTGTCCCACACATCACGCAGATCCTGAACAAGCTCTCTGTGAAAACCTGTTAGTGGCTTGTCGATCCACACAAACTTGTCACAGCCAGTCCCCCTCCCTTCCTACGTAGTAGATCAAAGGAAAAAAAATAAAAGAATTACAATACACTTTCTGGATCCGGGTTACCATTATACCTACAGTAGGAACTTACCGCTCTGATGCTACAGTTGCGGAATTTTCCTGCAGTATTTTCGTCGGTCCACGAAATCCATCTCGGCATCTTCTCACCGCACAAACACATCATATCGGGGTAGTAATCGTAGGGCGCCCACCGGTACCTGATGGGGGCACCCGCCTGACGGCGTTGAGCCGACCCTGATTCCGCCCGAGACGAACTGCACGAGCTGCAAGCCATGAGCGAGGGGAGCGAGGGCAGAGGAAAGAGGAGCCTTTGGATGTCAGGGTAGTGGTGAAGCGTGATTTATCCCTACTTAATAACTCGGGAAGAATCCTATCGTCCACATCCGGCTGACAGGTGCGGGACCTAGCGTGTGGACTTGTCAAAAAAAACCTCGCGCCTTCGTGGTTCAAAAGCCCGCTCGCGCGCATTGGACAATTTTTTTTGGCACCTTGCGCTCGTACATATCACTGGGAGGCCTTGCTCAGGAACCAGACATGCCTGGCCCACAATCTTACTCCCTCCTAGGAACTTGTCATGGCTTGCGCCGGCAGATCCATCCGCTCCACCGCTTCCAGTAGGGCTCGCCGCGGCGGATCCACCCCAAGGTCCTACCATCGCAGTATCAAATGGCCATGGTTTATTGAGAGGAGCGATGATGCTACGTATGCGAGCTTGGCCCCTCCTACCTGTAGAAGGACTGATGCGGCGTCGAGTTCGAGCAGGAGCCGCCAGGCGCGACGGCGCTCGGTCCACGCCAACCCCGTCACCTTCGTCATTGTTGATGCCGATGTGGAGGACGACGGGGACGAAGCTGTGCCGAACGCCATTGTTGCCTCCTTGGCGAAGGGCAAGCCACGGGCGGGAGTGGATGTTGCTGGGAAGGGCACGGCGGTGTCACCAATCGAGGTGGACTCCGACGACATCGGTATGATGTGGGTTTAGATGTTGTTTAGGATGGTTGCAATTTCGGTTGTGTTTAATGCGAGTACAATTATTGTAATGGTTTTGTCGAGCTATATTGAGAAATATGTGCAATAGCAGCATGTGAGTGCTTCCACTTTAGAAATTGTGCCTGTGCCATTTGCATGTTGCATTATCAACGTATATTACTTGTAAACAATCCAACGAAAATCAGATTACAACCATCGGACGGGAGTGGCATGATGGAAGAGAAGTTGGGACAGTGGCTTCGAGGGGAAGGAAGAGGAGGGGGCATGACACTGGTAGGTGGGCCCTCGGAACACGTGACACTGACACGTGGGAGCGGGAGCACACGGTATTGCCGGTCTATCTAGAGCAAGCGAACTTTGCAACTTGACAACAACAAGCTAATTGGACCAATATAATAACTCGTCGAATTATTAAGGAGTACTGAAAACTACAACTGGGGTACATTCGCACAACACGTATGCTCTAAGCACCTAAGAAGCATCGCTTAAGTCTAATAGTAACGACAGCACAAATACTACATTTCCCCTGTCGGTCTTCTCGATACAAATGTAGAAATGCATATGCCTGTTTGGTCCAGCACCGACAAGGTACTGAGATGGCACCCATAGGATCGACCTTAGGTCCACGTACTCCACCTCCCACGGCGTCGGGCATCTCGGCGCCTCGGCTAGCACAAGAATACTATCCGACGATGGCGGCTGGGCGTTCGCCCACATGCACACCGTGTATACAGGCCAGGTGCACGAGACTGACCTGCCGCATACGACACACACAACGGTGGGCCCGACTCTGGTTCCTGGAACACCGGCGGTGATGGTCAGGACGAAAACAGAGCCGTCCCCCCTGGAAAATTAGCCAGCGGCGTGCCGAGTTAGTGAATGACACCTGCTCTGGGAGAAGTTGGGCTTGCCCGTACGAGATCCTTATCACTTCGATCAAGTGCCCCTCTGCAAGGTGGACGACGAGCTCTGCCGGCGGGAAAGTGTAGTTGAAGCCCGGCTCCGTGCAGGAGCACGCGCCGTGCGGGCACGCGAGCTCGTGGAGCGGGAGCTCATGGTAGGAGTAACAGCGAAAGCATCCTGGGTGGGAGTACATGAGCGGGAACGCCGCTGCGAAGTTGCGCGTGAGGATCTCCAGATTCTTGGGCTGCAGCATCTGCCACATCTGAAGTTCGTCGAGAAATCGAAAAAAGATCAGCAGTTAGATTGGCGAATAGTAGGAATATGTAGGATAAGTTGAAAAGCTTGTAAAATGATTTCTTAGCATGAAGGTAGCGACCCGAGAATTGGCGGATGTCGTCGGCTTGCGGCTACGGCAGGATAGAAGTGAAGTGGGGAAAGTTGCTTCGAGGGGAAGAAAGAGAAGTACAGGGAGGAAGAGAAGTAATGGGGACGTGACACTGGGATATGGCCCACTGAACTCGTGAGTCGTGACACTGGCAACATGCCAGTTTGTCCAGAGTAAGCATGGCCAATCATGCCGCAGAACAACCTACTCAAGGATCGCTCTCACGAAGACCATCCCAATCGTCCAAGCGCCCCAATTGAACGGTATGTAACAATCGTCAATCAGAAAAACTGTGTTATGGCGTGCCTTCTAGAAGAATCGGTCTAACGGTGGATCCTTTAGGGGGCAATGCTAGTTTTAGTATAAGAACTCACATGCAGTGACTCTAATGGATCCATATGTGGATTGTGGAAAGAACACATATGCAATGACACTGCTTGATCCATGTGTGGTTTGTGGAAAGAACACACATGCAATGACTCTAGTGCTATTTTTAGTATAAGAACCCACATGCAATGACTCTAATGGATCCATATGTGGTTTGTGGAAAGAACACATATGCAATGACACTGCTTGATCTATGTGTGGTTTGTGGAAAGAACACACATGCAAGGAATCTAGTGCTAGGTTTAGTATAAGAACACACATGCAATGACTCTAATGGATCCATATGTGGTTTGTGGAAAAGAACACACATGCAATGAACACTGGTTGATCCATAAGTGGTTTGTGGAAAGAACACACATGCAATGACCACTGGTTGATCCATAAGTGGTTTGTGGAAAAGAACACACATGCAATGACCACTGGTTGATCCATGTGTGGTTTGTGGAAAGAACACACATGCAATGACACTGGTTGATCCATATGTGGTTTGTTGAAAGAACACACGTACAATGACACCGGTTGATCCATGTGTGGTTTGTGGATAGAACACACATACAATGACTCTAGTGGGTCTATATTTGGTTCATGTCAGGAACACACATGCAATAACACTGGTTGATCCATGTGTGGTTTGTGGAAAAGAACACACATGCAATGAGTCTAGTGCTGGTTTTAGTATAAGAACACACATGCAATGACTCTAGTGGGTCCACATGTGGTTTGTGAAAAGAACACACATGCAATGTCCACTTGTTGATCCATATGTGTTTTGTGGAAAAGAACACACATGCAATGAACACTGGTGGATCCATAAGTGGTTTGTGGAAAGAACACACATGCAATGACTCTGATGTTGGTTTAGTATAAGAACACATATGGATCCATATGTGGTTTGTGGAAAAGAACACACATGCAATGACCACTGGTTGATCCATGTGTGGTTTGTGGAAAGAACAACCATACAATGACTCTAATGCTGGTTTAGTATAAGAACACACATGCAATGACCACTGGTTGATCCATAAGTGGTTTGTGGAAAAGAACACACATGCAATGACCACTGGTGGGCCCATATGTGATTTGTGGAAAGACCAAACATGCAATGACACTGGTTGATCCATGTGTGGTTTGTGGAAATAACACACATGCAATGCCATTGGTTGATCCATGTGTGGTTTGTGGAAAACACACATGCAGTGAACACTGGTTGATCCATGTATGGTTTGTGGATAAAACACACATGCAATGACTCTAGTGGGTCCAAATGCCGTTCATGTCAGGAACACACATGCAATGACACTGGTTGATCCATGTGTGGTTTGTGGAAAAGAAGACACATGCAATGACTATAGTGCTGGTTTTAGTATAAGAAAACACAAGCAATGACTCCAGTGGGTCCATATGTGATTTGTGGAAAAAACACACATGCAATGACACTGGTTGATCCATGTGTGGTTTGTGGAAAGAACACACATGCAATGCCATTGGTTGATCCATGTGTGGTTTGTGGAAATAACACACATGCAATGACTCTAATGGATCCATATGTGGTTTGTGGAAAAGAACACACATGCAATGACCACTGGTTGATGCATGTGTAGTTTGTGGAAATAACACACATGCAATGACACTAGCTGATCCATGTGTGGTTTGTGGAAAGAACACACATGCAATGACACTGGTCGATCCATATGTAGTTTGTGGAAAGAACACACGTGCAATGACACCGGTTGATCCATGTGTGGTTTGTGGAAAGAACACACATGCAATGACTCTAGTGGGTCCATATGTGGTTCATGTCAGGAACACACATGCAATGACACTGGTGGATCCATGTGTGGTTTGTGGAAAGAACACACATGCAATGACTCTAGTGGGTCCATATGCTGTTTGTGAAAAGAACACACATGCAATGACCACTTGTTGATCCATATGTTGTTTGTGGAAAGAACACATATGCAATGACTCTAGTGCTAGTTTTAGTATAAGAACACACATGCAATGACTCTAATGGATCCATATATGGTTTGTGGAAAAGAACACACATGCAATGACCACTGGTTGATCCATGTGTGGTTTGTGGAAATAACATACATGCAATGACACTAGTTGATCCATGTGTGGTTTGTGGAAAGAACACATATGCAATGACACTGGTTGATCCATGTGTGGTTTGTGGAAAGAACACACGTGCAATAACACCGGTTGATCCATGTGTGGTCTGTGGATAGAACACACATGCAATGACTCTAGTGGGTCCATATGTGGTTTGTGGAAAGAACACACGTGCAATGACACCGGTTGATCCATGTGTGGTTTGTGGATAGAACACACATGCAATGACTTTAATGGGTCCATATGTGGTTTGTGAAAAGAACACACATGAAATGACCACTGGTTGATCCATATGTGGTTTGTGGAAAGAACACACATGCAATGACACTGCTTGATCCATGTGTGGTTTGTGGAAAGAACACACATGCAATGACTCTAGTGCTAGTTTTAGTATAAGAACACACATGCAATGAATCTAATGGATCCATATGTGGTTTGCGGAAAAGAACACACATGCAATGACCACTGGTTGATCCATGTGTGGTTTGTGGAAAGAACACACATGCAATGACAGTGGTGGATCCATGTGTGGTTTGTGAAAAGAACACACATGCAATGAGTCTAGTGTTGGTTTTAGTATAAGAACACACATTCAATGACTCTAGTGGGTGCACATGTGGTTTGTGAAAAGAACACACATGCAATGACCACTGGTTGATCCGTATGTGGTTTGTGGAAAAGAACACACATGAACACTGGTGGATCCATAAGTGGTTTGTGGAAAGAACACACATGCAATGACTCTAATGCTGGGTTTAGTATAAGAACACATATGGATCCATATGTGGTTTGTGGAAAAAAACACATGCA
Organism: Avena eriantha; assembly: GCA_910589775.1. Classification (NCBI taxonomy): domain Eukaryota; kingdom Viridiplantae; phylum Streptophyta; class Magnoliopsida; order Poales; family Poaceae; genus Avena; species Avena eriantha. The sequence goes on along the minus strand of OU342743.1, from coordinate 343,162,476 downwards.
ATGACCACTTGTTGATCCATAAGTGGTTTGTGGAAAGAACACACATGCAGTGAACACTGGTTGATCCATGTGTGGTTTGTGAAAAGAACACACATGCAATGCTATTGGTTGATCCATATGTGGTTTGTGGAAAGAACACACATGCAATGACACTGGTTGATCCAAATGTGGTTCATGACAGGAACACACATGCAATGACTCTTGTGGATACATATGTGGTTTGTGGAAAGAACACACATGCAATGAACTCTAGTGGATCTATCTTGGCATAATTTGATGTATGCCACGATGCATTTCATTGTAAAAGACACCCACTTTCCATTTTTATACTACTCAGCTTTGCCCTTGGTTTTTTGAAACTACCCAGTTTTCCCCCCTCTCTTTCGTAGAAGCCCAAACCTGTGCCCACTCTATCTACTACACCCTGATTGGGTGTCACAGTTGTCACGCAGATCGTGCGTACCAACCGTTGATCCTGTGTGATCCAGCGAGGCTCATTGCACATCTCGTGCCCTTCACAGGACAGCACGAGACATCACAGACGTCTCCCTCAACGAGACTTCAATAGGAAGGAACACGATGCCGTCCATGGAAAAAGTTGTCGAGTGATCATGTCATGTTTAATCTAGTCTGCAAAGGCTACAAGTCTACTGCATGGCAACTGGTCATCCACGGACCACCGGCTATACCATTTTTACTATGCAGCGTGCCTGCACTCTCACTTCCGACAGGCCCCCACCACACGAACCTTCCACGCAGCAGCCACAGCCGGAAGAGCTGCCAACCGGGGCCCTCGAGGAGGCCTAAACATCCCCGCATTAAAAACCCAGCCTATCGGGTCCTCCATTCGCACTCATCCACTACTCTCTCTTCCCTATCCAACAAAACCCCACAATCTTGAATGTACTTGCACGAACCTTCTCCATGAAACTAGTGCGTGGGGGTGAGTGTCCGGGCATCGCCGCCGGGGTGGTGCTTCACGTGGCAGATCTAGAGGAGCATCACGTAGCATAAGCCGACGAGGACATGCAGTTCAACCCCTTGGGGGACCATGTGCTGGCCAGTGCTGACGACTTCGGAGGCGCCGATGAGGTCGTGGAGTTCGACGAACACGCTCCGCTCGTGTACACGGAGGTACATCTATTTCTACATGTTTCATATTTTCTGCTCGAGCTTAATCTATCCTGGCGTCATAAAAAATCTAGTCCTAATGATTAGATGCAACGTACGAACCGGTACATGGAGAGAGTCTATTCTGAATGAATCCACATTATTTATTTATTAATAAGTTACCAAGAACACAAACCACATTAATTTAGGAGCGAGTTGGGGAGACGGCCGTAATGAACTGCTGAACCTGTATAGACATGTTATTGCATCAAAAGTAACTTGGAATGGTGGAAGGAATATATATTTATTATTTTGCTCATTACGGTTTGTATTCCATACATTAGAAGTGTATTCAAGTGAGATGGACTCTGACAAGGAGACCAGGGACAACAAGAGCCGCCATGTCATGAAGAAGCTCAAGAGTGGGATAATCCCTTTCCGCACTCAACTTGGGAAGCTCAAGTGCCCTTTCTGTAAGAAAGGAGTCAACCCAAGGATTGCCAGCTTTATTCTGCATGCGGTTGGCATTGGTAACAGCCCGGCTAGTAAACACAAGTCGGCGACCAAGGCTAAGCACGCTGCTTATGGCAAGTTCCTGAGGGAGTATGTCAAGACCGGCCTAGTGTCCCCTGACTTAGGAATCAACAACTTCTAGCCGACCAACCCTGTCACTGTGCAGGCCCAGCCACTAATAATATTTAGTTCTCTTACCGTATCTAGACTCTTAAACTATGGGGATTTCTATTTTCGTACCCTTCAAAATATATTCAAGTTCATCTATTTATGGAGTTAAAGTTCCGGTGGTATACTCGTTATTTTGCATGGATAGAGGGGTGCCCCTGATAGATATAAGGGTTATCATGTCCGCTAGATCACAGAGGATCAACGTTTGGTGGGCAAAACTGAGTACAACTGAATCGCCATGGTTAGACATGAGGGAAAAACGTGACTCACGGTACGCGTGCACGGTGCACGGGGCGGTAGCGGACACGTGTGGTCGTGCACGGTGCATTAGCGTACGTGGTGCACAGTAGTGCAATGAAACATCGCTTCCCTTCTCCTTTAATAGAGGCCTCCCCAATCCCACTCATCACGACTCGCTCACTCAACCGTCTCCACTATCCCATCACCTTTTGCAAATGCCCAACAAAACCCCAACCACGCCGGCGATGGAGAAGATCGATGCGGTGGCCATCGGCGCCTCCAAGGCCGCCAGCGAGGAGCCCCCCGTCCCCGTCCCCGCATCCGCCATAGCCGTCGGTGAGGAGGCCCCCGCCGGTCTCGGACAGATCCCGCTAGGCTAGGACCCCTACAAGGAGGTTGTCTACATAAGGCCGGAGAACCCCTACGACACCAGCATCACCGACCAATGGTCTAAGGTAACCAGGGTTTGCTCCCCTTCCCTTGTTCTTCCCCCGTTCCCATCATTGGATGCTAGATCGTATGTTATTAGGGCTCGGCTGTTCGTATTTTTTATAGTAGCTAATCCTTTTGTGTTAGATCTCGATTTTCGATGAATCCCCATGTTTGTAGTTGGGATCAGTATTCGATTTGGTTTGAGACTTGGGGAATAATCAGGAGATCTCATTCGGTTAATTTATGCAAAAAATCAATCCCGATAATCAAAGTATCTCAATCATGTCCTTATTTCACTCTACTGTTTTTTTTCCAACAGGAGGATAGCAGCGACCTCCGTAGCGACGACGAGTCCAAGGACACCAAGACTCGCCATGTGCTGAGGAGGCTAAAGTCCGGCCAGTACAACAACTTCTTCGCCAGCGACATGTTCAAGTGCCCCTTCTGCCCCACCAGGAGGCTCCGCGCCAGGGACTTCAACTCCCTCGTGAAGCATGCCGAGGACGTGAGGACCTATGGCGAGTCCGTGAATGTCCACGGCTTCAGGGCCAAGCACCAGGCACTCGGTCTTCACCTCCGCAACCTCCAGAAGGTGGCTATCAAGGTGGGTCGCATGCCCCCGATCAGACCCAAGGCGCCCAAGGTCAAGGGGCTAGGCAAAGAGATGTGGCGGAGGCGCTAGAGGGAGGAGGCGGATGCCCTCTTGGAAGAGGCCGCGAGGGGCCACTGATCAGCTGCTGCTGCTGTAAAGCAGCTTCTTTTGTCTTGTATGTGTTGAAGCAGTCCGCTGCTGCTACTGAGCAGCCTAATTGTCGAACCTCGTTAAGTACCGTACTATATAACCTATATTAGCTGCTTTATCTACATCTGCTCTGTTTACTGAATTTATTTATGGTGATGGTTTGTTTTGCTACTCTAGATTTGCTACCAGATTGGAGAAAATGATCGCAAAAGGAACAATGAATGAAGAGAGAAGCTGCTCTAGATCCCCTACCTTTTTGGGCAAAAAAACACAACTGTTAGAGAGAGAGGGGAAAAGGCGCTCTTAAAAAGGCCAAATAACAAAAAACTTCCACTTTAGGCGTCATGGCACACGTAACGGCCAAGCCTTTGACCAGACGGCACCCCCTCCGAGCGCACGTGAGTTCTTCGGAATATCGGGAGGGCAAAAGTGAGGACAAACGAGACACAATGTTGCTATAGTTAAATCTGGAAAAAAGGTGTATTTGGCTTTACCATGCAATTTGGCTAGAGCTCCACAATGTAGCTATTCTAAATCCCTAAACTATGTGGTGCGTTGAAACCTAATGCTTTTCCACCGACACGTGTGTTGCAAAGTTGCTTGATCGTGCATGCTTACACAAGTGGCCTACAGAGAAACTTATAGAAGAATGGGCAAACAAGCTTCATTTTGGCAAATTCGGGACAAACTTTGCGCAATTGGCAGGCCTGATCGGCTCGGCGGCTGCCCCGGGGTGCAGGGATGCCAGGTCCATGTCTATGCTTACACTTCTTAAACTTGTTAGGAATTAATAATAACTGTACACTTCTTTCTGTCCTGCCACGTTACGTCGTGTCAGCGCCATGCACCCGCTGCGGATCAGCAACGGGACGGTGGTCTACGTGACCGGTCTCTTCCACGCCAAAGCCACGTCACACACCCGTCCCATCGCCTACCAGGAGGGACGCCGAATTTAATCGCTAGGATTGGAAACCATCGGTGCTCGCCCGGTTAAACTTGCTTCCGCATGGGTGTGACCGGAATATTGGTAAACAGAATTTAAGCATCGCCTTCCGTCTCCTCAGCACATCACTATGCAAAAATCCCCAACTCATTCCTTCCGCTGCCGCCGCCATCGCAAGAACCATCGACGCTGCCACAGGCACTGCCTCCGCCTGGCCATACCACCACAATAGATCACTCCACCTCCACGCCCAGTCCCGGCCACCGCTACCGACCCTAGGCCACCACCGCCGCGTTAGTTGCTGCCACGGACGCAGAGTACGGCGTGTTCGGCGACGGGAGCGACTACACCAACAAGTACACCGTCACCGCCCATGGCACCACCAAGCTGACGGTCGTCCACACAAATGCGTCAGAAGAGGTCACCAAGGTCATCGCAATGTACGAGCGGTGGCTACAGGAGCCGATGGACAGGTACAAGATCGTCGGCCTTGGCCTCGAGTATACCAGAGATAGGAAGAGGATGGCGCTTTTGCAGCTGTCCATGCGCAACCACTGCCTCCTATATCACGTATGTAGGGCCAAATCTGTATGCCCGGAGCTTCGCGAGTTCTTACACAGGAGGGAGATCTACTTCGCCAGCGTCGACATCAAGAACGACACTCCGAAGCTAGAACATGATCTCCTCGTTCATGTCGTCAATCACATCGATCTCCAACGTTTGTGGAGGTACTCGGATGGCGGTACGGGGAAAGCCGGCATGGCTAGACTCGCTTCCGACATCATCGACCGTGAGTACGCCGGCATGAAAGTCGAGTTCGCGAAGCACCTGCACGAGCGACGGGAGTGGAGGCAACTGGATTACGATGCGATCAAGTACGCAGCAAGGTACGCGTATGTCTGCTACGAGATGCTCAACAGGATCTGGTGGGTGGGTGAGTGTGTTGTTTACCACTACTAGTTTCGCATTTCGTTCCTAGTTTTATCTTGCCTGTATTTTATCTCGCATGTATTTTCTAAGCATTCTATGTGTAAGAACCAAGCTTGTATGATTCCTGTGTTATTAGCTACTTAACCTGTATGAATTACATTCCCCCTTTTGTATGCTCAACATTCATTCTTACAAATTCTGTCTGTGCCATTGGCATGCGTCAGAATCCAGGACTGACATGCATAAGGTGTGATACAGTCATAAGTCATAACCAAATCCAGATTATAGCGAAGGATATAGTCATAACCAAACCCAGATTATAGTTTGACAAAGGTAATACACAGCAGTTCGTAATTGCTCACATAGTGTACTTATGAAATAACATGTTTTCATAAACACAACAATCATGCACTAATAGTCTACATCCCAGCCTGTTGGAGAAGGCAACTGATCCCAGGATGCCTCCGGTCGCTTGCCCCGGTTTGTAGATTCATCTACACTCCGACATCTGGGGCAAACAACCTGCCTTGGTGGTGGTTCAATGATGCGATGCCTGGAACGAGATTTTACAATCTGGCGGTACAGCTCGTGGCTAACATACCTGTCAATTGCAGCGTACTTCAGATTAGGTTCAGAAAGTGGCTTATCCTCCCAGTAATCGTGCCCTAAATGCCTCCACGAACATCTCGGCAATATGTCCTTCATGTCAGCGTACCACAGGTCGATGAGTTCAGAGGCAAGAGTGGCCATCCCGGTCTTGCCACCCTTCGTCCCTAGGATCCAGTAAATTTCCTAGATGTCCACTCTGCACTCCTTTGGGATTCTAATGTTGACAGTCGGGCTTTCAAGCAGTTTAGTGTCATTCGTGATGTCAACACTACTAAATGTTATGTGTTGGTTCACGAGAAAGTCATGAAACAGATCCCTAATGCTTTCGCCCCACCTGCATGAAAATGAATTCAGACAAATAATATAGCAATAACTTTTGCAAACAGATGGTTCAGGAACAAAAAGACAGCAAAGTCTACAAGATCCCGTCAGCCCCCTTCTCGCAAAAAGGCTGGTATACGAGGACGTGCCCCTTCATGGAGAGTTGCACCACGGCGATCCTACGGTGATCACGGCTGTACTCGAGGTCGAGACCTACGAACCTGTTTTCTTGGAACTGCAGCCAACTCGTGTAATTATTCAAAGTGTTCCTCACCGTCCAAGGGTCGGTGGTGTAGACGACATCGATCTTCTTCCCGCCATGTACTTCGATGTCAAAGTTCACAATTTCTTGCCTGCCGTCGTTGTGGACGTTCGGAGCGTCCATGACTACAGGCAAGAGGGAAAGGATACAGAGGAAGAGGGTGATGCGGTGGTGGAGGAAATGGATGAGGCTGTGGAGGAGAAACACGATGAGGCCGTGGAGGAGGAAATGAGACGGAGAAGTGAAAGATTGGAACCACCCACACCAATATCTGGAATGGTGCACGACCGCTCGTAGTAGGGTGAAGGTGGATAAAAACGGCGGTTTTACACGTCGACGCTAGCGCTTCCTAAAATTTGTTCTGCGCCACTTGCATGCGGTGGAATCAATTCAAACGTAGGCACGTTTGTGCGTGCCGGCCTTCACGCACTGATAGGCGGGCCACACATTTCTCTTTTACGATTTATTTTTTCACTTCCTCTAGACGGTTCCGGTGCCCGCCCTCAATAATTACGCCCCCCTTCTTGTCTTTCACGTGGACGAGAACCGGCGGTGGCAGCGGTTCCTTGCAGGTTCACTCCCCACTCGAACAACTGCCCCAATCCATGATTCCACTCCCTCTCGAATCCATCCGCCTCCTTATCACAATGGCTCCATTAATCTACCGGATTCCAGACTCCATTTGCCACTATGGGTAGAGCTTGGGGTAGCAGCAGGCTGAAGTGAAAGGCATGTGACGACGACACGGATAGCTAGGGCAACCGCTACCACGAGGATTGGGGATGGACGAACCTTAGCGCCACGAACGTGCACAGGATCGCCTCGGGGTTGGACATCATCTTAGCCGGCCGCCTCGCTTGCTGCATCCCTGGCTACCGCTTGACGATGCGGAACATGGACGAACAACCATTCGGCACGCCAGGCCTTCTTTACCCCGATAACAGCAAATGGCCAAACGACCGCGATGGCCACGTAAGTTCCAGTATCTAGCTTATTCGTTCACTCATATCGTTGATTCATATGTGCTGAACTCTCATTGGAATCCTATGTTCCTTTCGTCGAACGTGTTGTGTGCACGCGCGGTTTGAAAAAATCGAACCATTTAAGACAATTATGTACAGAGGGAGCTCTGCTCGTACCTGATATTCTGGTATTTTCGTAGTGACACAGTCTGACTTTAGGTGATAGACGAGTTGTCAATTTCGATTTTGCAATGGAATGCCTGCTAGGTGATATTCTGTTTCCTAAAATAAAAAAAACAGATTAGACGATTTAAGGCTGTTATGCCCCGAGCTTTTTATGATCATCGTCAGGAGTTTGTTCTGGGGGCTCTGCTACTACTCCATATATTGAGTATCTTCGTAGTGACACAGACACAATTTAGGCGATATCTGAGGAGACACTCGTATTTAGGCGATATTTTGTGTACATTAATCTGAAGGCCCAGTTTTCAAATTGTATTTGCAATGGAATCCATGCTAGGTGATAGTACCTACTGACAACAAACTCTGCAGAATATTCATGCAAAAATGATGCAGCTGGATAAGTGGTCCGAATAAGTAGTGGTGAATATCAAGGAAGAAGAAGAGACGGAAATGGAAGATGACCAGAACTGGGTGGGTTGCAACGGCGAGTGGATGGTCCTTTTATCACGGGATGGTAGTACTTGGACTCTAAAAAATGGCTACAGATTGGTGAAACTTGCAGTGCCATCTTTGAAGGGTGTCGGCATTACTGCATTCAAAAGCGGGTGGCCGCCGGCCATTTCCAAATTCGCTTACAGGTTCAACATGGCAGAACTTGACCTCGTGAAGGTACAACTCCCACATAGACCGCAGGAGGGGGCGTGGAAGAACTGGGACTACGACCTCTTAGCGGTGTTCGACAAGGAAATCACATTCATTAGATGCCCAGAAGACAAGGAATGGACAGTCTTGTGCGACGACTTCCTGCGGCCGGAGAAGTATGTCAACGCCGTCTTCACCTACGTCTACTCTTCGTACAAACCGCAACGCATTTATGCGGTCACTGAACCTAGCGGCGACGTGCGTGTTTGGGATCCGTCCATTTGGGGTGAGTCATGGTGTCATATAGCATGTAAAATCCCATTCAAAATTCTGCTTACTGACTATTAGTAACACGCAGGTACCCATGCAGCCCCGCGCATCATTCCAGCTCCGGTCATCGAAGATGCAGTAGCAGATGCTGAACTTGGGACACGGCGCTGGTTCCTGGCACCTCTCAGAGACAACACGACACAAGATGTTGAACTCTTGTGGATTCATATCAGGGGAGCACTAAACAACGTTGGTGATACAATAGAACATATGGGGACACAAATTTCTTCATACCCATCGCTGTGGTGTCACGTTTTCTCGAGGTCCACATGCCCATCCAAAGACCCAGTAGAGCAAGTCTAGAGCAGAGTCAACAATCTGAAGGGACAATCTGTGTTTCTTGGGATCAACTACCCTTTCTTTGTCAGAGCTCCAGGAGCTGTTGAACCTGTAATTGCTCAGGCAGCCCTGGCCCCAGATGCTGCTGCTGCTGGTGGTGGTGGTGCTGTTGGTGGTGGTGGAGCTGACGAAGAACTAGCTGCTGCTGCTCCTGGTGAAGCTGACGAAATACTTGGTGATGCTGCTGCTGGTGAAGCTGACGAAATATTTGCTAATGCTGCTGCTGGTGAAGCTAACGAAATACCTGCTAAGGCTGCTGCTGGTGAAGCTGACGAAATACCTACTGAGGCTGCTGCCGGAGTCCAGGAAGAACATGCTGGTGTTGTTGCTGAGGTGCCAGCACTTCCAGTGTTGATAGCACACTGTGTGTTTGCTGCACACTCACGCGCCTATCATGTTGACACTCCAGATCCGACCTGGAGCCGAATCCACATCGGGGGGAGGGGGCCTACAATTGGATCATCAGTGGGGTCGTACTATTTGAAGGGGAATGAAAGACGGCCAAACGCAGCATTCTGGTTCGTTCCAACGATACCACCAGCTCTAGGGACCTAGTGCTCATACTGGCAGATCTGATGAACCATTTGTCTTTATCTTTATCATTAGTTACGCTTATGTGTGTAAAGACTAAGCTGTGCCTATTTGTGTAAGACTAAGTTAGGCCTAACTGCGTAATATTCAGTGAAGCCCAGCTTTTCTTTCCACGCCCATAACAACAGAATTGTAGCATAGAACATACAAATGTAATGTATACCAGGCATTTTGCTCAGGATAACAACCACTTCAAGCAAATGATACATCGTGTACGCATTTGAACGCATGACTAGAATGTGCCACCTATTGATGATTGATGACATGGATCTAGCTTTTCTGCGCGTATTTGCATTGATCGCTCATTGATTTGTTCACGTATTTTTTGGCAATGGCTGATGAACTCCACTCTCATGGTAACTTGCTTCATTAGCGAGCACCTATTGATGCAATGCAAAGTACAGAACATGGTCGTCATCGTCATTCCATTTAGGTTCTCTATGTTTCGTCATCACGGAGCTACTAATTTCAAATGAAAATCTAGTAAACAATATATGTGTACATTGTTAGAGTATGCTACGGCCATGGTACATACATGTTTTTCTACAATCACAAGAAGAAAACTTCATGCATTTTCACCTTGTTGGCGTTGTGCCGAACTGGGTGGATGTGGCTTTGGGGTTCGGAGAGGAAGGTGCCGTGGCTGGTGCGTGTGCGACCACGGCGACGACGAGCTTGGATTCTAGAGGAGGCCAACAGGGTCGAGCATGGTCGGCATGGTGACAGATCTCACCCGGGAATGAATTCCCGTCCCCGCACCGTGCCAATGGTGCAGTCATGGTGAGGGCGAGCTCCGATTCGGGATGGGGAGGAGAACGGGCCGAGCATGTTCGTCCAAGTCCTAGCTCCGCGCCATGGACACGACCACAGATTGCCGCCTCGGAGGAAGAAGAAGACGCGTAAAGGATGCATGCGCCAACACTGCAAGCCTACATGGCAGCGACAACGGCAGCGACATAACGGTGAAAGCTGACAGGGGGGCCAAACTTGACGGCCGTTAGCCTGATTTTTTGTATTGAAACGTAAAGTTGAATTCATGCCGAAAAGACCCTCTGAGTATTTGGCACGCCAACTGTAGTCATCACGGCTGATTTCAGGGAACTCGGGTACCGTGTTGCCTGGCCACCCCAACTCGCGGGCCGCAAAATGATATTCTCTCCAATAAGGCCAACGGCTAGGCGACTCTGCCAAAACATATACTTCCGTACTCAATATTAATAGAGCTAAGTTCTCTCAATCGAGTCTCAATTTCAATTCTTTACTTTCTCCACACCCGATACTCGGGGGCTTAGCTAACCAGCTTATTACATAATCACACCCCTACACTCAGGGGCTCTGCTAATCATCACAAACTCAAAAAACCTTCGGCTACACCATCAAAACATCCAAAACATGCCCTGAAGAGAGTAGCTGATTCAGCATAAATGACATCATGCTAACGAAAAGGGCTCGCTCAGGGTGCTGTTGTGATGGCCATCGTCACACGCATATAAAATTACATTATCAATAAATATATTCGACTGATATTTATACAAATTGTACATAGTTACATGTCTTTTCACAGGGTCAACCTCCTAACTATATGGGAAAATTCGGAAAGAACTCCTGATCTACATCAAGGCACCTACGAATTATTCTAATAGCTGGCCTACGAGCAACCTCGTGATGAGGAGCCATGGATATCATGCCACCACCTAGAGGAGAAGGAAGACTCTACGACACATCATCTAGATCTATCGCCGGGTGATATATGTGCACCCAATCAAGGGCTACCTTGGCACCGGTGATAAGTTGCAGCTTGATGGAGTGGTGCATCGCTTCACCTCGCTGGAACTCCCGCATCAGTGTTGCTAGACCTTGAGGTTATGGATGTCTAGGGAACATTACATTATACACCTTCGCTAACACAGAACGACAACACTCGACGAACTGCTCCATTTCCGAAAGTCGATCCTTAAGAAGCGCCAAAGTATATGCCCGCTTGTGGTCAGTCCAAAAATATGTATTAGCACCCAATGAAGTATCTATCAAGGCACTCATATGATACTTGAGGCATCGAGACTCCTCCACCATGCTTAAGAGAATGCTTGGAAAACCATAAAAGGATCAGTCTATAATAGTAAAAGTAGGGGATTGGGGGCCTAGCGAGAGACTTACATAGCATGCTCTCGCTCGCCCTTGAGATCTCTTCCATCAAGTATGACTCACGCTCCATGGAATTTTTCAACTTGGAGGTGGATCATCTAACTAGGCCTTTACAACCCTAAGTTCATCATCAAGTTGCTTTCTATGGCAGATCTTGTCAGTATATAGTGGAGGATCCACAATTCGTGTGATGATGCTTACTTTTGTGGGTGCATTTGTCTTATTTGTGACAATTGCTGACCCGAGGAACCAGGAGAATCCAAAAGATAGATTGAGTCAGATACATTCTGAGGGAAGAAAAGGCAAGACAAAGATCTGGGAAAAGATTCAAAAAAACACATGATATTCAAACTTAACACAATATTCGAGGGTACAAAATAAGAGTGTTTTCCAGTGCCTATACAAAAAGCTATACATACATGATAATTCATATAGAGCAATTCAACATAAAAACTATGGCCAAGGACTAAGCGAACATCACTAGCAGTGGCAGTAGCACCAGCAGAAGGGGCGTTAGCGGTAGGAGCGCATCCTTCCTCAACAATTTCAAGGAGCTTCTTGGAGTATCTCTTGGCTTTATTAAAGTAAGGCTTAAAATCGACCTCTTTGCCTGCATCAGTGAATGGAATAGAGGAGCAAAACTTCTCCCAGTTGACCTTTTCGCCATTCGCCAAAGCCAGGGCCATCAAACTCTCTGCGCTTCTCTTCGCTTGAATTGAGTCGTAGTCGGGGAGATGGTTCGGATCAGCATTGAAGACATCAGTGAGGACGTTGAGATCCAACTGAACATACTTGTTAGGTAAGATCTCCACATGAAGACGCTTGAAGGCACGACGAGAGAGGGTCCGGAGATTCTATCCGTGAATGTTGTTCCCCTCCAAGACACTCATGTCATCTACATTTTTTGTTCCTCTGCTAGTGCTAGCGAGAAATTTGTGATCTCTACAGTCGAGGAAAAGGGATCAAATCAAGCATAGAACCAAGAAAAAAGTATTAGAATTAGTAAAACATAAGGAGTTACATCAGATGAAGTGACTTACTTGTTAAGGAAGCGCTTAGGGCCTCAAGCCTCTTCTGAAGATTTCCATCCCGTCTTGCTACCACAACAACTTTGGTTGTGCATTTCTCTACATTGGCTTTGGCTGCTACCTGAGCTTCTTCGATTGCCTTTTAGGAGACCTTCAATTTAATCTCGAGGTCCTCCGCGCACTTTAAGGTAGCTTCACGGATGATCACGGATTCGTCAGTAGCAGCTGAAGTGGAGGACAAAATTATTAAGGGAAGAAATCAACAAAGCAAAGTATTCAAAGAAGGTAGAAGTACAAGAATAAAACCTTTGGTGGAAGAATAATCATGTTGGATCCACATAAATGAGCGGCCATCTTGACCATCTCGTGCATTATCGGCTGACGGAAAGTAAAGCATCATCAACCACTCGAGGGTTGCCTAATAAAGTAGCACACGATGAATGGAAAAGGGGAGACTTACGTTCTTCATGTCAGGTTTAGTGGGGTTCATCGACAATACTATGCCTTCGCCAGCATTCTTCTTCCTCTTCTTCTTCTTCTTCTAGGGAGGAGCTTGAGGCGCTACCACTAGATCTTTCGGGATCATCTCATCCACCATCTCCTCTTCTGGGTTGGATGTCTCTTTCGATTTTGTGGGTGACTTGGCGGCTATGAGAGCAACATGCGACTTTGGGGGAGATTCCCCCCCTCATCGCTACCAAAACAAAGCAAAAAAACTTTGGGTCAGGACAGAGATAATGGAGTCTCAGAGTCAAAAGGAAGGGATTATAACTTACGAGCTGACGTTTTGCGTGTCTCGAAGAAGTACCCTTCTGGTAGGAGGAGCTATCCTTAGTGTTTGAACCATTTGTGGTTTCGTAGCACTCGAATCATTGGAGTCTTTGATTTTTTCGATGTTCACTTCGGCACGCTTCCTTTTTCCTTGGTTGGCCACAACCTTGAAGCCACCAAAGTCTGCGGAAGGGACAAGCTTGGTTGGGATATGAGAAGAATGGGAGGAATACTTTCCTTTGTTTTCTCCCACAACCCCAGCCTCAGTGTCTTCTTCAGATTCATTAGAAAATTCAAGCACTTCGCCATTTTTGGGCAGTGGAGGAAGAGAGTCCAGGTGCTCATGATTCTATACAAATATAAAAGCAAAATCGACATAAGGAGGATGAGTGTTAAATGACAAGAGCTCGATAAATAGTAGACATAATGAAGTGACTTACATATGGTACAAGGTTCTTCTTGCCAAATGGTTCAACTCGACATCGAATGGGATTGCGTCATTCTTAGTCAGTGTGGGGAAAGATCTAACCACCTTTTTCTCGAGCTTAGTGGAAGTAAGGTTAACCTTGGAGATCCTCATCAGGTCCTTCTTTCTAGTATATGCCCACATACCCGAAAGTTTGGCCTGGAGAGGATGGATGTCAATACGAAGGAAATACGCCATAATCTGAACACCGAGACCTATTTTCCAGTTGCATACCGGAGATCGTGGATTTGGTCCATCAGCAACTTTGTGTCATCAATCTTCACTTGAGTCACATTTTCCTCCCATGACATGAGTTTTTTCACGCCTTTGGTCGAGTCGAAGGAGGCTGACCTATAGAGCTGGCCTTCGTATTTCTCATCCTTGACATAGAAACACTTCTTCTACCAATCTTGGATAGAATCTGCCATTTTGAGGTCAAAATAATCAACATCACACCGGACGTTGCTGATAGCACCCCCAACATCATAGATAGAGGTTTTCGTTGCATTCCTCTTCATAGCAAATAGGCATTTCCATCTGCCCCATTGGGGTTTGATCCCAAGAAAACACTCGCAAAGGGTGATAAAGCATGCGATATGAAGGATGGAATTTTGCTGAGCTAATAGAGCTGCATGCCATACACAAAAAGAAGCCCATGAAGAAATTTGTGGGAAGGAAGAGAAACACCATGGAGAAGGAAGGAAATAAACATTACCCACCAGCCCTCCTCGGGTACGGCTATCGCCTCATTGCTGGGAAGCTTTCACGAATTCTCCTTCAAGAGTCCGGCCTTCTGGGCCTCGAGTAGGTCCCATGCAATGCATCACGAAGGGGTCCATACGATAACCTTCGGCTTGGTCATCGTGATTTCGGTGGAGGAAACAACTCCTTTGCTTCTCCCCATGGCGATGGCATTGGGAACATTGGAGCCAAAACAAGTGGGCAAGAGCACTACGAGCAGCAATGGAGCATATGTGATGAAGAAGAATATAGCCAGTGGCGGAGAGGAGAATGAGCAGCAAAAATCCCCCCGACGCTTAGAAAGTAACTATGGGAGTCTAGAGCCGTTGGATCAGGGTGATGTATCGTCTGGATCAAATTCAAGTCGTCATGTGTTTGCATATAACGAAGGATCAATCGTAATGGGCACTAATTATCGTGGTAATTTCATGAGAAAATCACGCATCACCTTGATTCTCGCGTGCCATGGGGTCGTGCGGTCAAACTCACCGCTAACACACCGCCCACATGTTGTCAGCCTACATGATGGGCCCACCATTGAAACGTTCCATCGTGTCCTCCCCAACGTAACTGAAGAATGCCCGCATCGTCAGTAATGACGTCGTGAGCGACAACGAAAAAGCATCGGGTGTGTCATTGAATGATGGGGATATGCCAAATGGGGTATGCCTAGCAGGACGTTTCCATTGGGCCAAAAGGTTTCATGAGTGGTCCTGCAGGACGGCGACTGGAATGCGACTAAGGGGAAGGCCGGCGACTGGAGACTGGAGGCCCAGAAGCGTACCAGAAGCCTAGTCGGATTAGGTTAAAGCCTCCGAATCCATATCTTGTTCGGTTGTAACTTGTAAACCCTAGCGAGGTGCCTCTTATATAAACTTCCCTAGGGTATCCTGAGGACTTACGTTCCATCATACACCCCCTCAAGAGACTCGCTACTTAGACGCCGAGCTCGCCACCCATGTAACTCGCTCTCCAATAATCTAATCTAGCAAGAGTAGGTCTTTACCCTCTGAGGGGGCGAACCTAGGTAAACCCATGTGCATCCTCCCCCATCTCGCACCGCAGATGGCCGCCAGCTCTCGCCCCCGATTCGATCAATCGCTGCCTACTACAGCGACTGCCGTGGCCATTTCCACGATAGTGGCGCCCACCATGGGGCATAGCACTGAGTTCTGCAGTGAGACCCTATTCACCGATCGATCGGTCGCTCGCCACCGGCCGCATGATCGCCATTGGCAGGATCTTACAGATCCTGCCCAACAGCTAGATCCCGGCGTCACGCCCGGTCACTCACGGCGCGGTGATGCCGATCGGCTCCATCAGCCTCTTTGTCGGCTTCACCGGCGCGGTCGACCTAGCTGCGACGGTGATCGTTGGCGGATCGCCGCCGCACCGCGATCTGCTCTCGGAGGAGCAGGTCCGCTCCATTAGGAGCCTCGTCACCGAGTACGACTCGGCCGCTAGCAACGCGGCCGAGACCAACGCTACCACAAACGATGAGGCCCTAAACGATGACGCCAACTCCGCGACCCATGCCTCGGTCGACGGATCTATCACCGTGGCATCACAAGAGGACTCCAATACGCAAGTCTCCAACCCGGAGGATTTCGAGGACTCCTCCATCCTCGGGATCTTCGACTCTGATTCCGGCTCGGAGTCGCCTAAAGACTTCCGCGCCAGATCCAATCGCTTTAACGCGATCTATATGGCGGGCAGCATGGCCGCCCCGCCAGATCCGTTCTCCACACTGATCCCGCCGACTGCCACGGCCACAGAGGTGGAGGAGGCCCGCCTGCGACTCGTGGAGGCACAACGCAACAAGCTCGCTGAGCGCGAGAAATACCGCCTTGATTGGGAAACGGTGGGGGAGCTATCGCTCTATCACCAGCGCCGCATCAGGACCCGCCTCAACTCCAACGCCCAGAGCCGCATCCTGAACTTCAACGATGAAAGCGACCCAGCACGCGCGGCCCAGCGTGAATACTACGAGAACACGCCGCCAGGCGGAAGCAACAGACCGCCACCTGGCGCACCGGCGATCGGAGCCCCTCCACCACCCATCGGCCGCGTGCCCCCGCCGGACCAGCCGCGGATCATCATCTCGCCACAAGCCCGTGACGCCAACAGACTGCCACTCTACTCCACCCCGATGGACAATGTCGTCGCGGCCGATGCCGCGGTCGCCAACCTCGACGTCCAGGGGGACGGCATGCTGCAGATCCAGTACGCTAAGGCCCTACTCACTAGAGCCGTCGAGCAACAAGCTGTGGGAGTCAACCCGCGGGGGCGGATGTATTCCCGCTCCTCAGCAAGCAGGGCAGCCTCGAGTGGCCACCCCACCATCGCCAACGCTATGACCTTCCCACCACCGCAGCCACTAGCGAACCAGCCGCGGGCCGCCAACCCTGCACTCTCCACCAACGAACCACGACCGGCGAACAACACGATCTCCGCCAACGGGCAGCCCATCGACACCCGCACGCACATCGTCAACAACTAGGCCTGGCGGGCACGCTAGCCCAACGACTTGAGGCACACCCTTAGTAATCGCGACGACCCCGAACCGAGGCGCTCGCTTAGCCGAGTTGGCCCCCAATGCTTCGGGCCTATGATTAGAGGGGAAAAGTACCCAGCCAACTTCAAGGCGCCCAAAGAGATCGAAAAGGACAATCCAACGTATGACCCCGCAGTATGGCTAGACACATACCTCATGGCGATGGGAATCGTCGACCACACCGACCTGCTCACCGCTCGCTACCTCCCCCTCATGATGGAGGGCGCGACCAGGCAATGGATCAACACCCTCCCTGCCGACAGCATCGACTCCTAGGAGGAAATACAGGATGCCTTCGTCAGGCACTTCGAGGGCTCCTACACCCGCGCCACCACGATTGAAGACCTGGAGCGGTGCATCTAGGGACAATGCAATTCGACCCGCCATTGGATTCAAAGGTGGCAAGAACTGTGGATCAACGCCTCCGGCATCCACCAACACACGGAGATACACTGTTTCAAGAATGCGTGCCAGTACGAACCCCTGGTCTCTAAGATCAAGCGGGTCTACCGAACGCTGGACAACATCCCCGACCTCCTCAAGATCGCCAAGCGCTATGTGGAGGAGGACCCCAATCAAGACTCCGATGACGAGTCGGGGGGAAGACGCCGCACCGGTGGCCACGACAGTGGGTGACAGCGCGACCTGCACTACAACAACACCCGCATCACCGGCAAGCGCCGCACGGACGGGCGAGTCGACTTCGTCGCCAATGCGGGCTATGGCCAACGCGACCCAAAGAGCTACTGCCGCAATGGAGGAAATTACCGCGATAGCAGAAACTACCGCGCCAACAACGCGGAGAGGCCGAAATTCGACCCCACCGCCCTACTCAACCAGCCCTGCGTTTACCATAGCAGGGAGGGGAAACCCGCCACCTACACCACCGCGGGCTGCCACTCTCTCAAAGAGATCGAAAAGTCAAGGCGAGCAAGGGAAGACCCCAACAACAACCCACCTCGGGACAACGGAAACGCTAGCGGCTTCGGCAACGTCGACGGCTCGCTACACACCTTCACCGGACTAGGAACCAAGCGCGAGAGGAAGGTGCTCGCCCGCGCAGTCGCCGTCAATGTGGTGACATAGGTCGACATCCCACGCTTCCTCAAATGGTCTGAGAAGAGCATCACTTGGAGTCGCCAGGACCACGCTCCCAAAATCGAGTATCCAGGGCGAGTTGCCCTGGTAGTCTGGCCCAAAGTGGCCGATTATTGGCTACCCAAGACATTGGTGGACGGCGGGAGCTCCATCAACATCATGTATCTGGACACGTTCAAAAGGCTACAGCTCCCGGAGTCGGCAATCCAGCCGACCCTGACAACCTTCCACGACATCGCCCCCGGTCGAAAGGCATACCCGATTGGAAAAGTGACGTTACCAGTCACCTTCGGCACACCGGCAAACTACCGCACCGAGCGAATCGAGTTCGAGCTGGTGAACTTCTGCCTCCCCTACCACTGCGTCCTGGGACGCCAAACGTTTGCCAAATTTATGGCGACCCCCCACTACGCGTACAACATGATGAAGCTCCTAGGGCCGAGCGGCATCATCACCGTCCACGGCGACCCTGATATGGCCGTGGAATGCGAGGACAAAGGCGTTGAGCTCGCCGACGCCGTCATCGCCACGGAGACTAACCACGCGGAGGAGCTCGCGAAATACGCGGGCAACACCAACAAGGATTACCCCACCATACTAAAGAAGCCAACCGCCGCAAACTCCACGTTCGAGGCAACCACGCATACCTGCACCATCGAGCTCGTCCCGGGCAATTCCAGCCAGACGGTCACCATTGGGGCGCATATGAGCCCTGCATAGGAAAGCATGCTCATCGGGTTGCTCCGTGAGAACAACGACATCTTCGCATGGAAACCTTCCGACATGCCAGGTGTCCTGAGGGAACTCGCTGAGCACAAATTACACGCCGACCCCAAAGTGTGACCGGTAAAGCAGTCGCTGCGGCCCTTTTCAATGAAGAGCACCGTCGAGCAATCGCGGAAGAAGTGCAATGCTTGTTGGCCGCAGGCTTCATTCGGCCAATAAAATACTCCAAGTGGCTTGAGAACCCCGTCCTGGTCCTAAAAAAGAACAACACATGGAGAATGTGTATCGACTACACCAACCTCAACAGCGCCTGCCCGAAGGAGGAGTTTCTCCTACCGCGCATCGATCAGATCATCGACTCGACCACGGGATCGGAGTCGCTGTGCTTCCTTGACGCTTACTCTGGTTACAACCAGATCAAGATGGCGGTCGAGGACGAGGAGAAGACGGTGTTCATCACGCCATTCAGCGCCTTCTGCTACACGGCCATGACGTTCGGCCTCAAGAACGTCGGCGCCACATACCAAAGGTGCATGCAGGAGTGCCTCGCGAGCCAAATTGGCCGCAACATTCATGTCTACATCGATGACATGGTGGTAAAATCCACCCGCCAGGACGACCTGCTCGCTGACCTGGCCGAAACCTTCACAAATCTGCAGAGGTACAACATCAAGCTAAACCCAGGGAAGTGCAACTTCGTCATCCCCACCGGATAGTTACTGGGATGCGTAGTCTCCAAGCAAGGCATCGAGGCCAACCCTACCAAGATCGACACCATCGCGCGACTCGGAAAACCAGAGCGCATGCGCGACGTCCAGAAGTTGGCCGGGCGAGTTGCGGCTCTCAGTCGCTTCATCGCCCGACTAGGCGAGAAGGCCATGTGCCTCTATCGCCTGATGCGCAAGAACCCCACGTTCCAATGGGACGTGGAGGTGGACGATGCACTGAAAGCGCTCAAAGAAGTGCTACTCGCGGCTCCACTACTTGCCGCACTAGTCGACAAGGAACCAATGCTCGTCTATGTGGCGACCTCCAATCGAGTCGTCAGCGCCGTGATGGTCGTCGAACGGCCAAAGGAGGGCAAGGAGCGCCTCATACAGCGCCTCGTCTACTACATCAGCGACGTCCTGACGGACTCACGACAGCGCTACCGCAGTACCAGAAACTGGTGTACGCGGTATTCCGAGCTCAGCAGCGACTTCCCCACTACTTCCAAGAGCACCCAATCACGGTGGTCTCATCCGCACCGCTATAGGACATAATACACAATCGCAAGGTGACTGGGCGAGTCACCAAGTGGGACGTCGAAATCGGCGTCCACAATATCAAATACGAGCCCCGCGAAGCAATCAAGTCACAAGCACTAGCTGACTTCCTCGTAGATTGGGAGGAAGCGCAGCAGCCGGAGAAGCTACCATATCTCCACTACTGGTTGCTACACTTCGACGGCTTGAAGAACGCCAACGGTGCAGGGGCCAGGGTCATACTGAGCTCCCCCAAAGGGGACAAGCTCCGATACGTGCTCCACCTCAACTTCAAGCCCTGCACCAACAACATGGCAGAATACGAGGCCCTCCTCCACGGCATGCGGGCCGCCAAGGAAATGAACATCAATCGACTATGGTGCTACGGCGACTCCGACCTAGTCGCCGGCCAGGTCGCCGGAACATGCGATGCAGTCTCTCCAACAATGATCGCGTACCGCCAAGTGGTAGACCATCTGGGAGGACACTTTGACGGCTATTCCGTTGAGTGGATCGACAGACGCAAGAACAAGGAGGCAGATGCCCTTTCCTGCACTGGGTCGGCCCGACAAGCGCCACCAGCAGGCGTCTTCCTCGACACCATCCACAAACCTCCGGTCAGCCCACTGAAGGAGATCGACGTCGGGATAGCACTACAACCAGAGCCAGCCCTAGTCGCCATGGTTGTAGAGCCTAGAGAATGGACGGCACCATATGTCGCCTTCCTCGAGCACAAGATCCTCCCAAGCAACGAGATGGAGGCGCGAATGATCGTGCGCCACT
The DNA here is from genome assembly GCA_910589775.1 of Avena eriantha. NCBI lineage: Eukaryota > Viridiplantae > Streptophyta > Magnoliopsida > Poales > Poaceae > Avena > Avena eriantha. The sequence goes on along the minus strand of OU342743.1, from coordinate 343,141,600 downwards.
GCAAATCCTTCATCATCATCAACGGCGAGCTCCACAAACACAGTGTGACTGGTGTGTTCCAGCGCTGCGTACAACCAGAAGAAGGCGGCAAGGTCCTCTAGGACATTCACGCTGGCGACTGCGGCCATCACGCGACGCCAAGTCGCTAGTTGCCAAGGCCATGCGACATGTCTTCTACTGGCTCACCGCGCACACCGATGCCACCAACATCGTCCAACGATGCGTCTGGTGCCAGAAGTACACCCACCAGACGCACCTCCCTGGTTCGGCACTCAAGACCATCCCCATCACATGGCCATACGCAGTATGGGGCATGAACATGGTAGGCCCATTCAAGAAGGCCCCATCCGGCTTCACCCACCTCCTAGACACGGTCGACAAGTTCACCAAATGGGTCGAGGCCAAGCCAATCAAAAAGTCTGACGGCAAGACGGCCACAAAGTTCTTACGCGAGCTCATCTACCGGTATGGCTACCCGCACAGCATAATAACGGACAACGGCACCAACTTTGCCAAAGGGGCCATGGCGGAATTCTGCGAAGAGCACGGCATACGACTCGACCTCCCCTCAGTCGCCCACCCAGAGTCGAATGGCCAAGCAGAACGCGCCAACCAGAGCGTCCTCCACGGGCTCAAGCCACGACTCCAGGTCCCCCTCGAGCGCACCCCAGGATGCTGGGTAGAAGAGCTCCCTTCAGTCATATGGGGGATCCGCACGTCCGTCAACCGCTCCACTGGGTTCACACCCTTCTTCATGGTGTACGGCGCCGAAGCCGTAATGCCAACAGACCTGGAGAATGACTCTCCCCGAGTTGCCAATTACGTCGAGGCGACAAACGAGACCGCCCGCCAAGACAGCATCGACCAAATCGACGAGGCACGCGACCTGGCTCGCTCCCGTACAACAATCTACCAGCAGGGACTCCGCCGCTACCATAGCCGCCGAGTCCGGACTCGTACCTTCTAGGAGGGCGACCTGGTCCTACGACTAGCTCAAGACAAGAAGGGCATGCACAAACTCTCCCCCCATGGGAGGGGCCGTTTGCAATAGGGCGAGTCCTCGGCAACGACGCCTACTACCTCATGGACATACGAGGCGACAACCAGCTCGAGGTTAGGAGGCTATGGAATGTAAACCTCCTCCGGAAGTTCTATACATAGAACCGAAACATATACTCAGCTAACATATATAACGAAATTCATTCGGTTCACAAAATTGTGTCTACTCTCCATATCCTTGTGCCACTCGCACTCGTACAATCAGCAATACGCTACCCACGGAAGTCAACCTTTGGTCGAGCAACCGGCACGGCTAAGTAGTGCGGCCCGAGGGTACCGAAGATACTCGGGCCTTGGGACGTCCACGAAAACGCCAACCCGGAGCCACCATCGGAGTCGCCTAGCTCGACTGGCCCACCGGGCCAAGACGACCGGTATACGCTTCTCACAGCGACATGTCCTTCCCATCCTCATGCAAAGCGACTCGAACGGTTAAGTACCACGCACGGGGACTCCGCAAGAATGGAACCCTCACGTGGCTCGAGACCACACCAAGTAAGAGAGCTGCCTTGGACTCGCCCAATGACTGGCTCTTCGAGCCAGGTGAAGAGACGTGTTACAAACAACGCATTAGTAACTTGCAACAGGCACGCACCCAAAACGGATAAGTACTATGCTCGGGGACTCGCCTATAAAATAGTCCAACTCGTGCTCGGGGAATCGCCCCTCAGAAGACGCAAGGGACAAAACAATGCACAACCAAAAGAAAACGCATAAGTATACAATCGAGTTATACCCCATTAAAGGGCGGACACGCTCAGGAACTCGCTCAAACAAAAATAAACACACCCCACGATTATCGTCGCAGTACGAGTCGATTGACTCCTCTTACTCAAAATATTGTTCACATTACAGCAGTCGCCACTTGGCATATATTACAAACTGCCCAACGATACTGACGAAGAAGCACCACCACCTCCCTTGACACGAACGAAAGGCTGCCACGGGTTCATCGGGTAGGTCGTCAGCGACTTCGACAACACCGACCAGAAGGGTTGCTCCGACTTCATGTCACGATACTCCACCTCAGGGTCGCCAGGCGCCAATACAGTTTCCTGGTATGGCAGAAGATCCCCCATCGCCAACACCCGATCAGCAAAAGGGATGGCCTTGGTAGTCAGCTTCAGCACCTTTGACATCTCCACCGTGCCAGTCGCTGATGGGTAGCCGTTGGTGACGTCGTCGAGGTCAAAATCGTCGGGGAAGTGGGCGAGACCCAGGCTCAATGCTGTGGTGGCCCCGTGCATGAAAGCCGAGCGTGCCATCCAATCCACAACGACAGGCGCCTCCTCCTGATAGCGCCACACTTCCGTAAGCCCCCCAGGAATAACCTCGGTGGGGGACATTCCTTGAAGGACTACTTGGGCACACAACGCCGAAGCCGTGGCCGCGTTCACCATGGCAGTCACGCACTACGAGGCGTTGAAAGTCTGAACCACCGGGTCACTTTGCCCTATCACAACTGCAAAATCAGACGTCAGTGAAACTACGGACCTCCCCCATCGGGGATTCGGCAAACACGTTAAGCAAAAGGCAGAGACTCACCAAGAAGCTTGCGGAAGTTCTCCGTGACATACTTCTCTAGGGCGGCATGATCATTCTGCAGCCCCACGATGATCGAGTCCGTGGCCTTGCACTCCTCCTCAGCCGTAGCAACAACAGCCTTCGCTCGATCCTCAGACGAAATTGAGGCCACTCTCGCCTCCTCCAAGTCATGGATCAGCGAGGCAATTCGCCCATTCGCCGCGTCCAGCTCGGCGAATGGAACATACCCTTCACGGGCCTTGGAAATTGCACCCGGAAGACCATCTGAAAAGGAAAGAGACAAATCATCAACGCGCCACACACCAACAGTTCACAGCCGAAAAAGAAAAAGAAAAAGAAAAAGAAGCAAGTACTTACCAGCAGTCTCTTGGAGTCGTCGGTTCGCCTCCCGCGCCACGCGCAGATCCCGCTCCAAACGCTCCCTGGCGGCCTGTCGATCAGTCGACTCCCTCTGCAAACCCTGCAAAAGCAACAAAGTTCAATACTTACAAAGAACAATATCAAGTTCCTAGCCGCTAAAATTCAGCGACTAAGAACTCGGGGACTGGAGAGTAGAAATAAATTCAGTTCCTAGCTGCTGAAATTCAACGACTAGGAACTCGGGGACTAGAGAGTAGAAGCAACTTAGTGCCTAGCCGCTGAAATTCAGCAGCTAGACACTCGGGGACTGGACGTACTTGAATGGCGGCGCTAAGCATTTTGTGAATCTCGCCGGCGTCAGTCGACAGGACCGTGAAGGAGGTGCACCCATGATGAGACCCAACGTCTTCATCGACGATCTTCGGGCCCTATGGAGACTGGTTGTCCGCCACGCCTGGGAACCCCCTCACCATGAAGTGCGGGAACGTTGCTGACGCTCTAGCCGGGGCACTGCTCGCCGGAGCCGGCGCTTTCGTCACAAGGGAGACCGTGACTGGCTCTGACCGTGCAGCCGCCACCTCTTCGACGACTGCAGCGGGATCGCTCCCCTTGGCGCTAGTCATCTCTACGGAATCGTCGGCGCCGCCTTTCTGCCTCTTCGTGCCCACCACAGTCGCCGCGTTGTCAGCAGACTTCCTCTTCTTGGGGAGGTCGCCCTCTCCGGTGGTGGTGACCGGCAGAATCTTCACCACTGAAGGGCGACCGATCTTCTTGACCCCAGACCTGCCAAACCTCCAAAATCAACACAGAGACAACACAAAAATGGAACACGACTTGGGATGGATAATTCGAGGCTTACTTGGCGACTAGGAGAACGCGCAGCCCGGTGCTGATGTGGGCGGGCTTGTCCAATTCCAGCCTCATCTTGCGCGTGAGACCCCTTTCGAAGACGTCTGAAGCCCATGACACCGCGGGCTTCCTGGATGACGAAGCCGCGGTTGCCGGAATGTCTAGCTCCGAAGACGCGGACGCTCTTGACGGTTTCGGTGACTTCGACACTGCTGCCTCAGTCACCTCCTGGCTTGGTGCCCTCGAAGCCGTTGGTGCAATCACCACTAGAGGAACCTCTACCGCCGCCTCGGTGTCCTCGTCCTCCAACCCCTTCATCGGAATCCCATCCTCCGGGACCATGTGCGAAGTTTCGGGGGTGTCTTCATCATCATAGTCGTTATCTGACTCAAACACCACCGCCGACCTGGGTGGCGACGCTAGCTTCTTTGCTGGCGACTTCAGTTTCCGTGCGGGCTTCGACGGCGTGGTCGTGCGCCGAGATGTGTGCTCCTATACGATCTCGTCGCCTCCTTCGTGTTCATCAAGGTCGTGGCTCGCCTCAAACTCACACTGCTTCTGCATGCGAGTCTTGCGAGCTGTAGACACTGGGGGAGGAACCTCCTCCTCTTCCTTGTCGCTTTCGGAGGAGTCTCCTTAGGAGGCCTCTTTGATCTCTCGGGGGACCTCTTCGTCAAGTGGAGGGAGCCAGCCCTCCAACACCTGGAACAACTGAGAACAACCACGAATATATATCAAGTGATGCGACTGCGAATCACATTGCAGAAATGGCGACTAGAAGAAAAACTTACCGTGGGGGCTTCATTCTTCACGGGAGTGTATGGGGCGAGCCCGGCCGATGTGGTTGTGAATTCCGCATCGGTGATCTTCTTCAAGGAAGCCTTGTAGTCTTCAATCTCCCACGACTCTTTGCTGGTCCGGGAGGGATCATGTTTCCCGCTGTACTCATACATCCAATGCAGCCGAGCCGCTAGCGGAGCCAGACGCCGCCCGAGCCAGCAGTTGTAGAGGTTGACCGAGGACAACCCCTGATCCTTTAACCTCTGGATCTGGTCCATCATTTCCATGATGGCCATCCTCTGGTCTTCTGGAAGCTTCTTCGCTGCTAGCTGGCGAGGCTCGCTCCTTCCTGCGACGAACTCGGGGAGCGCCACTTCGCCGGAGGGAGTGGACTCTTTGATGTAGAACCAGCTCTTCTTCCACTCGCTCGCAGCCTTCTTCGGCAGCAGAAGCTTGATGAAGTTGGCCTTCGGCTTCAACTGGAACGTGACGCCGTCGGCCCAACATCAAGCCGCCGGCGGCCTCCCGCCCGATGCGGCCGTGGAAGAGCTCCAGCCACATTGGGAAGTACGTCCTGTAGCCCAGATAGCATTCACAGAAGGCGACAAATATTTCCAATTGCTCGATGCTATGCGGGCCAAGATCTGATGGTTTGATCACGTAATACATGCAGAAACACCGGAAGAATAGTGAGGTGGGGAAACCTAAACCTCCTCTAGGTGGCTCGGGAAGCAAATGAACTCGTCGGCCCACGGCTTTGGCTCGATATCGGAGGAAGCGGGGATTCGCCAGTTCCCCTTGCGGAGGACTCCGGCGTCCTCGAAGGACTTGAGCTTGGCCGTGGTGCACTTGGATTTCCCCCATGAACCTTTGGGAGGTGCCATTGGGAAGGATGTGGAGTCTCCCGCTGCGGAAGGATCGGATCGAAGGAAGACAGAGAGAATGAATGCGCGAGAATGAAGAGTGTAGGGAAGGATCTGCAAGGCTGATTCACCACTCCCCTTATAAAGGGGCGCTACCCGCCAAATTCGGGGTAGCCGTTACCTGCGGTAATTACGCCGAAGTTACCGTTGGAATATCCAACGGATAGTTTGACCAAGTTGACGGTCCAGCTCCTTCATTCCACTTGCTGGCAACTGGCCCTGTCCACTCGCTGATACAACGACCTCGCAGCCGTGGCATTCGCCAGAGAAGCGACTAGGAACCTGGGGAAAACTTCCTTAGTTTATTGGTGTCCATCGCCGATTCGACTGAGGCGTCCAAATTAGACTTGCCTACTCCGACTGCCAGATGACCACCTGCGTCTGATTCAAGGATGGCCTCGGGGACTACTGATGGGGATATGCCAAATGGGGTATGCCCAACAGGATGTTCCGATTGGGCCAAAAGGTTTCACGAGTGGGCCTACAGGACGGCGACTGGAATGCGACTAAGGGGAAGGCCCGGCGACTGGAGACTGGAGGCCCAGAAGCGTACGAGAAGCCTAGTCGGATTAGGTCAAAGCCTCCGAATCCATATCTTGTTCGGTTGTAACTTGTAAACCCTAGCGAGGTGCCTCATATATAAACCTCCCTAGGGTATCCTGAGGACTTACGTTTCATCATACACCCCCTCAAGCGACTCGCTGCCTAGACACCGAGCTCGCCACCCCTGTAACTCGCTCTCCAACAATCTAATCTAGCAGGAGTAGGTCTTTACCCTCCGGGGGGCCGAACCTAGGTAAACCCATGTGCATCTGCCCCCACCTCGCACCGCATATGGCCGCCAGCTCTCGCCCCCGATTAGATCAATCGCTGCCTACTGCAGCGACTGCCGTGGCCATTTCCACGACATTGAAGAACTAAAAAAACTACAAATTGAAGGCTCGAGAGGAGAGTTTCCTTGGATGATCAAGATTTTGAGCTTGTTCTTAGAAACTAGCATCCAAACATAGCCTCGGGGGCTACTCCTACCGGAGCACTGACAGTGCACTCGACAATTTTTGGCGATTGAAGAAATAGAAGACCTGAGTTGAGTATCTCCTCAGATCATATAGACCTTAGCCTATCCTTGGATGCAAGCATTCGAACATAGCCCCGGGGATAATCTAATTGGGAGCATTGGCCATGCACCCGATGAAAAATGACGTTGAACATAGACAATACCTGAGTCGAGAATGTCCTCAAATGATCAAGGCTTGAGCCTATGCTCAAATACAAGTACTTGGACATAGCCTCGGGGGCTACTACCATCGAGAGCGCTAATCGTGCAGCCGAAGGAAACAACACATCCTCGTACGGAGTTGATGGTGAAGCTCATGGATACGAACTTTGATCCTACAATCGAATACAAATATTCGAATGTAGCCTCGGGGACTACTCCCATTAGGAGCGTTAGCCACGCACTAATAGAAAAGGCAAAAAAATGCTCCTACGAAGTCGATGAATACAAAAACTACAAGTATTACCCAATCCTATCCTCAAACGGTTACTCCCATTGGAAGCCTTAACAGCGCACCCGATGAAAAAGGCAATAAGCTAACAACTTCAGCAATTCCAACAGCCAAATAAGACAGTCAATAAAAACTTTGAATTCTCAGACCGTGTCCACCGCGGTAACATGTCTGAGTGTCATGTCTACGACATGAAGGTAAGACCCCAGGTTATGTCCTGTGAGGCCTACTAACCGCACACGAATACGCTCTGCTAGAAGATTTCCATATCGATGATATGATGAAGAATTCGACGGACGCGCTTGGTACCCAAAATATAAAATTGGAATTCAGTACTCAATAAGACCTCCGTGGCCCGAGCTGAATTACGCCAGTATGTACCATGTTTGAGTCCGGGGACTTGAGCTTGAAGAAGGTTCACGATGTTTTTTCCCAAGAGAAATTAACTGGTTCCCGATCCGTCGGATACACCAGACTCGTTATACCAAACTCCCCATGAAAAAAAAACTTAAATCACAGTTTTATTAGTTGAAGATATGTTCAGGTTCAATGCCAAAAATGACTTTGAGACTCAACCCAAATCTATGATTCTGATGGAGTCTCGGGGGCTACTGACATGGGTATGAATTATTAGGTTCTCATGATTGGTATACCTGGTACGTATTCGAACTACGACCCATGAGGCCTAAAAGGAACCAAGCATCCAAGAAGCATTCTAAGCCCTGGAACAAGACGTGGTAATCAAGAGAGAATTGTAAACAAACATAGTTGTAGAGTTGTAAATCAAACATGTAACCTATCCATATTTGGCTCCGACACCCTGATACATTGCAAATGTATCTATAATTTTTGATGTTCCATGCTTGGTTTTATCCACTTTCTTGTGTTTTGTTCCAACTTTGGAGTACTTTTCATATGATTTCTTGGACTAACCTATTAACAAGAGCCACATTGCCTGCTGCCTGTTTTCTGCTGTTTTTGGTTCCAGGAAAGTCAGAAAATGAATATTCTCGGAATTGGACAGGACAAAAGCCAAAGTTCCTATTTTTCCGAAAGGGATCAAGTGCCAGAATACGAGACGGAGAAGGGCCAGAGGGTGGGCACACTACCTGGCCGCGCGGCCAGGACTGTCCCGCGCCAGGGGGTAGTGTGGCCAGCCCAGGCACCCCCTCGGCCTCTCCTTCTGCCTATATATTGCCCTCAGGACGAAAACCCTAAGCACCCGATCAAAAATCCATGAAAGAGTCTCTAGCCGCTGTTATCTCCATCCCTAGATCGAGAGGGATATGAAGCTCTTCCTGGCACCCTGCCGGAGAGGGGAATTCACCCTGGAGGCCTTCTTCATCACCATGCAAGCCTCCGGTGTGATGCGTGAGTAGTTAATCCTTGGACTACGGATCCAGGTAGTAGCTAGATGGCTGGTTCTCCTCCTTTGTGCTTTCATGTTTAGATCTTGTGAGCTCCGTTCATGATCAAGATCATCTATTTGTAATTCTGCATGTTGTGTTTGCGGGGATCCGATGGATATTGAGATGCTATTTCATATTGATTATTGATTCTATCATGTCTTTGTTATTTGTGATCTTGCATGCTTTCCGTTGTTAGTAGCTATCTTGGCCAAGTAGATGCTAGCAACTCCAAGAGTTAGTATTTATGCTCGATAGTGGGTTCATGCCTCTGGTAATCTGGGGAAGTTACAGAAATCTCTAAGGTACTAGATGTACTATTGCTACTAGGGAGAAAACAACAATCCTTTGTTCATAGAACAATCGTATTGTGTACTTTACACGCAGTTCGTAAAGCAATAATCTGTTGCTTGCAACTTAATACTGGAGGGGGTTCGGATGATAACCTGAAGGTTGATTATTCATAGATGCAGTTGGATGGCGGTCTATGTATTATGTTGTAATGCCCAATCAAGTCTCAAAGGAGTGAAGATGATTAGTATATGCATGTATTGCTTTCTCGGTGTTTGTCAATTGCCCCGCCGTAATTTGTTCACCCAGCATGTTATCTATCTTAAGGAGAGCCACCTCTAGTGAACTATGGATCCCGGTCCTTGTCTTTTACATACAATCTACAATCTTTTACTGCTTTGTGTTTACTTTCTGCAAACTTTTACTGCTTTGTGTTTGTTTTCCGCAAAACACGGTGAGATTGACAACCTCATCGCAAGTTGGGAAAAAGTTCTGTGGTTGTGTTGTGCAGGTCTCCACGTTGCTACTAGCACCGGTACTGCGCCCTGCCAAAGCTCAGCTAGTAACACCTTTGGGGTGTTTCCTTGCTCCTACTGGTTCGATTAAACCTTGGTTTCATAACTGAGGGAAAACTTGCTGCTGTGCTCATCGTACCTTCCTCTTGGGGTTCCCAACGAGCTCTACGTCGAACGACGAGCACATCACACCCAGCCTCTCATATAAAGGCTGAGAGGAGTTGGCGGAGAGGGCACCATAGCTTTCACCAAACCATACCCCATCGTGAGTTAGATTGCATCTAGCGAACCGGTGACTCTGTAACAATTTACTTCAATAATCAGACGAGCATCGACTCCCTTGTTTGCCTAACAAGCCGATGAAATAACCATCTCTCTCTTCCCCGAAACCCTAAGTCCATTCCAATGGGCATTTTTGAGGTTACCCCTTGTCACCGAGAGTTTGATATAAACTCTCGGGTCACCCTTATGGGGAAAAGATGCTTGCTACAACACTCTGCACTTGGAGTCCCAACGAGTTGGTACACGCGGAGTTGTTTCCATCAGATAGGTGCCCCTGTTAATATCATTTCAGATGGATATTATAGAGAGATAAGACATGAATTAGAACTAGCTGAGTACGAGGACACATATATGACAATCATGTTAGCTAATAAAACTCTTGGAGTTCCTATGGGAATAGATAAAAATCTTTCAATCAAAGTTGGTCCTTTTGAGATCCCTATCGATTTATTGATAGTTGATATTGTAACACCCTCGAATCGGCCCTCTACCGATTTTACCGATTCCCGCAAAGCCCACAGAGAAATGATTTAAAGATGCCCACCAAGCACTTGTGTGCTGGTGGAAAACAAAGTAATAGCATTATACAATATTCCACGATAGAACCCACAAGAGCACATATATATACAACATCGACTCAGCGAGTCAAGAATACAGATATACATTACAAAGATCCAAATCACATTGAAAACGATACAACATCCGAGTACGAATAAGATGCAAATTGGACTAAGAGTCCTGAAGAATAACCAATGCCGTCCATAACCCTACCCAGGCCAAGACGGAAGGCTAACCTTGCTAACATCATTGAACTCATACCTGGCAAAGCAAACGGGGTGCCGACAAAGGGCAAAGGAAAAAGGGAGTGGTCAGTACTGAGGACAGTACATGGCGAGTCTTAGAATTCAGCGGCTCTTGCCTACATATGTATGGTGGACTTAGCAGCAGCAAGCATACACTAAACAACATACAGAGACTCGATACAACTGTCGGCTATCAGAGAGGGATAAGAGAGATCTATCTGGAACCAACCTGATGCTAACACGAAACATAACCCGTCATGGGATTTCCCCCTCGAGACCAAACGAGGAAGTCATTCCAAGGAACTCACACAATTGGCAGTTTTATTAACCATTCCATTGAAGTTGTCATAAGACATCCCAATTCCATCAGTTGTTGGCACTTTTAATTAAACATTCTCTTGTAGTGCAGTTGATTACTAGTAATGCCAAAGTCAAATTTATTGCACTACTTTAGATTGAGTTGTCTATGGTAGAGACACTATTCTCCAATTAGTCCATAAACATGGACACAACTTTTCGAAAAGATTTGCCCTACAGGGGTGCAAAAATAGCAACACGCGCATGATCAACCTCGGGAAAAACAAAAAAGGCAACGAGGAATTACGACAAAGCATTCACCAGATTGAAAAATGATATCAGGAGGCCACCCCACTAAGCTACCCGCAACGAAGTTGGCCAGATCCGAGAAGGACCCATGGTTTGTGGCGACGACTATAAACGACTAGGAACCCGAAAGTATGAATGGGCTTGTCGATACCATGGAAACATGGCATAAGTCCTAAACAGTACAGTAGTAAACCGCTCCTCAAGAAACAATAGTAAATAAAGCAGTAAACCATGGCATAAGTACATGATAGTAGTAAATACCCAATCTATTTTGTGGCCCCAAGAAATAATACGTCAATCAAGCTCAGGCGATGGGGGATCCATAAAGTCTCCCACATGTGGATAGTGCGATAGTCAAGGAACAAGTAAGTACTCGGTTCCTAGGTGGACAAAAGTGGTCGAGATAAATGCTAGATCTCAATTATTACCCACCGCTGCCGCTTTTATTAGTTGTATCTATTCCCGACATTTTAATTATCAAGTTGTAAGTATAACTATGATTATCTCCAACCTTACGCATGTGCCAATCTTCCAACAATTGTGGAACTCGACGACTCAAACCAACAACTAAGCAAGTAACTATGACTCGCAAGTCCAACTATCTACCAAAACAATGGGCAATAGGAAGTGACCAAGGCAATATAGGCTGCAGGGAATATAAATGGTACGGAAACTAAAACATTACAACACAAATAGCAATAGAGAGAAGTAAATCCATAAAACAAAAATAGGTAGCAACGGGGAGAATGCTGGCCTAGGAATCACTGCCGAACATATATATCTAAAGAACTTGTCGTAGCTCACATCATCTCATCGTCCTATCCGAGAAGAAGCAAAGTACTAAAAGGAACAAGTGATGCAACAATTACAAGTAATGTAGAAGAACCGACATGATCATGATATGATGCATGACATGATAAGTTAATGATGTAAACCATGTTGAAAATATACAACCTTAGTGAAGCATTATTAACATGAAATAACTATTTCCCAATTTAATTCCTCATGTTTTCCTTGCATAAACAGTTATGGTTTTACAAGATCTACATGATGCATGACTGAATTGCAAGGAAGAAATGCATAGTCGGAAAGAGCTTGTCGTGCTGATCGATTTAGACATATTATTTGTCGAATTCCGATTTATGGATTTAAAGTTATGAATTATTTAAGAAAAAACCTTTTTATGCATTAAAACAATTTCGAAATTTTAATTGTTCAAAAAATATTTTAAAGATCATATTATTGATCCTTGTGTTTTCTGATCAAGTTTGATATATAAAATATATTATCTAGATAATCCAGTAAAAAGATATGCATTATACTTCATCAAACCTTTTTCTGAAATTGTTATTATTTAGAAAACTTTCTGGACCTAGCCAGTGAGACTGACATGCAGGGCCAGAGCGCTGACTGGGACAGCTAACTGGGGGCGGGTTAGATTGGAATAACATCAGGGGGCTCCGGGTTAAAGTCCAAGCGCGAGGGACTCCGGTGTAAAAGATCTGTTGGGATCTGATTGAACTGAAATAACATGGAGCTAAAACAGCTTAGCTCCAGGGATTTCAAACGGAGGATTATGAGAGATCCGTGGTGAATTTTGGAACTCCATAAAAGAGAAAGTTGGAGATAAATGATAGGGCTGCAAGATTTGTGTCTGAAGATTTGCGAAACAAGCGCTACAACTAGCAGATCTAGGACGTTTAAACGGGTAAATCTAACTGACAAAACTAACGGACGAACATGACAACATAGAATAGCAGTGGCCGGAAGTAGGCGCACTTTAGAGGATGATTACGAGGCACACAGAGCTCTAAATCAAGCGCCGTTTGATCCTACATATTTCCAGGACATCGGGCAAGAGATACATGTAAAGGGAGGTGTCGAAGAACGATGGAAGAGGTCGGAAACTTGTCGCTAATAGAGGGTCCGCGACTAGATGATGCTGCTATGTTGTTAGTGTGTGCATGTCTAGCCGTGCGGTTTAGGTGCAGTGCACGCGTGTGGTGGCAGGGCGCCGGTGGCACGGTCTTGGTAGCACGAAGGGAGGAACCAGGGGATCCATGGAGACGCTAGATGAGGGTTCTCACCAGGAGGTGGTCGACGTGGTGAGGCGCGACGGAGACGTACGTGTCGGCATCAACCGACAACCATGTCCACGTCCCCGAGGTAGCTTCGGCTCCTTCCTTCAAAAACAAAGAAGGGGCGATGCGGCATCTCCATCTTCGTGGTCAACCGGCTCCCATGCTCTATAGGGGCAGCCTGGTCAAACCTCTTCTTCAGCTCTCCCTCTCTCTCTCTCTCTCTTGGGTCTCTCGGTTGCTATTGGGGAGGAGGAAGGGATGGGAAACAGCGGTGCGAGCGAAGAGAGGTGCTAGTGTTGGAGGGTTCTCCTTTGGTGTCTTTAGAATGAGGATAAGAAGGGTCAGGGGTGGTTGGTGCTATGACATTGGCCAGAGGAGGATGGAGCAGTCAGGCCTGGTGCGGGAAACTGCTCGCTGACGCCCCGAGCATCCTGGAGCATGGTTTCGCTAAAGAATTTTGAAGCTAGGCTTGGCCCGTTACTTCCTTCCGCGTTGACGTTGGCAGCCTGACGACGAGACATTCAGGTATGGGATACACGCGATATGTTTGGATACGTTCTCCGCTCAACCAATCAGTTTTTTCTTTTGCTTTGTATAAATCCTGTGCAGGTACATGGATCATGTGTTTTCTCTCCACCAATCAGGTTGGAGTAGTTTGGTTTCACCCCTTCTACGTATGTTTCTTCTTATATTTTTCTTTCCTTTTCTCTTTCTTGCACTCTTTTGTTTCCCTATTTTTATTTTTTCATTCTTTTTAGTTTCTTTTCTTTTTTGCTTGTTTCTTGCGTTCTCCTTTTATTCTGGAATTTCTATTTTCGTGCCCTCGGTTCATTAGTTATTCTCAGTTTTTCCCAGCCGCTTAGCCTTTGCTCACTTTTCCTCTCTCTTTATTCTGAAATCCTCACATGCGTTCGGACGGGGGATACCGTTAGGTCAAAGGCTTGACCGTTCAATGCTAACCGGTGGGACCGTGTTGGGGCAGGTCGTGCGTTGAGTGTTATATTATGTCGCCTCGACCATTATATGATGGTAGGTTGGTCCAGGATACACAGCGGACCAGCCATCCATCTCTCGTTGATTATGGAGGACGTGGTGTGGGACCATGTGCGACGCGTTTGGTGGTTACGTGCTCCCTATCGCTTAAATTGGAAGTTTTCTCGTTTGTTATTTTTATGATTGGCCTTTTTCAGAGCGCCTTTTCCCCTCTCTCACTAACAGTTGTGTTTTTTTGCCTAAAAAGGTAACGAATTTAGAGCAGCTTCTTTCTTTATTCATTGTTCCTTTTGGCCCTCGTTATTCCCCAATCTGGTAGCAAATCTAGAGCAGCAAATCTAACCAGCACCATAAATAAATTCAGTAAACAGAGCATATGTACTTAACGAGGTTCGACAATTAGGCTGCTCAGCAGCAGTAGCGGACAAGTTCAACACAGACATGACAAAAGAACCTGCTTTACTGCAGCAGTAGCAGCACAAGATCAGTGGCCTCTCATGGCCTTCGCCTCCTCCCTCTGGCGCCTCCTCCACTTCTTGCTGCCCAGTCCCTTGACCTTGGGTGCCTTGGGCTTAATCGGGGGCATGCGATCCACCTCGATAGCCACCTTATGGAGGTTGTGGAGGTGAAGGCCGAGCGCCTATTGCTTGGCTCAGAAGCCGTGGACGTTCACGGACTTGCCACAGGTCCTCATGTCCTCAGTATGCTTCACGAGGGATTTGAAGTCCGTGGCGCGGAGCCTCCTGGTGGTGCAGAAGGGGCACTTGTAGACGTCACCGATGAAGAAGTTGTTGTACTGGCCAGACTTCAGCCTCCTCAGCAAATGACGAGTCTTGGTATCCTTGGAATCATCGTCGCTGCAGACGTCGTTGCTATCCTCCTGTTGGAAAAATAGTAGAGTGCAATAAGGACATGATTGAGATACTTTGATTATCGGGATTTATTATTTCCATAAACTAACCGATTGAGATCCCTTGATTATTCCCAAAATCTAAAACCAAATTGAATACTGATCCCAACTACGAACAGGGGGTTCAAATACGAACATGGGGATTCATCGAAATGCGAGATCTAACACAAGAGGATTAGCTACTACAAAAATACAAACAACCAAACCCTAATAACTTATGATCTAGTATCCAATGATGGGAATGAGGGAAGAACAAGGGACGGGGAGAAAACTCTGGTTACCTCCGACCATGGGTCGGCGATGCTGGTGTCGTAGGGGGTCTCCGACCTTATGTAATTCTCCTCCTCGTAGGGGTCCCAGCCGAGCGGGATCCGCCCGAGACCGGCGGGGGCCTCCTTGTCGGTGGCTACGGCGAATGTGGAGACGGGGACGACGGCTGTCTTCGATGCCTGGACGGTGGCCTGTATGGGGATGGCGGCTGCCTTTGATGCCTAGACGGGGTCCTGTACGTGGACAAGAGCCTCCTCGTCGGCGGCCTTCGAGGCACTGATGGCCACCGCCGTTCTTCTCCATCGTTGGTGTGGTTGGGGTTTTCTTGGGGGTTTACAGAAGGTGATGGGACAATGGAGACGGTTGAGTGAGCGAGTGAGTGATGAGTGAGAGTGAGGAGGCCTCAATTAAAGGAGAAGGGAAGCGATGTTTCGTTGCACCACTATCCACCACATAACCGCGTATGCTACTACACCATGCACGGCCACACGTGTCCGCTACCGCCGCGTGCACCGCACACGCATACCGTGAGTCACATTTTTCCCTCGTGTCTAACCATGGCGACTTAGTTGTGCTCAGTTTTGCCCTCGAGAGTAGCACTGGCAGTTTGGTTGTACTCAGTTTTTCCCTCTAGTACTAACACTACCGTGTGCAATATACTCAGTTTTACCCTCCGGTGCTGGTCAACAGAGAGTCAACAAATAGGTTTTAGCTAGCTAATTGAGTCATTTTATGCACAACAAATTCAAAAAGATCAAAACATAGTGGTATCTATCCAGGGAGTCTTATTATGTGACCTGCCACCATAAGAAATGTATATAAATCAAGTTTTAACCTAAATCACCACTTCTCAAATCACCTACTATCTATGAAGGTTCAAGTATTTCTACTCAAGCCTCTTCCCAAAACATTCCTCCCCAAAACATAGTTTGTCTAAATGAGACAATAATTGTCAAACTGGTGTATATTTGAATTGCAAATAGTTTGATGTATGCCAAGATGTATTGTATTGTATAAAACATGCATTTTCCATCTTTAAAATATTTTTCTATTTTCTATTTGAATCCCATTGTCAGTCTTGCCCTTGGTTTTTAAGTTCTACTCAATTTTGCCCTTGGTTCTTAAGTTCTACTCAGTTTTCCCCTCTCTTAGTCATAATATCTCACACTTGTGCTCATCTTCGCTGCTACGCTCTGATTGGTTGAGACAGTTGTCACACGGATCGTGCCCACCAACCGTTGATCCTCTGTGATCTAGCAGATAGGATAACCCCTATATCTGTCAGAGGCACCACTCTATCCACATAAAATAATGAGTTTGCCACCAGTACTTTAACTCCATAGACAAATAAACTTGAATATAATTTGAAGCGAGCGTGTTCAAAGGTGTATAATTTGTGCATTACATTCCACTCTATGAAAATGATAATCTCTCAAGATTTTCTTAGCACAATATTATCACGTATTAAGTGAGATTTCAAAGAGTTCAAATATATATAATTTTCGTATATGCATGTTTATACATTACATTCCACTCTATGAAAATGGGGGATAAAATGATAATCTCTCAAAATTTTGCTAGCACATCATTATCTCGTTATTAAGTGCGATTCCACAGTGTTCAAAGGTTTAAAATTTTCGTATACGCAAGTTTATGCATTATATTTGACTCCATGGAAATGATAAATGATCAGGATTTTATTAGCACACGTTATCATGTCCTAAGTGCGATTTCAAAGAGTCCAAAGGTGTATAATTTTTGTGTATGCCAGTTTATACATTACATTCCACTATATGAAAATGATAATCTCTCAAGATTTTCTTAGCACAACATTATCACGTATTAAGTGTAATTTCAAAGAGTTAAAAGGTGTATAATTTTTGTATATGCAAATTTATGCATTACATTCCACTCTATGAAAATGGGGGAAAATAATAATCTCTCAAAATTTTGTTAGCACATCATTATCACGTATTAAGTACGATTTAAAAGTATTCAAAGGTTTATAATTTTTGCATATGCAAGTTTGTGTATTACATTCCACTCTATGAAAATGATAATCTCTCAAGATTTTCTTAGCATGACATTATCACATATTAAGTGTGATTTCAAATATTTCAAAGGTGTATAATTTTCGTATACGCAAGTTTATGCATTATATTTCACTCCATGGAAATGATAAATGATCAGGATTATATTAGCACAACATTATCATTTCCTAAGTGCGATTTAAAAGAGTTCAAAGGTGTATAATTTTCATATAAATTTCATATATCCATTACATTTCACTATATAAAAATGAAGCTAGACAAAGGGCCGCTGTCACCGAAGAATAAGAAGAAAGGGAAGGCAATGGCATGGGCACAGGCGCAGGGCTGGCTCGGGGTCCCATCTTGCAATGACAACCTGGGTAAGCTATGGGTCCGGCGCTCACGTGGATAAGTTGTGGGTCCGATGTTGATCTGGATAAGTTGAGAGAGGTGTCCACTATGGAATACTGAACACGGCCCCACTTGTCAGCATGTAACTACAAGGGTATACTACGGGACCCGACAGAACGCGAGCCTAATCGTCAGCACGTAACAGCGAGGGTCCACTACAAGACCCAACTTAACGTGGCCCCACTTGTCAGCACGTAACGGCAAGCCTGACAGACGGAGAGTTTTAGACCATGTGAGAGTTTCGTACAAGGAGATGGGCAAAAAGGAGGAAAAACTAAGCGGTTGGGGAAAACTGAGTACAACTAACGAACCGAGGGTACGAAAATAGAAATCTCTTTTATTTTTTATTCTCCATTCGTTTAATGTTTTTTATTACAGGTCTATCCGTGGGGGGTTAGTTTTTTGTTTCATCTAGGTAAAATATTTTGTTATATCTCCGGTACATAAAGACCTGAACCCCTAACCCTACCCACGAGCGGCGGCAGTGCTGCGCTGCCCCAGTACCTCCCTGCCGCCCACCCTCGAGCCACCCCATGCCACTCTCCCCCTCCACCACCACCAGAGGCGTCGCCCGCCAAAGGCTGCAGAGCATGGTGGCGGCGGGGCGTCTACTGGTTGCAGTCAGGGATGGGAGGTGGCACCCTCTCCACCTCTGATCTAGGTGGCGTGTGGGGATGGCGGCTTGAGTCGCGGTGGTGGTGGTCGATCTTGTCCTCCTATGCATCGGTGACGAAGGCAGCGGAGCCAACGCGTCATCTGGGCGCCGGGGCAGAAGCCCTAGGCTTGGCTACAACGACTTCCTCCGCTGGAGGTGGTCGGCCACGTTGGGATATGGTGTGGAGGATCTCGGGATCTCACACCGATCTCCGGTGGTGGATCTCTAGACGGCGTCGTATATGGAGGGGACATGGCAGCCGGTGAAAACCGCGCCTTGACTATGATCTTGGCGGATGATGGCAGCAACACTCGCCGTTGCTACCTTGTTGGAGGCGTCGTCTTCGCTGGTGTCATCACTTCACTCGAGTTGTTCCAGGGAAACCCCAGATCTGGGTCTCCCGGGTTGGATGATGGCGGCGCTTCATGTTGATTCCCCTCTTGAGGGCATCATTTTTGGAGAAGACGTCGACTGGAGGTCAGGCCACTCCTGCTGCTCCAGGGGAAACCCTAATCTAGTTCTCTGGATCAGGCAATGGCGGTGGTTTGGTGTCGTATTTTCTCTTGGGAGCATTGCTTGTGGAGCAGCGTTGGATGGTAGAGGCTGGTGGTGGAGCTGCTTCATCTTGCACGGAGACTCTAGTGGAGATGTCAAGTCATGCCTAACCACCAGGTGCTATGCTCAGTCATGCCTAGTGTGGTAGGTGCTACGAAGGATTGATCTTCTGGACGTCTCTAGCTGCATCGGGTGGCGAGACTCAGCGGCATGGCGCCGAGAGGTCTCAGTGGCGATCGGACATGCTTGTTGATGGATGTGCGCAGGATGGTGGTCCCGTCAGGCGTCATGGCGGCGTCGATGGCAAGTCTCGCAAGGTCATTGCATTGATCTCTCCTGAAGATGGGTTGGCAGAAGATGGCGGCAGTAGAAGATTGAGCATGCACGATGGTGTGCGCAATGGATTAGCTGGACCGGTTTGTGCTCCTGACCCGCCGTGGGGCGGTTTCGGGACGTCCGGTATGTTGATGATGTGCGTTGGTGTGCGTTTAGAGTGTTCTGACATGGCCACCCCTTCATCAAGTTATTTTAGAGAGGTGGCTTCGATTGATCTTTGTATTCTCTTTGTAAGGTTTCGTTGAATAATAAAACAAACAGGCTGTATGCATATTTTTGATGTAAAGGCCGGGGGTAACACCTCCATTTCCATAAAAAATATATTTTGTTCTATGTAGGTTACAAATATTGTGTATTCGATAGTTGTGATTTGTTGCACATCTAGTGACCATACAAATTTTTTTTCCACTTAGTCACAAATTTGTCTCATCTGGGGTTAGAAACTTATTTTCATAGTCTTAACTTTTTGATCCTTTGGATTTATTTTATTTTGCTCGATGCCTACATATGATTCATTTCTTTCGGAACGTCAAATTTCTTGTCGAAATCTATAGTCGTGTTTGTTCTAGTTATCTAAATTTTCATTCCTCTTATAGATTAGTTATGTTTCTTGAGCGCTGCATTTTGTTCCTTGTGTAGGTTTGATTTGTTCTCGGGACACTACAATTATTGTCCAAATTTAAAATATGTTTCCTTATATACGTGTAATTATTTGTTAGGCCACTAAAGTTTGTTTCTCAGATGTTTTCAATGGCAGTCGTGATTTTGTTCCTATTAGTCAAAAAAATAATGTTATTAATCGTGTAAGCGATTTTTTCTCCGCACACGATAAAATTTAGTTCCTCGTGTAGATATGATTCTCTCTTCGAGCACGAATTATCCAACCGTAGTCATGATTTTGTTCTAATTAAACCAAATAATTATTCCTCGTTCATCTGGTTTTTTCTTGGTAACTCGAGTTTTGTTCCTTGTATATGAGTATTTCGTTCTCGGGCGCTACAATTTTTTTTCCAACTTTAGTTCATGATTTTGTTCCAATTAGTCAAAAATATAGTTCTCATGTATATAGTTTTTTTGGTCTTCATCCAAAGAGTGGGAACTTTTGTTCCTTCACCACTTGCTTCTGGCTATTTTTCTTTTTTGCTTTTCCTTTTTTCCCTTAGTTTTCCTTATGTTCCTTTTCTCAAGTTAGGTTCCTATTTTCTTTGGCATGATTTTTTAATCTCTTATTTCTTTCAATCTAAACTTTATTCCTTTTTTATAACGTGAATGTGTTCTACATTTTTTGGCATATAGTTATGATCAATTAAAGTGAATGCAAAATTTCATTCCATTTTGTAATTTAGAATTTATTTCTTTTAGATTCATAATTTTTTCATTTGTGCTATAATTGTTTGAGTGCTATAATGTTTTGAACTTTTGTCCATGCTTAGCCTAAAATTTGTTCCATATTTTTTTTGTTCCGCTAGTATTTGATTTTTTTAATTCCTGACTTAACAAATGATTTGTTTGGTTCTTCCACATAGTTCTAATTTTTATTTTCTTTCCATTTCATAAAAAATATGTGAAATCCTAATGATAAGTCAATTTATAAAAATAGTAGAATACTAGAACGTGTTAAATAAAGGCTTTCACATGGCCTTGCATGGATGTATGCGCTGGTGCGGTGATGCATAGACATGGTGATGCATGCAGTCACGCAGACGAATGCGTCGTCCCAGGTCAGAGCATCCAGTGCAACAGGCGCATGCTATACAAACCCGTGTCCGCTAGTGCAACTAGGGGCGGTTTCTTTTTCTTAGTCCTACCTCGATTCTTTAGGCAGAAGCAAACCTATTTAAATAGCCTGTGGTGTCAGATGTTGTACTAGCCAGTTGATCCATCCGGGTACAATCGACAAAGAGGCTACCCACACGAAGCACAAAGAATCCCAATAATAGTACATGATCCACACTTCCAGCTTCCTCAACTGGGCAAAACGAGCGGTAGCGGATGTGGGGGCACCAGGGAGGAGCACCCCTGGTGCGTGCTCTTCCTTTACCGAAGAAGAAGACAAATAGGAAGGGGCCGTCAAAGGGTATGGGATGGTGGGATAAGGATTGTCCGACCCAAGGAGGAATAAGGGAAAACGGGTGGGCTAGCTCTGCTGGTGGGCTAGAGGGTTGTACTGCTAGAGATTTTTGCTCTCTCTCCTCTTTTATTTTTCCTTGTTGTGTTTTATTTATTTGTTTGTTTGTTTGAGTTTGGTTCAATTTCAAACAACATTCGCTTTTGAATTCATTTCACGGAATTTCAATAGAGGGTTTTTATGTCAGAAAAGAGAGACAAGAGGGAACAAGATTAAAGGAAGAGAATTCCCATATACACATGTCCATTTGGACATATTACTAGAGTAGGATTAGGGTTTAACAAAATGAATAAAAGCATTTCCAAAATATGGAACCCTAGCAAGTGGGTGCCTCTTGTAGAAAACACAAATAGATATACACAAAAGAGGTAGAGAGTAATGTGATAGAAAGCATCAACAAAGAATACAAGAATCCAAGAAAAGTTTAATATGATGGTCAAATTCAATATGGCATGATGACATGAGCATGATATTATGATGATGCAATAAAATGAAAGAGCAAGCAATTTCTGGTTGGTAATTCCCTAGGGTGCTACAGATAGGCCCACTAATTATTGTTTCTCAATTATTTTTGGAAGATCTATGGGGCCCCTAGACCAGCAGTCCGAGAATCCGTGTTATGCGTATTGCCACGATCCCATGATCAATCTTTTGTGGCACATAACCGATAAGTATCGTTGCAACATGCAAAACATAACGAATAATACTTACAATAATGTCATAGCAATTATACTTACATAAGCCTCGTCGAGATACACCAATCATCAACATCGGAACTTCATCAATCGCAGATCCCAAGTCATGTTGGAACCCTAATGGCAGTTGACTAGGGAAACGTCCTAGCTCGCATAGACGCCAGCAATTCTTTCATCATTGATGGTTCTGAAAGTCTAGCCAAATAAATAGCTAAGGACAATGCTAGTGAGTAATTTTGAATGTACTCGCAAACCACCGAGATAAGGTAACAAGATATGAAGTATGACTATGTCGAAATAGCTCTATGTATGGTTCTTTTGAAAAAAATCCTAGTTCTCTTGTAGATATGGCATCTCTATATTTTTATTAAAAAAACTTATTGTAAAGAATTATCTTTTCAAATACCTAACATCTCTATATCTTTGTTAAATTCCTTTTCGAAAACTAGTGTTTGTTGGTAAAGCATTTTTTAGGGAAAATCCACTTTTAAACCCAAACATCCCATTGGTAAAACATCACCCTTTTCTCCGGTCCATTCCTGATAAAAACACATCCTTTCCTTTTGCTGATACCATGACTTGGGTACTCCTAGAAATCACCTATCCAACCGTTCATGACCGTGGACATGGATATTCGAATAGATTATACTATGCAGAGTTTGTGCACTTTACCCAGAAGAATCAATACAACCGTCAGGATATGACCACGACCCTCTACACCAAGTTTATGGGGTACGGATAATCAAACATAACATTTCATTTGTTGTCCCTAGTATGGGCACTTTCCCTATGGTTTTAGTTCTCTCGGACAAGTACGCGACTTCCCAAGTCATAATCTCCCTACCTTACTTCCTGAATCATCTCCCTCTGAGATCTAGACACATGGCTTAATAGGATTGATAGGATACCCATATCAATAAGTTGCAACTTATTTTATGGAAGCTCATTCGAAAATAACTCTACAGTTAAGCGTGCTTGGCCTAGAGAAATTCTAGGATGGGTGACCAACCGGGAAGTGGGTACTAGGTGCACACGGGTGAGGACAAAGTGCACAGAAAAGATTAGTATTGGTCCGTGTGGCGAGTCTAGAGATCCTAGTAAGCTACCAGTAGTGACACCCCGGGGCCTAGTGGAAGGGGTGTTACAAAGTGATATCAGAGAAGATCCTCGCGGTTAAACGGATGTGTGTGGGTGAGTGGCAGGACATGTGGAGCATGGCGCATGTCGCCTGGAGCGGACACGGCACGACACATGTGTCGGCACTGGACGCACAGATGCGTGCCAAGAGGGGACGTTCCGGGCCTATGCTTGATCGATGAGGGCATCGATCTTCTAAGGGTAGGTGTTTGTCAGATCCATGTAGATTGCTTTATAGGTTTGATAGGATACCCATATCAACAAGTTGCAACTTCTTTTCCTAAAGCTCATTCGAAAATAACTCTAAGGTTAAGCGTGCTTTTCTAAGAGAAATTCTAGGATGGGTGACTGACCGGGAAGTGGGTATCGGGTGCGCACGAGTGAAGACAAAGTGCGCAGAAAAGACTAGTATCAGTCTATGGGGCCAGTTTAGATATCCTATTAAGCTACTAGGAGTGACACCCCTGGGGCCTAGTGGACGGGGTGTTAAAACTGCCTTCCCAACTCCAATGCATGTACCATCCATGAGAGCCCCATAGTTTCAACTGACCTCTCTAGAGACAGTAGATCTCTCCTGGTACGTTGAATCCTAAGGAGAAGACCCAGCTTGGAGGGACCCGAACCCCTTTATCTAAGGAAAACAAAGTACGAGCTAAGCCCCATCTCCCTGGGGTAATGTGGTTGCACAGATAAGTTGTTCTGGTAAAGCTGTAGAACATCCGTTCTCATCATCATTGCCACTAAGTCCTTTGATCACATCACTTTTTATGCTTTTAAAACATCCACTTGGAAATGATGCCCTTCTCAAGGGCTTTATCAAAACATTTCCAAATATTTATGCTTAGGGTAGTCCCAAAATGTTTTCAATACCTGAGGTTTTAAGAGAGATTAGATGCTAACCAAGAACATCTCGTTCTAAGGGGTAATAGGTAACATCAAGGGGTGTGTGTCCTGCTAGACATCAAGACATAACTTGGAGGAGCCAAGTTACTAGCGCAGTAGTAGTTAAACAAAACATACAGGTAGAAGTGCAATTTCTAAAGGAGATAATAAACAAGTACATAAAAAGGAGTAGGTGAATTGTAAGAATTTAGGAAGGTGGCTTGCCTGGCTAGAAATACGTCCCTGGACTTCTTCTTAGATAACCAATAATAAATAATGCCTCCTTCTTAACGTCAACACAGTCGCAACGATCATTGTCACAGAGCACGCATGCAAACAAGAAACATATGAAAATCAACACAAGGCAACAAGCACCAATACCATACATCAAGCAAGTAAATAAGACATCCATACACTTCAGTAGGTCTTGATAATTTGAGTTCAAAACATTTCGAAGGATGCCATTTGCATTTATATATCTTTACTTATGATTTATTTATTAAAAACTACTTAAAAAGGAATTTTGTGAAGGCCAAGCGTTTTATGATAACAATGTTCGAAAATGGCACCAATGGGTAGGTCTTAAAATAATAAAGCCACCAAAAGTGGTTTCATAATTTACCATTTTTATTTATTCAGTTATGATTTTTCTAGCGAAATTAACTCCTCTTTTGGTATTTAATTCACCAGAAAATATTTCCTCTTGGGTTTAGGAGTGTACGTGAGTACTAGTTCACTGAGAGTTAGTTTCACTTCAAAACAATTAGCAGAATGCCCTTGGAAAATTGCCAAATTCACTACTTCAAGTAATTTTTCTTTTTCATTACATTTATTCTACAAGTCATTTTGGTATGAGTCCAAAAACACAGTGTAGGCATCACTGGTACCTCTCGATGTAATTTTGTTTCACCATTTTTAGAGTCGTATAACTCCTATTATGATTTTTTTAGTGAAACAACCACATGAAAAAGTATTTAATTCACTAAAATTTATTAGTTGCTCAATAAATCTTGAAAACCTAGGATTAGATAGACCTTGCAGTACATGTTCCCTGTGAGTTGGAACCAATGTAAAATATTTTATATACTGACCTAGAGAAATTTATAAAGTCAGATATGGATCCTTTTTATTATTTTTACAACAGTAGATCTACATGTCTTTTTGGTGAGAGTCCAAGGTGACCTGCAAGGTACTTGAGATACCCAACACTACGAAGTGTCTTCAACCCATTTGCATCGATAAAACTCCCTGAAAGAATTATTTGGGAATATGATGCATTTTTCAATTTTAAAATCCAGAGAAATTCCTTTATTATTTTGGCTTGATTTCCATTCTGCATGTTGCAGAATTTGTTGAAGGACATGGTCAAATTTATATCTAGATGTTTGCAAGCAGTTTTCCTTTTCATTTTAATTTATTTAAAGCTACCATTTAATAGACCTAGTAAATGAAAAAGGAAAAACATAAAAAGAAAAATCCAACGGGCCGGATCTGGAGCGAACCAACCCATAGGGTACTAGGCTAGCCTAGCACCATGCCCACGCGCGAGATGTCACAGGGTTGAAATTTCCAGCGCGAGGCCCGCCTGTCAGCCATAGCAGGTGGACGAAAGGGTATCCAGCAGCATCGGCAGTCATATCTAGTCAGGATAGATAGCTACGAGCCATCTTCTACGTTGCACCGCTGTTAGTAGAGCAGAAACCCTAGCTGAGGGTCGTGAGGAGCGACAGATCACCTAGGGTGGTCTTCGGACAACAAGGAGGCCACCGTTTGATGCGGTATACCATGGCGGCCTCGGCGATTTGTGGCACGGGAAGATTTGATGCATATCCTGGGAGACTGTGTGTCGTGCCTGTACATACGCTTGGACCTCATAGGAGGTGGTGCACAAGGTACTTCCTGAAGCGAGGGAAGGGTAGGGCTACGTGCAGGGAAGCTAGGGAAGGACATGCAGGCATCAAGAGGGATTAGAGGGGCTCCGAAGAGCTGGCAACCTTCACCGCTTGCTCGTAGCACCGGGGCGAGGTTCATCTTCTCCTGGGCTATGGAGAGGGGGAGAGCTTCTATGCTACGAGGAGGTAAGTTAGGTGAGGGTGGGGAGTAAAATGAGGGGAGAGGGAGGCCCAGGTGTGGCCATTGCCCTTTTATTCCGAGTTACAAGGTTTCATGGTGAACCTTGTCCATGAGGAGGCCACGGAGGAGACCAGGGCCTCTGGTTGGGTAGGAGGGCGGTGGAGAAGGTTGTGTGGGGTCGAGGAGGTTGCAGGTGTGGTTGGTGGAGAGTTGTACTAAAGGGAGGAATCCTCCACTTGTACTTCAGCAAGGAAAAGTAAGGGAGATGGAGGGGTTCTAGGGCTAGCTCGAGCTGCGGTTTGAGGTCTAAAGGCCATTGGTGTGGGTCCTAGCGCTCACCAAGGTACTAGCTAAAGGGGTGGTAGCTGCTGGTGGTGAAGACTTTTGTAGATGTGGATTTTAATCCATGGAATCTCTCTCTCTCTCTCACTCTTCCAAACACACAAGTAAGAGAGGGAGGGGTTGCTACAGTAGCACGACCAGAGAGAGGTGGAAGGGTGTTGTTGTGTTTAAGCCAAGGATTGGTGATGGTTTGATGATTTTGCAAAGTGTCATTAGGATTTATTGATTTAACTTAATTCTTATCCAATTCTCACAAGCTTAAGTGATGATGGGTGGGTGGTGATGTTTTTCATGACCAGGAGTGAGTGGGGAGGTGAGTGAAGATCACTAGGTAGAGTTTGAGTGTATTTCAAATTGAGAAAATTGGAAATTCGAATAGTTCTAGTGATCTTGGGTTTTAGCATTGTCATACCTAGTTGATCATGCCAGATTAGGTGATTCAGAGATCAATTTGGATCATGGGCTAGGTGGATAGATATACCAAATGATGTAGATCATAAAGGTAAAAAGAGTTAATCTTGATCATGATTGGATGTTCCTAGATTTAGTGCCAAACTTAGTTGTTTTTAAGGTTGTCAAAACAGATTATCATCGTGCCTCCAAAACCATAATGGTTTAAGAAGTACTAGGCTCCAATTGGAACAAGGATATTATGGATTGATAGACTTGGTTGAGTAGATCACAACCATGCGAAGAGTTTTTCAAGAAAGGATGAGAGGGAGTTAGGAGCTTCTACTAAAGTAGGCATGTTGAAACATTTGATAGAAACAGATTTGTTTCTTGACTACAAAACCATCAAGGACAAGTGGGTCCAAGAAGGATCTAGCCAAGGGAAAGAGTGTGGTTTGCAAGTACACATGAGGGTGTACAAGATGGTCTAGGTGCATTTTTAGAAAGGTCCATGGGTGATTCGAGATAGAGGCCTAAAGATGGGATCTTGATAACAGTTTCAGACTTCAAATTTTGATTGTTTCACGGTTTTTGACTAGGGTATAAGATCTAGTTGTTTTTCTAGGGTCCAAGGTTCCAAACTTATCATCAAGTGGATGAGGTTGAAGAGTAGGTTGAGTATAAGGGTGAGATGCTTTGTTTGGTCTCTAATGATTTGGAAACTATAAAAAGGGAGTGGCTCAGAATTGATTCTGATAAGAAGATTTATGGTCAGGTTAATGACTAGTGGCCAAGTCTAGCTTCGGAAACTTTATATATTGGTTCCTTGATCAAAATAAAGTAGCGGTGAGGGAGGAACACCTCACAAGGAAGAGTAAAGAATATTCACATTTCCTAAGGAACAAGAATACATGTCTTGATTAGAGTTCCAAAGGAGTGAACCTGATAACAAGGAAGAAGATAATCCTCCTACTAGGGTTTTGAGGATTTCTTATCAATAGTTGTAGGGGTTGCATATTGGGTTTGGTTTAGTTACTAGAGGATGGGCTCCTAGAGTAGCTCATACTAGCTTCTAATCAAGCAAGTCATGACATTCATGTTTAAGGACATCAAATCAAGGCAATTCATACAAACATCTCAAGAAGACTACAAACACACAAAAGCATTACTTGAGGTCTAAATAAGAGATGCTTTGAAAGGTTTGTGTTTTTAGGAAGGCAAGAGTCCCTTGGCACTTATACCAAGAGTAGGAAACAAATAGCTTTATAAAAGATTTTAGAAAGACTAGAGACAAGTATATTTGGAAGGTTCTATCTTGAAACCATAGGGATATGGTATCATATATATCTCCATAATTTTGTTAATATAATATAAGAATCATTTGTTGTTGCAGAGGCATCTTGTCTCTTGTTTTGAAATGCCAGAACATTTGAGAATGTGTAAAGTATGCCAAGACATTGTCTTTTGTTAAATAGTTTTTGTAACTGATGATAAGGTAGAGAAGTATCTTAACTACTACACAATTAGAAGGTCAAGGAAATAATTGATCTTATGGTTGTGCTTGAGGAAACCAAAACTTTAACTGTCAATGAATGGCACCTTAGAGATTTGCTAAAATCACATGTCATTACTTTTCTTCAGAACCAAAATGCCTATTGGAAACAGAGAGGGAAAATCAAATGGGTGAAATTAGGGGATGAAAATACAAAAGTATTTCACTCAAAGGCTACTATCAGTTATAGGCACAACTATATCTCAATGCTAAAAAATGAAAACAATCAGGAGGTTTATGAACATTTTGATAAAGCTGCTCTTCTTTGGGAAGCTTTCAAAGCAAGAATGGTTACATCTGAAAAGACTGAGATGCATTTCAACCTTGAGGATTTCTATGTCAATGGCATGTCTGAGGAGACAAGAAACTCTCTTGAGATGCCTTTCTTGGACAAGGAAATTTAGGAGGTCATTAGAGAACATCCAAATGATAAATCACCTGGACCATATGGTTTTAACAATGAATTCATCAAAAGTTGTTGGCCCATAATTGGAAGTGATATTAAGAAACTTATCTCTGACTTCTATGATGGGCACATCTCTCTTGAGAGTATTAATTCTTACTTTATAATCCTCATTCCAAAAGTTGAAAATCCTAAAACCCCTGCAGATTTTAGACCAATTTCTCTCCTCAAGAGTGTCCTCAAGATTATTACCAAGCTCCTGGCCAACATACTATAGGAAATTATTTTAAAGCTTGTTCACAAGAATCAATAGGGTTTTCTCAAAAGAAGATCTATTGAGGATTGTCTGGGTTGGGCTTTTGAATACCTATTTCAATGCCATAAATCCAAACAAGAAATTGTCATTTTAAAACTAGATTTTGAGAAGGCATTTGATACAATTGAGAATTCCAACATAATAAAGATTCTAGGGGAAAGAGGTTTTGGAGAGAAATGGACTAAATGGATTGAGATGATCTTTGAGTTGGTTCTTCTAAAGTTCTTCTGAATGGAGTCCCTGGGAAAAAATTCTACAGCAGAAGAGGGGTTAGACATGGGGGCCCTTTATCCCCTCTCTTGTTTGTCCTTGCTACTGACCTTTTACAATAGATTTTGAATAAGGTAATGCACCTGCAGCTTCTGACCCCACCATTAAGATATTCCTCTTGCACTGATTTCCCTGTGATTCAATATGTTGATGATACATTAGTAGTTTTGAAAGCTGATGCTGGCCAATTACTCTGTTTAAAAGCTCTTATCCACACTTTTGCTCTTTCTACTAGTCTTAAAGTGAATTACATGAAATCAAGCATGATGCCAATAAATTTAAACCATGAAAGACTCACCCATTTTCCTCAAACAATTTGCTATCAAATTTGGAGCCTTCCCTTCACTTATCTTGGATTGCTTCTCAGTTTGACTAAGCCATCTGTGGAGCATTTTCTACCTATTATTCAGAGAGTAGAAAGAAGATTATGTGGCATTGCTGATTTTTTAAATTATGGAGGAAAACTTCAGCTGGTTAAATCTTTGTTGTCCTCTCTTCCTTTATTCTATATGAGTTGCTTGGATGTTCATGTTGCCATTAAGGATCAAATCATAAAATATATGAGACATTGCCTCTAAAGAAAGAAGATTGGGGATATTCAAGCAAAAGGACAAGCTCTTGTGGCATGGAAAAATATTTGCAGGCCAAAAGACCAAGGAGGTCTAGGAGTTATTGATCCAAACATACAAAACACTGCTCTTCTCTTAAAAAACTTGGACAAAATTTTCAATCACCATGATATTCATTGGGTTGATCTCATTTGGGGCACATATTAGCAGAATGGAAAGATACCTTGAAGAAGCATGGAAGGATCCTTT
Source organism: Avena eriantha (assembly GCA_910589775.1). Taxonomy (NCBI): domain Eukaryota; kingdom Viridiplantae; phylum Streptophyta; class Magnoliopsida; order Poales; family Poaceae; genus Avena; species Avena eriantha. The sequence continues at coordinate 343,111,426 of OU342743.1, read as the reverse complement.
TGGTGGAAAACCCACATAAAATTAATTGACACATTTAAGGCCATGGCTAGATGCAATTTGGGGTCTAGGAAAACTGTCTATTTCTGGATTGATCTATGGCAAGATGAATGCTTACAAAACAAATTCCCACACCTGTTGTCTTTTGCAAAATCTTCAAACATTAGTGTCCAGGAGTTTGTCCAAACCGAATTTTGAGAAGATCATTTTCATCTACCTCTATCCCAGCAAGCATACTGTGAATTTGTTCATTTGGAAGACACCTGTCAAGAAAATTTTCAACTATCCAAGAACAACAACATGATATATGGAGTTATATTTGGGGAACTAACAACTTCTCTGTCAAAAAGGTTTAGTTTGCTATGGTTGGATATACTCCTACCCCACCTCATTTATCATGGATTTGGGCATCTTCTTGTCAACCCAAACATAAATTCTTCTTCTGGATGTTGCTTCTGGACAAACTAAACAGAAGGAACTTGCTGGGAAGGAAACAATTTTCATTGCCCACCTATAAATGTGCAACTCTTAATTGCTCTTTGGAGGAAACTTTGGTACACTTGTTTTGTGATTGCCATTTTGCAACACTCTGCTAGAACTACATTTGTCCAAACAGAACAGCAGATCTCTCGGCTTTTGAAGCATTTGCAGACATCAACAACAAGTTTAACTTACCATTTGCAATGGAGATAATCATCCTAGTTGCATGGGGAACCTGGATATGCAACAACAACAAGATTTTTAATGTTAAAAGGCCAACCCTGGAAGGATGGAAGGAAATTTTCCACCAAGAAATGAGATGGGTGCAGTACAAAATAAAAATAAAGCACCAAGAGAGATTTCAAGCATGGCTAAACCATCAATTAGATCATAGATAATACCCTAAGTTTTGTTTCCCTCCTAGAGGTGGATTATGTATTTAGATCTCTCTATATCTACATAAATATTATAACATATATATAAATAAAAAGTTGTATTGGGGTTTTCCCTACTGTTCTACGTCAAAAAAAGAAACATAAGCACAAGCAAGCAAACAACCGCTTCACCACTAAGCAAGAAAAAGTTTTTGTTCCCCATAATTTTTGCACTCAAGACAACTGAACAAGGTTTCAATAGTTGGGGTGTTACAAGACCCTTTTTGAATACAATAGGGGAAAATATTGACTATTAAAGGGAGACTTTTCTTCTAAAGTTTGGGGAATAGGAAATGCAATTCCACTTTTATAAATTTGAAGGTAGGCCTAACTATAAGAAGTGAGAAGATGAATAAGAAGAAGAGGAAGAAGAGAATGAATGAGAATAAGAGGAAAGAATTGGGAAAACTATTGCCGAGCTAGCAACTGTATTCTATGGTACTCCAACTAGTGAATTAGAAAGAATTTTGGTGAATGATGATAAAACCCTAGAAAGGGCCTCCACTTCCAGAACTGAAACCTCTATCTAAAGAACTTAAACATAGATTCTTGGATTCTACAGACAAAAATACTATTATATGGATGACTTGAAAGGGATAAGTCTCTCAATAGCTACTCATCGGATATTCATGGAAGAAGGTGCTCAACCAGTAGTAGAATTACAAAGAAGATTGAAGCTAGCCATGAAGGAAGGGGTAAGGAAATAAATTATACGGCTACTAGATGTTGCTATAATATATCATGTGGCAGAAAGAGATTGGATAAGTCCAGTCCATTGTGTTCCTAACAAGGGAGGATTTATGGTAGTTGCTAATGAGAACAATGATATAGTTCCTACTAGAACTATCACTAGATATAGGATGTGCTTCGATTTTTGAAAAGTCAACAAAGAAACTAGAAAGGATCACTACCCATTAACATTCATATGTCAAACCTTATAGAGGCTTGCTAAACATGTTATCCGCACTCTTAATAGTACTCGGAAGAATTGCCCAATGGTTTAAAAGGAATTATTTTCTATTGTATTCTCTTGTGACAAATTTATATCTTATATTGAGGATTATAGAGAGAAAGCCCATATGAATCATGATGGCGTAAAAAATATTCTTGAAAGGACAAATGTTAAGCCAATTATGATTTGTTGGACCCTTTTACTTCAAGAATTTGAGCTGCAAATTATATAGAAAAATAAGAGCCACCAAATGATCCAAAGATGGAGAAAGTGGCTAGTATATTCGTGCCATCAGATGCAATAAAATTTGCAAAAAGGAAGTTTACCTATTTTATATGCAGCAAAGTCAATGGTTTATTTCAAACACAATGTGCACCAGGAAGAAGAAATCATCATCGAAGGTAAAGGTAAAGTACTCACTAGACCCTTCATGAATTGGTAAGTGAGCATTTCTTATTTTTAAGGATTTCTTTAGTTTAGATTATTGTTTTCTTATTTTGGTTTGAGTTTTCTTCTTCCTTGTGTTTTTATAGAGAGTCTGAGAGTTTTCTGAACTTGCTATGGGCGGGCCATATGGGAAGGCACCACCATACCGATGCTCGTTAAACTCTCTAGCTCCCGAGTTGAACTTTGTGTAATTTCTTGGATTTAGATATGTGCAAGACGTACGACAAGACCTGGCTGTAAGGGTTACCGTTAAATTTGCAGTTGGTTTTGTACTTTTTTCATTGAAGTCATACAGGCGGTACGTACGGTAACACCTTGCCAAACACGCACCCGTTAAACTTTTTGATGTCTCTCTTTGTTTTCTTTGCGATGTTTAAACAAAGAAAAAAAAGTTGTGTCCTGACTTCCATATGTGTGGATTGTACGGGCGTAACCTGCATGTACTGAATCTTGGAAGATTTTACCAACTGATAAGTTGCTAACGTATCCATAATTTTGATGTTCCATGCTTGGTTTTATCTACTTTCTTATGTTTTGTTCCAAGTTTGGAGTAATTTTTATACACTTTCTTGGACTAACCTATTAACAAGATGCCACAGTGCCAGTTGCCTGTTTTCTGCTGTTTTTGGTTCCAGAAAGTCAGAAAATGAATATTCTCGGAATTGGACGGGACAAAAGCCAAAGTCAATATTTCACCGAGGGGGACACGGAGCCAGAATACGAGACAGAGGAGGGCCAGTGCTTGGCCACACCATATGGTGGCGCGGGTGACCCCTGGACGCGCAACCAGGTGGTGTGGGCCCCTTCGGCCTCCACTGACCTTGCCTCTTTGCCTATAAGAAGCCTCCCGAGACAAAAACCCTAAATAATCAAGCCTCCAGCCACGAAAAGTTCCGCAGCGCCGTCGCCACCGAAGGGTAGATTCCGGGGACAGAAAGTATCTGTTCCGGCACCCTGCCGAGACGGGGAAGTGCCCCTGGAGCCATCTCCGTCTATCTCCACCACCATCTCCATCACTGTTGCTGATTCCCATGATGAAGAGGGAGTAGTTCTCTCTCGAGGCTAAGGGTTCTACCGGTAGCTATGTGTTCATCTCCCTCTCGATGCATGATCATATTGTGATCATGAGCTTTGTAATCAAGTAGATCTACCTTGCTACTCAAGTGCTTTAATAGATCTTTGCTCTCCCCATGTGTGTGAAAGTGACAACGTGCACACCATGGTGGCACTTAGGCTAGAGATTACAATTACTTGTTATGAGTTATATTTGGAGTTGGATGTTTCTATGAAATTGTGGTGTTTGTTGGAACCACCTAGTGCTCAAGGTGACAATGTGGGGTTATCTAGATGGGAAAGGCTTACTTTGAGGTGTGCTGTTATAGCCCTACCAACGATTAGAGTGTCCAACCGGAGAGTAGTTAAGAGTAGTATCATAAAGAGAAGATATTTATATGAGAGTGTTCACTAGTGAAAGTACGATCCCTAGGCCTTGTTCCTAAACATTGAAACACCGTTTGCAATTAGATCTGTTGCATGTTTGCTTGCTGCTATCTTTATTTCAGTTTTCCTTTAGTCTCTTCCACGTCAACCATGTGCCAGCAAGTATTTTGTGGCACCATTACCACTTATAATTATCCATACCACTTGTATTTCACTATCTCTTTGCCGAACTAGTGCACCTATACACCTGACAAGTGTATTGGGTGTGTTGGGGACACAAGAGACTTCTTGTATCTTGATTGCATGGTTGCTTGAGAGGGGATACCTTTGACCATTTCCTCCCTGAGTTCGATAAACCTTGGGTGATCCACTTAAGGGAAAACTTGTTGCTGTTCTACAAACCTCTGCACTTGGAGGCCCAACAACTGTCTACAAGAATATAAGTGCGTAGACATCAAGCTCTTTTTTGGCGCCATTGCCAGGGAGGTAAGGTAAAAGGTACTCACATCCTCCGGTGTGAGTGCTCGAAGTTATTTCCTTTAGATTCTGCAATTTTGTCTTTTTGTTTCTTGTTTTCACTAGTTAGGCTTAATGGAAAACAAGAAAAAAATTAGAGAGCTTTATAGTATTTATCTTGAGTTAGGACATGAAGTGTTTGAAAAGAATGTTAAAAAACCTTTGGAACTTTATTTGCATGCTAATAGCAATGTTGTTAGTATGATTTCTTTGGACACCATTATTGCTAATGCTATGGGAAAGTCTAAGCTTGGGGAAGCTAGTTTTTATGAAAATGATGTTTTTAGTTCCCTAGGTTTAGAAGATAGCTATTCTATTGCTTATGATGATACAAAACCTCCAATATATGATGATTACAATGATGAATATGATATTATCAGTCCACCTACTATTGAGGAGAAAATTAATTATGATTACAATATGCCTCCTATATTTGATGATTATGGTGATGAGAATAATAATGATAGCTATTTTGTTGAATTTTCTCCCACTATAATTAATAAGAATGAATATGCTTATGTGGAGAGTAATAATGATTATATGCATGTGGATCATGATAAGAATGTTTTATGTGATAGTTATATTGTTAATTTTATTCATGATGCTACTGAAAGTTATTATGAGAGAGGTAAACATGGTTTTATGTGTCTCAACAATATTAAGTTTCCCCTCTTTATGCTGAAAATTTTGAAGTTGCACTTGTTTTGCTTTACTATGCTTGTTGCTTTGTGCTTTCATGACTTGTTTATTTACAAGATTCCTATGCATAGGAAGTGGGTTAGACTTAAATGTGTTTTGAATTTGCTTCTTGATGCTCTCTTTTACTTCAATTCATATTTTTTATGTGAGCATCTTCTCAAACTATCATGCCTAACTTAAAGGCGCTAAAGAAAAGTACTTATTGGGAGATAAACCAAAAGTTTTAGTTGAGTCTTGGAAGTTATTACTTCAGTAATAACCGCTCCTTATCCTTTTTATTTGCTTTTTGTGCCAAGAGTAACCTCTAATGAGAGAGAAGTAATGCTTGGGAAAGTTGTTGTCCCGAAACAGATTTCTATGCTTCACCGTAAAAATTCATGTAAAATCTCTGTACGTCCTTTTGAGGCGTGAATTGTTGTGCTTCTGCCCCAGGTTGTTATCTAACTTTTGTTAGTTCAACACTTTTCGATTTGAGCAACAGAAGGTCTTTGAAAAAAAATTGTCTTTACCTGCTGGTCTGTTTTGACAGATTTATGCCATTATTTGCATTTGCTTCTTGTTGGTTCGTTTTTTATTTCTTTTGGGGAATTGAGCTTTTTGAGGGAAGTGCAACAATAGCTTGTGTTTTAATGAAAGTTTTATTGGTGTTGAGACTAAACCTAAAGACTTATTATCTTGAGTGGACTAATGTTGCTAATAAAGATTGTGTGAAGTTTTGTATGAAGGAAAAATTTCAGGTGTATGGAGAGAATGATATAATGAGATGAAGAATGGACTAGAGCTCAAGCTTGGGGATGCCACGTGTGTCACCCCAAGAAATATCCAAGAAGTAGAAACGTCAAAGCTAGGGGATGCCCAAGGCATCCCCCTCTTCATCAATAAAAATCCCAGGTTTCTTCCAAACGCTTCGTTTTTATTGTTTCATGCACAGTTGTGTTGTTCTTGGAGCGTCTTTTTCGTTTTTGTTTTTGTTTTTGTTTGCTTTGTTTTCTTAGTTTGCTGAATAAATTGGTTGGACCTCCTTATTCATACATTGGTTTTCAAATAGTTTGGTTTGGATTGGAAAAAGAGTAGGAAAGTTCATGCTTAAGTGGTAAAGAGAGCTTGTTTTTTACTATGGCCTATGCTTTGTCATGCCATGCTTGATATTTTTTTGGCTTTATGCTTAGTATTCTTTGCTGTAGCATGACTTGTTATAAAAAATTGAGATTTCTTAATGTGCCTTGGATGAATCATGTGTTGTTTTAGCATATTAAAGCATAGTATTGTGGTATTCTCCTTTGATGCTTTATTTGGGTTGACTTGGCACATGCTCACACCATGTTATGACTATCCCAAGTCACCATAGCCTTGATGATCCTTTAGTTTTCAACTTGTAGTATCACTTTATGCTTTGGTCAATGATGTTTTGTCGCTCTGCATGATTATGGCCATTATTGCTCTCTTAGTTTGTCACTCCCAGTCTTTTGCTAGCCTCCACAACCAAGTATGAGTTCCACTCATGCATCCAACTCCTTAAACCAAGTTATTCCAAAGAGTCCACCATACCTACCTACTAGCATATGCTATTCCAAGTATATTCATGTTTTTGTTTACCTTCCAAATTGAACTTGTTATGAGAAAACTAGTGATTAAAGCTCCCACGAACTTGATGGCACACTATACTTTTCTTTCCCTTAATAAACTTGAACCATTGTGTCGTCTATGTTGTATATGCTTGCACTTATTTGTTGGGGATTAGAAGAACCATGTTGTCATGGGGAACGCTTTCAACATTGCACTAGTACTTTGTACCTAGTTGATATCATGCTCTTTTATCCATGGATGTCATCGGTGTGAAATGAAAGGGGAGCTTGTAAGTCCATGGAGTTATGTATGTGTGTTAAAGAAAGGCCTGGGTCGCTGGTCTAATCCATGCTGTCATGGTGGAAACCTGCAGCGTAACCATAATGAGCTGTCTATGAAGCATTCTTGTTATAAAAAAGAGTCCTATATTGAGAAAAAAGAGAAAAAGAGAACAAAAAAAAGAGATTATGAAAATAGGAAAGAGAGAAAAAAGCACCATATTCCCATGGTAAATAAGAAGATTGCTAAGATGCTTGTTGTCTGCTTGCCTTGTCATTTTGATATGGGGATTCTTCCATATCATCGGGCAAGGGGTACCCCGTTGGCGGTTCTCTATGATACACATGTACTTACGATGACAAGAACTTACCGGTGACAAAACTTGAGTAGCATGAGGAGCGGCCCTCGTATTCAAGGGACATGAGGTTTCTAACTTATACTTCCTCAAGCATGTACACCGTAGTTTGTTCACTTTAACCTTAATCACTTCAAGATGCTTATGATAGGGGCAATGAGAGCTGAAAGCTATAAGTACCATAATTTTGGAAGCTCTTTATGAAACTTGAATCCCTACTTCCTTCTATGAAGGCCTTTCTTTTACTTTTTTGTTGAGTCTCCACCTTCTATCTTTATGCACCTACTTTGAGAGCATAGTGGCCATTCTTAGTTCTATGTGCATTGTCCCAAGACTTGTTGATTGATGCATAGCTTTGATATTGCTTGTTTTAAACTATTTGTATCTAGTCACTCTTATGAACTTTGAAGGTGTCCTATGCATTTATGTTTGCTACTTTATGAGGGACAAACTGAATGCCACTATGCTATGTTATCTTTATGTGAAACAAACAAACGTCTTGCAAAGCATTGTTATTCATGAATCTTTTGTTTGTGCCTTTTAATGTTGCAACTTAGTTGCTTTGCCTTATTGCTAGAACTTTGTCTTTCATGTTATGATTGAAGTACTATGATTCCAGCTTTCAGTGTTTTACAAATACTTTGATCAAGTTTATGATGGTGCATGTCACCTCAAAAATTATTCTTTATTTTTATCACTTACCTACTCGAGGACGAGTAGGAGTTAAGCTTGGGGATGTTGATACGTTACTAATGTATCCATAATTTTGATGTTCCATGCTTGGTTTTATCTACTTTGATATGTTTTGTTCCAACTCTAGAGTACTTTTTATACACTTTCTTGGACTAACCTATTAACAAGATGCCACAGTGCCAGTTTCCTGTTTTCTGTTGTTTTTGGTTCTAGAAAGTCAGAAAATGAATATTCTCGGAATTGGACGGGGGACAAAAGCCAAAGTCAATATTTCACCGAGGGGGACACGGAGCCAGAATACGAGACGGAGGAGGGCCAGGGCTTGGCCACACCATATGGTGGCGCGGGTGACCCCTAGTCGTGCCACCAGGTGGTGTGGGCCCCTCCGGCCTACACCGACCTTGCCTCTTCGCCTATAAGAAGCCTCCAGCCACAAAAAGTTCCACAACGCTGCCGCCACCGAAGGGGAGATTCGGGGGACAGAAAGTCTCTATTCCGGCACCCTGCCGGGACAGGGAAGTGCCCCCGAAGCCATATCCGTCGATCTCCACCACCATCTCCATCACCGTTGCTGATTCCCATGATGAAGAGGGAGTAGTTCTCTCTCGAGGCTAAGGGTTCTACCGGTAGCTATGCGTTCATCTCTCTCTCTATGCATGATCATATTGTGATCATGAGCTTTGTAATCAAGTAGATCTACTTTGCTACTCAAGTGCTTTAATAGATCTCAGCTCTCCCCATGTGTGTGAAAGTGATAGCGTGCACACCATGGTGGCACTTAGGCTAGAGATTATAATTACTTATTATGAGTTATATTTGGAGTTGGATGTTTCTATGAAATTGTGGTGTTTGTTGGAGCCATCTAGTGCTCAAGGTGACAGTGTGGGGTTATCTAGATGGGAAAGGCTTACTTTGAGGTGTGTTGTTATAGCCCTACCAACGATTAGAGTGTCCAACCGGAGAGTAGTTCAGCGTAGTATGATAAAGAAGAATATATTTATATGAGAGTGTTCACTAGTGAAAGTATGATCCCTAGGCCTTGTTTTTAAGCATTGATACACTGTTTTCAATTAGATCTGTTACATTTTTGCTTGCTTCTATATGTATTTCAGTTTTCCTCTAGTCTTTTCCCATGTCAACCACACGCCATCAAGCTATTTTCTATCACCGTTACCACATATAATTATCCATACCACTTGTATTTCACTGTCTCTTCGTCGAACTAGTGCACCTATACACCTGACAAGTGTATTGGGTGTGTTGGGGACACAAGAGACTTCTTGTATCTTGATTGCAGGGTTGCTTGAGAGGGGATACCTTTGACCACTTCCTCCCTGAGTTCGATAAACCTTCGGTGATTCACTTAAGGGAAAACTTGCTGCTGTTCTACAAACCTCTGCACTTGGAGGCCCAACAACTGTCTACAAGAATAGAAGTGCGTAGACATCACCAACATATTGATTTTGGAAGTTTTGCACCATGGAATTAGGTAGGGGCAGGCCGTACAGCCACCAACCAAACCAATGATTGTGACAACGCCCAATTTTCCTTATTTTGCTGATTTCATTCTAGATTTGTTATGATTCTTTTCTTGACTGACTGAAGCACTCTTATGATGTGATTTTCTGATCTCTAACCTCCTCATATATTCTTCCAAAGGTCTTGGTCTTCTCTTGTTCAACAGATCTCATCTATGTTATGATCTTCCTAGTTCCAGGCCTCCACCCGAAGGCAACGCTCTGGGACCCATGCCTCCACCCTGGGATAGCTTCTAGGCCTCCTGCATAGAGACTGATGATCATGAAGGTAGGGGATGAGCCCAAAGAACCGGGATCCATCCTTCGACTCCTATGATGAAGTCTATGTGCCATGGGACAACATCGACGTTACCAAACCTGACTACGCACCCGCACCAGTTGTAGGAGGGTTTGCCTCTAAAGAAGAAGCTCGGAAGGCCCATGGGAAGGGATGTGTCGAGACTATGAAGTTCATCTCCACCGACCATCAAGATCTCAAGCGTAGAAAATCCCCAAATGCCACTGCAGAAACCTACGTGGAGACGATGACTCACACCTCCACCACCAAGAATCTCTCGATAAACGTGTGTCTACGCGTGAAGCCACAGGAGGAGTGGGGGTACTTCTTCCATGACGTAGTTCTAGAAAACCATACCAAGACCAAGCTTTTCCTCGAAGAACTTGAGGTATATAAAAACAAGATCTTATTCACCGTGAGATTACATGTGAATGCCTCAGGAAGATGGAAGACAAGTACGATATGAACCTCATGTTTGGGAGGTTCGTGCATAGCATTACTACTCTACGTGTTGATGTTCAATGATGCTATCGCCACATCTCCCTCCTAGAAGAAACTAACAGGAAGCTCCACACATCAATCGCCAACCCATACCGCCACCATGATCAACCACATCACGGTATCAAATAATCACAAGGGATTATTTGATCCCACCATGCTTGGTTCCAATCTTGGGGAGATCTTTGAGTCCTTGTAATCTATCTTAAATTTTTTACCATGTTTACTTTTCCGCATGCATCTTAGTTTACTTATTCGGGGTTTGCATAAGTTACAACTTTATCTCCATTGGAGAAAGGAATGATTTATATCCTACATATTGTGAGTTTTTATTATATATGAAGCATGTCAACTTGTGGTTATTGTTTAGATGTATGAACTAGGAGGAGATTTTTCGCACATGTACTATTTCGATGAGTTTGGGATCTTCCACACCATTACTACCGCTCAAAGATTTGTAAATTTTTTGATAGCATGTTATAGACCAATAGTTTGATTATTAAAACATAAAGGAATGAAAGGAATGAAAATAGAGAAAAAGAAAATAAGAAAAAGTAAAAGCTATGATGCTATCAAAGATTTAGGATGAGTACAAGTTGTGGTAGAAGCTCAAACTGTTGGGTTCACAACATAGAAAACAAAAAAATCATATGATATGAACAACTAAGCACCAAGATCTATCTATCTAGATATAATCAACGGGTGGATATACATCCATAGATATCTTACCGTCGAAGACCGAAAAGCTTTATTAATGAAATCTAATTTTGTGGATGATATAGTCGTTCACTTGCCGATCTCAAGATCGTGATGAAGTCTAGCACCGCAAAGTAGCAATGCATCCGTGATCGTACACATGTCCAGTACCCCGACCACCTATGAGTCCTCGCTCTAGCAAAGCAGCGGAAGCAGCAAATCCTTCCAGAGAAACCCACCGGAAACATGTACTTCGCAATCCGAAGCCATGAGAAATATTCAAGAGGGGGAGAGAGATCCTTCACGAGGAGGTGTGTTAGTGGAGGAGGAGGAGGGTAGCTCCTTTTATAGGTGGAGGGGGCAGCCCCCAAGGCTGCATGCGCATGGCATGGTGGTGCCCCACCTCACCCTCCTTAATGGTGAGTGGAGCTTCCACTAAGCCCACTCCTATTAAAACCAACTCCACTCACTTTGTATTAATTTTCCACCAAATTTAATGCAAACTCCTATTAAATAAAAACAATTTTTATTTATTTTATTCAGAATTTTGTTAATTAATTTAATTAACAAACATTCACGTAAAATCCTTCAAACGTTTTGATACCACATGCTATCATGGAGATTGTCCCCGGGTATCCCAAGGTGCACGAAAGTAGACAAGACTGCATCAACAAAATTCAAGCAAACAACGTCATCAAGAAAAACTGCAACTCCTTGACCGACTATTGCTCTTCATCCGGACTGATCTCCTACTTCTGGGCCGGATGCACCATCCGGCCTGGCCGCTCCCTGTTTGGCCAGCTGCTCCCATGCATCATGGAAGTTCCACATCGTGCACGGCCATAAGGCCATTTAGTGGCTTTGATTGTGTGTCCATGTGCATGTGCCGGCTGGCCACTTTGTGCCATGGCCTTTGGCCACTTGAGATCTGTGGCTGGTTGGCCGTTCCACTAGGGCGAACCGCCCTGTTTGCTCCATGTATAGCTTGCAGGCATCGGATAGTCCAAGCAGTACGAGAAGATCAAGTCAGATGACAAGGCGCATGGCCAAAGTGTTCTTTGTATGTGATGATATAGGCTATAGTTTCTATTGTGATCAATTGTATAGCACTATGTACTACCTCATTGGATGACATATGCACTAGTAATAGTTAGGCATGTGGGCCAACATGTTCCCTGGGTTTCCTTTATAAGACACCAAGGTGGTCACATACAAAGGGACTCATTCCACACCCCATCGATCGCTAGCACACCCACTACTAGCTCTCTCACTCTTGCATACACATACACTAGGTTGGACTCTCACTAGCTAGACAGTTCATATAGCTCAAGGAGCAGCTTGTATCTCTCATATCATCCCATAGTCAAATCGGCAGGAGTAGGGGTGTTAACTCCTCACGAGGGCCCCGAACCTGGATACTTCCTGCGTCTCGGTTACGTTGGCTTGTATCCAATCCCTCCTGCGGACGTCGTCAATAGCTTCCATCCCATTTGCCCACACCTCTTTCTAGCCTTCTCAGGCATTGTTGTCTCCAATACAACAATAGTTGGCGCCCACCATGGGGTGAAATATAGCTTCGACCAGAGTTCTGTTCTGCACGGGACCACTTCGTCATTGTCGGCACCGACACCATTTCGAGTTGCCTGGGGTCTCGCCGCCTCCGTGTTGTCATTACCGACTCCGATGTCACCGCGTCCACGTGCATCGGCGGTTCCGTCCTCTTTCGTCCGGTTTGCCGCCTGCCCGTCCGTGCGCCCATAGACGGTCTGCCCGACTTCATACGCATGGGCGGTGTGTGCCTCGCCCACGGCTCGCCGCCGCGGCCATCCTCCTCCCGCTGCAAGCTATGGTCCCGCAGTGAGTTTGTGCTGACGCACTTGCTCTCGCGGCCACGTCACCTACGTCTAGCAAGCTGCATGCCCGTGCGTGCCGGTGCGCCCGCTGCCGCCCATCCTTAAACTGCCGCCTTGACCTCGCACGAGCATGCCTTCATCGTAGTGCCTACGCGAGCCAGTTCTCGAACGTTGCCCTCCCGTGTGCGCAGAGACGCTCGCCGTACCGCAGTGTTTCCTCCGATGCATGCCGCAGCGCGCCTGCACGACTCCTGCGAGCTCCTCTGCAGCACCTCTCCTGCCCGTCCTCAGCAGCCTCGCCGTTGCCCACGCCATCCTTAGCCGAGTCGTCCCACACGCGCCCCACGGCAAGCTCATCGCGTCATGTCATCGAGCCTGGGGGCTCGCGGCTGCCGCCGCTCGTCTCCTCTGTTCCCGCGACAGCACAACCGCGTCGCCCAAGCTCCTCTCCTGCCTCGTGAAAATTCTCCACGGCAGCCCCGATCTTGCCGCGCCTGGGGGTGGTGTGGCCGCCTCGATCACCCCTCGGCCTCCCTCTTCGCCTATAAGATGCCTCCTGGCCTAAAAACCCAGGGGGTTCGACGTTTTTCTAGAGAGAGTTCTGCTACACCGCCACCACTAGGTTCTGCGAATCAGAACCAGAAACTCCGTTCTCGCACCCTGTCGGGACGAGGAATTGGAGGAGATCATCGCCGTCATCATCACCATCGCTTCTCCATAGACCATCCATGATCCCCCCATCTATGAGTGAGTAATCCCCCGCTATAGGCTATGGGGATGGTAGGGATTGGATGAGATCGTTCATGTAATTGCGTCCGATTGTTAGGGCATGGTGCCTAGTATCTATTATTAGTGCTTTTTGACTTTGTTGCAACTTTTTATGGTTAATGCTTGTCACTAGGGCCCGAGTCCCATGATTTAAGATCTGAAGATGCTATTGATTCATGATGATAGTATTGTTTGTGATCTTACCTACAAGTTGTATACACATATTGTTGTCCGGAACCAAAGGCCTCGAAGTGATAATAATCAGGATAACCGGAGAGAATGGCTTTGATGTGAGGATCACACGTGTTTACAGAGTGTTAATGCTTTGCTCTGATGATCTTTTCAAAGGAGCACCTTAATTTCCAGTAGTTCCCTTGAGGCCCCGCTGCAAACGGACTAGCAGGACAAAAGATGTTGTGCAAGTTCTCATTGCAAGCACGTATGACTATATATGGAACACATGCCTATGATTATTTAGTACTTGGATGCTTTACCTTATTTATCTGAAAATGCCCTACGTCTTGATTTCTATATGAATTGTCTTGTCCATGCAATGCCTGTCCATCCATCCCTATGCCTACCGCGTTTTAATCCTACTGTTTACTGCCATTGTTACTACTTTCTTTACTTTACTAGTACTATTACTTTGCTATTGCTACTACAAAACTATTGCTACTGATAAACTGTTGTGAGCAAGATTGTTTCCAGGTGCAGCTGAATTGACAACTCAGTTGTTAAGGCTTATAAATATCCTTTGGCTCCCCTTCTGTCGAATCAATAAATTGGGTTTCACTTCCCTCGAAAATATTGCGATACACCCCCTATACTTGTGGGTCATCAAGACTATTTTCTAGCGCCGTTGCCGGGGAGCATAGATCTATTTATCAAATTCACTTGGAATCACTATTATTCGCTACCATCCATTCATCATGGGTAAGTCTCGTGATGGAAAAGTTCCTATATTACCATCCACTACAAGGAGAGGTATAGTTCTGAACACGTTTGTTGCTCTTGATTCACCATCTGTTATGAGTAAGCTCCTTACACTACCACATACACATGCTACACATACTGCTACTACTGCTGAATCTGAAACTTCTGATACTTATGATGCTTCTACTGTCCTAGATAAGAGTGGTTCATTGGGTCCTTTCCTAGATGCTACGATTGATAGATCTATAGCTGGAAATACCGAAACTCCTAATGAAGATACTACTACTACGCCTGTCAGTTCACCTGAGTATAGAGAGAGCTATGATATTGAAGACAGATATATATAAATGACTGATGAATTTATTAAAGAATGCCAAAACACCCATGGTAGGAGTGATATTAAGAGTCTTCTTGAGAAACCTACTTTTAGACCTACATTATCTCCTAATGCTAAGTTTGCTACATCTCCCATAAACATTAAATATAAGGATTATGATTTCTGACTTGATTTATCTTACATAACTATTGTTGAGAAAGAACCTTTTTGTGGGACTAAGAATGAAAGTGCGTTAGCACATATGACTGAGCTTTCTACCATTAGTGCCTTATTTTCTGATGATATTAAGATGCGCACCTACTTTGTTGCTAAAATTTTCCCTTTTTCACTAAAAGGAGAAGCAAAAACTTGGTTTAATAATTTACCTCCTAGATCTATTGATAGCCCTGATTGCTTGATTAGTACCTTCCTTCAGAAATATTTCCCTCCTAGTGCTAGACAAGCTATTTTGCAGGAACTTTTTGATTTTAAACAGGGAAAAAAGAGATATTGCCTGAATCATGGGTAAGGTTTTGCGCTTTGATTCATGCATAGGCTGGATGTCCATTACCTAAAAATGAGCTTCTTGATATATATTATAATGGACTAACTGAAGAATCTAAGACATACCTGGATAGTTGTGCTGATTGTGTTTTTAGGAAGAGAACTCCCAAAGAAGTTGAGGAATTAATGGCTAAAATAAGCAACAATTATGAAGAATGGACTCCACCTGAGACAATTCCGCCTGAGACGGCTACACCTGAGTTAACTGTGCCTGAGCCAACACCAACATCAAAGAAGAGGGGAGTTATTGAACTAAATGATGAAGTGATGAAGGAAGCTAAGAAATGTCTTAAGGAGAAGGGTATTAAAGCTGAAGACATGAAGAATTTACCTCCTATAAAAAAAGTATGTAAGCCAATCTCCCACTCATCCACTATTGAGGTACACTCTCTCCAACATTTTGATGAAGGTGATATTCCTTACTCTAAACCTCCTGATCAATGCTTGGAAGAATTTGATTTTTTTATTGTTAAGCAAGATAATTTTAATAAAAGGGTGCAAAACCATTTAATGGAAAACTCTAGAGCTATTATTGAGTTGAAGGATATTATGGAAAGAACTTCTAATGATGTTAAAATGCTCGTTAAACATTTCCAAATGGTTCAAACTCAAATTGACTAGCTTATTAAAGTGCAAAACGATTTGCTAGTTAATGTTTCTAAGGAAAAACAAGCTGATGAAATTAGAACTAGAAGTGGTGCTGCCACTCAGGATCCTCTATATCCTAGGGGCATCCAAAAAGAATTGAGCAAGATTCTCAACAAATTCAAAATAGTGGCACTTCTCCTAAGAAAAGGAAAAAGAAACATAAAACTATTGTAGAATCCTCTGAACCTGCTAAAGATCCTAATAGTATATCTATCTCTGATGCTGAAACTGAAAGTGGTAGTGAAGAAAATGATGCTCCTGATAAAGGCACACTAAGAATGCTAAATACACTAAGGAAGATTTTGTTGCTAAGAAACATGGTAGTGAAAGAGAGCGTTGGGTCCAAAAACCTATGCCTTTCCCTGATAAGAAACACAAGTCAAAGGAAGACGAACACTATAATAAGTTTTGTGAGTGGATGAAACCTTTATTTTTGCAAATACCTTTGACTAATGATATTAAATTGCCTCCTTATTCAAAGTATATGAAGGATATTGTCTCTAATAAAAGGAATATCCCTAATAAAGAAATTTCTACTTTGCTTGCTAATTATTCCTTTAATGGTAAGGTTCCAAAGAAACTTGGAGACCTAGGGATTCCAACTATTCCATGCTCTATTTAAAATATTTATGTTAGAACTGCTTTGTGTGATTTGGGAGCAGGAGTTAGTGTTATGTCTTTTTCTCTCTATAAGAGACTTCAACTAGAAAAATTAATACCAGCTGATATATCTTTGCAAATGGCTGATAAATCTACTACTATTCCTGTTGGTATATGTGAGGATGTACCTGTTCAAGTGGCTCATAATTGCTTGATATTAACTAATTTTGTTGTGCTTGAAATGCCTGAAGATGACAATATGTCTATTATTCTTGGGAGACCTTTTCTTAATACTGAAGGAGCTGTTATTAATTGTAATCAAGGAAAGGTGACTTTTAGTGTTAATACCAAGGAGTATACTGTCTATTTCCCCAAGAATATTGATAGGACTTATGGCTTAAATTCAATTGAACATGTTGAGGGCATCCAAGTTGGAGAAATATATTGTCCCATACCACGAGAAAAATATGAAACTATTATGACTGGGACCATTGCTATCAAGGTTGAGGTTACATAATCATTAGTGGAATACAAAGTTTCTTTCATATAAAATTGTTTTGGTAACAAGACCTGATCAACCTTGTTAACAAAGGGATTTTAATGAACAAAACAATGTTTTCACCATGATTATCTTTGCTTACTTTTATTTTATTTTATCTATTTTAGTTTTTGCTTTCACTTAGTTTACTTTTCTGTTGCTAGTTGCTTGCATATTAGAGTGTCTTGGAACTTCTAAAGTTTTAGCTTTGTTTTGTTTTTGCATCATCCTAAAGTCATCTTTCTATCCGAAAATCATTCATGAATACCTGAAAATTGCTAAAAAATAAAGTTTCTCGAAAAATTCCAGAAAATTCATATTAAATTTTTACGTGAAAAAAGGGACGAAGAAGTGCCTCGACTGACCAGGGGGGCCACCAGGCAGGCACACCAGCTGGTGGCACGGCCACCCGAGGGGCGCGCCTGGCCATGGTGTGGGCCACCCTTGGCCCTCCACTCACTCTCTCACTTGCCACTTCCTTCTCTCTCCCGAGAAAACATTAGTTCATTATTTGAAATCGCGTTCTTGCTGTTCTTATCCATGATTTTTTGATCTCCTTGCTCAACCCATCTTTGCTGCTGAAATTTGGAGAAATTGTTCTCCGGTATGTGACTCCTCCGCTTGTCCAAGTAGATTTGTGTTTAGTGGATTATATCTTGAGTATTTTGCTACTATAGGTGACAGGTTTTGTGAGCTTGTGAGCTTGTTCAATGCTTAGAGAAATTGTTTTGATGCATGCTTAGGCCTCTTACAAGTCCCTATGAGTAGTTACCTTCATTATGTATTCACTTTGCAATCACTTGTATGATGGTTGTCCTAAATTTCAGAAAGGAAGATGAATGAACACCAACTCAACCAACATGAACTAAGGGTGCCTGAGGTTATAAAGGTTCACCAAGAGGAGGAAGTTTTTCCTTCCATCTATCCATGCCCCGAATTCATGAGGGCTGCAGGGATTTCTTAGGATTTCCATACTTTAATTGCTAATGCAGGATTGGAGCATTTTGTGGGAGATGAACCATACCAATTTGTGAAACTAACTATGTCTGTGGTGCAGGACTTTCGATTTAGTTGATCTTTACCTAACCCCATGGTTCACTACAAAATATAGTTGTCAACCTTCCTATTGATGACTTTTGTGCAGCTATTAAAGTACCCTAGTGGGGATCATGTGAAAGGATTAAAGAGTGACCTACACAACTCATGGACTTGTATGCAGAGATTTGCCAAGGGAGCAGCTTCTCAAAGGAGAGTGGGAAAATTCGTAATATTCATCTCCCGTCTATTCACTACTTTGCTTACTTTATTTCCAAGTGTGTTCTTGCTAGGAAAACTGCTAATAAGCTATCCTCATCTGATCTAGCATTCAGCTCAGCTACTTTAAAACGAGATATGACTTACAATTTGGGTGCCTTGATAGCTTTCTGTCTTGCTGCTAACCGTGAGAAAGGTGGAATTTGTGGAGGCCTCATCGCCTCTCGTTTATTATCTTTGCATGGTGTAGTGCCTCATCATTTAGACCTACAGTTTCACATAGAGAGGCTTGACCTTAATTCCATGATACAACATAAATTTGTTTCTTCTTGGGCTAATTTGAGTGATTTGTCTTATGAAATAACCTTTCTCAAGGCTAGTTAGAGAAGGAGTAAGTCCGAGCGTGTTGTTCTTTTTCTTGCACCTGTTTTGTTTAACCTTGAAACCATGGTAGGATGGTCACTCACTAAGGAAGAGCTCAATACGTATCTGGGGGAGCTCTCCCAGCAGGGGAAGGGGACTAGAAGGGAGGCTACAGATGATTCGGTCCAGTCCTCGAATGAGGGGGAGTCCTCGTACCAGCAGCCTACCTGTGATTGGGGAGCTTATTCTTCTTCCCTAGGGCCTAACTACGATCATTCTTACGATGACCCGCCAGCTTGGAACCCTTAGCCGCGTTGGGATTGATACCCACTTAGGGCAAAGCCTAAGCTTGGCGGGAGGTACACCAACATCACACTCATCTACATATCATGTTCAGTCGGTACTTTGTATATCCATGTTTCATTCTCTTCTTAGTTTTCATTCTTTCTTTACCTTTGCTTTCCAAAACACAAAAAAGACAAAAAATATTTTCATTATTTCTCTTTGTTTGCTTCTTTGTCTTTTTTGCCTTGGTTTGCCTCTTTCTTTTAGCTTTGTCTTAATTATTTGAAAAACCCAAAAATATTTCGCTTTGCTTGATTTTTCCTTTTCATTCTTGCCCTTAAAAATCAAAAACACCAAAAATATTTTCTGTTCTTCTTAGGTTTTATGAAGTTCATTGTAGGGTTCAGCAGTCCTCAGTGGAGTTTGGTTTCATGTTATTATTCAAGCCACACAAGTGAAGGGCAATAATGAAGATTAATGACAACTTGAGGTGTGGTAAGAGGCTGGTAATGAACTCTATTTGTTTTCATTTTTGTACATATACTCATCATTGTGGGCATGCTTAGTCTATTCATGTAAGGTGTATGTTATTTATGGATGCTTAGTAGTTCTTGCTTTCTTATGATTAGCTCCAGCTTGCTAATGGTTTGTAGAATTTCATATGAATGTTTGAAAGCATTGTTATATTCATAACTTGGTATGACACTGTGGTATCCTCCTCTGAACGTTTCACTTGAATTGACTTGGCACATGCTCACGCATGCATATAAATGAAACAATAATCAGTTAAGCCTCGATGAATTATTTTGCCTCAAGGGTCTTGAATCACTTTCATGCCATGATTAGTCCTGTTTTGTTGCAAGCATGATTATGACAGTTATTGCTCTCTCGTTTGTCGCTCTCTTACTATTTCTAGCCTTCACTTGCACTGAGTATGAGCTCTACTCGTGTTTCCAACTCCCCAAAACCAATATTGCCAAAAGTGTCCACCATACCTACCTATTAGCATCATTTGCTTTTCCGTGCATATTCAGTATGCCTTGTTTTCTTCCGAATAAAATGTTTGCTTGTTATGAGAAAGTTAGTTAGTATAGCTCTCACGAACTTGATGGCAGACTTTATTTCTTACACTTAATAAACCTGAACCATTGTGACTGTCCATGAAAGTTATATGCTTACAAATTATAGGATGGGGATTAGCAGAACCGTGTTGTCACGGGGAACGCTTTCAACACCCGTAAATATATACCCCGTTGATATCATGCTGTTTTCTTTACGGATTTCGTCGGTGTGAAATAAAAGGGGAGCTTGTAAGTCCATGGAGTTATGTATGTGTGTTAGAGAAATGCCTGGGCGGCTGGTCTAATCCATGCCTAATCATGGTGGAAACCTGCATCATAACCATAATGAGAAATCTATGAAGCATTCTTCTTATAAAAGAGAGAGATAGTTATTGAGAAAAAGAAAAAAAGATGATGGAAAAAGAGGAAAGAGAGAAAAGGCACCATTTTTCCATGGTAAATAAGAAGATTGCTGAGATGCTCATTGTTTGCTTGCCTTGTCATTTTGATATGGGGATTCTTCTATATCATCGGGCAAGGGGTACCCCGTTGGCTGTTCTCTATGATACGCATGTATTTACTATGACAAGAACTTACGGGTAACTAAAGTTGAGTAGCATGAGGAGCGGCCCTCATACTCACGGGACATGAGGTTTCCAATTTATCGTATGTCAAGCATATAACTCGTATTGGACCTCACTTTCACCTTAACCATTTAAAGATTCTTATGATAGGGGCAATGAGAGCTCAAAGCTAATGAGTACCATACTTTCAGCATTTGGAAGCCTTCCAAACTTTTCAAAACCTCTTCATTTCCTTGTTGAGTCTCCACATATTCTATGAGCATTTTCTTGAGAGCATAGTTTTCATTCTTAGTGTAATGTGCTTGTCTCAAAACTTGGTTAATTGTGTCATGACCTCGATGCATGTATCTCTGATATCTTTACTTCTAGTCTTCACTTGAACTTCAGAGGTGCCTTGGCATTTATGTTTGCTCTACAATCAAAGGCAAGCGAGATACCACTCTATCATACCTTTTTATGACCATTGCAATGTTTCTTATGATTATGTTTCATGCTACTTACTATTTTTGAGTTAGAATCTCTTCATATCTTGCAATGATTATTAAGTAAACTTAGTTGCGTACTCTTTATTATGAATTGCCTGAGTGTTTGATCATATGCTGAGAATATATACATCTTATGAAGCAAATGTGTTCGTGAAAGTTTCTTTTATTGCACTCTGTTTTCAACTAAATTGCTTGAGGACAAGCAATAAGATAAGCTTGGGGGAGTTGATACGTCACAAAGATATCTACTTTCTCGAACACTTTTTCTAATGTTTCTC
Source organism: Avena eriantha (assembly GCA_910589775.1). NCBI lineage: Eukaryota > Viridiplantae > Streptophyta > Magnoliopsida > Poales > Poaceae > Avena > Avena eriantha. The sequence goes on along the minus strand of OU342743.1, from coordinate 343,090,029 downwards.
CTGTAAACTTGTGTGATTTGGATACAACTAACATGGTATGATGCTATTTTCAGCAGAATTACCTTGGTGTCTAGTTTCTGTGCAGAAAATCAACTATCAGGAAAAATCCAGGAAAATATGCCAAAAATCCTATTTCACTAGAAGATTTATGGATCCAAAAGACGAGATGGAGGAGGGCCACGAGGGGCCCACACCACCTGGCCACGCGGGCCAGGCCAGGCCACGCCTAGGGGTGGTGTGGCCGCCTCGGTCACCCCCTCGGCCTCCCTCTTCGCCTATAAGATGCCTCCTGACCTAAAAACCCAGGGGGGTTAGACGTTTTTTCAGAGAGAGTTCCGCTACGCCACCACCACCAGATTCCGTGAATCAGAACCAGAAACTCCATTCTGGAACCCTGTCGGTACGAGGAATTGGAGGAGATCATCGTCGTCATCATCACCATCGCTTCTCCATCGACCATCCATGATTCCCCCATCTGTGAGTGAGTAATCCCCCGCTGTAGGCTATGGGGATGGTAGGGATTGGATGAGATCGCTCATGTAATGGCATTAGATTGTTAGGGCATGGTGCCTAGGACCTATTATTAGTGTTTTTTAACTTTGTTGCAACTTGGTATGCTTAATGCTTGTCACTAGGGCCCGAGTGCCATGATTTCAGATCTGAACATGTTATTGATTCATGATGATAGTATTATTTGTGATCTTACCTACAAGTTGTATACACATATCGTTGTCCAGAACCAAAGGCCCCGAAGTGACAATAATCGGGATAACCGGAGGGAATGACTTTGATGTGAGGATCACATGTGTTCATTGAGTGTTAATGCTTTGCTCCGGTGCTCTATTAAAAGTAGCACCTTAATTTCCAGTAGTTCCCTTGAGTCCCCGCTACAAACGGGCTGGCAGGACAAAAGATATTTTGCAAGTTCTCATTGCGAGTACGTATGACTGTATATGGAACACATGCCTATGATTATTTAGTACTTGGATGCTTTACCTTATTTATCTAGAAATTCAATACGTCTTGATTGCTATATGAATTATCTTGTCCTTGTAACGCCCGTCCATCCATCCCTGTGCCTACCGCGCTTTAATCCTATTGTTTACTGCAATTGTTACTACTGTCTTTACTTTTACTACTGCTATTACTTTGGTATTGCTACTACAAAACTGTTGCTACTGATAAACTGCTATGAGCAAGATTGTTCCCAGGTGCAGCTGAATTGACAACTCAGTTGTTAAGGCTTATAAATATTTTTTGGCTCCCCTTGTGTCGAATCAATAAATTGGGTTTCACTTCCCTCGAAAATACTGTGATACACCCCCATTCTTGTGAGTCATTAGAGCACGACCATGAATTTTCCTCAGCATCTTAGACCGCTAATAAACAACTAAATTGGATGGTTCTCATGATGTAGCCTGCACACGATTAGATTAGGTCAGCAAGGACAATGCAAAAAGTTGCCGAATCAATCGCCCATCAGACATGGAATGATAGGAAAAGCGGAGGCGTGCTTCATGCAATTGTTATGTTGTCGTGCGAGAGGATACCATGCAGGTGATTTCATCCAATGACTCCAGATGGACGATTAGTTAATTGGATGGAAGAAATTTACTAACCTCTAGGATTAACATCTAGGATCCTACGTTGGCTTTAATTAGTAAATGTAAGATTATAGCATGAGAAAGAAACATTTAAAATAAACATTGAATAAGATAATAACCACTTTATTATTGCCTCTCGGGCATATTCCCTTTAGTCTCCCACTTGCACTAGATTCAATAATCTTGTTTGAAAATTTTGCGCATTAAACACCTATGGCTTTCTAGTGTTGGAAGTATGTATTTGCTATTGGTAAACATAATATCCGGATCTAACACTTTCAGATTCATATGTATATGCATGTCTTTGCGTCTCTATGGATCACTCATTCTCGAATGAGATGGAATTGTATAAATTTAGTCATTTGGTGAGACCTTTAGTTCTTGTGGGTTAAAACATGTTGATCTTATTGTCATACAATATATCTTCATACTACTAGCCCACTGTAAACCACACCTAGTCTACTAACAAACTACTTAACACAAATTCCCTACTTTGCTGCTACTATAGCAGTCATATATTTAGCCTTTTATTGTAGTATCCGTCATAATGCCTTAACTTTGGAACTCATCCAAATCCATCATGGAAACTCCTTTCCATTACATCGTGTCACCATAGTTTAAATTAAGAGAAATTTAATTTGTATCTTCTAACAAAACTAGTATCAATGTAACGCTTTATAATGAACTATTTGTAACTATTTATCACCTCTACATAAATATATTATTAGTTCTTCCAAAGGTAATAAGAATATCCTTACTATTTTCCAATGACCATGTTATGAATCATTCTGGTATATGCACATAACAATTAGATCATAGGACATATCAAGATATGTACATATCACGATATACATTATTGATCAAAATATTCACGTGATTTCACTCACCAAGTGTCAAAACACTTGAATCTTGATTCAACCCTTTGCATGCGGCAAGAACCTTTATTGTCGTTTCCATATTGAACTCTTTCAATATCTCATATATTTACATCTGGCACAACCATATTAGCGCCTCAATATATCCATATAGACATTGAATCCTAATATTCTGGTTTTTCCCAAGCCTTTCATCGAAATCCAATTTCAATGAAATTCTTAACCTGTGTCAATAAAAGACACATCATTTCAAATCAATAGCATGTCCTCTACATTATGTATTAGAAATATGTATCAGCGCTCCCCCTTAATTTATTTCAAATACAAGCATCTTCATCGCCTCTGATGAAATAAAACTTTTTAATAGTTTCATCACAGTGAAGATTCCAACTTCACAATGCTTACTTCAACCACTAAAGTTTGCATGCCCTTTTACCATCCTTTGAATTAACAAAACCCTTCGGACTGTGTCATGTACATGTCCTAGGTAACCACACCAAAATTGACATATGTGGTGGTTGCTACATTAATCCATCTAGACTAAAATATCACTACAAAAGATCAATTCTTGTCGTAGTCAACTTCTTGAACATTGTCGTAAACTCTTTTGGACATGTCGACTATTTCATACATGTCAAACATCCATGTATATTATTAAAAGATCCAAATATGACCAATAGGCTTCATGCCTTTCTGGAGGGTCTTACAAGTTCACAAACTTGATTTCTTGTGTATGGAAACTATCACAGATTTTATGACTTCTAGTCACTTTATGGAGTGAGGGCCCATCATCGCTTCTTTGCATGCAGTCGGTTCCTAATTGTCAAAACAATAACGACTTGTTTATCAAATCTCACCATTTGACTGTTACCTGAACCATACGGTTCAATAGGAACTGTAATCTCCGAGACAATAACCTTTGTAGTCATGTGAGCCCCGAGAATTTTGGCCGCCTCTGGGACACTTTCCGGCGCTACGCTAATTAGCACATGTTTCTTAGGTTCATCAACCTAATCAAAGTTCTATTGTCCTCCCACTTAACTTTTGCGAAAGATTCCTTCTTAAGAAACTTGACGTTCCAAGTGACAAACTCTTTTGTCCTCAGAGTTATGGAGGGATACCCAGCAAATTCTTTGGGATAACCAACAAAGACGTGCTTATCCAACTTTAGCTGTAAACATTTTACTTATGCCTAGTATACTGAATTTTAAGAAAAAACAACTTGGGTTTTATCCCAAACCATAACCCATATAGTGTCATTTGAATGGATCACGATGGTGCTCTTTTCAGTGTAAAAGCAGTAGTATCTAAAGCTTTAATCCTTAAAACATAATGATAGTTTTCTAAATGACACATTTGATCTTACCATGTCAAACAAGCTTTGATTTCATCGCTCGAACATTCCATACTCCTTTGTTTTATCGTGAAATGCAAATCCATGGAACGATTCCCGAAATATTAGGTGTTTTTCTAAAATTGTAACTCAAATATCTTCTTTGGTGATCAAATCGTAAATTCTTTATTTTCTTGTTACAATGATTTTCTACTTCATCTTGAAAGCCTTTGAACATTTTTCAAATGTTTCATACTTCTTTCTTATAGAGTAAATACACACATATATCCACTCAATTTTTTGGAGGAAGTGTATGAGGTTGAAACATCCACCGCACATGGCTAGACATAATGGACTATATACATAAACATGCACAATTTCCAATACGTTTGTCATTAGTTCCTCTTTGGCCTATGAAAAGAGTTTCAATTATCTCCAGGAAAGTCTCACAAGCGTCTATGATCAAAATCAAAGACTCCAAAGACCCATAAACATGGAGTTTCTTCATGTTTTCTTTCAAATATAATTTAAACGGTGATGTCACTTTGTAAGTGATATTTTTAATCATTTGTCTTGCGACATTTTAGCATTAGTTTTTATTGACTTGATTCTCCAACCAGACTTGTAAAAGTTCATTCCGCATCTATGGAATACGGTAATTATTTGAACAACCATTGTTCTCATAATACTTGAACAAAATAACAATTATTAAAACAAATCTTGAAGGCAAGCTTTGATGTTAATGAGAAACCCAATAACACTTTATTTATATTCGATGAACAACATCACATCTTATTTTGCTGGTTACATAGGCCATTGTAGTTTACGAATTGTGTTGTTCTGTATGACATTTCACACCAACAAATTCGGTATCCAATACCTAAGAACCACATTGTTTAACAAGAAAAGAATACAACCATAACATGTATATCTTCTATATACCTAAGATAGACATTTCCAGTCTTTCTCTTTCTGCCAAATATTTTATAGATTCTCTTACATCATTTCCTTTTCTTTTTAAAAGTGTCTATCGACATCAATAGTGGCGCCATACACATGCCACATAGTCCAAAGTGTGTATAGTTGAATACTAATACTTTTGGACTTGCACTTTGAAGAGGATCACCATCATCAAATGTTTGGCGTTCTTTCAAAATCTATTCTTTAGTAATCTCTCGTGCAGTAAACATTTTACCTACATTTCCTATTCATCCTTATCATGACAACTTTCATAATCAAGCTACTATAGCCTATTAGGGAAAATAGTGAGTATAATGTCAGTTCGCAAAACCTTTTTGGGTGATTAGGATGCCTAGTGTCATCAATATTCATAAATTCTCATACAATATGAGAACATGTATTTTGCCAAATTATACTCTATAATATTGCAACCATAAACAAATTTTAGATATCACAATATCTTCCACACATGAAAGTTTATGAAACAATTATTTCAGCTCCTAGATAACCTTGATATTAAAATAACTTTTGAATATCGAGAATCATGGAGGCAAACATGATACTTTAGATACCAATTCAAATTAATATTCTCAGATTTGTCTAGATTCGTGTATATGTATCTAGCACAGAAACATGACTAGGTACATTAATCTAGACGAATCTATGAACATTAATATGGATTGGAGGGAGTCTGTTGAAATTAGGTCGAATTAATTCGAACCACATGTGAGCTGCCAATTGCTCTTACAATTTTATAAAAAACTTTTGAAGTTACCCACCAGACAGCCAATTTATCGAGAAGACGACCGAGAGTTTTGAGAGATTCAACTTCTTTCTAAAATTTGCATGGCGGCAAAGTTGACCCTGCTTTGAAAAAAGAGAGAGAAATAGGCAAAAAAATAGGGGGACTCATGCATGGCGTCCTTTTTCTTGTATTACCTGCCATGAAAAATAATAAACATGAGTTTTCACAACTTTTGAAAAAACCCGCTTCACAAAAATGACATACCATGTATAAGTATGAACAGGTTACAGGCCGAGCGACCAAGCAAGGTCATGGACATATCCATGTTTATGGGAATTTGGTAGTAGTACTACAAGAAAGTAGATGTGCGCATCTTGGCGTTGGTAAACAGCTTTGCCAATGATGGAAAAGTAACAACTATAATTTTCTAAGTGATGGAAATATTTTTTCTGTAAAGCGAAGTAGTTCACTTCCATACTAGTACTACTCGAAAAGGGAGGCGGCTCCTTCCAGAAAAATAGGAGGCATCGCAAGAGCATCGGGAGGAGAAGTCGGAAGGCGGAGCAATGTCAGAGCAAAGCTATGATGGGCTGCTAACACGAGGTACACGGTACACTCCACTAGTAGTAAATATATACACCTACTACTAGTAATATGCACACAAAACAAGTTGTGTTTTCTCTCTCCTTCATTGTCTCTCACCATCCATCCTCCATCGATCTCTTCTCTGCAGCTGCGGGTGCATAGTCCGTCTTGTCTCTTCCTCGTCCACAGCGTGGCGCTACGCATGTGTGCCTTGGTATGACACTCCGATATACTTCCAGCAACCATTTTTTCCTGAAATTCACCTACACCAATACAAATGGTCTCAAAAGTAATAATAATAATTACAAAAAGATCCTCAGACTACATGGCGATGACTGCAAACCCTAGTGCGCTAATTGGAGTGTCTCACTCCTTTAGGACCTACTGTACCCCGGTTCCAAAAAATAAATAAAGAATGCCACTGCCCCAATTTTCAAACAAAGTGTACCATGCTTTCTTACAATTCCCAAGTTTTAGGATTTTTCAACTGGCCACAGAAATGTTTTTCACTTTATTCCCGTCTAATCTTCTTTCTTTTTGATGAGGTTGCTGCATGTAATGCTAGTTGTTCTATAGTTCCAATGTTAGGTATTGTACATGCTGGTATAAAGCCGGCAATAGATGACGTGTCACTTTGTTATACCTAACACTCAGTTATACTATTGAACTAGCTCTCACGCACTTGTAGAATATTAATTTAGACCTAATTCGACAAATCAATGTAAAGTCATCTCAGTGGGTGAAATTAGCTAGAAAATTAAGCTTGAAAAATATAACATGTGATTTATCCAAGCACTTTATGTACTATAGTAAATAAATGGCACATGCTATGAACTCTAACACTTCAAGAAAAGTTTCTTTCCACAACAAATTGGCCCGACGGTCGTCGTAGAAGGCGTCTTCCGCGACAAAATTCTCGGCTCGGCCGTGGCCGATGGAAAACTTTTTTTCCAGTTTCGTGGCCCTCTACTACGACGGATCTGCTAAAAACGTGGAGGAAGCTTAGCTGGTGTGTGGTAGAAGCAAGATTTTCGTTTCCTCGCGCGATGTTGACTCGCCGAAGTCTTTTTAGGCGTGTGGGTCCCGGACATCAGTGTCTCTAGCGGACCATACTTTTCGGTCGCGCGTCCCTGATTTGAACTCAATAACCTTGCTCGACGCGTCTACAGTTTAGTCAGGCTGCTAGGTCTCACATGTTAGCCTCTCATTAGAAGGATCGTGTGTATGATGGAATTTTTTTCTTTTGCTCGTGCTATCCTGTTCCAAAGTTGATAGCGTTGTTCCATGCATCTACCGTTTAATCAACCTCTTGGGACCCACATGTCATCCTCTTATTAGAAGAAATGTGTGTATGATGGAATTTTTTCCTTTGCTGGCACTACCCCATTCCGAAGTTGTTAGCGCTGCTTGACGCATCTACCGTTTAACCAACCTTCTGAGCCCTACGTGTCATCCTCTCATTAGAAGAAACGTGTGTATGATGGATTTTTTTCGTTCGCTCGCGCTATCCTGTTCTGAACTTGATAGCGTTGTTCGATGCATCTACCATTTAATCACGATGCTGGGTCCCACATGTCATCCTCTCATTAGAAGAACCGTGTGTATGATGGATTTTTACCCTCTGTCACGCCTTCGTGTTTCGAACTGAATAGCGTTGCTCGCTGCTTCAGCCGTTTATATATGCTAGTGGGCCTGACATGTCAGCCTCCTCTGTGCAGGAAACATGTGCATGCTAAACTTTTTTTTCTTCTCTCGCGCCTCCCCGTTTGGAACTTGGCATCATTGCTCGATCTAGCACCCGTAAAATGTCTCACTGTTGGGTCCACATATCAGCCGCCTATGTACATGAAACGTGTGTATGTTGGACATTTTTTATGGCCGCGTCCGCCGGTTTGACCTTGGTAACTTTGTTCCATGCGACATGCATGTATGGTCTTGCTGCTAGGGCCCACGTGTCAATCTCTCTCGACAAGAAATGTGTCGATCTTGGTCTTCTTTTTTCCGGTCGAGACTGTTGTACAAGTACTTTTTAAACGCGCTTGTTAAACTTGATATCTTGTATGGTAAGGTTAATGGGCGCTAGCTGCAGGCAGGTGGGTCGGCTAGGTCAGCCTCTCAGTACAAAAATATTGCTACAGATAAACTGCATTCCTTTCCACTACACAAGAAAATTGTTATCCTTTTATAAAACGTAAAAAATGTATGCTAACATCGTATATAACTTATTTATTTTTCTTCTTAAAAATTTCTTGTCCATCTGCTACGCGTGATTGCTAGAAGCTCAACTAAAAAATGTTAAGTATAAATAATGTAGTAGGTAGTACTTAAAAAGATGGATATGCGGAGTTTTTTTAGGGGTGGGTGGTGCCCAAAAATGGCCGAGTTGAAGAAAAATGGGCCAAGCAGGGATTGATGGACTATTTTTCATGGGCTCTCGCCCAATCTAACTAGGCTATTTGCATGGCCGATTGACCCAAAACATGGCCGAGTTAGAAGGTCTTGGGCTATAATGAGGCTGCATGTGCTAATTTCGTGGGCTCGATAGTTAAAATCCTAAGGTACGTGCTAGGGCTCGGCCGGATTGGAAACAAAGGCGTCAACAAGGGGAAAAAGTATAAAATATGAGCGCCTAGATCCCAGGCGCCTGAGAACTTATTATGTTAAGGAGCTGAGGTCACCCTACTAATTGTGCTAATACTCAGTTGTAACCTAGTAGTTGCAACTCATTAAATTCCCAGTTAGAAGTTGTTGCAATAAATGTGTAACCCTCATGTTGCACCAATCGCGAGGTAAATCCAATGGCGAGAGAGGTGACTCTTAAGAACTGGCAAATTCGATAAAATATTCACAGATATTTCTGTGAAAATTGTGGACAAACACCCCGCGCCCGCCAAAACTTTCCACCGAGACCCCAAACTTTCCTAAGCCCGCCCTCAATCGAGCGACCAGCCCCTGTCTCTTTAAATTTTGCGCCGTTCTTGTGGGACATGCACCAGATTAGAACCAGGCTGCAAACTTCTCCATGCCTTAAAAAAACTTCTCGACGCCTTTCTATCAATAGTGTCGGCCTACCACCATTGGCCGCGCCGTTCTTCACGAGACGCACCGGCCGGCGGTCAGCTGGGCAATCCCCACACTTCGCCTGCTAGATTCATGCACTAGACATTCTTCTTGGCTTTGGTTTGTTCTCCACCTCTCCTAGAAATAGTTAAATCTTGTGACCATCTAGATTTACAAGGTACTTGTATATTTGGGTAGGTACATTTTTTAGGTAAATCTATAGTAAAGCTCTGCACAGAAGAGTTCGAAAACATCTTAAAAAGGACTTGGCAGAGATCCTGTGCAAGCTTTTGACCTGATATATTCCCCATCCTTCTTTGATACGATGGAGCATTTGGCTGTTAATGTACCTGACGAGGAAGTACTTAGAGGTACAGTACAGTATAGATGGATGTACCCTATAGAACATCGACTTCGCATTTCCAAGGAGCGGGAAGATTTCCATAGACAGTTTGATAAGTGAGTGTTATGCAAAGATATCTTCACATATAAGACTATAGAAAAGTTAGATATATTCAGATGTCTGACTTGGCTATGTATTGTAGGTTCTTCGCAGAAATAAAAGTACCAACAAATTTCATTCCACCAACAAAAAGACTGGATGGACTAGGATCTAAGGATCATGTAAGACACTCAAATTGCACTGTGAATTGTCTATGAATTGTCCAGATGGGGTAACCTCTTATCTATTTTGTAATGCTAGATTTCGGAGCTTGAATCTAGCCCTTATCCGTGGTCCTGATAGGATTATAACAAAAGCTTCAGCTTGCATTTCCAATGGTGTTTGCCATAGCGCTGATGTACCTTCTATGGAGGCTGACACAGCTGGAGGTTGTCCTGATGAACCTGCACTTGATTTCATTTATATTTGAAATCCTGCACTTGACATTGTCGTCCCAAGGAAAAGAAGGTTGTGGATCTGGTAATAACGCCTTCTATAGAACAAGATGGTGGAGGTGATGATTTATGAATTGCATGTCCCTCTCTATCAATGAAAATGGCATATCATTTTCCTTGTTTCAAAAATAAATAAATATTTGCATGTCTCCTTGTGTTAGTCGATACAAAGAAGATACTATTTTCTGTTCAAGTCATGTGAACAAATATGTTTGTATGTAGAGACATAAATGCGGATTGGGTGACAAAATCAGTATAAAATTGCCAGATCAATAACACAAGCATAATGGCATTGCAAGAAAAGGAAAAGAACCATCTTTTCACCATGCTTGTGAAAAGGAGATGAGCCAAGAACCACGCCTGCAAGTGGCAGAGGACAATTCTCGTGCAGCTCAGCTAGCATTGGTTTATCATTGATAATACTCAAGCATCCGAATATTATGGTTACATACTAGGAGTAGTTCTAGTTCCACACTACAGTTCAACATGCAAAAGTGTAAGAAATGCGTAAGGTAGCTCCATAATACAAGTTCCAGATAAAATTATACAAATCATAAGAAAGAAAGCTACGCGTCACAGTTCAACGCCTTAAGGTGCAATAGTTTCTATAGATTGTAAACACAAATCACTGCCTCCTTCAGGTGGCATGATAATTTTGAGAGCGGGATCAGCAGCACCAACAGCAGCGCCAACATCGGTATCACGAGTCTCCACAATAGGTGAACTATCTAGCACTACAATGTCCTCGGAAGGCTCTTCACTGCTAGCTCTAGCCGCACAAGTCTCCGCGGATGGTAAAACCAATCCACCACCTCCATCATCTGGCACGATGATGGAAGGTGCAAGCTCATCAGTACCAGCTGCAGCTGCATCAGTCTCCACAGAAGGTAAACAAGGAGGCATCTTAGGTGTAGCGATCTGACATCCATTTTCTACTCTATCATCAGGAAACTGAGAGTCTTCTTCAACTTTGTTCTTCTGCGGTTACAAGATAAAGAGAGATTAGAGTGAAAGCATCTACGCGCAACGACAGGAACATATGGCATTCTATTGATTTACCTTATCATCTAGGATAACAGAAGTCACAGGATAGGAACCTATTTCATCGAGAATCCTCTTTTTCGCTCCTTCCCCTATCTCCTTCTGCAGCAAGTTGTAATATTGATTACATGATGCTGATTGAAAAATATATGCAAATGTTCAAAAGTTTGCGCTGTCGAACTACCAACTTTGAACGGATCCCCACCGTTCTCAGTTATGGGATTGATGACCCACAAGTATAGGGGGTGTATCGCGGTATTTTCGATAAGTAAGAGTGTTGAACCCAACGAGGAGCAGAAGGTGCTGGCTAGTGGCTAGGAGCAGGAATTCTCTGTAAATACTTAGCAAATAGATTTTTAGGGGTTTTTGATAGTGCAGGTAAATAAAGTACGAGTAAACAAAAGACAATAAGAATAAATGCATCAAGTGGCCCAATCCTTTCTTTAGCAAAGGACAAGCCAGTTGTATTACTTAAGATGACCAAACGTTCTCGAGGACACACGAGAATATCGTCAAGTGCTTTCGCTTCATATAGTTGATTAATCTTCTTTAGTTTGCTAAGTGTTGTGTGGGTGAACCTATGCTAATGTACCGACCTTCCTAGGACTAATGCATACTTGTGATTATAACCCTTGCATGCATCCGCTAGTACTTGTGATTATAACACTTACAAACATCCATAAGTACAAGAAAGTAATTAATGTAGAAACCTAACCACAACTTTAAACTCTAGGACCCTGACGTCCCTTTTGCAAAGGTTTCCTAACGGGGGTTCAGGTTTCTGTCACTCTTGCAACCCCTACGATTAGTAGCCAAATACACAATGCATTCCCCTAGGCCCATATAGGTGAAGTGTCATGTAGTCGACGTTCACATGACACCACTAGAAGAAGTACACCACAACTTAAATATCAAACTATTGAATCTTTCTCAACACAATTCCACTACTAACAACATGACTTCTCCCATGTCCTCAAGAACAAAACGAACTACTCACAAGACATCATATGGATCATGATCAGAGATGAAATAATGATGTGTAAGAATCTGAACATAAACAATAATTCCATGGTTCACTCAATAGCATCAACTACAAAGAGTAATCAACACCAGGAAAGTTTCCCCTAAGAACTATGCAAGATTCAACCCAATTGTTACAGCGGTATGAAGTGGTGATGATGGTGCTGGTGGAGATGATGGTGGTGATGATGATGATCCCGATGAAGTCCAGCTTGATGGTGGTGTTGATGGCGACGATGTCCCCTCTTCAGGAAGGAATTCCCCCGGCAAAATTCTGTCTGCCGGAGAGATCTTTCTCTATCGGTGTTTTCCGCCTCACAGAGGCGGCAAAATCTTTGTATGGTCACCCCCCAGTCTTAGGGTTTCGGGAGGATAATATACGCCAGAGGGGAGAGCCAGGGGTGGACCAGGGTGGCCACACCACCTGGTGGCGCGGCCTAGGGTGGCCTGCGCCAGGGGGTGTTGTGGGCCCCCTGTGCCCCATCTCCACTTCCCCTTCTGGCTTCCTTCATCTTCTAGAAAAATAGGATTTTCCATGTATTTTCCCGGATTTTCTGATCTTCGCGAATTTTGCCTCCAAATAGCACCTTTTCAATAAGAATCCTGACTGCACCGGTCCATGCTCCAAAAGTCATCAACCATGCAAAAACAGATGAATAACATAAGTATCATCTCTTAATATGAAATACATCAATGAATAACAGTAAATTATGATATAGAATAGTGATGCAAAATGGACGTATCAACTCCCCCAAGCTTAGACTTCGCTTGTCCCCAAGCGAAAACTGAGCTCAATAAACATGACCTCAGGTTTATGGAGTGAAGAGTCGATAAATGAATACGGACAAGAAGCATCACATTCATCAATACATAAGTCATAATAGAAGACAACTCACTATTATATAACTTAACTTGCAATAAGTAAAGGAAACACAATAAAGATACATAAAGTAAATCATAATTGGTAATGGCAAACTTAGCTCTTGCTCGAAGAATAGTTGACAATTTGCTGGAGTTCATAAATAACCGATTTTCAATGATAGCTTTCAAAGTAGTAGACACTAAGATAAGAGCAAAGTGCAAAACAAGGAACATAAGAAACATGATTGAATAAATCATCATATGAATGAATGAAACACAACAACTCAAAATGATTGCCGAGGTAGAAGGGAATAGGTTTACTGACTCAACTAAAAGGTAAAAGAAAGGCCCTTCACAGAGGGAAGCAGGGATTTCAAGTTTCATAAAGAGCTTCCAAAAATTGTGATACTTATTAGCTTTCAGCTCTCATTGCCCCTATCATAAGCATCTTTAGGTTATTAAGGTTAAAGTGACACAACTAAGAGGATATGCTTGACAAGTTATAAGTTGACATCTCATGCCCCTTACTTACGAGTACCGAACCTCATGCTACTCAACTTCAGTCACAAGTAAGCTCTTGTCATAGAGAACCGCCAACGAGCTACCCCTTGCATATGGTATAAGAGCTATCCCATAATCACAATGAAAAGGAAAGCAGACAATGAGCATATCAGTGATCCTTTTATTTACTATTTGCATAGGTTTTTATTGAGGATGCTTCATAGAATGCTCATTATGGTTATGGTGCAAGTTTCCACCATGATTAGGCATGGCTTAGGCTAGCGGCCTAGGCATTTCTCTAACACACATATAAACTCCATGATCTTACAAGTTCCCCTTTTATTTCACACCGCCGTGATCCATAAGCAAAAGAATCATGCTAACAACGAGGTACAAAGTACCAGTGCAATGTTGAAAGTGCTCCCCATGATACATGGTTCTGCTAACTTCAACTTATAAAGCGCAAGCATATACGCAACAGAGATGGAAAAAATGGTTCAAGTTTATTAAATGCAAGAAAGTAAAAGTGTGCCATCAAGTTTGTGAGAGCTTTAATCACTAATCTTCTCATAACAAGTTTAATTCAGAAGGTAGATAAAAACATGAATTTACTTGGAATAGCAATAGTGCTTATATGTAGGTATGGTGGACACAAATGGCATATGTTTTGGTTTAAGGAATGGATGCACGAAAAGCATTCCCTCTCAGTACAGGTTTTTGGCTAGCAAGGCTGGGTAGCAAGCATAAGAGTTGAAGGAAACAAACAAACATACAAGTGATAAAAACAAACATGCAATCTTCCTTGGAAGCACAAAATATCTTAACTATATAATACTAAACTTATGAGCAAATCAAGAAAGAAAGAAAGATGATGAAATTATATTTCTTTTAAGAGTAGTTTTATCTTTTTCATTCAATTCTCAAAATAGTGTTTCTACTGATCGAGCCAGGTTTGCCAAAACCAACTAAATTAACTCAATGATCCCAAAATGATACCAATACTAACGACAAGATCAATCATATAACCATGAATTGAAAACTAATATAAGATATGCAAAATAATAAATGATAGAACTTCTCATTAATATTCCATAACGGCAACTCACTCCAAGGGATACATAGATATCTAACAAGAGAGGGGACACTTCCATAATGCAAACCATCCTGCATGATAACTTCTCTATTCATGATATGACTCTAATAAAAAGGTAAAAAGATAGAAGATAGTGATATGATACAGCGGCACTCCCCCAAGCTTGGAACAAACCAAGGGGATGCCAATACCGGATGATGAATTACTCCTTCGGTGGTGGTGGTATTCTCTCGTCATTGTCCGACTTCCAGGGTAAGGGATCCCAATCAACAAAGGACATCGTGGTCTCCAGCATCCTTAAACTTGCAGCAGCACTTATGCGTTTAAACCTAACCTCGTACTCACAATTTTGATTTTGAACGTCGTAGAGCCGTTCTTGCAGTTGGTTGGTTGTTTGGCGGAGTGAGAGGACTTCATCCTTGAGCTCAGAAGTCTCCTTTTGGTGCTCGGTGATGAGTTCAAAACAAATCTAATGGATGATATCCACTTCGCGTTATGCCATCTTCTTGGACCTAAAGACTTCTTGCTCCAGTGCTTCCATCCTGTCCTCAAGACTTCCTTCACCTTTAGGGCCTCGAACCTCTTTTATCCGTACCTCCTCATCTTCAAGAAACAACTCCTTGGGATGAACCTTCAACTCTCTCATGTATGGGTGGATGATATCCGCTGAGGAATCTTCCTTGGCTGATCTAGAGGAAGACATTGTGGCTCTAAATCAGAACTGTTACCTATTCGAAAACGGACTCTGCAGGTCTCTCAATTTGGCATTTAGTAGATTCTTCCGGAGTCACCACTTGACTAACATCAATATCTTCGTCTTCATACTCATATTTCTCGAGTCATGAAACATTTCTCTTTCTCATTACACCATTTTCTCCACTAACATGGAAATTTCTTCACACAAAACTTCACACAATTCTCATTAGCAACATTAGTGTAAGCGAGGTAATAAACCTTTTAGGTTCAATTCAACTGAAATCCGTCAAAACATAAGCTACTGTAGCAACTCCTTCCGAAAACCCAAAAGGAATTCAAAAAGGAAATCGATTAAAGAAGCAAATGAAAGAGTGGCCAAATCTGTCAAAACAGACCAGCAAGTAAATATCAATTTTTTTGAACATCTTGTGTTGCTCAAATAAAAAAGTACAAAACTAACGAAAGTTAAATAACAACCTGGTTCAGAAGCAAAAAAAATTACAGCTCAATCCGACACACAGAGATCTCTCATGAATTTTTACGGTGAAGCATCAAAAATCTGTTTCAGGACAGCAACTTCCCCAAATCTTACTTCTCTCTCATTAGAGATTGATCTTGACACAAAAACCAAAAAAAGGATAAGGAGAGGTTATTACCGAAGTAATAACTTCCAAGACTCAAAGAAACAAAAACAAACTGAAAGCAAAAGTAAATTGGGTTGTCTCCCAAAAAGCTCTTTATTTATAGCCATTAAGATGGGCATGATAATTTCAAAGATGCTCACATAAAAATATGAATTGAAGTGAAAACGAGAATTAAGAAGCAGAAATATACATGGTTAAGTCTAACCCACTTCCTATGCAAGGGAATTTTGTAAACAAACAAGTTGTTGAAACCAGAGGCTACTAGCATAGGAAGGCAAAAGAAGTGCAACATTAAAACATTCATCATAAAACGAAGAAACTTGGTATTATTGAGATGCATAAGAACAACCTTTCCTATCTCATAATAACTTTCAGTATCATGCATAAACTTAATGATATAGCTATCATAAGAACCATTGTAGCAATGATCCTTTATCCTAACAGAAAACACAAGGACACTAGCTCTCATAACACTACTTTGTGAAACAATATTAGGGATATCCTTACAGAGGATAGTGTGTCCATCTTCTTCATATTTAGTGACAAAGTCTTTCACATTTTCTGTTCTTCATATTAGGCTTATCAGCTTTATTTGTACTTTCATTAACCATACTAGCTATCATAGAATGTTCTTTTATGTTAACTGTGAAAGGCATTTTCTCAATGTAAGGTTCAGGTAAAACATGATTAGTAGTATAAACTTCAGTATTTCTTGGAGGAACACTCTTAGAAACATCTTTATATGGTTCATGATACTTATTCCACTTCTTTTTAGGAACTTCAATATAGGAAGCAAAAGCCTTAAAATAAGTAGCAATAGCTTGAGAATCTAGACCACAAGAATTTTTAATATTTTCAAAATCATCAGTTCCCATAAAAGATTCAATGCATTCATAATCATAATGTATACCTGACTTTCTTTCTTTGTCATTCTCCCATGCTTCAGCATTGTCTTGAATACGGTATAGAATATCCCATTTAGCTTCTTCTTCCATGCGTGTAAATGATCCAGCACAAGAAGCATCCAATAAATCCTTATCATGAAGAGAAAGCCTTGCATAAAAGGTTGTGATAATAATATTGTTGGGGAGCTCATGAATGGGACATTTGAGCACTAGTAACTTCAATCTCCCCCAAGCTTGAGCTGTACTCTCTCCATCAAGAGTCCAAAAGTTGTATATTTGATTCCGATCTTTATGAATCTCACTAGGAGGGTAAAATTTGGAATAAAAGAGAGGTACTATTTCCTCCCATTCAAGATCTTGACCATTCTTCAGCAGCTTATACCAGTCCTTAGCTCTTCCTTTTAGTGATAATGAAAATAACTTCTTCTTAACTTGATCTGTAGTAATACCTGCACACTTGAACAACCCGCATAATTCGTGTATAAAGAGTAAATGATCACCAGGATGGACAGTTCCATCTCCAACATAATAGTTATCCATAACACGATCAATAATTCTTGTAGGTATTTTGAAAGTATCATTCTCAGCAGGTGGTGGTTCATCTACTACCTTAGCAGTGGTAGTAGCATTATGAAATAAGAAACTCAGCGAATTATCCATATTGAAAATAAAGCAACTAACAGAAGTAAACAAATACTCATAGTAGAAGTTTCCTTTACCATTTCCACTCTCCAATAGCGCTTCACTCCCAGGCAACGGCGCCAGAAAATAGTATTGATGACCCACAAGTATAGGGGGTGTATCGCATTATTTTAGATAAGTAAGAGTGTCAAACCCAACGAGGAGTAGAAGGTGCTGGCTAGTGGCTAGGAGTAGGAATTCTCTGTAAATACTTAGCAAACAGATTTTTAGGGGGTTTTGATAATGCAAGTAAATAAAGTACGAGTAAATAAAAGACAATAAGAATAAATGCAGCAACTGGCCCAATCCTTTCTTTAGCAAAGGACAAGCCAGTTGTATTACTTAAGATGACCAAACGTTCCCGAGGACACACCGAAATATCGTCAAGTGCTTTCGCTTCATATAGTTGATTAATCTTCTTTAGTTTGCTAAGTGTTGTGTGGGTGAACCTGTACTAATGTACCAACCTTCCTAGGACTAAAACATACTTGTGATTATACCCCTTGCAAGCATCCGCAAGTACAATAAAGTAATTAAGCTAGAAACCTAACCACAACTTTAAACTCTAAGACGCTGACGTCCCTTGTGCAAAGGTTTCCTAACGGGGGTCCATGTTTCTGTCACTCCGGCAACCCCTACGATTAGTAGCCAAATACACTATGCATTCCCCTAGGCCCATATAGGTGAAGTGTCATGTAGTCGACGTTCACATGACACCACTAGAAGAAGTGCACCACAACTTAAATATCAAACTATTGAATATTTCTCAACACAATTCCACTACTAATAACATGACTTGTCCCATGTCCTCAAGAACAAAACGAACTACTTACAAGACATCATATGGATCATGATCAGAGATGAAATAATGATGTGTAACAATCTGAACATAAACAATAATTCAATGGTTCACTCAATAGCATCAACTACAAAGAGTAATCAACACCGGAAAATTTCCCCTAAGAACTATGCAAGATTCAACCCAATTGTTACAGCGGTATGAAGTGGTGATGATGGTGCTGGTGGAGATGATGGTGGTGGTGGTGATGATGATGATCCCGATGAAGTCCAGCTTGATGGTGGTGTTGATGGCGATGATCTCCACTCTCTGGGAAGGAATTCCCCCGGCAGTTTGTCTGCCGAAGAGATCTTTCTCACTCGGTGTTTTCCGCCCCGCGGAGGCGGCGGAATCTTTCTATGGTCGCCCCCCTAGTCTTAGGGTTTCGGGAGGATAATGTACGCCAGAGGGGAGAGCCAGGGGTGGACCAGGGCGGCCACACCACCTGGTGGCGCGGCCTAGGGTGGGCCACGCCAGGGGTGGTGTGGGCCCCCTGTGCCCCATCTCCGCTTCCCCTTCTGGCTTCCTTCGTCTTCTGGAAAAATAGGATTTTCCATGTATTTTCCCAGATTTTTTGATCTTCGCAAATTTTGCCTCCAAACAGCACCTTTTCCATCAGAATCCTGACTGCAGCTTTCCATGCTCCAAAAGTCATCAACCATGCAAAAACAGATGAAATAACATAAGTATCATCTCTTAATATGAAATACATCAATGAATAACAGTAAATTATGATATATAATAGTGATGCAAAATGGACGTATCAAGGATCTAGCCTAGAAAACAAGCTTCTATGGAATTCTAGTCTACAAAAAAGGATGCATACTCGGTATAAGAACTACTCTACACATGACAATGCTGCGCAATCGACAATAAAAATTTAACCGCATCATCAACTCTATCATGTAAGTTCGGAGTGAATCTAGATACACTTGTTTCACATAAGCTAAAACATCTTATATTATGAAACGGAGGGAATAGGTACGAGTGTTCTAGTATTTCACAAACCGCCATTGGTGCCACGGGACAGAGATGATGGATGCTCCACCGCCCTACAAAAGGTTGCCGCGTCGATCTCGCTGCGACCTGTAGAGGACTGAGCCGAGGAGCTGGTCGGCAACAATATGGAGCGAGAGGCCAGGGGGCGGTAGTGGATGGGAAGAAGGGACTTAGTAAAAGAGGTTGCGTGTGCGTGGGGGAGGTCATTGAGGGAGTTAAATCCATCTTGTCTCGGAAGGAACGCGCTGCCATGTGCACCGGCGTGTGCAAAACTCCCTCCCTCTCTGTTCTGTGGAAGCTACTGACAGTGGTACTCCAACTAGCTTCATCGAGTTCTCTGGTACTCCTACTAGTAGACCTTTACTACTACTACTAGGTAGACAAGGAGTACTTTTTTAGAAGAAGAAGAAAAACTAGACTAGCACACCTTCGTACAGTATTGCCTTGTCAAATCACGGGTGATGCCATGATGAGCGACATGTTTTTCTTGGTAAACCTGGAAACATCGTGTTCCTTCCACCGCGTATAGTTAAACTAGGTGTATTTTACAAAAGGGGTTTTTGGTCATACGGAGTATTTTACAAGTCAAACTAGGTGTGAAACTAAAGGCTGAGTACTCGTACATTAACTAAAAACCAGCCAAAAGAAAGAATTCAACAGAAGGCCGAGACCAAATGATCTATCCTTGAACAGGCTCGTTCCACTCCAAGGCATTTGAGAAGCTTGGGATGAACCATAATGGAGTCTCCGACCATGTCCAGTGAGTCTTGGCGTGGAAACCAATAGCTGCGTCACCATTCAGACTAAAGCGGCAAATTTCAGGACGCAGCCTGTACTCGTAGCCAATTTCTTGGTGTGATGTGTAAACACAGTTCCTTCTCGTCAGATGTCCTGGTGGATCATTTGCATCACCTACTGCAATGATAATCAGATAGTTCACGCCAAGGAAAAAAGAATATGATCCAAGGTCAGTAACCCTTTTCCATCGGTTAGCTACAGTTAACTAGCTTGTGTCCATCGAGAACACCATGCACTCAAACCCAGAAGGATAGGTGTGAACAGTGCGACCATAGTGAACAACACTAGTATCATCAGCAATTGCATTGCCTAAGACACCATATGTATAGACCAGAAGAACTCTTGAACCACCGGCAGATCTTGCTAACCACCACCTAGCAGGATCATTCTCCTCATCGTCCTCAACAAACCCATGTGTCAGGTACAACACATCGCGTGGCGACAGGATAAGGATAGGACCTTCAAAGGGAAAGGAAATGTAACATGTAAATAATATTGATACTGATCTAACATTGTAGAAGTTGATATACAGTACTATTTTCAAAAATCTTGATTATACTTATGTTGTTTGATTGCGTAAAAAAATGCCAACCTAGGGAGATGCTATGAAAATTCTAATTCTTTTCGAAATGGGGATATGCTATGGCAATTCTCCTAGAGACACGGTTTGATTCATGGGATCAAATGAAATAGGAAACAATCCTATAGGATTTAGAATGTAAAGTTCATAGGGAAATAAAGCAAGGTTGGATCCTATAAGATTTTGGTATCTTATATACCAAAGGAAAACCAACAAAGATTATTACTAGGAGGTTTAATATCTTATCTTATCTTACCAATATGTAGTGTCTGAATAACTTTGAATATTCATTGTTGGACCAGGACTTGTGAATCCCAACATTGCCAGCAGTTGGATCTTCTTTTCCATTCTAGCATCTACTTGAAGATTCTATTGATAGTCTTTAGCACAATGAATGCTATGCACAATCCTCAAAACACACTTCTCCATCATTCTAGAATCTTCTCAATATTTCTCAAGACCATTGTCAACACCCGGATTTTTAATCTCAGATGCCTGTTATGCCATACATCGCAATCCCAGGATTATCATTTTTGTGAGACATAACAAATTGGATATCATAGTACATCATCCATTACAAACCATAATAAGGTCTTACGCAAATAAAGGATCTCATGATCCAGTCTTAGTACAAACAAGCAGCAGAATAATAAGTGTAGCGGTGGGCTCCATCTTCAGTGTCACAGGCAATGCTGACGATGGGAGATGATCCTAGTTGTCGTAGCCGTCCTTCTGTCCTTCTTTCGTATAGTCCTCCTCATAGTCTTGCCACGGGAATAGCCAGGGACAAAGCCATGAGTACTCTTTAAGTACTAGCAAACTATCACAAACAAGTAAGGTAGTTCTAGTAGGAATGCTAAACTCTAACTTTATTTGCAAAGCAAAGTTTGAAACCTAAGCTGCGTTCAGAAACACAGAAAGATAAAATAAAGTTCTAAATCACTTAAGTTGGGAACTTAGTTTTCATAGTCACAACCATGTTGTGGTCAAGTCAAGTCACAATTCATTTCACAAGTCATTTTGAAAACATCTGACGACGGAACAGTATGGCCACTCCAACTGTCCATGACCGTGGACGCGGCTATTCGAATAGTTTGACACTCTATAGAGGTGGTACACTTTCACCACAAAATATGATACATCCGTCAGGGATAACCCTGAATCATCATACTTAGTATGCGGGTGATCAATCATAACATTTCCTGTGTTTCTCAACACATGTCAAAACATCTCAATAGAATGACTCATCATTCCAAGGTTTTCATAAGCATTTTCACCAAGTATTCCCATCTAAAGTGAGCAAGTTTTATGCTTAGCACTATCTACTAAGTTAAGAGTGTTCACTAAGGTGGGATGCTAATCTCAATCTCATGCCATAGAATGACATCTAGTATAGGCCAAGTTTTATACTCTTTATGCTATCTATACTACTTTCTAAAATCTCACAAAGCATTACTAAAAGTAAAGAAACTTTGATAAAGCAAAAAGTAAAAATTGCAAGTAAAACTTGGGATGGGTATAAATCAAAACGTATAACCAAGCATGCCTAATGCATCTTGCCTAGGTTATCTTGTATAATCCTAGCTTTCTAAGTAATGATGGCTTGCATAGTTAAGAAACTTGCAAGTATTAGCTTGCCTTGATTGGTGCAGTGATTGAAGTTCTCTTTGTCTTCTTCGGGGTAGAACTCCTTCTCCTCGTAGACTTGGTCGGTACTATCCTCTATAAATAAAATACGGGATACACAATCACCAAACAATACTGAACTAGTCTATTTAGCACGCTAAGGCACACACTTGATGGTCTAGCATCATCACACTCATCAAAAGATTTAAAGAACTAGTTTCATTTATTTTAGTTGAGAAAAGTAATTTCTACTCATTGAAATTAATTAAGATTTAATATTCTCCAATTAATATATGGGATCATGTGGACACATGTCATCACCACATATTCTAATACATGGGAATGTGATTTAAATGGTTGGTCACATTTTATGAAGTTTAAGATTATTATATAAATGATTTAAGGTGACTAGAAATGCCTATATAGCATTATTTTCGTACTAGTCCAAAGTCACTGCATGCAATCCTAGATATCATTACATACTCAGATAGATATTATCAAATGTGATTTTTGAGAGTTGGAATCAACTCAAAAGCTATCATGGTTGGTTTTTGAAAAATGTTTGAAGTTGCAAAAGTCTGTGTTTTGTTATTTTTGCTATATGTGATCTCTAACTCCATTTGATTTAAATCCAACGGGCTTGGATAGATATTTTAATTATCTTTCTAACAAAATTTGAAACATGCCATTTGGTTAGGTGAATCTCTCTGAGTTGATTTTTAAAGAAGTGGATAGAATCTAGTTTAAACCTAAATAGAAAAATCTCCATTTGAATCTGTGGGCTAGCACGAGAAAACTAACGGGCCGGCCCAGTGGCACTCCGCGGCGCAGAGGGAAACTGAAAGGGGGGTCCCGCCTGTTAGTGACTAATTCTAATCGAAGCGGTACAGGGTAATCTCAGCCATGCAATTAGAACAGGAATCTACGGCTAAGGATCGTCATCTGCGGTCAACAGCCCCGGCGAGAACAAACCCTAACGCGACACGGTGGGGGTACGTGGGGGCTTACGAGGGCTCCAGCTAGACGTGGCGATGGGGGCGATCGAGCTGGTGAATGATGGCGGTTCTAGGTGTGGTCGTGGTGGCTCCTGGGGCAGTCACAATCAACGACACCTCTTCTCCTCTGCTGTGGCAAGCTCCGGCAAAATTCTGGCGAACTGCACCTCGAGTGGATTCAGGGAAAGGTTGGGGGTGGTCAGTGGTGAGAGGGGAGTGAGATGGTGTGAGGATTGAGGCTGGGGGAGGCCTCCTTTTATAGGCTCGACGACGGGGAAGAGCGGCATGGTCAGGCGACGGTGGCGACATGGCTACAGGCTGATAGCGGCATGGCTGGAGGTAGGGGACGGTGCGCGGTCTCCTGGCGGTCCTCTACGGCTTAAAGGCGCGGCTAGGGGTGGTGGCATTTGGTCGGGCACGGCTGGTACTCTGCGTGGAAGAAGCGACGTTCGACGCGGCGCACGGTGGCTGCGGGTCAAGCGCCGGCACACGGGCATGTCTGAGCGCTTCCTAGGATCGTGCCGAGGCAGTGCGCGCGAGCTGCGGTCGAGGCACGGTATCTGCTAGTTTGTCGGGCGCGGCGCTCTGGCGCGTGCTCGGCATGGCGCAGACACGCGGGGCACGGTCATTCTGCGGTGGTCTAGGGTGTGGCAGCGCTTAGGGAAGGGACAAAGAGGGGCGGTAGGGTGCGGCGATCCTCCTAGGCACGGCGGGAGAGAGCGGGGTGGTATGCTAGGATCAATTTTGCGGCGATCCTCCTAGGCACGGCGGGAGAGAGCGGGGTGGTATCCTAGGCACGGCGGGAGAGTGCGGCGATCCTCTAGAACAGTAATAGTTATGCCAGATAAATTTTGCCTGCCAAGTGCTCGATCAAATGGCTGCAAGAAATTTATATTTGAATTTTGGAAAGATTTTTGGTGTGTGATCTGCACTTATGCTTGAGAGTCTCTGGTTGCTTGGGATTGTCAAGTGGAGTTGCTTTGGCGAGTTTTTGCAAAGAAATGGGATCTTCTCATATGCATTGGATTCCATTTTCAAATGCCATTTAAAATTAGTGGCTAAGTGTTTTTGTAAGTTTGTAAAGTGGGCCTTGGTACATCTTTACTTGTACTAGAATGGGTGCAAAGATCTAGAATTGTTTCAGTTCGAAATTGACTTCTAGGAACACCTAAAGTGGCAGTGGATTAAAATTGTCAAAATGACCATTTGCATTATTTAATCTTATTTGATTTCTTTTTCTTTGGATTTTGTTTGTAAATGGTCTAGATGATGTGGCATTCACCTTTAAACCATTTCACAACAATTAGAATAATCAAACATGGCATTTTCAAACAATTCTATATTAATGCAAACACACATGCATTCATAATTATTTAGTTAATACAAGGTTTTTGTTAACCCTAAATTGGGTGATTTGAACTTTGATAGCCTTGGTTAAAGATTTGGGATGTTACAAACCTTCCCCCCTTACACAAAATATCATTCCGAGATTCAAGAAAAACTAGGAACTAAAGAGATCTGGAAACTCAGTCCTAATATAATCTTCTCGCTCCCAAGTAGCTTCTTCTTTGGTATGGTTGCTCCATTAGATCTTGAGAAATTTGATACTCCGGGTCCTGGTGGTTTTGAAGGCTTATTCCAAGATACGAATGGGCACTTCACGATACGTCAGATCCTTGTTGATATCACGGACTTTGTGAACCTTCTCTTCGGCTTCTCGTAGGATGTCTGGTCCAAAAATCGAACTCTCTCCTACTTGCGACCAATTCAAGGAGGTACGCCACTTTCTTCCATATAAGAACTCAAATGGGGCCATTTTGATACTGGCTTGATAACTGTTGTTATATGAGAATTCTGCGAAAGGCAGACAGTCTTCCCATTTTGATCCATACTCTAACACACAAGCTCTCAACATATCTTCTAAGATTTGGTTGACTCTTTCAGTCTGTCCATCGGTCTGCGTGTGATAAGTTGTGCTGAAATTCAACTTTATCCCTAATCCTTCTTGGACTTTCATCCAAAATCTCGAGGTAAATTGGGTTCCTCGATCTGAAACTATGGTCTTGGGGGTTCCATGCAAACTGACAATTCTAGCAATGTATAGCTCTACTATCTTTGAACTTTGGTAGGTTGTCTTCACAGGTGTAAAATGGGCTACCTTGGACAGTCTATCAACTATGACCCAGATTGAGTCATTTCCCCTACTAGAAGTAGGCAAGCCGGTGATAAAGTCCATTCCGACGGAATCCCATTTCCATTCCGGAATCTGCAATGGTTGCAACAGTCCTGTGAGTCTCTGATGTTCCGCTTTGACTCTTTGATAGATATCACACTTGGTGATGTAGCTCCCGATTTCTCTCTTCATCTTGTGCCACCAAAATTGCTCCTTTAAATCTTGATACATCTTCGTTCCTCCGGGGTGGATAGAATAAAGAGTATCATTAGCTTCTTGCATGATAACTTTCTTCAGCTCCGAATCTGCTGGCACACAGATACGTCCTTTGTACCACAAAACTCCTTCTTCATCTTCGGGGAATCCAGGTACCTTTCATGTACCAATACGATGTTTGAGTCCATCGTTACTTGCATTTCCCTTCTGGGCTTCCCTGATTTGACTAATCAAAGTGGGTTGAAGTTCAAGGCTAGCTAAAAGTCCTTTGCTAACTAGCTCAATTCTAAACTGCTCCAACTCCTCATGCAAACTTGGCTGGTTCTCTTTGTTCATGGTGTTTAACCTACATGGCAGCCTGCTCAGAGCATCCGCTACCACATTGGCTTTGCCGGGGTGATAGTAAATGTCAAGGTCATAATCCTTGATTTACTCTATCCATCTCCTTTGCCTCATATTCAGCTCCTTCTGAGTGAAAATATACTTCAATCTCTTGTGATCCGAGTAAATCTCACAGCGGTTACCCATAAGGTAATGAGTGCCATGTCTTCAAGGCTAAAACTACAGCTACTAGTTCAAGATCATGGGTAGTGTTGTTTTTCTCATGTTGCTTCAGTTGTCAGGACAAATATGCGATGACTTTGCCTTCTTGCATCAACACACATCCGAGACCAATCTTGGATGCATCACAATACACATCAAATGGCTTCTTGATATCTGGCATGATCAATATTGGGGCTGAAATCAATCTCTTCCTGAGCTCTTGAAAACTTGCTTCACATTTATTGGTCCATTCAAACTTCTTATCTTTCTTCAATAATTGGGTCATCGGTCTTGCGATGCTCGAAAATCCTTCAACAAACTTGCGGTAATATCCCGCTAATCTGAGAAATGCACGGACTTGGGTTTGAGTGGTAGGGGCTTCCCATTCTTCAACATCTTTTATCTTGGCGGGATCAACAGCGACTCCTCCTGCCGACACAATATGCCCGAGGAATCCTACTTCTTTCAGCCAAAACTCACATTTGCTGAACTTGGCATACAACTGATGCTCTCTGAGGGTTTCGAGAATGACTCTCAGATGTTGCTCATGGTATTCTTCTGACTTGGAATAGATAAGAATATCATCGATAAACACCACGACAAACTTATCCAGAAAGTTCATAAAAATCTTATTCATGAGATTCATGAAATAAGCGGGGCCATTGGTTAATCCAAAAGACATGACCGTATACTCATACAATCCATATCTGGTGGTAAGGCGGTCTTTGGAATATCCGTTGCACGAATTTTGAGTTGGTGATAACCAGTTCTAAGATCAATCTTAGGGAACACTCTGGCACCAGTTAACTGATCAAACAAATCCTCTATCTTGGACAGTGGGTACTTGTTCTTGATGGTGACATCATTCAGCTTCCAGTAATTTGTGCACAAACGGTTACCTCCATCTTTCTTGTTGACAAACAAAACAGGCGATCTCCATGGCGATGTGCTTGGTTGAATCAAGCCTTTCTCCAGCATAGCATCAAGTTGCTTCTTCAGCTCCACTAACTCTGATGGGTTCATGCTATAAGGTCTCTGAGCTATGGGTCCAGTTCCAGGAATTAGTTCAATAATGAACTCAATATCCCGATCTGGGGGCATACCGGGCAATTTATCTGGGAATACGTCGAGGTATTAACAGACTACTCTGACTTGGTCTATGGTGGGTAGGGCTAGACTCTTGTTGCATTTGAACTGGCGGGGCAAGGTTTCGGATACATGACCTATTGATACTCCAGAGCTACTGATCATGGTGATGGCTTTCTTGGCACAGTCGGTCAATCCTTTATGTTTCGACATCCAATCCAATCCATTCCTAGTACTACTTCCAAACCTTTGGTTCCAAGTACTATTAGATTGGCATAAAAATCTATCCCATGGATTCTGATAGGTACAACCTTGCAAAATTTTCTAGGTTTGGTGGTTGAACCAGGTACTTGAACTATCATAACATGCTTCAAATTGGTTGGGTGAATCTTACTAGTGCATGCAAATTCTTCTGTAACAAACGAGTGCGATGCTCTAGAATGAAAAAACACTCTTGGTAATACTGAGTTAACAAAAAACATACCCAGCATGACATCTGGCGCTTCTTAGGCTTCTTCAGCATTCATGTGGAACAGACGGCCGTTGCGGTTGAGCGAATTCCCTCGGGAAAATCTTCTTCCAGGCTAAACATGGCGCTGTTGCTGAGCTGGGGCATTCACATTGGTGGTGGCTGCAAGCTTCTTGGGACACTCGTTGGAGTAGTGACCCTTGACTCCACACTCAAAACAAGTAATCTGAGACTTGTCTTTTGCTGCAACAGGCACGACATTGCTTCCAGTCCTTGGGGCAGTGTTGTTGTTGTTGTTGGACTTGGGCGGTGCACGGTTGAAGTTGCCGGGGTTGTTGTTGTGGTTTCCTCCGGACTTCACGTTTCCTCCGCTTCGATTGGGGTAGCTTGGACGAGACATTGGGGGTCTATTGTTCCTTGGGGCATATCCTATAGACGGGTTGGGGCGATACTTTTGAACATGGTTGGATCCACTCTGGTGCATGATGTGACGCTTGCGGTTGTTATTTGTTTGGTTGATCTTCCCTTCCATCTGGATGGCAGAGTCGACTAGCTCTTCGAGATCATCAAAACGGATGTTGACTAACACAGCTTGCATCTCATCATGAAGTCCGTTCAGGAATCTTTCCTTCTTCTTCGCTTTAGTGTTGATCTCATTAGGGGCATATCTTGCTAAGGACAAATATCTGTCACAGTACTCCACTACCGTCATTCTGCCTTGCTTCAGTTCCCTGAACTCATCTCTCATTCTGGTGACTAAACCTTGTGGCACATGAGTGCGGCTAAACTTGGTCTTGAAGGATTCCCACGTCATCACTTGATCATGGTTCATTGTGTGAGTGCTGTTCCACCAGGCTCTTGCATCTCCGGCTAGATAGTGGATGGCAAACAGTACCTTCTCGTTGGCGTCAACTCCTGCGACTTCTAGGTTGTTCTCCATTGTCTGCAACCAATCATCAACATCCAACGGGTCTTTAGACTTGTTAAAGATAGGGGGATTGGTATTCTGAAAGTTCTTGAGTTTGGACCCATGATGATCCTGATTTCCATGGCCTTGATTATTGTGGGCCATCTGAGCGATTTGTTGCAGGGTGGCTAGATTGGCTTGGTGCTCTGCTCTACTAGCTTCACGGTCGGAAACTAGCATCTGCAGAATCTGCAGCATTGGGTCCTGCGATGAGCTGCTTCCTCCTTGGTTTCCACGAGTCATCTGAAGATTGAGGTAGATAAAGGGGTAATAGGGAAAGTTCTAAGGTTCATGGTTTTGTTTTCAAAGATAAAACTTTGATTTTGAACTCAGGTTTTGCAACCTAACTTCTCATTCATTCATTCAATCAAGCACACGGTACAAACACACACAACACAACATAAAAGGAAAACAGATGGTTTTAAGAACCATTCTGTAAGCTAAGATACATTGGGACTGACACATCTCACTCCTACGGTAGTGATCAAGTGCATCTACTCCTCATCGATGAAGTCGGAGTTGTCATCATCTGTGTAGAAGTCCATGGCATCATCCTCCAGGTAGTCATTGTTATCACTGAGGTATGCATGAATATCTCCCTGGATATCTTCACCTTCTTCCTCTTCTTCTTATTTTGCTGCAAGCTGAGCTTCTTGTTCCTGGATGGTCTTCTCGAGGTCGGCCACCTTCTTGCGAACACGAGTGATGGTGCGATCCTTCTTCTCGCATTGCCAGCGAAGTGATTGACGATCCTTGACGAGCAGGGCGAAAGTTTGGGCCTTCTGGGCAGCAATGGCAAGGTTGTGGTTGGCGTAGGCTCGAGCATTGTCCAATTCCTTCTGCCTATCATACAGCAGGAAGTCAAGGTTCTCCACTTGGCGCTTCAACTCTGGGTGACTTGGCATCTCCAACGGCATTCCCATAGAATCATGCCTTGCATAGTGAACAAAGCGAGTTCCCTGGATCAAGTTGACATTCTGCACACACAGATGGGCAAGAGCTTCATTCATAGCCCTGGCTAATCCATCTAGCCAATTGTTCTCCTGTACGGTGAATTGAATCTTCTCAGAAAGGGGTGCTTCCATCTTGCCGCGAAGATCAGCAACTATCAGCCATTGTAGATCTCCTCCTGGAAAATCCTTGCGTTGAGCTCCGAAGAACTCCATATGCGGACGCTCAAGGTGCTCTGACAGTGCATCAAGATCCCTCTCGAAGATTAGTTGGCCTCCGTTGCCCAACTGGTAGAACTTGCAATACTGAACTTCCATCTATAAGAATTTAGGATGAGTAAGTTAGTGATGTGATCAGGTGTGTCAAATTTTTATGTAGTAATCTAAGAATTTTTTAGGAACATGATTTTTTAGAAAGAATCTCAAGGATAAGAGGGGAAATAGGTTTACATAAATACTCACATCATTTGTTTTTGAAACTAAGTTTTTTGTTCGGACGTCCATTGTAACAAGGGTCTCCTATGGTCAGGATGGCTCTGATACCAACTTGTTAACACCCAGATTTTTAATCCCAGATGCCTGTTATGCCATACATTGCAATCCCAGGATTACCATTTTTGCGAGACATAACAGATTGGATATCATAGTACATCATCCATTACAAACCATAATAAGGTCTTACACAAATAAAGGATCTCATGATCCAGTCTTAGTACAAACAAGTAGTGGAATAATAAGCGTAGCAGTGGGCTCCATCTTCAGTGAGACAGGCAATGCTGACGATGGGAGATGATCCTAGTTGTCATAGTTGTCCTGCTGCGCTTCTTCCGGATAGTCCTCCTCATAGTCTAGCCACGAAAATAGCTAGGGACAAAGCCATGAGTACTCTTTAAGTACTCACAAACTATCACTAACAAGTAAGGTAGTTCTAGTAGGAATGCTAAACTCTAAGTTTATTTGCAAAGCTAAGTTTGAAACCTAAGCTGAGTTCAGAAATAAAGAAAGATAAAATAAAGTTCTAAATTACTTAAGTTGGGAACTTAGTTTTCATAGTCAGAATCCTGTTGTGGTCAAGTCAAGTCACAATTCATTTCATAAGTCATTTTGAAAACATCTGACGACGGAACAGTATCGCCAGTCCAACTGTCCATGACCGTGAACGCGGATATTTGAATAGTTTGACACTCTGCAGAGGTGGTACACTTTCACCACAAAATCTGATACATCCGTCAGGGATAACCCTAAATCATCATACTTAGTATGCAGATAATCAATCATAACCTTTCCTTTACACACTCTAGTATAAGCACCTCTCCTATGAGCTTGACCTCCCAGCCATGGCCATCTGCCATCGTGGGCACTGCATAGGTGGACAACATCAAGAGGTAGCCTCAGCTCAAACCTCTCCCGCGAGGGAACCCATACTAATGCATATAAACTTCCGGCTAAGCCCTACCCAATTCAGGTATTGTGGTTGTACGGTAAAATTGGAATGGTATCGCATCCGAACCCAACCATCAGTTTTTATAGAAGGGCTAAGGCTCGTGCCTCAACATTTTCATCATCATAAACCATTTGTGTTTCTCAACACATGTCAAAACATCTCAATAGAATGACTGATCATTCCAAGGTTTTCATAAGCATTTTCACCAAGTATTCCCATCTAAAGTGATCAAGTTTTATGCTTAGCACTAGCTACTAAGTTAAGAGTGTTCACTAAGGTGGGATTCTAATCTCAATCTCATGCCATAGAATGACATCTAGTATAGGCCAAGTTTTATATTCTTTATTCAATCTATACTACTTTCTAAAATCTCACAAAGCATTACTAAAAGTAAAGAAACTTTGGTAAAGCAAAAAGTAAAGCTTGCAAGTAAAACTTGGGATGAGTATAAATCAAAATGTATAACCAAGCATTCCTAATGCATCTTGTTTAGGTTATCTTGTATAATCCTAGCTTGCTAAGTAATGATGGCTTGCATAGTTAAGAAACTTGCAAGTGTTAGCTTGCCTTGATTGGTGCAGTGATTGAAGTTCTCTTCATCTTCTTCGGGGTAGAACTCCTCCTCGTAGACATAAATAAAATACAGGATACACAATCACCAAACAATACTTAACTAGTCTATTTAGCACACTAAGGCACACACTTGATGGTCTATCATCATCATACTCATCACAAGATTTAAAGAACTAGTTTCATTTATTTTATTTGAGAAAAGTAATTTCTACTCATTGAAATTAATTAAGATTTAATATTCTCCAATTAAAATATGGGATCATGTGGACACATGTCATCACCACATATTCCAATACATGGGAATGTGATTTAAATGGTTGGTCACATTTATAAAGTTTAAGATTATTATTTAAATGATTTAAAGTGACTTGAAATGCCTATATAGCATTCTTTTGGTACTAGTCCAAACTCACTGCATGCAATCCTAGATATTTTTACATACTCATATAGATATTAACAAATGTGATTTTTGAGAGTTGGAATCAACTCAAAAGCTATCATGGTTGGTTTTTGAAAAATGTTTGAAGTTGCAAACATCTCTGTTTTGTTATTTTTGCTATATGTGATCTCTAACTCCATTTGATTTAAATCCAACGGGCTTGGAGAGATATTTTAATTATCTTTCTAAAAAAATTTAAAACATGCCATTTGGTTAGGTGAATCTCTCTGTGTTGATTTTTAAACAAGTGGACAGAATCTAGTTTAAACCTAAATAGAAAAATCTCCATTTGAATCTTTGGGCTAGCGCGGGAAAACTAACGGGCTGGCCCAGTGGCGCTCCGAGGCGCAGAGGCAACTGATAGGGGGTCCGCATGTCAGTGACTAATTCTAACCGAAGCGACACAGGGCAATCTCAGCCGTGTGATTAGAACGGGAATCTACGGCTGAGGATCATCGTCTCCGGTGAACAACTCCGGCGAGAACATACCCTAACGCGGCACGGTGGGGGTACGTGGGGCTTACTAGGGCTCCACCTAGATGTAGCGATGGGGGAGATCGAGCTGGTGGACGATGGAGGTTCTAGGCATGGTCGCGGAGGCTCTTGGGGCAGTCGCAATCAATGGCGCCTCTTCTCCTCTGCTGCGGCAAGCTCCGACAAAATTCCGGTGAACTGCAACTCGAGTGGCTCTGGGGAAAGGTCGGGGTGGTCAGTGGTGAGAGGGGAGTGAGATGGTGTGAGGATTGAGGCTCGGGGAGGCCTCCTTTTATAGGCTCGACGACAGGGCAGAGCGGCATGGTCAGGTGACGGTGGCAACATGGCTACGGGCTGCTAGCGGCGTGGCTGGAGGTAGGGGATGGTGCACGGTCTCTTGGCGGTCCTCTACGGCTTAAAGGCGCGCCTAGGGGTGGTGGCATTTGGTCGGGCGCGGCTGGTGTTCTGTGTGGCAAAAGTAGCATTCGATGCGGCGCACGGTGGCTGCGGGTCAAGCGGCGGCGCACGGGCATGTCTGGGCACTTCGTGGGGTCGTGGCGAGGCGGTGCGCGCGAGCTACGGTCGAGGCACGGTCTTTGTTGGCTTGTCGGGTGCAGCGCTCTGGCGCGTGCTCGGCATGGCACAAACACGCGGGGCACAGTCGTTCTACGGTGGTCTACGGCGTGGCATCGCTTGGGGAAGGGACAGAGAGGAGCGATAGGGTGCGGTGATCCTCTTAGGCATGGCAGGAGAGAGCGGGGTGGTCTGCTGGGAGCAGTCCATGCTCGACCAGCGAGCATGGCGCTCGGGTGGCGCGGCACTACTCCAAGCGGCTAAGGGGTAGCTCGTTTATGGACTGGTTGTGACTATAGGGGACAAGGGGAGTGGATTGAGGCCTTAGTGGCGCTTAATCACTGCTTTAGAACAGTAATAGTTAGGCTAGATAATTTTTGCCTACCAAGTGCTCGATTAAATGGCCACAAGAAATTTATATTTGATTTTTGGAAAGATTTTTGGTGTGTTATCTACACTTATGCTTGAGAGTCTCTGGTTGCTTGGGATTGTCAAGTGGAGTTGGTTTGGTGGGTTTTTGCAAAAAAAATTGGATCTTCTCATATGCATTGGATTCCATTTTCAAATGCCATTTAAAATTATTGGCTGATACGTTGCAAACGTATCCATAATTTTTGATGTTCCATGCTTGGTTTTATCTACATTCTTACCTTTTGTCCACACTTTGGAGTACTTTTCATATGATTTCTTGGACTAACCTATTAACAAGAGCCACAGTGCCAGTGGCATGTTTTCTGCTATTTTTGGTTTTAGGAAAGTCAGAAAATCAATATTCTCGGAATTGGACAAGACAAAATGCAAAGTCAGTTTTTCACCAAGGGACACCAGGAGCCAGAATACGAGACATGGAGGGGCTGGGGCCTGGCCACACCACCTGGCTGCACGAGGGAGAATATCATTTTGCGGCTCGAAAGTTGAGGCGCACAGGCAACACGGTACCCAAGTTCCCTGAAATCAGCCGGGATGACTACAGTTGATGTGCCAAATACTCAGAGGGTCTTTTTCGGCACGAATTCGACTTTACGCTTCAATACAAAAAATCAGGCTAACGGCCGTCAAGTTGGGCCCCCCTGTCAGTTCTCGCCGTTATGTCGCTCCCGTCGCTTAGGTATCAATTAGGCTTGCAGCGTTGGCGCCTGCATCCATTAAGCGTCTTCTTCTTCCCCGGAGTGGTAATCTGTGGGGCGTCGCAGCCATGCCGCAGAGCTGGGACATGGACGAACCTGCTCGGCCCAGCTCTCCTCCCTGTAGGCTTGCAACGTTGGCGCTTGCATCCATTATGCGTCTTCTTCTTCCCCGGAGCGGCAATCTATGGTCGTGGCCATGGCGCAAGGCTGGGACGTGACTTACCTGCTCGGCCCCGCTCTCCTCCCTATCCCGATTCGGAGCTCGCTGATGGCTCTAAGTATCGCGCCCAGAAAATTGCTTGATGGCGGTGTTGATGTAGAGCTCGTTGGGAACCCCAAGAGGAAGGTATGATGAGCACAGCAGCAAGTTTCCCTCAGTTATGAAACCAAGGTTTAATCGAACCAGTAGGAGCAAGGAAACACCTCAAAGGTGTTACTAGCTGAGCTTTGGCAGGGCGCACTACCGGTGCTAGTAGCAACGTGGAGACCTGCACAACACAACCACAGAATTTTGTCCCCAACTTGCGATGAGGTTGTCAATCTCACCGTGTTTTGCGGAAAACAAAGGATTAAACGTATCGAATGGAAAGAAGCAAAAGTTTGCAGAAACAGTTTATAGATTGTATGTAAAGAAAAGGACCGGGATCCATAGTTCACTAGAGGTGGCTCTCCTTAAGATAGATAACATACTGGGTGAACAAATTATAGCGGGGCAATTGACAAACACCGAAAAAGCAATACATGCATATACTAATCATCTTGACTCCTTTGAGACTTGATTGGGCATTACAACATAATACATAGACCGCCATCCAACTGCATCTTTAATTAATAATCCACCTTCAGGTTATCATCCGAACCCCCTCCTATATTAAGTTGCAAGCAATAGATTATTGCTTTACGAACTGTGTGTAAAGTAAACAATATGATTGTTCTATGAACAAAGGATTGTTGTTTTCTCCCTAGTAGCAACAGCACATCTAGTACCTTAGAGATTTCTGTCACTTCCCCAGATTACCAGAGGCATGAACCCACTATCGAGCATAAATACTAACTCTTGGAGTTGCTAGCATCTACTTGGCCAAGATAGCTACTAACAACGGAAAGCATGCAAGATCTCAAATAACAAAGACATGATAGAATCAATAATCAATCTGAAATAGCATCTCAATATCCATCAGATCCCCGCAAACACAACATGTATGAATTACAAATAGATGATCTTGATCATGAACGGAGCTCACAAGATCTAAACATGAAAGCACAAAGGAGGAAAACCAGCCATCTAGCTACTACATGGATCCGTAGTCCAAGGATGAACTACTCACGCATCACACCGGAGGCTTGCATGGTGATGAAGAAGGCCTCCAAGGTGAATTCCCCTCTCCGGCAGGGTGCCAGGAAGAGCTTCAGATCCCTCCCCATCTAGGGATGGAGATGACGGCGGCTACAGACTCTTTCGTGGATTTTTGATCGGGTACTTAGGGTTTTCGTCCCGAGGGCATCTTAGAGTCGGAAGGGGAGGCCGAGGGGGTGCCAGGGCTGGCCTCACCACCCCCTGGCGCGGCCCAGGCTGGACCGCGCGGCCAGGTGGGGCCGCGCGGCCAGGTGGTGTGGTGGCCCCTGGTCCCTCTCCGTCTCGTATTCTGGCACTTGATCACTTCCAGAAAAATAGGGACTTTGGCTTTTGTCCCGTCCAATTCCGATAATATTCATTTTCTGACTTTCCTAGAACCAAAAACAGCAGAAAACAGGCAGCTGGCACTGTGGCTCTTGTTAATAGGTTAGTCCAAGAAATCATATGAAAAGTACTCCAAAGTTGGAACAAAACACAAGAAAGTGGATAAAACCAAGCATGGAACATCAAAAATTATAGATACGTTTGCAATGTATCACTCGCCCTCATCATGGATGCACTCATGGAACACCAATTCTACCACCTCTGCCGAGGTCTCTGTGGTAGCTCAAGTTCTGTCATGTTGGACCTGTAAGCAAATTCGGAGCTAGGCGGCGACAACCCGTTGTTGAACCTGCAAGGAGTTTGCTGAAGACTACGTGCCGCTCCAAGGTCTTCGGCTGATGCCAACGTCCACCACCGATGTGAGATCATTTAGTTACTTCAATACAAAATTTCGACCAATTTAATTTGTTGATGTGTTCCCTGACAATTATAATATAACCGAGCACTAGAAATATTTTGTAGTGTGCCTGAGCATGATCAATAATATAATTGAACACTAGAAATTTTAAGGCACTCCATATAAAGGAGTAGATTACTATAGAAGGTTCACTAGAGACACCACGGATATATTGTCTTACATGCCACACACAAGTAATAATTAACTAAAACAAAATAAAAGCAGGGGCGGCAGCAGGAGGCCGGGACACGGAGACGCCTAGCAGGGCAGGGGCATATTAGCAGGAGGCAGCGACAGCCTAGTCGATGGGATACAGGCCAGTCTTGACATACTCCTGGAGGAATTTGCCATAGGCTGCGTGCCGCTCCAAGGTAATCGGCCTATGGCTTCTGCCTCTACCTCTGCCAACGCCCTCCATGTGCTGGATCATGCTGTTGAGGTCCACGTTGATTGCTCTGCCATAGAATGGGCAAAACAGTCTCCCCCTACAGTGGAAACGGATTAGCCCACACCGTAACCGCCTCAGCACGTAGCGGCTCTTGTTGTCCCTAGATACCTTGCTATCGTCCACTTCATCATCATCCTCCTATTGATTTTTAAGAACATAACTTAGAACTCATACATATGATTGAATTGTATTACAACTCAAGAATTGACAACATGTATATGTAAGACAATATATCCATGGATATCAAAGATAAAGCATCTCAACAATAGTTTGATTGGTTCATATATTATTTCATCTCAACACAATGACAAATAATTGCATCAGAGTGTATGTAGAATAAAGATTGCGGCCTCATAAGTTTATTCAAGGACGGCGTGAGTGAACCAAGTAACAATTGCACAACCTATATTGTTCTTGTACATCACCCCAGGTTCATGAAATCGTCCCTGAAAAAATCTGACACCAATGTATCTTCCTCTCTTTGGGGACAAATTTGAATCATTGGCCATAATAAGAAACTGAAATGTAATCGTACAAAACTATATTCAGGGATATACATAGTCAGGTACAAAAACACGCCTAAATATTGTAATTATAAATAAAAAACTAAACAATTGATCTTCAAGTACATGTTAAAAATACTTATGATCAAAACCACTCATATACATATGCATCATACCAATCATTAAAAGATTAGAAACAATTCAAGGATCATATATGTAGTTCCATATGAGAATAAATCTGGCGCCTCATAATTTGTTTCAGAGATGGAGTTGGTGAACCAAAGTACCAACCGAACAACCTATATTGTTTGTGTGTATTGCTGCCTCAGGTTCACCAACCCATCCCTAAAACACGACACCATTATACGTGTCTCCCCTTGAACTCTTTTGGGGCAAATTTCAATCATCGGCCTCGGTGACAAACTGTAATGTAATTCTTATACACTATGAATGCATGGAATAGATAATTCGAATATCATAGTTCTATGAATGTAGAATAAAT
The DNA here is from genome assembly GCA_910589775.1 of Avena eriantha. NCBI lineage: Eukaryota > Viridiplantae > Streptophyta > Magnoliopsida > Poales > Poaceae > Avena > Avena eriantha. The sequence continues at coordinate 343,052,067 of OU342743.1, read as the reverse complement.
ATTACGGCCTCATAAGTTCCAACCACATGGCGTAAGTGAACCAAGTAACACTTGCACAACTTATATTGATCTTGTACATGGACCCAGGTTCGCTAACTCATCCCTGAAAAAATCTGACACCAATATGTCTGCCTCTCTTTGGGGCAGATTTGAATCATTGGCCACAATAAGAATTTGAAATGTAATCGTACAAAACAATATTCAGGGATAACATAGTTAGGTACGAAAACAAGCCTAAATATTGTAATTATAAATAAAAAACCAAACAATTAATCTTTAGGTACATGTTAAAAATACTTATGATCAAAACCATTCATATACATATGCATCATACCAATCATTAAAAGATCAGAAACAAATCAAGGATCATATATGTAGTTCCATATGAGAATAAATCAAGGGCCTCATAATTTGTTTCAGAGATGGAGTTGGAGAACCAAAGTACCAACAACACAACCTATTTTGTTTGTATGCATTGCTGCCTCAGGTTCACCAACCCATCCCTAAAACATGACACCATCATACGTGTCTTCCCTTGAACTCTTTTGGGGCAAATTTCAATCATCACCCTCGGTGACAAACTAAAATGTAATTCTTATACACTATGAATGCATGGAATAGATAATTCAAATATCATAGTTCTATGAATGTGGAATAAAGATTGTGGCCTCATAAGTTTCTAAAGAGATGGTGTAAGTGAACAAGGTAACAATTGCATAGCTTATATTGATCTTATACATGGCCCCAGGTTCGCTCACTCATCCCTGAAAAAATCTGACACCAATGTGCATGCCTCTCTTTGGGGAAAATTTGAATCAATGGCCACAATAAGAAATTGAAATGTAATCGTACAAAACAAGATTCAGGGATATACATAGGCATCATACAACACATTCATAGATCAGAAATAATACAAATATTATATATATAGGTTCCATAAGAGAAAAAAATTAGGGCCTCATTTTTTTCAGCGATGGACTCGGAGAACCAAAATACCAACAGCACAACCTGTATTGTTTATGTGCATTGCTGCCTCAGGTTCACTAACCATCCCTAAGAAAACGACACCATCAGATGCCCTTGCACTATTTTGGGGCAAAATTGAATCATTGGGCTCAGTAAGGAATAGAAATGTAATGTTATAGGAATGTTGTGTATCAAAATCAACACTCAGCTAGCAAACTCAACTAGATGGCAGATGAGCAGATTGGGGTTTTGTGACTAGATGTAAGATGCATCAATCGACCGATTGAACCATATATATACTACCCTACTTCAAGAGCAAAAGAATCTGTACATGATTGAGCAAATCCTATGTATGAACAGTGAAATCTGTGGCTGCGACTAGAGAAGCTAGCAATGTAGTACCTCAGACTCCTCATCAGGGACCTCCTCCTCGAACTCGTCATTCTCCGCGATTGCGTCTAAGATTTCTTGTACGACGATGTGGTCGTTGATGTAGAGAACCTGATTTCCTCAGCCTGCCGCCTGCCCCATCCAGATATGCCGATGGCACCACGACATTGTTGGCCATGACGCTGTCGGCCACCTGCTGCTCGGCGGCGATGGCTACTACCTGCTGCTCGGCGGCGATGGCTACTACCTTCTGCTCGGCGGCAACGGCTACTACCTGCTGCTAGGCGGCGATGGCTACTACCTGCTGCTCGGCGGCGATAGCTACTGGCTGGACGGATGAGCTCCCACCCTCGACGGCGCGGCGACGAGCGGCGTTCGTGCCCGGAGAAGATGCCTCCGCCTACTTGGCGACGACTGAGCCATCTGCTGCTGTGCCTTCAACTGGCTTCACCTCCGGCTCGTCTCCACGCGTACGCTTCATGGCGCACCAAGGGAAGGAGGTAGTGCAAGCGAGGGAGCTTCGGCACGCACGGTAGGTGTAGATTGGGGTCTTGGGACTAGACAGACTGGGGGAAAATGACACGAGCTCATGGAAGAAGAAGGTCGAGGGGGGTTATAAACACCGGACCATTCGTAGTCCTCAAGTGGACACATGTGGTGGGCAGGGGGGCTACCACGATCTCCACCCTTTTTTTGGGTTCCCTTTTTTTAAACAGCCACGATCTCCACTTTAGAGCTGCATTGAAAACACGCTCATGGGAGACCTCGATTCCACTGCATACAAGTGGCGCAGAACCAATTTCTAGCAACGTTTGATCTACTCGAGGGGGGACCTTGACTCATGGAAGTTACTAGCGGTAGGGCCCAGTTGGAAGTGAGATTGAGAGCGCTGCGTAAAAAATGGGATATGTCTTATTAAAATCAAGTGGCAATAAATTGCAGCATCCCATTGACAACCGTGCACTCGATGACCCCGTTGCCCTGTGCATGTGTTGTAGTAGCAGTAGTAGGCTTTTCAGACTTGATTAAACGTGACATGACCGCTCGACGACTTTTTCCATGGATGTCATCATGTTCCTTCTTGTAGAAGTCTCGCTGAGGGAGACGTCCGTGCTATCTCATGATGTACTGTGAAGGGCACGACGTGTGCAACGATCATCGTCGGATCGCACAGAATCAACGGTTGGTGCACACGATCCACGTGACAACTGTGACAACCAATCAGGGAGTAGCAAACAGTGTGATCACAGGTTTGGGCTTCTACGAAAGATAGAGAGGGGGGGGGGCAAAACTAAGTAGTACCACATAAAACCAAGGGCAAAACTGAGTAGTATAAAAATGGAAAGTGTCTTTTACAATGAAATACATCGTGGCATACATCAAATTATGCCAAGATAGATCCACTAGAGTTCATTGGATGTGTGTTCTTCTCATAAACCACACATGGATCCACAAGTGTGATTGCATGTCTGCTCTTTTCATGAACCACACCCAGTATCATTGCATGTTTGTTCTTCTCATGAACCACATAAGGATCCATCAGTGTCATTGCATGTCTGTTCTTTTCACAAACCCCATAAGGATCCACTAGTGTCATTCATGTCTGTTCTTTTCATGAACCACATAAGGATCCACTAGTGTCATTAGATGTGTGTTCTTCTCATGAACCACACAAGGATCCACTAGTGTCATTGCATGTCTATTCTTTTCATGAACCACACCTAGTGTCATTGCATGTCTGTTCCTCTAAACAAACCACATAAGGATCCACCAGTGTCATTGCATGTCTGTTCTTTTCATGAACCACACATGGATCGACCAGTGTCATTGCATGTGTTTTTTTCATGAACCACAGCTAGAGTCATTGCATGTGTGTTCTTCTAAACAAACCACACATGGATCCACCTAGTGTGATTGCATGAAGTATCTTTTCACAAACCACACATGGATCCACCAGTATCATTGCATGTGTGTTCTTCTCATGAACCACAGCCAGTGTCATTGCATGTCTATTCTTCTCACAAACCACACAAGGATCCACCAGTGTCATTGCATGTATGTTCTTCTAAACAAACCACATAAGGATCCCCAATGTCATTGCATGTGTGTTCTTTTCATGAACCACAGCTAGAGTCATTGCATGTTTGTTCTTCTAAACAAACCACATAAGGATCCACAAGTGTCCTTACATGTCTGTTCTTTTCATGAACCACACCCAGTGTCATTGCATGTTTGTTCCTCTAAACAAACCACACATGGATCCACCTAGAGTCATTGCATGTCAGTTCTTTTCACAAACCACACATGGATCCACCAGTGTCATTGCATGTGTGTTGTTTTCATGAACCAAACCTAGAGCCATTGCAATATGTGTTCTTCTAAACAAACCACATAAGGATCCACCAGTGTCATTGCATGTGTGTTCTTCTCATGACCCACACCTAGTGTCATTGCATGTGTGTTCTTCTCATGAACCACACATGGATACACCAGTGTCATTGCATGTGTGTTCTTCTCCTGAACCACACATGGATACACCAGTGTCATTGCATGTGTGTTTTTTTCATGAACCACAGCTAGAGTCATTGCATGTGTGTTCTTCTAAACAAACCACATAATGATCCACCATTGTCATTGCATGTGTGTTCTTTTCATGAACTACGGCTAGTCATTTCATGTGTGTTCTTCTAAACAAACCACATAAGGATCCACCAGTGTCATTGCATGTTTGTTCTTTTCTTGAACCACACCTAGTGTACTTGCATGTGTGTTCTTCTAAACAAACCACATAAGGATCCACCAGTGTCATTGCATGTTTGTTCTTTTCATGAACCACCTAAGGATCCACTAGTGTCATTGCATGTTTGTTCTTTTCATGAACCACATAAGGATCTACCAGTGTCATTGGATGTGTGTTCTTGTCATGAACCACACATGGATCCACCAGTGTCATTGCATGTCTGTTCTTTTCATGAACAACAACTAGAGTCATTGCATGTATGTTACTTCCGCAAACCACATATGGATCCACCAGTGTCATTGCATGTCTGTTCTGTTCATGAACCACATCTAGAGTCATTGCATGTCTGTTCTTTTCATGAACCACATAAGGATCCACCAGTGTCATTGGATGTGTGTTTTTCTCATGAACCACACATGGATCCACTAGTGTCATTGCATGTCAATTCTTTTCATGAACCACACCCAGCGTCATTGCACGTCTGTTCCTCTAAACAAACCACATAAGGATCCACTAGTGTTATTGCATGTCTGTTCTTTTCATGAACCACACATGGATCCACCAGTGTCATTACATGTGTTTTCTTTTCATGAACCACAGCTAGAGTCATTGCATGCGTGTTCTTCTAAAAAAAACACACATGGATCCACCTAGTGTGATTGCATGTCTATTCTTTTCACAAACCACACATGGATCCACTAGTGTCATTGCATGTGTGTTATTTTCATGAACCAGGGCTAGAGGCATTGCATGTCTATTCTTTCCAAAAACCACACATGGATCCACCTAGTGTGATTGCATGTGTGTTCTTTTCACAAACCACAGATGGATCCACCAGTGTCATTGCATTTTTGTTCTTCTCATGAACCACAACCAGTGTCCTTGCATGTCTATTCTTCTCACAAACCACATAAGGATCCACCAGTGTCATTGCATGTTTGTTCTTCTAAACAAACCACATAGGGATCCCCAAGTGTCATTTCATGAATCAATCCCCAAGTGTCATGAACGACAACTAGAGCCATTGCATGTGTGTTCTTCTAAAAAAACCACACATGGATCCACCTAGTGTGATTGCATGTTTGTTCTTTTCACAAACCACACATGGATCCACCAGTGTCATTGCATGTGTGTTCTTTTCATGGACCACAACTAGAGTCATTGCTTGTCTATTCTTTCCACAAACCACACATGGATCCACCTAGTGTGATTGCATTTCTGTTCTTTTCACAAACCGCACATGGATCCAGCAGTGTCATTGCATGTGTATTCTTCTCATGAACCACAGCCAGTGTCATTGCATGTCTGCTCTTCTTACAAAACACATAAGGATCCACCAGTGTCATTGGATGTGTGTTCTTCTCATGAACCACACATGGATCCACCTAGTGTCATTGCATGTTTGTTCTTTTTATGAACCAAAGCTACAGTCATTACATGTCTGTGCTTTTCCCAAAGCACATATGGATCCACCAGTGTCATTGCATGTCTGTTCTTTTCATGAACCACACCCACTGTTAAGGCATGTTTGTTCCTCTAAACAAATCACACATGGATCCACCTAGTGTGATTGCATGTCTCTTATTTTCACAAACCACACATGGATCCACCAGTGTCATTGCATGTGTGTTCTTTTCATGAACCACAGCTAGAGTCATTGCATGTGTGTTCTTCTAAACAAACAACACATGGATCCACCTAGTGTGATTGCATGTCGGTTCTTTTCATGAACCACACACAGTGTCATTTGATGTGTGTTCTTCTCATGAACCACACATGGATACACCAGTGTCATTGCATGTGTGTTCTTTTCATGAACCACAGCTAGAGTCATTGCATGTGTGTTCTTCTAAACAAACCATATAAGGATCCACCAGTGTCATTGCATGTGTGTTCTTTTCATGAACCATAGCTAGAGTTATGGCATGTGTGTTCTTCTAAACAAACCACATAAGGATCCACCATTGTCATTGCATGTCTGTTCTTTTCATGAACCACATAAGGATCCACCAATGTCATTGGATGTGTGTTCTTGTCATGAACCACACATGGATCCACCAGTGTCATTGCATGTCTGTTCTTTTCATGAACCACAGCTAGAGTCATTGCATGTATGTTCCTTCCACAAATCACATATGGATCCACCAGTGTTATTGCATGTCTGTTCTTTTCATGAACCATAGCTAGAGTCATTGCATGTCAGTTCTTCTCACAAACCACACATGGATCCACCAGTCTCATTGCATGTGTGTTCTCCTAAACAAACCACATAAGGATCCAGCAGTCTCATGCATGTCTGTTTTTTTCATGAACCACATATGGATCCACCAGTGTCATGGGATGTGTGTTCTTCTAAAGAACCACACATGGATCTACCAGTGTCATTGCATGTCTGTTCTTTTCATGAACCACAGCTAGAGTCATTGCATTTATGTTACTTCCACAAACCACATATGGATCCACCAGTGTCATTGCATATGTGTTCTTTTCATGAACCACAGCTAGAGCCATTGCATGTCTATTCTTTCCACAAACCGCACATGGATCCACCTAGTGTGATTGCATGTCGGTTCTTTTAATGAACCACACCTAGTGTCATTGGATGTGTGTTCTTCTCATGAACCACACATGGATACACCAGTGTCATTGCATGTGTGTTCTTTTCATGAACCACAGCTAGAGTCATTGCATGTGTGTTCTTCTAAACGAACCACATAAGGATCCACCAGTGTCATTGCATGTGCGTTCTTTTCATGAACCACATCTAGAGTTATGGCATGTGTGTTCTTCTAAACAAACCACATAAGGATCCACCAGTGTTATTGCATGTCTGTTCTTTTCATGAACCACATAAGGATCCACCAATGTCATTGGATGTGTGTTCTTTTCATGAACCACACATGGATCCACCAGTGTCATTGCATGTCTGTTCTTTTCATGAACCACAGCTAGAGTCATTGCATGTATGTTCCTTCCACAAATCACATATGGATCCACCAGTGTTATTACATGTCTGTTCTTTTCATGAACCACAGCTAGAGTCATTGCATGTCAGTTCTTCTCACAAACCACACATGGATCCACCAGTCTCATTGCATGTGTGTTCTCCTAAACAAACCACATAAGGATCCAGCAGTCTCATGCATGTCTGTTCTTTTCATGACCACATAAGGATCCACCAGTGTCATTGGATGTGTGTTCTTCTAAAGAACCACACATGGATCTACCAGTGTCATTGCATCTCTGTTCTTTTCATGAACCACAGCTAGAGTCATTGCATGTATGTTACTTCCACAAACCACATATGGATCCACCAGTGTCATTGCATATGTGTTCTTTTCATGAACCATAGCCAGAGTCATTGCATGCCTGTTCTTTCCACAAACCGCACATGGATCCACCTAGTGTGACTCCTGTGTGTTCTTTTCACAAACCACAGATGGATCCACCATTGTCATTGCATGTGTGTTCTTCTCATGAACCACAGGTAGTGTCATTGCATGTTTGTTATTCTCACAAACCACATAAGGATCCACCAGTGTCATTGCATGTCTGTTCTTCTAAACAAACCACATAAGGATCCCCCAGTGTCATTGTATGTGTGTTCTTTTCATGAACCACAACTAGAGTCATTGCATGTCTGTTCTTCTCACAAACCACATAAGGATCCACCAGTGTCATTGCATGTATGTTCTTTTCATGAACCACACCTAGTGTCATTGCATGTTTGTTCCTATAAACAAACCACACATGGATCCACCTAGAGTCATTGCATGTCAGTTCTTTTCACAAACCACACATGGATCCACCAGTGTCATTGCATGTGTGTTCTTTTAATGAAACACAGCTAGAGTCATTGCATGTGTGTTCTTGTAAAAAAAACACATAAGGATCCACCAGTGTAATTGCATGTGTGTTCTTCTTATGAACCACACCCAGTGTCATTGCATGTGTGTTCTTGTCATGAACCACACATGGATACACCAGTGTCATTACATGTGTGTTCTTTTCATGAACCACAGCTAGAGTCATTGCATGCCTGTTCTTCTAAATAAACCACATAAGGATCCACCATTGTCATTGCTTGTGTGTTCTTTTCATGAACCACAGCTAGAGTCATTGCATGTGTGCTCTTCTAAACAAACCACATAAGGATCCACAAGTTCCATTGCATGTCTATTCTTTTCATGAACCACACCCAGTGTCATTGCATGTGTTTTCTTCTAAACAAACCACATAAGGATCCACCAGTCTTATTGCATGTCTGTAATTTTCATGAACCACATAAGGATCCTCCAATGCCATTGGATGTGTGTTCTTCTCATGAACCACACATGGATCTACCAGTGTCATTGCATGTATGTTCTTTTCATGAACTACAGCTAGAGTCATTGCATGTCTGTTACTTCCACAAACCACATATGGATCCACCAGTGTCATTGCAGGTCTGTTCTTTTCATGAACCATAGCTAGAGTCATTGCATGTGTGTTCTTCTCATGAACCACACATGGATCCAACCAGTGTGATTGCATGCCTGTTCTTTTCCCGAACCAAATATGGATCCACCATTGTCATTACATGTCGTTGTATTGGGAACGGCAGTACCTAAGAAGGTTAGATAGAGGTGTGGGGACTAGTAGGGAAGCTATCGACGGCCCGCAGGCGGGATTGGATACGAGCAAGCGTAGCTGGACACGGGAAGTACCCAGGTTCGGAGCCCTCGTGATGAGGTAAAACTCCTACTCCTGCCAGATCTGACTATGAGGGATGTACGAACTACAAGTGCTCCTCGAGCTGTATTCTCTAGCTACTGCCTTAAATGTACTGAGGCCAACCCTTACTACTAAGGCCTTCCCTCTCCTTATATAGGCAGAGAGGCAACGGTCTCACTGGCCAGTCCGATAGGCGGGTCCCACAGGCGGGTCCCAGCCGACTGGTCATCTACAGTATCCGGTACGATATGTCCCATCGGAGTATGACCGGTATGGCCATCGTAGGCACAGTGGACGTCGTGCGAGCCCGTCGTCAGCATCAGGCCACTATTCCTGCGTCATCCCCGCAAAGTCTTCGGTATGATCGAGTAGTTGCCGGTCTTGCCATCGTACAGGGCGTACCGTGCACTGATACACACGTCGTCCAATCTCCTTGATTGGTTTTGGCTACGTCGCCGTAGCTGGCTGCTTCTTGCCGATCCGGCTATCATGCGATAGCCGGCCTGTCTTGCTTTGTCCGGCTGCATCGGGCCGTCAGTGCTGACGCCGACCACGCGCGTACGCGCCATCATTGCTCTACGGTGGGCAGCGTAACGTCCCGTCGCACGTCGCCTCGGGAAACTGCTGCCCGGCGCTTCGGTTCCCACTCCAGGATCTTCTGCGCACTGCGTGTCGGCACACGGGATCTGGGCGGCGGTTGGGGTGAGGGTTGCCTAGATGAATGCCACGTGGCGCCGTGGACGGTTGCTCTTCCGGCCCTTTAAAGGGGCACCGTGGGTGGAGCAGTTCCCTTCCTTCGCTCCCCTGCTTCCAGGTGCCCTCTTCCCTTCCGCGCTCCTGCCCTCTGCGCTCTTCCTTTGCCGTCGCTGTAGCCCGCTGCGCCGCCCGTTCGTCGTCGGCGGCGGTACGGGCCACCACCACACCTCCGCCGCCGCGCCTCCCTGTCAGCCGGAGATGGCAGCCGAACGCGGAGCCTGGTGCGGCTCCTCCATCACGGAGGACCACATCCAGAAATACCATGCTACCCGCGTCCTTCCGCCGGAAGAGGAAGTAGCGGTGCGGCTAGCGCCGACGGGAGAGGTGTCGCCGCACCCGACAAAGGGAGAGCGGGTCATCTTCCTCTCGCATCTGGCGCACGGGTTCGCGTTGCCGGTGCACCCCTTCTTCCTCACGTTCTTGGCCTTCTTCGACCTCTGCCTCCACCATCTCGGCGCCAACGCAATCGGAACGCTGGCGCACTTCATGGCGTTCTGCGAGAGCTATCTCGGGATCCAGCCGGATCTCGGGCTCTTCTACCGGCTCTTCCGAGTCCGGCTATAGGTGCAGTTTACGAAGGGGCCGCTAGTCGTCTGTGGCGGCGCCTCCATCTACTCCCACGTGCATACTGGATACCCGAAGTTCCGGCTGCATGACACGGTACGACTATGGCAGCAGTCATACTTCTACATCAAGAACGTCACCGACGTGGACCAGATCAACCTTCCGGCCTTCCAGGATGTCGAGTCCAGCCGCCAGCACTAGGATCTGAAGATTTACGCCGACAAGGCGGAGTCGGACGCGATGCTGCAGCGCATGCGCTCCCTCGTCACCTGCCAGCTAACCGGCCTGGACATCACCCTCAGCTGGATGTCTCGGCTGATGATGTCGTTGCAGCAGCGAGCGCACAAGATGTGCTTCTACTTCGTCCGGCTGGATCCGACCCGGCTGTCGCGCCGCGATCCCCGCTACCACAACCTGAAGGAGTGGGTGTGTACGATCACGAAGGAGCGGCTGTCGGAGGGCTGGACCTTCAGCCTGGCGCCCTACAACCGGGACAACCGCGCGCCCCGGGTAGGTCCTTTTAGCCAGAGTTTTCTTTCGTATTTCTTGCCTTTCTTTTTGCCATATCCGACTAATCTCTTGTACTCGGTAGATCTTCCCTTGCATCCTTCGCGAGGAGGGTGAGGCCCCCCTCAAGGCATTCACGCCTGACTTGCCCGACCCGCGTGCTCGGCGGTCTGGCGAGGAGTCGGACGGGGACGGGGATGCCTTCCCTAGTCGGAACGACAAACCGGCCGCCGACCCCCATGCGGAGGTTGACGAGGAGGAGGAGGTCGCTCCGACCTCTGATCCGGCGCAGTGCCGTCCTCTGATCCAGCGCAGCGCCCTGCGACGGACGGCGAAGCTGGCGGGAGCGGCTCCAGACGTTCCAACTCCAGCCGGCCTGCCGCGGAAGATCCGATCCCCAAGAGGAGCTGGACCAGCGCCCTTCCGCCGAGCCGCCTTGGCCGGAAGAAGGGGCCGCCTCCGGTTGTGTAGGTGTACGTTCTTCCTCCTTTTTCTCTCACCATCTTCTGCTTGTTTCTCTTTCTCCCTTTCTGCATTTGGCTTATTTGCTTTCCTTTCCTTCTTCCCCTCAGCTGTCTTCTTAGCACGCTAGTCTGATTTGGAGTCGCGAGCTTGGGGCGAGCGCCGATCGGGTCGCCACCCCGCGCTCCGACCACGTCTGCCAGTGCCCCTCCTTCTCCCGCGGCACTGCCTCCACCGCCACCCCGAGCTGAACCGGCTACCTCAGCCGGAGCGGAGGGTCCTCAGCCGAACATGGTGGCCCAGCCGGAAGCAGAGGGTTCTCAGCCGGGTGGCTCTTGCGCGCGTGTGGGGGACTGCGACCAGCAAGGAACTCGTGGTTGTCGGCAATGACAACTCCGACGACGAGCCAGGAGATGAGTGGAAGACAGGGGTGGTTGCCGCGAAGGAGTCATTGGCCGTCAACGACGTGGATGACGACGCCTCCTCCGCCGCCTCGCTGACTGACCTCGCTGCCACCCTCGAGCTGGCGGTGAAGGAGATCCGGCTGCTGGAGGCCGCAGCCGGTGGCAACCGGTCCTTGTAGCAGAAGCTTGTTGCTCCCAACGGAACCTCCCAGAGTAAGTTGCTTCATCTGGCCTGCGCCTTTTTTTTGCTGATAGCTGGTTTTGTCACAGCTATCCTCGTGTGCGCTCAGCGCGAGATCGATCGCCTGAAGAAAGTGAACAATCAGCTGAGCAAGTCCAACTCCACTCTGCGGCTGCAGAAAAAGGATTGGCACGCGAAGGTAGATGGTCTGGAGGCCACCATCAAGGAGCGCGACACCTTGCTCGCCAGCCGGATCGAAGCTTTCAAACTTATCGAGGCCCAGAACAAGGACCAAGAGAAGGAGATTAAGCGGCTGGCGACGAAGGAGAAGGCTCTGGTGGAGGAGCTAATGCAAGTTGGCCACATGGCTAAGGGTAAGTTCTCTTTTCCGTCTCCCTTTCTTTCCGGATCCGATAGCCAGATCTGACTCTCTTTTTCTAACAGCGTTTTATCCCGGCATAGACCTGCTGGCGTATAACCGGCTGCAGGAGAACTACCCGGGAGCGCAGGCGACGGCCTAGGAGCTCATCGTCCTTCTTGGTGAGGAAGCTGCCAAGCTTCGTCAAGCGGCGCGGGACATCTTCTTGTTCCTGTGGCCGGATGCCCCGGTTCCAGAGACGATGGCGCAGCTGGCTGCCAAGGTGGGGGAGGTGCTGGCTGCGGTGGACCGGCTGCGGGACTTGGCGGCGCGAGCCGGAGCGGAGATGGCTCTGGCTCTCATGCTCTCCTAGTACAAGGACGCACGCGTCGAGAAGATCGACGGAGGCTTCCGCGCCGGCGTCGACCTTGCCGCCATCTGCCAGGCCCATCCGGAGCTCCGAGGCTCCGCCATCAAGATTTCCGACTACGTGGACCCCGACGAGGTGCTCACCGACTCGGAGTCCATCGGTAATCCTGATGTGGAAGCCCCGACGCAGCCGGCTACGGGCACCGGATCTGGATCGAGCATCGCGCCTCCTCCTCCACCTAAAGCTTCCGCCAGCCAAGATGCTCCTCACGGCAAGGGTCCTGCCGCCTAGCCACTGCCCCGGGATGCCGGGTGTATTTGTCTTATTTTAATCCTGTGTCAAACTTGTCTGTCTGTACCGGCTGTCTCTGGCGCCGGGTGAACTTATGGGAGCTTCGCCACCTTTTTCCTTTGTGGCGTTAATTTTGAACTGGCTTGATTTCCCTTTATCCGGCTTACTTCGTCCGGCTACATGCCTTTAGCTGGGAGAACTGCACCTCCAGTGGGGGCGCGCTGGCGTAGCCAGGTGCTTCGAATCTTCCTCCTTTTCCCCAAATCTTCTAACTTTATCCGACTAGACTCGCCTTAGTCGGCTGCTTTCGCTGGATGAACACGTTCAGCCGGGGGAACTAACATTCCAGTGGGGGCGCGCGAGCGCACCCACTGGGTGTAGCCCCCAAGATTCGGAGTAGCTGGCGTAGCCAGGTGCTTCGAATCTTTTTTGTCTTCTCTTGCTCCTTCCCTTGCCCTCACCTAGGATCCGAACGGCCGACTAAATGCCTTTAGCCGGTCAGGAACTACCAGATTCCACTGGGGCGCGCGAGCGCACCCAGTGGGTTTAGCCCCCGAGATTCGGAGCGCTTGATGAAGGCAAGGACTTCGAATCTTCTTCTCTTTTCTTCCTGAATTCTGACTTAAGGTAGTCGTACAAGAATATACATACACATACATCCTCACATGTTAATAGGTTAGTCTGCCAAATTGTAGCCAGAAAACGGATTCGTTTTTTCAAAAACTAGCTTGCGCCTTTCTGGACACTTGATCGCTTTCCCGTGTGCTCTGCTATTTTCGCTGCGTCCTTGCCGGGAAGCTGGGTTGCGGTCTACAGCCGGAATCGAAGGGAGCTGACAGTACATCGCGCACGGTACTAACGTCTTAGTAACTGGATTGTCTTAAGCTAGTTGCAAGGCCGGGATGCCCGATCTGTCGCGTCTCCTCCCCGTCTTTCCTGTGGGATGCCTCGGGCTTTTGCTCTTGCTAGACGGAGAGCCGGATTGCGGTCTGTAGCTGAGACGAAGAGTGGGCCTCTGACATCATCGCACACTACTAAGTCGGTTTTTTGACTTAGCAAGCCGGGCCAGCCGGCAAGCCCCCGGGTAGGGGTTGCCGGAGCCGGAAAACCATAACCGAAAAGTAGGTGCAAACACATTTCTAGCAAGGAGCCCCCGAGCATCTTGTAGGGGTCCGCATTTTCATTCATAGGGTTTGCGGGATACATACACTGTTTGGCGACTAGGTGTAAAACGGGCGCAGCAAGGCCGCGTTCCAGGGACGCTCGGTCTCCTCATCTGATTTGTCCATCTTGTTCTTGCGTGGCTGCTGCGCGTCAATGAGGTAGTAGGAGTCGTTGGGCAGCGCCCGGCTGATGATGAAGGAGCCTTCCCAAGTTGGCGATAGCTTGTGCCTGCCCTTCGTGTCTTGCACCAGTCGGAGAACCAGGTCACCCTCGCGGAACGCGACCGGGCGGATCCGGCCTGAATGGTAGCGGCGTAGTCATTGTTGGTATAGGGATGATCTAGATAATGCCAGCTCACGGGCCTCCTCCAGGAGGTCCACTCCGTCCTCCCGCGCCTCCTGGTTGGCCTTTTCGTCGTATAGGAGCTTGCGCGGGGAGTTGAACTCGATATCCGCGGAGAGGACGGCTTCCGATCCGTAGACCAGGAAGAACAGGGTGTAGCCGGTTGATCTATTCGGCATGGTGCGGAGGCTCCATAGCACAACCGGAAGCTCTTTGATCTAGCATCCGGGTAACCGCTCCAACGGCTCGATGAGGTGTGGCTTGATGCCGACTAGCACCAAACCGTTTGCTCTTTCGACTTGCCTATTGGACTGCAGGTGCGTGACGGAGGCAAGGTCTAGCCGGATGCCCTTGTTGCTGCAGAATCGGGCGAAGGCCCCCTTGGCAAAGTTCGCGCCATTGTCGGTGATGATGTTGTTGGGGTAGCCGAACCGATTGATGATGCCAGTGAAGAAGGTGACAACTGTCGCCCCGTCCAGCTTCCGGATGGGCTTGGCCTTGATCCACTTCGTGAATTTGTCCACCGCCACCAGCAGGTCATGCCCGCGCGTGCTCGCTTGAAGGGACCGACCATGTCGAGGCCCCAAACCGCGAAGGGCCAAGTGATCGGTATGGTCTTGAGTACCGAAGTCGGCATGTGCCTGAGCTGCCCGAAGCGTTCGCACCCATTGCACGCGCGGACCAGCTGTACAGCGTCCTCGAGGGCGGTGGGCCAATAGAAGCCGTGGCGAAATGCCTTGGCAACTATCTCCCTTGACGAAGCGTGGTGCCCGCACTTGCCCTGGTGGATGTCCTTGAGTAGCCGGTAGCCTGTGTCCACATCGACACACCTTTGGAAGATGCCGGACACGCTGCGCTTGTACAGTTCACCATTGATGATGGTGTATGTGTGCTCGGCGCCAGATTTGCCTGGCTTCCACCTCGTCATCCGGAAGTTCCCCGTTGGCTATGTAGTTCATGAAGGGATGCGCCTAGGATGGCACCTCCCGAATGATGAGGATGCTCCCGCTCTCCGTTTGACGGATGTCGGGGGGTCGTCCGAGTGACGTACCCGGGACGGCTGCCCCCGAGTCGTTTGATAAGCCGGTAGCCCCGCGTCTTGCGAGCGGAGGGTACTGCCTTGCCGGAGTTGGTGCGGGTCTTCTTGTTTGGAGGTTCTGCTTGCTCCGCTTCTACTGCTCCGTCAACTGCAGCGCTCCCTGCCCAGATGATGGAGTCTGACTCAGGTGACGGGTTGATGGAGGGCTTGCGCAGGTGCTCCAAGGAAACCCCAGGTGGGATCGCTTGTCTGGTGGATCCGATTCGCGCGAGCGAATCGGCTGCCTTGTTGTTAACGCGGGGGACGTGATGGAATTCGCATCCGTCGAAGGAGGCGTTGAGGTTCTAGATGTGGAACCGGTAGAGGGCCATGTTTGCATCTCTGGCGTCCCATTTTCCGGATACTTGCTGCACCACCAGATCCGAATCGCCGAAGCAAAGGATCCGATTAACACCGATCTCCTTGGCTAGCCGGAGTTCGTGCGCCAGTGCCTCATATTTCGCTACGTTGTTGGAGGCCTTGAAGTGGATCTGCGGTATGTACTCCAGCCGGTCTCCCTGGGGCGAGGTGAGCACAATGCCGGCTCCCAAGCCCCCGAGCATCTTCGACCCGTCGAAGTGCATCTTCCAGTGGTCCGAATCCGGAACCGGTGGGATATACTGGGTCTCGGCCGAGTGGATGAGGAAGTCCGCCAATGCCTGTGACTTGATCGTGAGCCGGGGCTCGTACTGGATGGAGTAGGCGGCGAGCTCGATGGCCCACTTGGCCACTCGGCCGGTGGCGTGTTTTTTGCCGATGATTTGCGAAAGGGGTGCGGTGCACACGACCTTAATCGGATGCTCCTGGAAGTAGTGCTTGAGCTTCTTGCATGCTAGGTACACGCTGTAGCACATCTTCTGGTAGTGGGGGTAGTTCTGCTTGGAGAGGGAGAGAACCTCGATGAGGTAGTAGACGAGCCTCTGAACCGGTTGAGCCTTGCCTTCCTCGGGGCGCTCCACCACCAGGACGACGCTGACGACACGGCTGATGGCTGCTATATAGAGCAACATCGGCTCCTTGCTAGCCGGCGTGGATGGAACTGGCGTTGTGGACAGCATGCGCTTGAGGTCGTGAAATGCAGTGTCGGCTTGCGAAGTCCAGGAGAACTTGTCCGTCTTCTTCATTAGCTGGTACAACGGGAGTGCCTTCTCCCCCAGCCGGCTGACGAAACGGCTGAGGGAGGCCAGGCATCCGGTGAACTTTTGGACTCCAAGCAGGCTCCTGGGCGGCTGCATCCTCTCGATGGCCGCGATCTTCTTCGGATTTGCCTCGATGCCTCGTTGTGATACGAGGAAACCGAGGAGCTGGCCGGATGGCACTCCGAAGACGCACTTCTCCAGGTTCAGCTTCATCTGGTACTGGCGGAGGTTGCCAAATGTCTCTCCTAGATCTTCGAGGAGGGTGCGCTTCTCCTTGGTCTTGATGACCACATCGTCCATGTAAGCATGTACATTTCGGCCTATCTTCGAGTGCAAGCACTTCTGCATGTAGCGCTAATAGGTAGCGCCTGCATTCTTTAGACCGAAAGGCATGGTTACGTAGCAGAAAGCCCCGTAGGGGGTGATAAATGATGTCTTAATCTGATCAGCCGGGTTTAACCGGATCTGATTGTAACCGGAATAGCAATCAAGAAAAGACAACAAATCACAAACGACCGTGGAATCGATGACTTGATCGATACGTGGTAATGCGAAGGGGTCTTTCGGGCACGCCTTGTTCAGGCTGGTGTAGTCGATACAAATGCGCCAGGTCTTGTTCTTCTTCAGCACCAGGACTGGGTTGGCCAGCCAATCCGGGTGGTATACTTCCATGAGGAGCCCGGCTGCAAGGAGCCGGGTGATCTCGTCGTCGATTATCTTCCTCTTCTCCTCTGCGAACCGGCGCAGAGGTTACTTGACCGGCTTGGCATCTGGCCGCACATGAAGTGAGTGCTCGGCGAACTCCCTCGGTACACCTGGCATGTCCTTGGGTGACCATGCAAATATGTCCCAATTCTCACGGAGGAAGTCGACGAGCGCGCCTTCCTATTTGCTGTCCAAGTTGGCATCGATGGTCATGAACTTGGTCGGGTCGGAGCGGTCGAGCAGGATCCTCTTCGTCTCCTTTGCCGGCAGGAAAGCGCCTTCTCCAGCCGGTTTGCTGCTAGCCGGTATGTCCTCCTGGGCCATGGCCACATTGCGCATGATCACGTGCTTCTCCTAGGTTATGATGAGGGCTTCTGCCAGTTTGGAACCGGCTGAGGTGCACTCCATCGACCGCTTGAAGCAGCCGGTGACGGTGATCACGCCGTTGGATCCCGGCATCTTCGTCTTGAGGTATGCGTAGTGGGGGACGACCATGAACTTGGCTAGGGCGGGGCGCCCGAGAGCATGACAGGAGCTTGTCAGGTTTACCAGCTCAAACCAGACCGGTTCGCGGCGGAAGTTCTCCTCGGTCCCGAAGATGACGTTCAGCTGGATTTTACCCAGCGAGGCGCAAGCTGGCCCTGGCAGTACGCCGTGGAACGTTGTGGTAGTCGGGCGCAGGTCGCATTCGCGAATGCCCAGCTTCTCCAGCGAGGACTAGTAAAGGAGGTTGAGGCTGCTGCCTCCGTTGATGAGGACGCGCGAGAAACGGCAGGTACGCGCGTTGGAGACGATGAGGGGGTCGAGCACGATGGCGTAGCCCCCGAGATTCGGCAGCTGCTCCGGCTGGTCTGCACCGCTCCAGGTGATGGGGGTTTTCGACTAGTTCAGGTACTGAGAGACGATGGCATTGACCTCCTTGGAGCGTCGCCTGCGGCTGTGCTTGTCGTCCAGCTCCATCTCGAAGATGTGGTAGGCGGCATGCGGCTGGGGGTAGCCGTTGTTGTTGTTGCCGCTATTACCATCATTGTCGGCTCCCCTAGCCGGTGGTGGTGGTCCACCAGGGGGGCGAGGGGAGACGAGGTTGGTTACCCTGGTCTTTTAGCTGGCGGGTCCAGTTGCAACTCCGGGTGGTATGCGTAGCCTGTTTGAAGGGACCGTTGTGCCACTTGCACGGGCCGTCAAACATCTGGTCAAAGGTGAGTCGTGGCTTCTGCCTCCTTGCATCGTTAGCCGATGCGTCGGGCGCGCCCTCCACAGCATTGACCTGCCGCGCGTGGTAGCAGGGCTTCTATTGTCCGGCTTGGCGGTCCCCATGGAACCGGTTGTCGTTGCCGTGGCACCTGGAGGATCCGGCTTCGCCAGCTATATTGCTCGGACGGTCGCGAGCCGGCTCCGTAGGAGTCGGACGCCCGTCCGCATTTACTCGGAGGGGCTTCTTCATGGTGGCATCCACCGTGGCGTACTGGTCCGCAATCGTCATGAGCTCCGCCATGGTTTTCGGCTCGTCACACAGTAGCCGGTGGCGAAGCATGGTGCCCTCTCGGCAACCCTCGATGAAGAAGCTGATGGCCTGGCTATCCAGGATGCCCTCACAAGTGTTGCGCAGCTCCGTCCACTTGGCGAGGTACTCGCGGTCAGTCTCGCGGTCACCCTGGACGCACAAGGCCAGGTCGCGTGGGCGTCCCGGACGCTTGTACGTGCCATTGAAGTTGCGGACAAACACCTTCTCGAAGTCTTCCCAGGCGTTGATGCTGTTGGGCGCGAGGCTATTGAGCCACGTCCTTGCCGACCCGGTTAGCGTAAGAGGGACATAGCGCACGGCTGTGCGCTTGTTCCCATGAGCGATGCCGATTGCCGTAGCATAGTCGGTCAGCCAATCTTCCGGCTTCATGCTGCTGTCGTACTTGGGGGTGTCCCTGGGCAGGGAGAACTTATCCGGGAACGGCTCGTTCCGGATGCAGGTTCCGAAACAAACCGGGCCGGTAGAGTCTTCTTCCTCCGTGACGCGCGCTTGAGCGAGGAGCTCGATGCGGTCACGAGCATCCGGACAATCCAGGTTGGGCGCTCCCACCTGGCCCGAGAGACGGGAACCGGCGGGTCTAGGTGCTCCGGTTGGTGGAGGGGGAGGCGGTGGGTTGTTGTTCACCGTTTGCTCCTGGCACGGCTGGCCCTTGTTGCCATAGCTGCGACGCCTGCTGCGGGTCTTAGCCGCCTAAGGGGAGGACGCATGTTGGGTGTCGCACGGCGTGCCCCTGCTGTTGACATGCACCTTGCTCCCCCTAGAGTAGCTGGGGTCCTCCTGCATCTGCCAGTTGGCATCAGCCTGCTCGTCCGCGACGCGGAGGAGCTCCTGCACACGAGCGTGCTGGCGGGCTCGCTCCTCGCCCTCCATATTGGGCAGTTCCTTTCTCGCGGCTCGCTTCGCGTGCAGGTTCTTGATGGGCGTGCTGTAGGTGGGCCGAATGAGGGCGGGCGCGGGATCCGGCTCCCCATCCTTTTCCATCCTACCCCCTAGCTTGCCGTCCCGGCGCCGTACCTGGCCACGCCGGCTCGGCTCCGCGGTAGCTAGAGTGAAACCGTGCACGTGGTCGTACTCGCGCCAAGTGATCTCAAGTTGCTTGCGGGTTGCCGCCAACTCCATGGCCTCTTGGAGGAGGATCTGTCTCTCCATGGCGAAGTTGGCTTCCGCCTCCTCCGGGTTATCCCCGAGGTTAACCGGCATCAGGAGCCGATCAATGGCATCCTCCACAGGATTCCGAGGTTGCGGATGCGCAGAAGTTCCAACCTCGTCCGCGCCTCGCTCCCGTGGCTGGCGGGGATGAGAGCTGGGGTCGGCCATCATGACCTCCACGCCGCAGGAAGCGACGGAGGCGCTACCGCCCGGATGCGGTAGCCCCGTGACATAGACGATCTCCCTAGGGAAATGCTCCAGAACGGTGGCGACGTAGACGGGGAGGTCGCCGAAGAGCAGGACGGAGCCGTTCGCCGGGAAGGAAGTTCTGGCGAAGCAGGAAGCATTGTCAATGACGCAGTCGAATTTGCCGAGCGTGAGCACCAGGCCGGAGGCCACGCGCTCACCGGCTGAAGTGCGGGGTCCTGTGCGGAACGTGACTCCGGTCAAAGCCATTCCGCCCCACGGTGGGCGCCAACTATCGTTGTATTGGGAACGGCAGTACCTAAGAAGGTTAGATAGAGGTGTGGGGACTAGTAGGGAAGCTATTAACGGCGCCCACAGGCGGGATTGGATACGAGCAAGCGTAGCTGGACGCAGGAAGTACCTAGGTTCGGAGCCCTCGTGATGAGGTAAAACTCCTACTCCTGCCAGATCTGACTATGAGGGATATACGAACTACAAGTGCTCCTCGAGCTGTATTCTCTAGCTACTGCCTTAAATGTACTGAGGCAGAGAGGCAACGGTCTCACTAGCCAGTCCAACTGGCAGGCCCCATAGGCGGGTCCCAGCCGACTGTTCATCTACAGTATCCGGTACGATATGTCCCATCGGAGTATGAGTGGTATGGCTATCATAGGCATAGTTGACGCCGTGTGAGCCCATCGTCAGCATCAGGCCACTGTTCCTGCGTCATCCCCGCAAATTCTTCGGTATGGCCGAGTAGTTGCCGGTCTTGTCATCGTACAGGGCGTACCGTGCACTGATACGCACGTCGTCTTGTCTCCTTGATTGGTTCCGGCTACGTCACTGTAGCCGGCTGCTTCTTGCCGATCCAGCTATCATGCGATAGCCGGCCTGTCTTGCTTTGTCCGGCTGCATCGGGCCAGCCGGACGCGATCCGACTACCCTGTTTCTTGTCCGGTTGGGGTATCTGGGGATCATCCCCCTCACATTGCATGTCTGTTCTTTTCATGAACCACACTAAGTGTCATTGCATGTCAGTTCCTCTAAACAAACCACATAAGGATCCACTAGTGTCATTGCATGTATGTTCTTTTCATGAACCACACATGGATCCACCAGTGTCATTGCATGTGTGTTCTTTTCATGAACCACAACTAGAGTCATTGCATGTGTTTTCTTCTAAACAAACCACACATGGATCCACCTAGTGTGATTGCATGTCTCTTCTTTTCACAAACCACACATGGATCCACTAGTGTCATTGCATGTGTGTTCTTTTCGTGAACCACAGCTAGAGTCATTGAATGTCTATTCTTTCCGCAAACCACACATGGATCCACCTAGTGTGATTGCATGTCTGTTCTTTTCACAAACCACACATGGATCCACCAGTGTCATTGCATGTGTGTTCTTCTCATGAACCACAGCCAGTGTCATTGCATGTCTGTTCTTCTCACAAACTACGTAAGGATCCACCAGTGTCATTGGATGTGTGTTCTTCTCATGAACCACACATGGATCCACCTAGTGTCATTGCATGTCTATTCTTTTCATGAACCACATCTAGAGTCATTGCATGTCTGTGATTTCCACAAACCACATATGGATCCACCTGTATCATTGCATGTCTGTTCTTTTCATGAACCACACCCAGTGTCATTGCATGTTTGTTCCTCTAAACAAACAACACATGGATCCACCTAGTGTGATTGGATGTCTATTCTTTTCACAAACCACACATGGATCCACAAGTGTCATTGCATGTGTGTTCTTATCATGAACCACATCTAGAGTCATTGCATGTGTGTTCTTCTAAACAAACCACACATGGATCCACCTAGTGTGATTGCATGTCTGTTCTTCTCATGAACCACACCCAGTGTCATTGGATGTGTGTTCTTCTCATGAACCACACATTTATACACCAGTGTCATTATATGTGTGTTCTTTTCATGAACCACAGCTAGAGTCATTGCATGTGTGTTCTTCTAAACAAACCACATAAGGATCCACCAGTGTCATTGCATGTGTGTTCTTTTCATGAACCACAGCTAGAGTTATGGCATGTGTGTTCGTCTAAACAAACCACACAAGGATCCACCAGTGTCATTGCATATCTGTTCTTTTCATGAACCACATAAGGATCCACCAGTGTCATTGCATGTCTGTTTTTTCAAAAATCACATAAGGATCCACTAGTGTCATTGCATGTCTGTTCTTTTCATGAACCATACATGGATCCACCAGTATCATTATATGGGTGTTCTTTTCATGAACCACAACTAGAGTCATTGCATGTGTGTTCTTCTAAACAAACCACACATGGATCCACCTAGTGTGATTGCATGTCTGTTCTTTTCACAAACCACACATGGCTCGACCAGTGTCATTGCACGTGTGTTCTTTTTATGAACTACAGCTAGAGTCATTGCATGTATGTTCTTTCCACAAACCACACATGGATCCACCTAGTGTGATTGCATGTTTGTTCTTTTAACAAACCACACGTGGATTAAGCAGTGTCATTGCATGTGTGTTCTTCTCATGAAGCACAGCCATTGTCATTGCATGTCTGTTCTTCACACAAACCACATAAGGATCCACCAGTGTCATTGGATGTGTGTTCTTCTCATGAACCACACATGGATCCACCCAGTGTCATTGCATGTCTGTTCTTTTCATGAACCACAGCTAGAGTCATTGCATGTCTGTGCTTTCCACAAACCACATATCGATCCACCAGTGTCACTGCATGTCTATTCTTTTCATGAACCACACCTAGTGACATTCCATGTTTGTTCCTCTAAACAAACAACACATGGATTCACCTAGTGTGATTGCATGTCTGTTCTTTTCACAAACCACACATGGATCCACCAGTGTCATTGAATGTGTGTTCTTTTCATGAACCACAACTAGAGCCATTGCATGTATGTTTTTCTAAACAAACCACACATGGATCCACCTAGTGTAATTGCATGTCGGTTCTTTTCATGAACCACACCCAGTGTCATTGGATGTGTGTTCTTATCATGAACCACATATGGATACACCAGTGTCATTGCATGTGTGTTCTGTTCATGAACCACAGCTAGAGTCATTGCATGTGTGTTCTTCTAAACAAACCACATAAGGATCCACCAGTGTCATTGCATGTGTGTTCTTTTCATGAACTACAACTAGAGTTAAGGCATGTGTGTTCTTCTAAACAAACCACATTAGTATCCACCAATGTCATTGCATGTCTTTTCTTTTCATGAACCACATAAGGATCCACCAATGTCATTGGATGTGTGTTCTTGTCATGAACCACACATGGATCCACCAGTGTCATTTCATGTCTGTTCTTTTCATGAACCACCACTAGAGTCATTGCATGTCTATTCCTTCCACAAACCACATATGGATCCACTAGTGTCATTGCATGTCTATTCTTTTCATGAACCACAACTAGAGTCATTGCATTTCAGTTATTCTTACAAACCACACATGGATCCACCAGTGTCTTTGCATGTGTGTTCTTTTCATGAACCACAACTAGAGTCATTGCATGTGTGTTCCTCTAAACAAACCACATAAGGATCCACCAGTGTCATTGCATGTGTGTTATTCTAATGAACCACACATGGATACACCAGTGTCATTGCATGTGCGTTCTTTTCATGAACCATAGCTAGAGTCATTGCATGTGTGTTCTTCTAAACAAACCGCATGAGGATCCACGATTGTCATTGCATGTGTTCTTTTCATAAACCACAGCTATAGTCAGTGCATGTGTGTTCTTCTAAACAAACCACATAAGGATCCACCAGTGTCATTCCATGTCTGTTCTTTTCATGAAGCACATAAGGATCCACCAGTGTCATTGGATGTGTGTTCTTCTCATGAACCACACATGGATCTACCAGTGTCATTGCATGTCTGTTCTTTTCATGAACCATAGCTAGAGTCATTGCATGTCTGTTACTTCCACAAACCACATATGGATCCACCAGTGTCATTGGATGTCTGTTCTTTTCATGAAGCATAGCTAGAGTCATTGCATGTTTGTTCTTTTCATGAACCACACCTAGAGTCATTGCATGTCTGTTCTTTCCACAAACCACACATGGATCCACCTAGTGTGACTTCATGTGTGTTCTTTTCACAAACCACAGATGGATCCACCAATGTCATTGCATGTGTGTTCTTGTCATGAACCATAGCCAATGTCATTGCATGTATGTTCTTCTCACAAACCACATAAGGATCCACCAGTGTCATTGCATGTCTGTTATTCTAAACAAACCACATAAGGATCCCCTAGTGTCATTGCATGTGTGTTCTTTTCCTGAACCACAGCTAGAGTCATTTCATGTGTGTTCTTCTAAAGAAACCACATAAGGATCCACCAGTGTCATTGCATGTCTATTCTTTTCGCAAACCACACATGGATCCACCTACTGTGATTGCATGTGTGTTCTTTTCACAAACCACACATGGATACACCAGTGTCATTGCATGTCTGTTCTTCTCACAAACTACATAAGGATCCACCAGTGTCATGGGATGTGTGTTCTTCTCATGAACCACACATGGATCCACCCAGTGTCATTGCATGTCTATTCTTTTCATGAACCACTTCTAGAGTCATTGCATGTCTATGCTTTCCACAAACCACATATGGATCCACCAGTGTCATTGCATGTCTGTCCTTTTCATGAACCACACCCAGTGTCATTGCATGTTTGTTCCTCTAAACAAACCACACATGGATCCACCTAGTGTGATTGGATGTCTATTCTTTTCACAAACCACACATGGATCCACAAGTAACATTGCATGTGTGTTCTTATCATGAACCATAGCTAGAGTCATTGCATGTGTGTTCTTCTAAACAAACCACACATGGATCCACCTAGTGTGATTGCATGTCTGTTCTTTTCATGAACCACACCCAGTGTCATTGTATGTGTGTTCTTCTCATGAACCACACATTTATACACCAGTGTCATTATATGTGTGTTCTTTTCATGAACCACAGCTAGAGTCATTGCATGTGTGTTCTTCTAAACAAACCACATAAGGATCCACTAGTGTCATTGCATGTGTGTTCTTTTCATGAACCACAGATAGAGTTATGGCATGTGTGTTCGTCTAAACAAACCACACAAGGATCCACCAGTGTCATTGCATGTCTGTTCTTTTCATGAACCACATAAGGATCCACCAGTGTCATTGCATGTCTGTTTTTTCACAAATCACATAAGGATCCACTAGTGTCATTGCATGTCTGTTCTTTTCATGAACCATACATGGATCCACCAGTATCATTATATGAGTTTTCTTTTCATGAACCACAACTAGAGTCATTGCATGTGTGATCTTCTGAACAAACCACACATGGAATCACCTAGTGTGATTGCATGTCTGTTCTTTTCACAAACCACAAATGGATCGACCAGTGTCATTGCACGTGTGTTCTTTTTATGAACTACAGCTAGAGTAATTGCATGTATGTTCTTTCCACAAACCACACGTGGATCCACCTAGTGTGATTGCATGTCTGTTCTTTTAACAAACCACAAATGGATTAAGCAGTGTCATTGCATGTGTGTTCTTCTCATGAACCACAGCCATTGTCATTGCATGTCTGTTCTTCACACAAACCACATAAGGATACACCAGTGTCATTGGATGTGTGTTCTTCTCATGAACCACACATGGATCCGCCCAGTGTCATTGCATGTCTGTTCTTTTCATGAACCACAGCTAGAGTCATTGCATGTCTGTGCTTTCCACAAACCACATATCGATCCACCAGTGTCATTGCATGTCTATTCTTTTCATGAACCACACCCAGTGACATTGCATGTTTGTTCCTCTAAACAAACCACACATGGATTCACCTAGTGTGATTGCAGTTTGTTCTTTTCACAAACCACACATGGATCCACCAGTGTCATTGAATGTGTGTTCTTTTCATGAACCACAACTAGAGCCATTGCATGTATGTTCTTCTAAACAAATCAAACATGGATCCACCTAGTGTAATTGCATGTCGGTTCTTTTCATGAACCACACCCAGTGTCATTGGATGTGTGTTCTTATCATGAACCACATATGGATACACCAGTGTCATTGCATGTGTGTTCTGTTCATGAACCACAGCTAGAGTCATTGCATGTGTGTTCTTCTAAACAAACCACATAAGGATCCACCAGTGTCATTGCATGTGTGTTCTTTTCATGAACTACAACTAGAGTTAAGGCATGTGTGTTCTTCTAAACAAACCCCATTAGTATCCACCAATGTCATTGCATGTCTTTTCTTTTCATGAACCAAATAAGGATCCACCAATGTCATTGGATGTGTGTTCTTGTCATGAACCACACATGGATCCACCAGTGTCATTTCATGTCTGTTCTTTTCATGAACCACCGCTAGAGTCATTCCATGTCTATTCCTTCCACAAACCACATATGGATCCACCAGTGTCATTGCATGTCTATTCTTTTCATGAAGCACAACTAGAGTCATTGCATTTCAGTTATTCTCACAAACCACACATGGATCCACCATGTCTTTGCATGTGTGTTCTTTTCATGAACCACAACTAGAGTCATTGCATGTGTGTTCCTCTAAACAAACCACATAAGGATCCACCAGTGTCATTGCATGTGTGTTATTCTAATGAACCACACATGGATACACCAGTGTCATTGCATGTGCGTTCTTTTCATGAACCATAGCTAGAGTCATTGCATGTGTGTTCTTCTAAACAAACCGCATGAGGATCCACGATTGTCATTGCATGTGTTCTTTTCATAAACCACAGCTATAGTCAGTGCATGTGTGTTCTTCTAAACAAACCACATAAGGATCCAGCAGTGTCATTCCATGTCTGTTCTTTTCATGAAGCACATAAGGATCCACCAGTGTCATTGGATGTGTGTTCTTCTCATGAACCACACATGGATCTACCAGTGTCATTGCATGTCTGTTCTTTTCATGAACCATAGCTAGAGTCATTGCATGTCTGTTACTTCCACAAACCACATATGGATCCACCAGTGTCATTGGATGTCTGTTCTTTTCATGAAGCATAGCTAGAGTCATTGCATGTTTGTTCTTTTCATGAACCACACCTAGAGTCATTGCATGTCTGTTCTTTCCACAAACCACACATGGATCCACCTAGTGTGACTTCATGTGTGTTCTTTTCACAAACCACAGATGGATCCACCAATGTCATTGCATGTGTGTTCTTGTCATGAACCATAGCCAATGTCATTGCATGTATGTTCTTCTCACAAACCACATAAGGATCCACCAGTGTCATTGCATGTCTGTTATTCTAAACAAACCACATAAGGATCCCCTAGTGTCATTGCATGTGTGTTCTTTTCCTGAACCACAGCTAGAGTCATTTCATGTGTGTTCTTCTAAAGAAACCACATAAGGATCCACCAGTGTCATTGCATGTCTATTCTTTTCGCAAACCACACATGGATCCACCTACTGTGATTGCATGTGTGTTCTTTTCACAAACCACACATGGATACACCAGTGTCATTGCATGTCTGTTCTTCTCACAAACTACATAAGGATCCACCAGTGTCATGGGATGTGTGTTCTTCTCATGAACCACACATGGATCCACCCAGTGTCATTGCATGTCTATTCTTTTCATGAACCACTTCTAGAGTCATTGCATGTCTATGCTTTCCACAAACCACATATGGATCCACCAGTGTCATTGCATGTCTGTCCTTTTCATGAACCACACCCAGTGTCATTGCATGTTTGTTCCTCTAAACAAACCACACATGGATCCACCTAGTGTGATTGGATGTCTATTCTTTTCACAAACCACACATGGATCCACAAGTAACATTGCATGTGTGTTCTTATCATGAACCATAGCTAGAGTCATTGCATGTGTGTTCTTCTAAACAAACCACACATGGATCCACCTAGTGTGATTGCATGTCTGTTCTTTTCATGAACCACACCCAGTGTCATTGGATGTGTGTTCTTCTCATGAACCACACATTTATACACCAGTGTCATTATATGTGTGTTCTTTTCATGAACCACAGCTAGAGTCATTGCATGTGTGTTCTTCTAAACAAACCACATAAGGATCCACTAGTGTCATTGCATGTGTGTTCTTTTCATGAACCACAGATAGAGTTATGGCATGTGTGTTCGTCTAAACAAACCACACAAGGATCCACCAGTGTCATTGCATGTCTGTTCTTTTCATGAACCACATAAGGATCCACCAGTGTCATTGCATGTCTGTTTTTTCACAAATCACATAAGGATCCACTAGTGTCATTGCATGTCTGTTCTTTTCATGAACCATACATGGATCCACCAGTATCATTATATGAGTTTTCTTTTCATGAACCACAACTAGAGTCATTGCATGTGTGATCTTCTGAACAAACCACACATGGAATCACCTAGTGTGATTGCATGTCTGTTCTTTTCACAAACCACAAATGGATCGACCAGTGTCATTGCACGTGTGTTCTTTTTATGAACTACAGCTAGAGTAATTGCATGTATGTTCTTTCCACAAACCACACGTGGATCCACCTAGTGTGATTGCATGTCTGTTCTTTTAACAAACCACAAATGGATTAAGCAGTGTCATTGCATGTGTGTTCTTCTCATGAACCACAGCCATTGTCATTGCATGTCTGTTCTTCACACAAACCACATAAGGATACACCAGTGTCATTGGATGTGTGTTCTTCTCATGAACCACACATGGATCCGCCCAGTGTCATTGCATGTCTGTTCTTTTCATGAACCACAGCTAGAGTCATTGCATGTCTGTGCTTTCCACAAACCACATATCGATCCACCAGTGTCATTGCATGTCTATTCTTTTCATGAACCACACCCAGTGACATTGCATGTTTGTTCCTCTAAACAAACCACACATGGATTCACCTAGTGTGATTGCAGTTTGTTCTTTTCACAAACCACACATGGATCCACCAGTGTCATTGAATGTGTGTTCTTTTCATGAACCACAACTAGAGCCATTGCATGTATGTTCTTCTAAACAAATCAAACATGGATCCACCTAGTGTAATTGCATGTCGGTTCTTTTCATGAACCACACCCAGTGTCATTGGATGTGTGTTCTTATCATGAACCACATATGGATACACCAGTGTCATTGCATGTGTGTTCTGTTCATGAACCACAGCTAGAGTCATTGCATGTGTGTTCTTCTAAACAAACCACATAAGGATCCACCAGTGTCATTGCATGTGTGTTCTTTTCATGAACTACAACTAGAGTTAAGGCATGTGTGTTCTTCTAAACAAACCCCATTAGTATCCACCAATGTCATTGCATGTCTTTTCTTTTCATGAACCAAATAAGGATCCACCAATGTCATTGGATGTGTGTTCTTGTCATGAACCACACATGGATCCACCAGTGTCATTTCATGTCTGTTCTTTTCATGAACCACCGCTAGAGTCATTCCATGTCTATTCCTTCCACAAACCACATATGGATCCACCAGTGTCATTGCATGTCTATTCTTTTCATGAAGCACAACTAGAGTCATTGCATTTCAGTTATTCTCACAAACCACACATGGATCCACCATGTCTTTGCATGTGTGTTCTTTTCATGAACCACAACTAGAGTCATTGCATGTGTGTTCCTCTAAACAAACCACATAAGGATCCACCAGTGTCATTGCATGTGTGTTATTCTAATGAACCACACATGGATACACCAGTGTCATTGCATGTGCGTTCTTTTCATGAACCATAGCTAGAGTCATTGCATGTGTGTTCTTCTAAACAAACCGCATGAGGATCCATGATTGTCATTGCATGTGTTCTTTTCATAAACCACAGCTATAGTCAGTGCATGTGTGTTCTTCTAAACAAACCACATAAGGATCCAGCAGTGTCATTCCATGTCTGTTCTTTTCATGAAGCACATAAGGATCCACCAGTGTCATTGGATGTGTGTTCTTCTCATGAACCACACATGGATCTACCAGTGTCATTGCATGTCTGTTCTTTTCATGAACCATAGCTAGAGTCATTGCATGTCTGTTACTTCCACAAACCACATATGGATCCACCAGTGTCATTGCATGTCTGTTCTTTTCATGAAGCATAGCTAGAGTCATTGCATGTGTGTTCTTTTCATGAACCACACCTAGAGTCATTGCATGTCTGTTCTTTCCACAAACCACACATGGATCCACCTAGTGTGACTTCATGTGTGTTCTTTTCACAAACCACAGATGGATCCACGAATGTCATTGCATGTGTGTTCTTGTCGTGAACCACAGCCAATGTCATTGCATGTCTGTTCTTCTCACAAACCACATAAGGATCCACCAGTGTCATTGCATGTCTATTCTTCTAAACAAACCACATAAGGATCCCCTAGTGCCATTGCATGTGTGTTCTTTTCCTGAACCACAGCTAGAGTCATTTCATGTGTGTTCTTCTAAAGAAACCACATAAGGATCCACCAGTGTCATTGCATGTATGTTCTTTCCGCAAACCACACATGGATCCACCTAGTGTGATTGCATGCCTGTTGTTTTCACAAACCACACATGGATCCACCAGTGTCATTGCATGTGTGTTCTTCTCATGAACCACAGCCAGTGTCATTGCATGTCTGTTCTTCTCAGAAACTACATAAGGATCCACCAGTGTCATTGGATGTGTGTTCTTCTCATGAACCACACATGGATCCACCCAGTGTCATTGCATGTCTATTCTTTTCATGAATCACTTCTAGAGTCATTGCATGTCTGTGCTTTCGAAAAACCACATATGGATCCACCAGTGTCATTGCATGTCTGTCCTTTTCATGAACCACACCCAGTGTCATTGCATGTTTGTTCCTCCAAACAAACCACACATGGATCTACCTAGTGTGATTGGATGTCTATTCTTTTCACAAACAACACATGGATCCACAAGTGTCATTGCATGTCTATTCTTTTCATGAACCACTTCTAGAGTCATTGCATGTCTGTGCTTTCCACAAACCACATATGGATCCACCAGTGCCATTGCATGTCTGTCCTTTTCATGAACCACACCCAGTGTCATTGCATGTTTGTTCCTCTAAACAAACCACACATGGATCCACCTAGTGTGATTGGATGTCTATTCTTTTCACAAACCACACATGGATCCACAAGTGTCATTGCATGTGTGTTCTTATCATGAACCACAGCTAGAGTCATCGCATGTGTGTTCTTCTAAACAAACCACACATGGATCCACCTAGTGTGATTGCATATATGTTCTTTTCATGAACCACACCCAGTGTCATTGGATGTGTGTTCTTCTCATGAACCACACATTTATACACCAGTGTCATTATATGTGTGTTCTTTTCATGAACCACAGCTAGAGTCATTGCATGTGTGTTCTTCTAAACAAACCACATAAGGATCCACCAGTGTCATTGCATGTGTGTTCTTTTCATGAACCACTTCTAGAGTCATTGCATGTCTGTGCTTTCCACAAACCACATATGGATCCACCAGTGCCATTGCATGTCTGTCCTTTTCATGAACCACACCCAGTGTCATTGCATGTTTGTTCCTCTAAACAAACCACACATGGATCCACCTAGTGTGATTGGATGTCTATTCTTTTCACAAACCACACATGGATCCACAAGTGTCATTGCATGTGTGTTCTTATCATGAACCACAGCTAGAGTCATCGCATGTGTGTTCTTCTAAACAAACCACACATGGATCCACCTAGTGTGATTGCATATATGTTCTTTTCATGAACCACACCCAGTGTCATTGGATGTGTGTTCTTCTCATGAACCACACATTTATACACCAGTGTCATTATATGTGTGTTCTTTTCATGAACCACAGCTAGAGTCATTGCATGTGTGTTCTTCTAAACAAACCACATAAGGATCCACTAGTGGCATTGCATGTGTGTTCTTTTCATGAACCACAGCTAGAGTTATGGCATGTGTGTTCGTCTAAACAAACCACACAAGGATCCACCAGTGTCATTGCATGTCTGTTCTTTTCATGAACCACATAAGGATCCACCAGTGTCATTCCATGTCTGTTTTTTCACAAATCACATAAGGATCCACTAGTGTCATTGCATGTCTGTTCTTTTCATGAACCATACATGGATCCACCAGTATCATTATATGAGTGTTCTTTTCATGAACCATAACTAGAGTCATTGCATGTGTGTTCTTCTAAACAATCCACACATGGATCCACCTAGTGTGATTGCATGTATGTTCTTTGCACAAACCACACATGGATCCACAAGTGTCATTGCATGTGTGTTCTTCTCATGAACCACACCCAGTGTCATTGCATGCCTGTTCTTCTCACAAACCACACATGGATCCACCTAGTGTGATTGCATGTCTGTTCTTTTCACAAACCACACATGGACCACACCTAGTGTCGTTGCATGTGTGTTCTTTTCATGAACAACAGCTAGAGTCATTGCATGTCTGTTCTTTCCACAAACCACACATGGATCCACCTAGTGTGGTTGCCTGTCTATTCATTTCACAAACCACACATGGATCCACCAGTTTCATTGCATGTGTGTTCCTCTCATGAACCACATCCAGTGTCATTGCATGTATGTTCTTCTCACAAACCACAAAAGGATCCACCAGTGTCATTGGATGTGTGTTCTTCTCATGAACCACACATGGATCTACCCAGTGTCATTGCATGTCTGTTCTTTTCATGAACCACAGCTAGAGTCATTGCATGTCTGTGCTTTCCACAAACCACATATGGATTCACCAGTGTCATTGCATGTCCGTTCTTTTCATGAACCACACCTAGTTTCATTGTATGTCTGTTCCTCTAAAGATACCACACATGGATCCACCTAGAGTCATTGCATGTTAGTTCTTTTCACAAACCACACATGGATCCACCAGTGTCATTGCATGTGTGTTCTTTTCATGAACCACAACTAGAGTCACTTCATGTGTGTTCTTCTAAACAAAGCACATAAGGATCCGCTAGTGTCATTGCATGTCTGTTCTTCTCATGAACCACACCTAGTGTCATTGCATGTGTGTTCTTCTCCTAAACCACACATGGATACACAGGGGTCATTTCATGTGTGTTCTTTTCGTGAACCACAGCTAGTCATTGCATGTGTTTTCTTCTACCGAAACCACATAAGGATCCACTAGTGTCATTGCATGTTTGTTCTTCTCATGAACCACACATGGATCCACCAGTGTCATTGCCTGTGTGTTCTTTTCATGAACCACAGCTAGAGTCATTGCATGTCTATTCTTTCGACAAACCACACATGGATCCACCTAGTGTGATTGCATGTGTGTTCTTTTCACAAACCACGCATGGATCCACTAGTGTCATTGCATGTTTGTTCTTCAAATGAACCACATCTAGTGTCATTGCATGTCTGTTCTTCTCACAAACCGCATATGGATCCACCAGTGTCATTGGATGTGTGTTCTTCTCATGAACCACACATGGATCCACCAAGTGTCATTGCATGTCTGTTATTTTCATGAACCACAGGTAGAGTCATTGCATGTCTGTGCTTTCCACAAACCAAATAAGGATCCACCAGTGTCATTCGATGTGTGTTCTTCTCATGAACCACATAAGGATCCACCAGTGTCATTGCATGTCAGTTCTATTCAGGAACCACACATGGAAACACCAGTGTCATTGCATGTGTGTTCTTTTCATGAACCACAGCTAGAGTCATTGCATGTGTGTTCTTCTAAACGAACCACACATGGATCCACCTAGTGTGATTGCATTTCTGTTCTTTTCACAAACCACACATGGATCCACCAGTGTCATTGCATGTGTGTTCTTTTCATGAACCACAACTAGTGTCATTGGATGTCTGTTATTTCCACAAACTACACATGGATCCACCTAGTGTGATTGCATGTCTGTTCTTTTCACAAACCACACAACGATCCACATGTGTCATTGCATGTGTGTTCTTTTCATGAACCACACCTAGAGTCACTTCATGTCTGTTATTTCCACAAACCACACATGGATCCACCACGTGTGATTGCATATCTATTCTTTTCACAAACCACACATGGATCCACCAGTATCATTGCATGTGTGTTCTTCTCATTAACCACAGCCAGTGTCATTGCATCTCTGTTCTTCTCACGAACCACATAAGGATCCACAAGTGTCATTGGATGTCTGTTCTTCTCATGAACCACACATGGATCCACCCAGTGTCCTTGCATGCTTGTTCTTTTCATGAACCACAGCTAGAGTCATTGCATGTCTATTCTTTCCACAAACCACACATGGATCCACCTAGTGTGATTGCATGTCTGTTCTTTTCATGAACCACACATGGATCCACCAGTGTCATTGCATATGTGTTCTTCTCATGAACCACACCCAGTGTCATTGCATGTCTATTCTTCTCATGAACCACACATGGATCCACCAGTGTCATTGCATGTGTGTTCTTTTCATGAACCATAGCTACAGTCATTGCATGTCTGTGCTTTCCACAAACCACATATGGATCCACTAGTGTCATTGCATGTCTGTTCTTTTCATGAACCACACCAAGTGTCCTTGCATGTCTATTCCTCTAAACAAACCACACATGGATCCACCTAGTGTGATTGCATGTCTGTTCTTTTCACAAACCACACATGGATCCACTAGTGTCATTGCATGTGTGTTCTTTTCATGAACAACAACTATATTCATTGCATGTGTGTTCTTCTAAACAAACCACATAAGGATCCACCAATTTCATTGCATGTGTGTTCTTCTCATGATCACACATGTATCAACCAGTGTCATTGCATGTGTGTTCTTTTCATGAACCACAACTAGAGTCATTGCATGTCTATTCTTTCCATAAACCACACATGGATCCACCTAGTGTGATTGCAGGTGTGTTATTTTCACAAACCAGACATGGATCCACCAATGTCATTGCATGTGTGTTCTTCTCATGAACCACAGCCAGTGTCATTGCATGTCTGTTCTTCTCACAAACCACATAAGGATCCACCAGTGTCATTGATGTGTGTTCTTATCATGAACCACACATGGATCCACCCAGTGTCATTGCATGTCTGTTCTTTTCATGAACCACAACTAGAGTCATTGCATGTTTGTGCTTTCCACAAACCACATATGGATCCACCAGTTTCATTGCATGTCTGTTCTTTTGATGAACCAAACCTAGTGTCATTGCATGTCTGTTCCTCTAAACAAACCACACATGGATCCACCTAGAGTCATTGCATGTCAGTTCATTTCACAAACCACACATGGATCCACCAGTATTATTGCATGTGTGTTCTTTTCATAAGAAAGTCCATGATGTTCTTGGACGTGCATTTCAAAGCAACGTTCCTCTTCCTAAGACATACAAGTTAAGAGTATAAGTACTGGAATGAGTAAGAACAAGAACAAAGTCAGAGTAAAGAAGTACTTACATAGTGGAAGGCGCCTTGGTCAAAGGAATGTCGACGTTTCTTCTTTTCTCTACTTCCCGAGAGGCGGTCGATTTCTTGGAGGCCCCGCCATCTATCTTCTTTTTTTTCTTTCCCTCGACAGCAGCTTTAGGGACGGGACCCTTGCGCTTTCTTGTTGCCGGGGCAAGGTGATATTTGGAGGCCTCATCATCTGACAAGACCATCACATCCTTGAGCTTGGGTTCATAGACTTTGGAAGCTAAGTCCATGTCATCCAAACCCATGAGCTGATAGAAGGTTTTGTTAGAATAATGATCGCTGGAACCAAGTCAGAGAACTTTAGAGTATAAATAATATGAGAAGCAAGTTACCTCTCGGCAGTTGCGTTTTCAAACATGTCGTAGGTGATGGTGAAGCCACACTTCCTATCCTTCACCTTGACCATATCCTTCATGCGGATCTTGATGGAGTCGCTGGAGAAGTTGTCTTGAGAAATCCAGAGTGGATCTTTCCTATCTCTAGTGTACTTGTGCATCAGATCAGGGCGATGTTGCAAAGGATGGATCCGTCTTGTGAACTAGCACATGGCCAAGTCCAAGACGGTCAGACCCATGTCTATGAGCCACTCAATCTTCCTTACAATGCAAGAGGCTTCATTGTCGGAGGGGAGGAAGGCTTTGGTCCTCTAGGTGGTGGACTCAGTGGCATCACCATCGAGAAAGTCGGGGTATGTGGAGGTACGGCCGACCATTGGAATGTATGGGCCATAGAAATAGGTTTCCTGCCAATTCTTGTCAGATTCATGGCCGACAATGTCGGAGAATCGCCGGCTGGGACATATCTTGAAGCTGATAGTATCACAGTTAGCAACCTCATCCTTGCTAACACCTGACTCCCTCTTCATGGTGAAGAAATATATAAAAATATCTAACCTAGGATTGACTTCTAGGTATCCCTTGTACAACGCTACAAAGTTGCTAAGTACTAGGATGCTATTCGGAGAAAAGTTATGAGGAAGAACTCAGAAGTACCCTAGCACTTCGAGGAAGAAGTCCGAGACGGGGAGGGAAACATCACGCACCAGTTGGGCTTTGAGTTATACCTTTTCCCCGACTTGGGGAGACGGGGTAACCTCGTCGGTCGGTGCCAGACGCCAGTTGAGCTCCTCCATCGATGGGAATATCCCTCATCGACGAGGTCCTTGAGTTCCGTGGCAGAGAGCTTTGACCCCCTCCACATGCCGCAGTGTGAATCCGCATCTTATTCTTCCTCTTTGATGAGGTCGTGCACCGCCACTTTCTAGACGTCGCCAGTGGCTCATTCCACCACGATAGTGACTGGAAGGACCAGCCCTTTCGGAGGATGGCAACCTCCCTGGATGGCTCAATCTAAGCATCGGGATGTGCCACGTTTGATGGGCTGCTGGAGCTCGCCATTTGAGGAAGGGAATGTGAGGAGAGAGTTTGAGGTCTAGGGTTCGGCACTCAAGACCTCGAAATGGTACCCATTTCTAGGAATAAGATGAAGGCTAGGGAAACATAGTTGAATGAAGATAGTTACCGTCACAATAATCTATATAACCCAAGCATCAATATTCATGCAAGTGTATATCAAACATTATGGACGTGGGCAATGTGTGGGAGAACGTGCGGTAATTTCGCCACGTTCCCATTGTCGCCAACATTTTGCAGGAAAGTCGCGATGATTATTACTAGCCATTATGAGTTTTGAGGTAGCGTAGGCTGTGTCCTATGTCATCCTCCTGACAATTTTTGTGGGTATATCATGTCTGACGGATCTTTGGTGTGACCAGAAATGATTAAATACCCAATAATTCTCCAGCTTACATATTGAAGACGGAGCAGACGATTTGAATTGTTCTTTGGGAGGACTTCAAGATATTTCTTGCCAAGATTTCCCACATCGCATAGATGGAGAATTCAAGATATAAAGTGCAATACGGCACAAGATCTTAAAGTTTTCTGGGGGCTATTGTCGGGGATATGCATAATGGGTATTACCATAGCATAGCTCTATTTCGTCTAATCTGAGTGGCCCATAGTTGGTAGCAAGGCATATGACCTTTTGGGTGGCCCAATTAGGTGGATCTAGAAGGGAGGCCCATGCCGGATATAGGAAGGCTACGGTACCTGAAGGAAATATGCCCGAGAGGCAATAATAAAGTGGTTATTATATCATTCCTTGTTTATGATAAATGTTTATTTTGCATGCCATAATTGTATTAATTGGAAACTTTAATACATGTGTGTTTACTAAACAAATAAAGGATTCCTAGTTATGCCTCTTTTATAAACTAGCTCATTCATTAACAAGGTGGTCAAGGTTTCCAGATCATGGACATTGGATGTTGTTAATAACGAGGACACAACATTGGTGAATGATGTGATGAACATTCATCTGAATTATAGAATTATGATCAAAGTCATTATGTTTATATTGCTATAACATCGTACGAAGTAATCTTGGTCCTTAGACCATGAGATCATGTTAATTGCTAACACTAGAAGAGTAACTTGATAACATCAAACGTCACACCGTAACAGGGTGACTATAAAGGTGGGTTCAGATACTCTGAAGGTTTTATGTTGAGGCTCATGGATCAAGAGTGGGATTTGTCCATCCCGATGACGGATAGATATACTCTGGGCCCTCTCGGTGATATCACATTGAGATATCTTGCAAGCAAGTGACGTGATCACTAGAATGTTATATCACAGGAACGAGAAAAGAGTGCATGTCGGTAATGAGATCAAACTAGGTATGGAGATACCGATGATCGAATCTCGGACGTGTAATATATCGCGAGACAAAGGGATTTAGTTATGATGTTAAAGGTTCACACGATCACTAGAGTCCTTTGTGCTTTCATGTTTAGATCTTGTGAGCTCCGTTCATGATCGAGATCATCTATTTGTAATCCATACATGTTGTGTTTGCGGGGATCCGATAGATATTGAGATGCTATTTCAGATTGATTATTGATTCTATCATGTCTTTGTTATTTGAGATCTTGCATGATTTCCGTTGTTAGTAGCTATCTTGGCCAAGTAGATGCTAGCAACTCCAAGAGTTAGTATTTATGCTCGATAGTGGGTTCATGCCTCTGGTAATCTGGGGAAGTGACAGAAATCTCTAAGGTACTAGATGTGTTGTTGCTACTAGGGAGAAAACAACAATCCTTTGTTCATAGAACAATCGTATTGTTTACTTTACACGCAGCTCGTAAAGTAATAATCTGTTGATTGCAACTTAATACTGGAGGGGTTCGGATGATAACCTGAAGGTGGATTATTAGTCATAGATGAAGTTGGATGGCGGTCTATGTATTATGTTGTAATGCCCAATCAAGTCTCAGAGGAGTCAAGATGATTAGTATATGCATGTATTGCTTTCTTGGTGTTTGTCAATTGCCCCACTGTAATTTGTTCACCCAGCATGTTATTTATCTAAGGAGAGCCACCTCTAGTGAACTATGGATCCTGGTCCTTTTTATTTACAAACAATCTACAATCTTTTACTGCTTTGTGTTTACTTTCTGCAAACTTTTACTTCTTTCCATTCAATACGTTTAATCCTTTGTTTTCCGCAAAACACGATGAGATTGACAACCTCATCACAAGTTGGGGACAAAGTTTTGTGGTTGTGTTGTGCAGGTCTCCACGTTGCTACTAGCACCGGTAGTGCGCCCTGCCAAAGCTCAGCTAGTAACACCTTTGGGGTGTTTCCTTGATCCTACTGGTTCGATTAAACCTCGGTTTCATAACTGAGGGAAAACTTACTGCTGTGATCATCGTACCTTCCTCTTGGGGTTCCCAACGAGCTCTACGTCGAAAGTCGAACGCATCAAGATTTTGTGGCGCCGTTGCCGGGGACTGAAGAAGAAGAAGCTCCCACGTCAACCACGCACCAGCAAAGATTTTCTGGCTCCGTTGCCGGGGAGTCAAGGACATCTTCACAAGGGGAGTCCCTCATAACCAATCTCTTTACTTTGTTGTTGTTTTTTTGCTTAGTTTTCTTTTTTCCTTGTTTGCTTGTTTTGTTCTTCAAAAACACAAAAAATTTAGTTTTACAAGTTTGCTTTCTTATTTGAAGAACACACAAAAAAAATTAGTTCCTTTCTTAAGTTGCCTTTATGACTAGCTCTGCTCCAATCACTATTTCATTATGGATAGCTCACTCCGTTTCCTATTTGGGAATAGTTTTATGACTGCTAAGGTAATAGATGAACCACCGCCTGCTAGAATCTCCATGGAAGAAGAAATTGCTGAACCTGAAAGCTCATTAGATGAAAAAGAGGAGGAGAGTGATGGACAAAAGGAGGAAGAATGGATCTACCCATGCCTACCTTCTAATGAGAATAACTCTTTATCCCTTACATTATTTGATTGTCCCCCATGCTTATCAAAGGAGGGTGAATGTTATGTTCCCAAGGATTCTTTTGAAAATGTTTATAATAAAGCTCTAGTGCTTGTAGATCATGAAAAGCATGCCTTATGTGATAGTTATATTGTTGAGTTTATTCATGAGGCTACTGAAAATTATTATGAGAGAGGAAAATGTGGTTTTAGAAGTTTTTATGGTAATGAAACACCTCTCTATGTGCTAAAAGTTTTGAAGTTACTTTTGGTTTATCTTCCTATGCCCGTCACTTTGTTCTTTGTGCATTTATTTTGCATACAATATTCCTATGCATATGAAGTGGGTTAGACTTAAATGTGTTTTGAATTTGCTTCTTGATGCTCTCTTTTACTTCAATTCATATTTCCTATGAGAGCATCTTCTCAAATTTGCATGCCTAACTTAAAGGCGTTAAAGAAAAGTACTTGTTGGGAGATAACCCAAGAGTTTTAGATGAGTCTTGGAAGTTATTACCTCTGTAATAACCTCTCCTTATCCTTTTTATTTGCTTTTTCTGCCAAGAGTAACCTCTAATGAGAGAGAAGTAATGATTGGGAAAGTTGCTGTCCCGAAACAGATTTTTGTATTTTACCGTAAAATTTCCTGAGGGAGATCTGTACGTCGGATTGAGCTGTAATGTTTTGTGC
Source organism: Avena eriantha (assembly GCA_910589775.1). Lineage (NCBI taxonomy): Eukaryota > Viridiplantae > Streptophyta > Magnoliopsida > Poales > Poaceae > Avena > Avena eriantha. Next base: position 343,011,546 of record OU342743.1, on the reverse strand, counting down.
TTCTGCCCCAGGTTGTTATCTAACTTTTGTTAGTTCAACACTTTTTGATTTGAGCAACAGAAGGTCTTCTAAAATTTCGTCTTTACCTGCTGGTCTGTTTTGACAGATTTCTGCCATTTTCTGCATTTGCTTCTTGTTGGTCCCTTCTTGAGTTATTTTGGAGAATTGAGCTTTTTGAGGGAAGTGCTACAGTAGCTAGTGTTCTAATGGAAGTTTATTTGGTGTTAGAAATTAACCTTGAGACTTATTTATGTTGAGTGCACTAATGTTGCTAATGAGAATGTGTGAAGTTTTGTATGAAGGAAAATGTTCAGGTGTAGGGAAGGAATGAGTAATGAGATGAAGGATGGACTAAAGCTCAAGCTTGGGGATGCCACGTGTGTCACCCCAAGAAATATCCAAGAATTACAAGCGTCAAAGCTTGGGGATGCCCAAGGCATCCCCTTCTTCATCAATAAAAATCCCAGGTTTCTTCCAAACGCTTCATTTTTATTGTTTCATGCACAGTTGTGTTTTTCTTGGAGCGTCTTCTTTTTCGTTTTCGTTTTGGTTTTTAGTTTGCTTGGTTTGCTTAGTTTTCTGAATAAATTGGTTGGACCCCCTCTTTCATACTTTGGTTTGCAAATACTTTGGTTTGGTTTGGAAAAGAGTAGGAAAGTTCATACTTATGTGGTAAAAAGAGATTGTTTTTGACTGTGGCCTATGCTTTTTCATGCCATGCTTGATATTGTTTTGGCTTTATGCTTAGTATTCTTTTCTGTAGTATGACTTGTTATAAACAATTGAGATTGCTTAATTTGCCTTGGATGAATCATGTGGTGTTTTAGCATATTAAAGCATAGTATAGAGGTATTCTCCTTTGATGCTTTATTTGGGTTGACTTGGCACATGCTCACACCATGTTATGACTATCTCAAGTCACCATAGCCTTTATGATCCTTTAGTTTTCAACTTGTAGTATCACTTTATGCTTTGATCAATGATGTTTTGCCGCTCTGCATGATTATGGCCATTATTGCTCTCTTAGTTTGTCGCTCCCAGTCTTTTGCTAGCCTGCACAACAAAGTATGAGTTCCACTCATGCATCCAACTCCCTAAACCAAGTTATTCCAAAGAGTCCACCATACCGACCTACTAGCTTATGCTATTCCAAGTATATTCATGATTTTGTTTACCTTTCACTTGTTATGAGAAAACTAGTGATTAAAGCTCTCACGAACTTGATGGCACACTTTACTTTTTGCGCCTAATAAACTTGAACCATTGGGTCCTTCTTTGTTGCATATATGCTTGCGCTTTATAAGTTGAAATTAGCAGAACCATGTACCATGGGGAACGCTTTCAACATTGCACTTGTACTTTGTACCCCATTGATATCATGTTCTTTTGCTTACGGATCCCGGCGGTGTGAAATAAAAGTGGAACTTGTAAGATCATGGAGTTTTATGTGTGTTAGAGAAACTCCTGGGCGCTAGCCTAAGCCATGCCTAATCATGGTGGAAACTTGCAGCATCACCATAACGAGCACTCTATGAAGCATCCTCAATAAAAACCTATGCAAATAGCAAATAAAAAGATCGCTGAGATGCTCATTGTCTGCTTGTCTTGTCATTTTGATTATGGGAAAGCTCCCGTATCATGTGCAAGGGGTACCCCGTTGGCGGTTCTTAATGATACACATATACTTACAATGACAAGAGCTTACTCGTGACTGAAGTTGAGTAGCATGAGGATCGGTCATCGTAAGTAAGGGGCATGAGATTTCGGTTTATAACTTGTCAAGCATATCCTCTTAGTTGTGTCACTTTAAACTTAATCACCTTCAAGATGCTTATGATAGGGGCAATGAGAGCTGAAAACTACAAGTACCATAATTTTTGGAAGCTCTTTATGAGACTTGAATCCCTACTTCCTTTTGCAAAAGGCCTTTCTTCCACCATTATATTGAGTCTCCACCTTCTATCTTTATGCACCTACTTTGAGAGCATAGTGGCCATTCTTAGTTCTATGTGCATTGTCCCAAGAGTAGTTGATTGATGCATAACTTGTTATTTCTTGTTTGAAACTATTGTATCTAGTCACTCTTATGAACTTTGAAGGTGTCCTATGCATTTATATTTGCTACTCTATTGAAGGACAAGCTGAATACTTTTATGCTATGTTTTATTTATGTGAAACAAACAAACGTCTTGCAAAGCATTGTTATTCATGAATCTTTTGTTTGTGCCTTTTCATGTTGCATCATAGTTTCTTTGCCTATTGCTAGAACTTTGTCTTTCATGTTATGATTGAAGTACTATGATCCCAGCTTTGAATGTTTTGCAAATACTTTGATCAAGTCTTTGATGGTGCATGTCACCTCAAAAATTATTTCTTTTTATCACTTACCTACTCGAGGACGAGCAGGAGTTAAGCTTGGGGATGCTGATACATTGCAAATGTATCTATAATTTTTGATGTTCCATGCTTGGTTTTATCCACTTTCTTGTGTTTTGTTCCAACTTTGGAGTACTTTTCATATGATTTCTTGGACTAACCTATTAACAAGAGCCATAGTGCCAGCTGCCTGTTTTCTGCTGTTTTTGGTTCCAGGAAAGTCAAAAAATGAATATTCTCGGAATTGGACGGGACAAAAGCCAAAGTTCCTATTTTTCCGGAAGGGATCAAGTGCTAGAATACGAGACGAAGAAGGGCCAGGGGCCGGCCACACCACCTGGCCGCGCGGCCAGGCTGGGCCCGTGCCAGGGGGTGGTGTGGTGGCTCCCGGCACCCCCTCGGCCTCTCCTTCCGCCTATAAGTTGCCCTCGGGACGAAAACCCTAAGTACCCGATCAAAAATCCACGAAAGTGTCTGTAGCCACCGTCATCTCCATCCCTAGATCGGGAGGGATCTGAAGCTCTTCCCGGCACCCTGTCGGAGAGGGGAATTCACCCTGGAGGCCTTCTTCATCACCATGCAAGCCTCTGGTGTGATGCGCGAGTAGTTCATCCTTGGACTACGGATCCATGTAGTAGCTAGATGGCTGGTTTCTCCTCCTTTGTGCTTTCATGTTTAGATCTTGTGAGCTCCGTTCATGATCGAGATCATCTATTTGTAATCCATACATGTTGTGTTTGCGGGGATCCGATGGATATTGAGATGCTATTTCAGATTGATTATTGATTCTATCATGTCTTTGTTATTTGAGATCTTGCATGATTTCCGTTGTTAGTAGCTATCTTGGCCAAGTAGATGCTAGCAACTCCAAGAGTTAGTATTTATGCTCGATAGTGCGTTCATGCCTCTGGTAATCTGCGGAAGTGACAGAAATCTCTAAGGTACTAGATGTGCTGTTGCTACTAGGGAGAAAACAACAATCCTTTGTTCATAGAACAATCGTATTGTTTACTTTACACGCAGTTCGTAAAGTAATAATCTGTTGATTGCAACTTAATACTGGAGGGATTCGGATGATAACCTGAAGGTGGATTATTAGTCATAGATGCAGTTGGATGGCGGTCTATGTATTATGTTGTAATGCCCAATCAAGTCTCAGAGGAGTCAAGATGATTAGTATATGCATGTATTGCTTTCTCGGTGTTTGTCAATTGCCCCGCTGTAATTTGTTCACCCAGCATGTTATTTATCTAAGGAGAGCCACCTCTAGTGAACTATGGATCCCGGTCCTTTTTCTTTACATACAATCTTTTACTTCTTTGTGTTTACTTTCTACAAACTTTTACTTATTTCCATTCAATACGTTTAATCCTTTGTTTTCCGCAAAACACGGTGAGATTGACAACCTCATCGCAAGTTGGGGCAAAGTTGTGTGGTTGTGTTGTGCAGGTCTCCACGTTGCTACTGGCACCGGTAGTGCGCCCTGCCAAAGCTCAGCTAGTAACACCATTGGGGTGTTTCCTTGCTCCTACTGGTTCGATTAAACCTTGGTTTCATAACTGAGGGAAAATTTACTGCTGTGCTCATCGTACCTTCCTCTTGGGGTTCCCAACGAGCTCTACGTCGAAATTCGAGCGCATCACACACTTAAGGTATACCGACACCATTTGGAGCAAATATGTTTTAGATAAAGATTTAAGAAAGCACTATTATCATTTCGATGGAAACCGGAATTGTTTCAGGTGAAATTGCATAAACGGGTTCTACATGTGATATTGAAATGTTGCAGGGGTTTTATGTGAATGTTTATTAATTAATGTAATTAACAAAATTCTGAATAAATAAATAAAAGAGTTTTATTAAATGAGAGATTGCATTAAATTTGGTGGAAATTTAATGATTTTGAGTGGGATTTTGAGTGGAGAAAATGGAGGGGCATTTGTGTGAGTGGGAGTTCCACTCACATGAATGAAGGAAGAGGTGCGGGAACCACCTTGGGCGCCGGCCAAGGCCTTGGGGCTGCCCCCTCCTCCTATAAAAGTGTGCCTCCTCCCTCCTTCTCACACACACCTCCTTGTGAAGGATCTCTCTCCCCTTCTAGAAATTATTCCCCATGGTCTCGGATTAGCAAGATACATGTTCTCAGTGGCTTTATCTAGAAAGGAGTTACTACTTCCGCTGCTTTGCTAGAGCGAGGGATGGAGGTTGTCGGGGTACCGGATGTGTGTGCAATCACGGATGCACCGCTGCTTTGTGGTGTTGGACTTGGTGGTGCTGGACCTACTGGACTTGCTGGTGCTGACCTGCTGGACTTGCTGGACTTCATCATGATCTTGAGATCGTCAAGTGTACGAATACATCAACCACGACCTTCAAGGCTATGTTCTCTATGGATGTATGTCCACCCGTTGATTGTATCTAGGTAGATAGATCTTGGTGCTTAGATGTTCACATCGTAGGAAATATTTTGTTTTCTATGTTGTGATCCCAACAGTGGTATCAGAGACTGATGTATGCGTGGATGCTTTGCATGGGTAGAACACATAAGAGTATGTGGGAAGTGATGATCATGTTATTGCATCTTATATGTATTTTGGTATATTGGTGGCATAGTGGGATGAAGCGGCCCGGACTAACTTTACATGTCATCGCACATGAGACATGTTCCACACTTAACATGCAACTAGTTTTGCATAAGTGGCTAGCGGATGTCTGTCTCTCCTACTATAGTCAATATCTCATTTGCAACGAGTTGCTAATAATTTGGTTATCATCGTTGTGTTTCCATGTTCGTAGGTAAGACCGGTTCTATCTTCGAAAGCCCTAAGCCACGTAAAACTTGTAATGGATAAATTAGAAGCGTCTAGTTTAGATTGTTGCTAGGCTGGTGTCATGATATGGTAATGTTGTAAGTTGATGTATAGTTGATACTCTTACAACACACCTAAACATGTAAGTTACATCGACCTTGGCCTTACACATGAAGGAATGATAAAGATCATCCCATGATGCACATGATAGTGATCAAGTGCAAAAACCATATCATTTCACTTTACACATGTGATGTTTGCATCTTATATTGCTTGTTGGCGTTTTAGTAGCATTATAAGATGATCCTCATTTATATATCAAGATAAAAATGTGTTCTTCCTTAAGTACTCACTGTTTTATGTTTCCTCGCTTCAAGACATCACGTGATGATCGGGTGTACTTGAATTCACGTTCGTATAATGGGTGTAAGATAGTTTTACACACGCGAGTACTAAGGTTCTTACTTGGCGAGCCTAGCATGTACAGACATGGCCTCGGAACACGGACCAAAAGTTTAAGCATGAGTCATATGGTAGATATGATGCCCATAGAGATGCTCGCCTTTGAAGCTACACCGACTCACATGATGATCGGACTTGGTGTAGTGGATTTGGTTCATGTAATCACCAAAACAACTCGAGGGATGTTGGTTTTGAGTGGGATTTCATTTCTAATTTGGATTAGTCGAACTCAATTTATCATAAACTAAATCAAAGTGAATTTGCATAATTTGTTGTAGTCATTGGCATCCATTTACTACCTTGCGCTTAGTTTTAGTTGAGATAATAGAACTATAGAATTATGGATATTTACTTTACGAACTGGTATCATATTGTTTTAAGTGTCAATTTAAAGTTTAAAAGTCCTATTGCAAACTTTCAGCAAACTCCATCTACTCCATGAAGTTTAATAAGTAGTATCAAACCAAGAGTAACAATTCCCATGTTAGTATCTGAAGTATCATGTTTGCCTACATGATTCTTGATATTCATAAGTTGTTTTAATATCGAGGTTCTCTAGGAGCTGAAAGAATTGTTTCAGAAACCATCATGTGTGAAAGATATTGTGATATCTGAAACAATGTTTAGGTTGCAACATGGTAGAGTATAACTTGGTAAAATACACGTTCTCATATTGTATGAGAATTTGCGAAGGTTGGAGACGCTAGGTGTCCTAATCTCCCAAAAAGGTTTTGGGAACTGACATTATACTCACGATTCATCCTTATAGGCTGTAGTAGCTTGATCATGAAAGTTGTCATGATAAGGATGAATAGAAAATGTAGGTAAAATGTTTACTACACTAAAAGATTACTAAAGAATGGATTTTTTGAAAGAACACCAAACATTTGATGATGGTGATCAACTTCAAAGTGCAAGTCCAAAGGTATTAGTATTTTACTATACACGCTTTCGACTATGTGTCATGTGTATGGCGCCACTATTGATGTTGATAGATTATTTTAAAAGAAAAGGAAATGCTGAAAGAGAATCTATATTTGGCAGAAAAGAGAAAGACTGGAAATGTCTAGCTTAGGTATATAGATGATATACATGTTATGGTTGTATTCTTTGCTTGTTAAACAATGTGGTTCTTAGGTATCGGATGCCGAATTAGTTGGTATGAAATGTCATGCAGAACAACGCAATTCATGAACTACAATGTCCTAAGAAACTAGCAAGATAATATGTGATGATGTTCATAGAAAACAAATAAAGTGTTATTGTGTTCATCGTTGACATCAAAGCTTGCCTTCAAGATTTGTTTAAATAATTGTTATTTTGTTCCGGTATTATGAGAACAATGGTTGTTCAAATAATTACCGTATTCCATAGAAGATGGATGAACTTTTACAAGTCTAGTTGGAGAAATCACGTCCATAAAAACTAATGCTAAAATGTTGCAAGACAAATGATTAAAAGATCACTTCTCGCCGTTTAAATTATATTGGAAAGAAAGCATGAAGAAACTCCATGTTGATGGATTTTGGAGTCTTTGATTTTGATCAAATGATGCTTGTGAGACTTTCCTCGAGATAATTGAAACTACATTCATGGGCCAAACAGGAACGGATGACGAACTTATTGGACATTGTGCATGTTGATGTATATAGTCCATTATATGTAGCCATGTGCGGTGAATCTTTCGACTTCATATGCTTTCACCATAAATTTGAGTGAATATATCTGTATATTTACTTAATAAGGCAGAAGTATGAAACATTTGAAAATTGTTCAGATACATTCAAGATGAAGTTGAAAATCATTGTAACAAGAAAATAAAGAATTTATGATTCAATCATAAAGGAAGATATTTGAGTTACATGTTTAGCAAAACACCTAAGATTTGAGGAATTGTTCCATGGATTTGCATTTCCCAGTAAACCATATGAGTATGGAGTGTTCGGGAGATGGAATCGAACCTTGTTTGACATGGTAAGATCAAAGGTGTCATTTATAAAACTGCCATTATGTTCTAAAGATTAAATCTTTAGAGACTAACACTTTTACACTGAAAAGAGCACCATCGTGATCCGTTGAAATGACACCATAAAGGTTATGGTTTGGGATAAAACCCGAGTTATCTTTTCTTAAATTTTGGTATGCTATGCATAAGTAAAATGTTTACAACCAAAGTCGGATAAGCACGTCTTTGTAGGTTATCCCAAAGAATTTTTTGGGTATTCCACCATAACACCAAAGACAAAAGAGTTTGTTGCTTGGAACGTGAAGTTTCTGAAAGAAGGAACTTTTCACAAAAGTTAAGTGGGAGGACAACGGAATTTTGATTAGGTTGATGAACTTAAGCAACATGTGCTAAGTAGCACAGCGCCAGAAAGTGTCCTGGTGGCAGCCACAATGCTCATGGCTCCCTTGATTACAAAGGTTGTGAGCTCAGAGATTAGAGTTCCTATTTGAACCGTATGCATCGGGTAACGATCAAATAGCAAGATTTGATAAACAAGTCGTTATTGTTTTGACAATGATGAACCGGCTGCATGCAAAGAAGCGATGATGGGCCCTGACTCCATAAAATGACTAGAATTCATAAAATCCATGATAGTATCCATACACGAGAAATCAAGTTTCTGACTTGGAAGACCCTCCGGAAAGGCGTGAAGCCTATCGATCATATTTGGATCTATAAAATAGACATGGATGTTTGACATCTATGAAATATTTGACATGTCGGAAAGGAGTTTACGACAATGCTCAAGGAGTTGACTATGACAATATTTGATCTTTCATAGCGATATTTAGTCTTGATGGATTAATGTAGCAATCACTACATATAATTTGGTATATGGTAGTTGAACAAACAAAACAATGTTCTTCTAATAGAATGGTTACCTAGGACGTGTACATGACATAGTCCGAAGGGTTTTTGTTAATTCAAAGGATGCTAAAAAAGGCGTGCAAACTTCAATGGTTGAAGTAAGCATAGCGGAGTTGGAATCTTCACTGTGATGAAATTATTAAAAGGTTTAATTTCATCATAGACAATGAAGATGCTTGCATTTGCAAGAAATTAAGTGGGAGCACTGAGACATATTTCCAATACATTATGTAGAGTACATGTTGTTGATTGGAAATGATGTATCTTTTATTGACGCAAGATAAGAATTTCATTAAAATTGGATTTCGATGAAAGACTTGGGAAAAACCAGAGTATTAGGCATCAATGTCTATATGGATAAATTGAGGCGCTAATATGGTTGTGCCAAACGTACATATATGAGATATTGAAAGGGTTCAATATGGATACGACAAGAAAGGTTCTTGCTGCATGGAAATGATTGAATCAAGATTCAAGTGTATTGACACTTGGTGAGTGAAATCACATGAATATTTTTCAATAATATAGTGATATGTACATATCCAGATATGTCCTATGCTCTAAATGCTCTGAGCATATACCCGAATGATTCATAAGATGATCATTGGGTGATAGTAAAGATATTCTTATGAGCTTTGGAAGAAATAAGAATATATCATGTATAAGTGAAAAATAGTCAAAGTAGTTCATTGTAAAGTGTTACATTGATACTAGTTTGTCACAAGATACAAATTGAATTTATCTCAATTTAAACTATGGGTAGCACAATGTAATGGAAAGGATGTTCCATGATGGATTTGGATGAGTTCCAAAGTTGATACATTGTGACGGATACTACAACAAACAGCTAAGTATACGACTGCTATAGTAGCAGCAAAGGAGGGAATTTGGTTAAGTAGTTTGTTATCAAACTGGGTGTGGTTCACAATGGGCTAGTATTATGAAGATATATTGTGCGACAATTATATCAACATGTTTTTAACCCAAAGGAAGCACAGGAATCACCAAAGGACTAAATTTATACAATACCATCTCATTAGAGAATGAGTGATGCGTAGAGATGCAAAGATATGCAAATACACATGGACCTGAAAATGTTAGATATGGAGATTATGTTAACCACTAGCAAACCCGTATATACAGCACTAGAAAGCCATAGGTGTTGAATGCGCAAGTTTATAGACTAGATTATTGACTCTAGTGCAAGTGGGAGACTAAAGGGAATATGCCCGAGAGACAATAATAAAGTGATTATTATCTTATTCCTTGTTTATGATAAATATTTATTTTGCATGCTATAATTGTATTAATTGGAAACATTAATACATGTGTGTTTAATAAACAAATAAAGGGTTCCTAGTTATGCCTCTCTTATAAACTAGCTTGTTGATTAACAAGATGATCAAGGTTTCCTAATCATGGACATTGGATGTTGTTAATAACGAGGTTACAACATTGGTGAATGATGTGATGAACATTCATCTGAAGTATAGCATTACGATCAAAGTCATTATGTTTATATTTCTATAACATCATACAAAGTAATCTTAGTCCTTAGACCATGATATCATGTTAATTGCTAAACACTAGAAGAGTAACTTGATAACATCAAACATCACACCGTAACAGGGTGACTATAAAGGTGGGTTCAGATACTCTGAAGGTGTTATGTTGAGGCTCATGGATCAAGCGTGGGATTTTTCCATCCCGATGATGGATAGATATACTATGGGTCCTCTCGGTGATATCACATTGAGATATCTTGCAAGCAAGTGATGTGATCACTAGAATGTTATATCTCGGGAACAAGAAAAGAGTGCATGTCGGTAACGAGATCAAACTAGGTATAGAGATATCGATGATCGAATCTCGGACATGTAATATATCGCGAGACAAAGGGATTTAGTTACGATGTTAAAGGTTCACATGATCACTAGAGTCATCATTGAATGTGTGGGAGTTAGTACGGATCTCTAGGTCCCGCTGTTGATTATTGATTGGAGAAAGGTCTCGATCATGTCTGCATTATTCGCGAACCGTAGGGTGACACACTTAAAGGATACTAGCACCATTTGGAGGAAATATGTTTCAGATAAAGATTTAAGAAAGTGCTGGAATCATTTTGATGGACACCGGAATTGTTTCAGGTGAAATTGTAGAAACGGGTTCTACATGTGATATTGAAATGTTGTAGGGGGGTTTATGTGAATGTTTGTTAATTAATGTAAATAACAAAATTCTGAATAAATAAATAAAAGAGTTTTATTAAATGAGAGATTGCATTAAATTTGGTGGAAATTTTATGATTTTGAGTGGAGAAAATGGAGGGGCATTTGTGTGAGTGGGAGCTCCACTCACATGAATGAAGGAAGAGGTGCAGGCACCACCTTCGGCGCTGGACAAGGCCTTGGGGCTGCCCCCTCCTTCTAGAAAAGGCCCCGTCCTCCCTCATTCTCACACACACCTCCTCGTAAAGGATCTCTCTCCCCCTCAAAAAATTATTCCCCATGGTCTCGGATTAGCAAGATACATGTTCCCGGTGGCTTTATCTGGAAAGGATTTGCTGCTTCCGCTGCTTTGCTAGAGCGAGGGACGGAGTATGTCAGGGTACTAGAAGTGTGTGCGATCACGGATGCATCGCTACTTTGCGTTGTTGGAGTTGGTAGTGCTGGACTCGCTGGTGCTAAACCTGCTGGACTCGCTGGACTTCATCATGATCTTGATATTGGCAAGTGTATGACTACATCAACCACAAAATTAGTTTCGTTAACAATGCTTTATCGATCTTCAAGGGTATGTTCTCTATATCCACCCGTTGATTGTATCTAGGTAGATAGATCTTGGTCCTTAGATGTTCACATCGTAGGAAATTTTTTGTTTTCTATGTTGCGATCCCAATAGTACCGACATATACGAAGCTGGAGCCTTGGAGTACAAGACATGGGGACTAGTTAGTATTAGTGTAGGACTCTGTAACCTATCTGGTATGGACTTTACCCTGTAACCCTAGGTTCTGGCGCCTTTATAAGACGGACCTCTAGGAGCCTTTAGGTCAAAACACACATAGTCTAGCATAGTGAACCACATGATCCATGTAACTCGATGTATTTCCATTATTGTGATTTATAGCAGGAGTAGGATTCCGCCACCGTTGTGGGATCTAAACCTAGGTAAGCTATGTTACCTCGTACCTGCCAACTCGCCATCTTACCCCATCTCTATAAAGACGCTATGTGAGGAACCCTCCATGGCATGCTCATTGACAATACCATGACATAGCGTGTCATGTATGGGCTGTTGTTGTAGCTATTAGAAGCGCATGAGGCACCATCCTTAATACATGTGAAATCCAGCGAGTCCATTTTTGGGTATAGGTCGACCCTCTTGATTCCATAGTCAATGTCTCCGTTGAGTTCTTGACCGATGATGATCTTTGAATCCACGGTGTGGAGTACCAGAGTCGATGTCAGCTCGTGATTGGAACTAGAGAAGACGTCGTTGCATAGATCGGAGAGATCCTCCTGGTCCATGATGTAGTCACGATTGTTCATGATGGTTGTTGGGGAAGAGATTGTCCCTCCAGTAGAGCGAATGGAAGATGCTGGTGTTGCGCTTGGCGTTGCGATTGATACCGGCGGACCCAAAAAATCGGATCCGAAAGGCAGAAAGTACCAGCTGATCCGATGCGAAAGTTAATGCTTCTGATCATTGGATATGTTTCCTGGTCAGAGTTTACGAAGGACGGGAGAGGGTCAGGTGGGTGTGGAAGGATGTCGGCGGAGCCAAAACGGATCTGACCGCTCCTGGTCGTTGAGATATTGCTTGGTGAAGAGGGAGCCACCGAATTCAGGACTTCGGCACTCAGATTTCCCACATACGGTGCTAATTAACAAGGGCTAACCTCGGCAATGTCCATAGTCATGGACTTGGTTTTTAGAGAAAAGGAGAGCGCTGGTGATTTCGTGGGATTATCAGACAAATAAGGGGGCGAGATTTACCCAGGTTCATGCCATCGTAGAGGAAACCCTACTCCTGATTGTCTAATCTTTATTGATGGAGAGTACAAAGTAGTGAGGTTGCTAGATGTGATCTATATTACAATGGATTGTTATGACAGGTGACATGTACCCTCCCTGTTGGCTCCTCCCAGCCTTTATATGAGAGGCCAGATCTCGGGTCTAATACGGGTCGGATTATAGTTTTAATTATAACTCTATGACTATGTCGGCTAAGCCTTTGGCTTCTTCCTTGATCATCACGCCTGGTTCGTGGGCTTTGGATGCTTTCAGGATCCTTGACTTCTCATGGGACTTAGTTTAGATCTATACCAGGTATGCCAATCATAGGAACCCGACAAGTCATGCCCATCTTAGCTATATTCATCTTTTGAGCTCCAAACTCGAGCACGTGCGGATTCCGGATTCTTCTTGGTGATCGTCATGGCAATCACTTCACTCAAGACTTCTTGTGAAGACATGATATGATAGTTGCTTCTTCCCTTGGTGGAGTTGAGATTTTGTTCTTCGTAGGATAGAACAGGTTGAACAAAGTTCCTCTACATGAACTTGTCATCAACATAGGTAGATCCAATATCCCTCATGGTCACACGAAGAGCCTTGAGCCGATGATATGTCTTCAGAGTCTCGTCTTCTTGCATAGAAAAGCCATCAGACTCATTGTTGACCTTGTCGAACTTGGACCTTTGAATTCTTGCATTCCCCACAAATAGCTCACTGAGGTAGTCCCAAGCTTCTTTGGCAATGGATAGTGGGAGAATGTGATCAAAGTCCTTGGGAGTCAACGCCTTCTGAATCATGGCCAAGGTGGTAACATTGAGTTGCTTATCCACCATCTCGGCATGAGTCAACTTCTTCGGACTAACTTGACGGAGGAGCTAGAAAGGTGATACTTCATTAGATATTGCCAATTAGCAAAATTTGATGCATCCAACATGGGTGGGGAGCCTTGCGCAGAATCTGGACGATGATGAAATCCACATGACACTACCATCTTAGAAGAAGAACCCGCAGAATAGAAGGTATCCCTTGGAACATCTGCACTAAGTTTGGGTTCCCATGTCATAGTACCACAAATTCTTGGAAAAGTATGCATGATATGGTATTCTTGTATTCATGTCATGTTAATCACTATCCACTTAATGTTTGTATAGTTCACTTGATTTGGGATGTGTTCATCTTTATATTTTCTTCTTGTTAATATGTGCCTAGGTCATTCAATTAACTTTAGTTTATGTTATTTATTAGTTGTTCAACTAGAGGAGGGTAGAAATATGTTGTCCAATTTTGCTAGAATTGACTCTTAAATTAGCTGATTTCTTTGATCGGTAGTATCCAGAACTTTAATGGTCCTTATCAAGATTATAAGATAACAAATGTTTGCAAATTCAAAGATGTTTGCATTTATCATTTATTGTGTTCATGTCATGGTTAGCAGTAGGAGACTGTGTAGTAGCATCTGCATCCAATTTAGCTTGAATGTTATCTACCTGAGTGGATTTAATGTTACCTTCTAGAAAAGGCAAATTCTTATTTTGTTGGTGTTGTTTGTAACCTGAGGTAAGCTCAATCTTCCTCTGTGGCACTAGTTCTAGGCCTAATCCTAGAAATTGTGATCGCATTTTTTCTAAATATTCTTACTAATATGTTATTTCAACTTCAAGGAAAAAAATTTAGAAGTATGCTCCTTTGTTTCTAATGACATTATCTTTTGATTTTCAGTATGACTGCGAGCCCTCCTAATATTATAGAATCATGTGTGGTGCTAGTTGTTAAATCCGTTTTAGATACCGGTTCTTGTAGTTTCAACGAGATTAATATGTCCAAATTTTATCATCTTTGGATGAAAAATGTAACATCCCAAAACTTTAATCCAAGTGATCAAGATCAAATCTACCCAATTTAGGGTTAACAAAAACTTTTCCATTTAAAACTCTTTAAGCATTCATATGTGTGTGCATTTAAAATAGGAGTTGTTTTGAATTGCCATGTTGGAGTGATCCATTGGTTGTAAAATGATTCTAAGGTGAATTACACATCATTTAGATCATTCCCAAACAAATCCCAAAGAAAAAGAAATCAAAAAGAATAAAATAAGGAAATGGTCATTTGTGCCATTTTAACTAACTAGGACACTTCGGCTATTCCTAGCACTCAAATCCTAAGATTAACAATTGTGGTTCTTTGCACCCCTTTCTAGTACAAGTAGTGATGTACCAAGGCCCACTTTGTTTCATCCCAAAAACTTTCAAACACTAATTTTAAATGGAATTTGAAAATTGAATCTAGTTCATATGTCTAGATACCACTTTCTCAAATACCACTCAAATGAAATCCATTTCAAAATCCTAAGCAAACCTAGATGCTTAAGCATAAGATGAACCACTCCACCAAAAATCTTCCAAAAATTCAAATATTTTCTTCATGCGGCCATTGTCTCAAACACTTAGTGAGCACTAATCAAACTACTTAACTATTACTGTTTTAAAGTAGTGATCCAAATGCCACTAAGGCCTAAAACCTCTCCCCTTGTCTCCCCCAGTACCAACCATGCCATCAAGAGGCTACCCCTTAGCCGTTTGCAGCAGTGCCGTGCCAACTGAGCGCCATGCTCGCCGGTCGAGCATGGATAACTCCAGCCAAACGCCCCTCCCTCTCTCGCCATGTCTAGGAGATAGACTGGACCACATCGCGACTCCCTTCCCCTTTCCCAAGCCCAGCCAGGCACTGCACCACCTCAGCGCCACGCCGCCCTTTCTCTATGCATGTAGCCAGAGCGCGCCAGAGCACGATCACCGCCAGCACGCCTCAGACCACGCCCCGACACCAAATCGCACACGCCGCTCCGCCATCAACCCAGCACCCCGCCAGAGACGGTCGTGCACCGCCGCGCGACCCATAGTCGTCGGGAGCCGCGTCGAGCACCGCCTCTGTCTCCCAGAGCGCGGGAAGCCCCCGACTGTTAGGCACCACCCTTAGCCTCGCCATTGCGTCGTAGCTGACCGCCAGTAGACCGCCCACCATCCACCTATCTCGCCCACGCCGGTAGCCCCTGTTTCGCCGTCACCAACGAGTCGCGCCCATGCCTCACTACCTCACCGTCGAGCCTATATAAGGAGGCCACCCCAGCACCATTTCTTCAAACCATCTCACTCCCTTCTCTCCACTGACCATTTCCCCTCTCTCGCCGGAGCTGCTCGAGCCGTCGTCCGCCGGAATTGCACCGGAGGTAGCCGCTGCAGAGGAGGAGAAGTCCCCGTCGATTTCGTCCACCTCAGCCCCTGCCACGACCTTGCCTGAGTCTGCTGTCATCCACCAGTTCGTTTGCCCGTCTCGCCACACTAGTTGGAGCCCTGGTACGTCCCAGTAGACCCCCACCGGCCGTTTAGGGCTTAGTCTCGCCGGCGACGAGTCCGTCGTGGACGACGACCGTGGGCTGTCGATCTGTGTTCTAATCGTAGTGCCTAGATCGTCTCGTATCACTTCGGGTTTTAAGTGTTGCTGTCATGCGGAACCAGCCTGTCAGTCGCCCTCTGTGCCGCGGAGCGCCACTGGGCCGGCCCAATTACTTTCCCGCGCTGACCCAGTAATTCACATTAGGATTTTTCTATTTAGATTTAGAATCAATTATGTCCGTTAGTTAAAAAATCAATTTAGAGAGTTTTACAAATCCCAATTGACTGATTCCAATTTTGTTCGAAAGGTAATTAAAAACTCTATCTAAGCCCGTTGGATTTAAATAAATTAGAGTTAGAGATATCTCCTAGGAAAAATAACAAGACAGAAGCTTTTGCACATTCAAACATTTTTATAAAATCAACCATAATATCTTTTGAGTTGATTCCAACTCTCAAAAATCACATTTAACCATACCTATCTGAATATGTAGTAATATTAAGGTTTGCATGCAGTGACTATGGACTAGTACCAAAATAATGCTATATAGGCATTTCTAGTCACTTTAAATCATTAATTATTAAACTTAAACTTATTCCAATGTGATCCAACCCTTAAATCACATTCCCATATGTTAGAATATGTGG
Organism: Avena eriantha; assembly: GCA_910589775.1. NCBI lineage: Eukaryota > Viridiplantae > Streptophyta > Magnoliopsida > Poales > Poaceae > Avena > Avena eriantha. The sequence goes on along the minus strand of OU342743.1, from coordinate 342,994,964 downwards.
TGATTACATGTGTCCACATGATCCCATATTTTAAATGGAGAATATTAAATCTTAGTTATTTTCAATGAGTAGAAATTACTTTTCTCAAATAAAAAGAATGAAACTAGTTCATTAAACCTTGTGATGCTTGTGATGATATTAGATAATCCAATTGTGTGCCTTAGTATGCTAAATAGACTAGTTAAGTATTATTTGGTGATTGTGTATTCCGTATGTATTTATAGACGATAGTACCAACCAAGCTTTCGAGGAGGAGGAGTTCTACCAAGAGGAGGAGGAAGAAAACTTCAACCACACAAGGCAAGATAGAACTATACTAGTTAACCCTTGCAAGTTTTACTTGCAAGCCTAGCACTTTAAGTAAACTGAGCAAGCTATTGTTAGCAAGTAGACTTAAGCTATATAACCTAAGCAAGATGCATCAGGCATGCTTTGGTTATACCCTTTGACTTATACCTACTCCATGTTTTATTTACAAGCTTTACTTATTTACTTTACCAAAGTCCTTTACTTGTTTAAAAGTAGCATAAAGAGTATAAAACTTGACCTATCTAGGTAGACTTAGACTTCATTCTATGGCATGAGATTGAGGTTAGCATCCCACCTTAGTGAACACTCTTAACTTAGTAGTTGGAACAAAACCCAAAACTTGATTCACTTTAGATGGGAATACTTGGTTAAAATGACTTGTGAAAACCTTGGAATGATGAGTCATTCTATTGAAGATGTTTTGACATGTGTTGAGAAACACAAATGGTTTATGATGATGAAAATGTTGAGGCATGAGCCTTAGCCCTTTTATAAAACTGATGGTTGGGTTCGGATGCGATACCATTCCAATTTTTACCGTACAACCACAATACCTGAATTGGGTAAGGCTTAGCCGGAAGTTTATATGCATTAGTATTAGTTCCCTCGCGGGAGAGGTGTGAGCTGAGGCTACCTCTCAATGTTGTCCACCTATGCAGTACCCAAGATGACAGATGGTCATGGTTGGGAGGCCATGCTCATAGGAGAGGTGCTTATACTAGGGTGTGTAAAGGAAAGGTTATGTTTGATTATCTGCATACTAAGTATGATGATTCAGGGTTACCCCTGATAGATGTATCGAATCTTGTGGTGAAAGTGTACCGCCTCTGCAGAGTGTCAAACTATTCGAATAGCCGTGTCCGCGGTTATGGACAGTTGGAGTGGCCATACTGTTCCGTTGTCAGATGTTTTCAAAACAACTTATGAAATGAATGTGACTTGACTTGAACACAACAGAATTGTGACTTTGATAGTTAAGTTCCCACTTAGGTGTTTTCACATTTTTTTTATCGTTCTTTGTTTCTGAACTCAGCTTAGGTTTCAAACTTAACTTTATAAGTAAACTTAGAGTTAGCATTCCTACTAGAACTATCTTACTTGTTAGTGATAGTTTGCGAGTACTTAAAGAGTACTCATGGCTTTGTCCCTGGCTATTCCTATGGCCAGACTATGCAGGAGATTACCAAGATGAAGGATAGCAGGATGGCTATGATAACTAGGACTATCTCCCATCATCAGCATTGCCTGTGACTCTGAAGATGGACCCCACCGCTATGCTATTTATTCCGTTTCTTGATTGTACTAAGACTGGATCACGAGATCCTTATTTGTGTATGACCTTATTATGATTTGTAATGGATGAAGTACCATGATATCCAATCTGTTATGTCTCGCAAAAATGGTAATCCTGGCATTGCGATGTATGGCATAACAGGCATTTGGGATTAAAAACCAAGTGTTGACAAGTTGGTATCAGAGCCATCCTGACCATAGGAGACTCGAGTTAGAATGGACGTCCGAACAAAAACTTAGTTTCAAAAACCAAAGTGAGTATTTATGAAAACTATTTCCTCTCTTACCCTTAGGATTCTTTCTCTCAAAAAAATACATGTTCCTCCAAAGTCTTACATTACTACATAAAACTTTGACACACTTGATCAATTCACTAACTTTCTCATCCTAAATTCTTATAGATGGAAGCGCAATACAACAAGTTCTACCAGTTGGGTAACGGAGGCCAACTGATCTTTGAGAGGGATTTGCATGCACTGTCTGAGTTCTTGGAGCGTCCTCATCCGGAATTCCTTGGAGCTCAACTCCCGGGTCCACCAGCAGGAGATTTACAATGGCTAGTGACTGCTGATCTTCGAGGCAACTTAGAAGCACCAGTATCTAGGAGGATTTAGTTCTCTATGAGAGAGAATAATTGGCTAGATGGATTAGTGATGTCTATGCACTTCTATTCTTGTAGACAGTTGTTGGGCCTCCAAGTGCAGATGTTTGTAGAACAGCAACAAGTTTTCCCTTAAGTGGATCACCCAAGGTTTATCGAACTCAGGGAGGAAGTGGTCAAAGGTATCCCCTCTCAAGCAACCCTGCAATCAAGATACAATAAGTCTCTTGTGTCCCCAGCACACCCAATACACTTGTCAGGTGTATAGGTGCACTAGTTCAGCGAAGAGATAGTGAAATACAAGTGGTATAAATAATTATAAGTGGTAATGGTGATAGAAAATAGCTTGATGGCGTGTGGTTGATGTGGGAAAAGACTAAAGGAAAACTAAAATAAAGATGGAAGCAAGCAAAAATGTAACAGATCTAGATGCAAACGAAGTCTCAATGCTTAGAAACAAGGCCTAGGGATCATACTTTTGCTAGTGAACACTCTCATATAAATATCTTATCTTTATGATACTACTCTTAACTACTCTCTGGTTGGACACTCTAATCGTTGGTAGGGCTATAACAGCACACCTCAAAGTAAACCTTTCCCATCTAGAAAACCCCACACTGTCACCTTGAGCACTAGATGGTTCCAACAAACACCACAATTTCATAAAGACATCCAACTCCAAATATAACTCATAACAAGTATTTGTAATCTCTAGCCTAAGTGCCACCATGGTGAGCACGTTGTCACTTTCACACACATGGGGAGAGCAGAGATCTATTAAAGCACTTGAGTAGCAAGGTAGATCTATAGATTACAAGCTCATGATCACAATATGATCATGCATAGAGAGAGAGATGAACACATAGCTACCGGTAGAACCCTTAGCCTTGAGAGAGAACTACTCCCTCCTCATCATGGGAATCAGCAATGGTGATGGAGATGGTGATGGATATCGATGGAGATGGCTCCGGGGGCACTTCACCGTCCCGGTAGGGTGCCGGAACAGAGACTTTTAGTCCCCTGAATCTCCCCTTCGGTGGCGGCGGCGCTGCAGAACTTTTCGTGGATTTCTGATTGACGACCTAGGGTTTTGGTATCGGGAGGCTCTTATAGGCGAAGGAGGCAAGGTCGGTGGACGGCCAAGGGGCCCACACCATGCCCTGGCACGGCCAATGGGGACCCGTGCCTAGGGGTGGTGTGGCCACCTTATGGCCCCTCTCCGACACTCCTTCTGGCTCCATGAGTCTTCCGGGAAAATAGTAACTTTGGCTTTTGTCCCGTCCAATTCCAAGAATATTAATTTTTGACTTCCTGGAACCAAAAACAGCAGAAAACAGGCAACTGGCACTGTGGCATCTTGTTAATAGGTTAGTCCAAGAAATCATATGAAAAGTACTCCAAAGTGTGGACAAAACACAAGAAAGTAGATAAAACCAAGCATGGAACATCAAAAATTATAGATACATTTGCAATGTATCAATTAGCCAGAGTAATGCATGAAGCCCTCGCATGTCTGTGTGCCCTCGGTGTCAACCTCATCCAAGGAACCCGCTTTGTTCACTATGCAAGGCGTGATTCCATGGGAATGCCGCTAGAGATGCCAAGTCACCCAATAGTGAAGCGTCAAGTGGAGGTACTCCAAAGTCAAGGATCGTCAGTCTCTGCGTCGTCAACGTGCCAAGAAGGATAGCACCATCAACCGTCTTCGCAAGAAGGTGGCCGACCTCGAGAAGACTATCAAGGAGCAAGAAGCTCAGCTTGCCGTAAAGGAAGAAGAAGAGGAATGTGAAGATATCCAAGGGGATATTGATTCCTATCCCAGCAATGATGATGACTTTCTGGAGGAGGATGCCATGGACTTCTACACCGACGATGACGACTCTGACTTCATCGATGATGAGTAGATGCACTAGAGCACTAGCGTAGCATGAGGAGTACCGGTCCCATTGTATCGTAGCTTGCAGAATGGTTCTTCAAACCATCTGTTTTCCTTTGATGTTGTGTGTGTGTGTTTGTATCGTGTGCTTTGCTTGAATGAATGAAAAGAAGTTAGTTGCAAAACCCTGAGTCAAACTCAAATTTTTATCTTTGAAATCAAAACCATGAACATTAGAACTTTCCCTCTTACCCCTTTATCTACCTCAATCTTCAGATGACTCGTGGAAACCAAGGAGGGAGCAGCTCATCGCAAGACCCAATGTTGTAGATTCTGCAGACTCTCATTGCGGACCGGGAAGCAAGCAGGGCAGAGCGCCAGGCTAATCTAGCAACACTGCAGCAGATTGCCCAGATGGCCCACAGCAACCAGAACCATGGAAATCAGGATCATCATGGATCCAAACTCAAAAACTTCCAGGATACCAATCCCCCAATCTTTAGTACTTCAGAGAACCCGCTGGATGCTGATGACTGGTTGCAGACAATGGAGAACAACTTAGAAGTAGCAGGAGTGGATGCAAACGAGAAGGTTCTTTTTGCCACCCACTACTTGGCAGGAGATGCAAGACCATGGTGGAACATCATCCGCACAATGAACCATGGTCAAATGATGACATGGGAAGCCTTCAAAATCAAGTGCAGCCACACCCACGTGCCGCAGGGTCTAGTCACCCGAATGAGGGATGAATTCCGAGAGTTAAAGCAAGGCAGAATGACTGTAGTGGAGTACCGTGACAGATTCCTGTCCCTTGTCAGGTATGCAGCTGATGAGATCAATACGGAGGCCAAGAAGAAGGAGAGATTCTTGAACGGACTGCATGATGAGATGCAGATTGTCCTCGTCAACATACATTTCCAGGATCTCGAAGAGCTAGTCGACTCTGCCATTTAGATGGAGGGGAATCTTAATCAAGCAAACGACAACCGCAAACATCATATGATGCACCAAGCTAGATCCAACAGTCACCAGAAGTACCGTCCCAACCCTTCTGCAGGATATGCACTGAGGAACAACCGACCCCCAATCTCTCGCCTAAGCTACCCCAACCGTAGCGGAGGAAATGTGAAGTCCGGGGGAAAAAACAATCATCCCGGCAACACCAGCAATTTCAACCGTGCACCTCCCAAGAAAAACAACAACAACACTGCACCCAGAACTGGTAGCAATGTTGTGCCCGTGGCAGCAAAAGACAAGTCTCAAATCACTTGTTTCGAGTGTGGAGTGAAGGGTCACTATTCCAATGAGTGCCCCAAGAAGATTGCTGCCCCTGCAAATGTGAATGCCCCAGCTCAACAGCAGCGGCGTGTTCAACTAGGAAGAAGATTCGCCCTAGGGAACCCTCACAACCACAACGGCCGTCTCTTCCACATGAACACCAAAGAAGCCCAAGAAGCGCCAGATATAGTGTTGGGTATGTTTTCTGTCAACTCAGTTTTAGCACGAGTGTTTTTTGAGTCTGGAGCATCGCACTCATTTGTCACCGAAGAATTTGCATGCACTAGTAAGATTCACCCAACCAACTTGAAGCATGTCATGATAGTTCAAATCCCTGGTTCAACTACAAAAGCTAGAAAAAATTGCAAAGCTGTCCCTATCAGAATACATGGGATAGATTTTTATGCCAATCTAATAGTACTTGGAACCAAAGGTTTGGAAGTAGTACTAGGACTGGATTGGATGTCAAAGCATAGAGGATTGATTGATTGTGCCAAGAAAGCCATCACAATGACCAGTAGCTCCGGAGTCTTAGTAGAGCATATATATTAAACCTTGCCCCATCAATTCAAGTGTAATAAGAGTCTAGCCCTGCCCACCATTGACCAAGTCAGAGTAGTCTGTGAATACCCCGACGTATTCCCAGATGAATTCCCCAGTATGCCCCGGATAGGGATATTGAGCTCATTATTGAATTAATCCCTGAAACCGGACCCATAGCCCAGAGACCCTATAGTATGAACCCTCAGAGTTAGTGGAACTGAAGAAGCAGCTGGATGCTATGTTGGCAACAGGCTTGATTCAACCAAGCGCATTGCCATGGAGATCGCCAGTGTTATTCGTCGACAAGAAGGATGGAGGCAACCGTTTGTGCACAGATTATAGGAAGCTGAATGACGTCACCATCAAAAACAAGTACCCTTTGCCAAAGATAGAGGATCTATTTGATCAGTTGGCTGGAGCAAATGTGTTCTCTAAGATCGATCTTAGGACTGGTTATCACCAACTTAAGATTCATGCAATGGATATTCCGAAGACCGCCTTTACTACTCGTTATGGATTGTACGAGTATATGGTCATGTCTTTTGGATTAACCAATGCCCATGCTTATTTCATGAATCTCATGAATAAGATCTTTATGAATTTTCGGGACAAGTTTGTCGTTGTGTTTATCAACGATATCCTTATCTACTCCAAGTCAGAATAAGAGCATGAGCAACATCTGAGACTTATCCTTGAAACCCTTAGAGAGCATCGGTTGTATGCCAAGTTCAGCAAATGTGAGTTTTGGCTGAAAGAAGTAGGATTCCTAGGACATATTGTGTCTGCCAGAGGAATAGCTGTTGATCCCACCAAGATCAGAGATGTCGAAGCATGGGAAGCCCCAACCACTCAAACCCAAGTCTGTGCATTTCTCGGATTAGCGGGATATTACCGCAAGTTCGTTGAAGGATTTTCTAGAATAGCCAGACCCATGACCCAATTGTTCAAGAAGGACAAGAAGTTTGAATGGACCAACAAATGTGAAGCCAGTTTCCAGGAGTTGAAGAAGAAATTGATTTCAGCCCCAATATTGATCATGTCAGATATCAAGAAGCCGTTTGATGTGTATTGTGATGCATCCAAGATTGGTATCGGATGTGTATTGATGCAAGAAGGCAAAGTCATCGCCTATCTGTCTCGACAACTGAAGCAGCATGAGCAGAACTATCCGACCCATGATCTTGAGTTAGCAGCCGTAGTTTTGGCACTGAAGACATGGCGTCATTATCTTATGGGTAATCACTGTGAGATTTACTTGGATCACAAAATCTTGAAGTATATTTTCACTCAGAAGGAGCTGAATATGAGGCAAAGGAGATGGATAGAGTTAATCAAGGATTATGACCTTGACATTCACTATCACCCCGGCAAAGCCAATGTGGTAGCGGATGCTCGTAGCAAATTGCCGTGTAGGCTAAACACTATGATCAAGGATAAGCAACCAAGTTTGTATGAGGAGTTGGAGCAGTTCAGGACTGAGCTAGTTAGCAAAGGATTCTTAGCTAGCATTGAACTTCAATCCACGTTGATTAGCCAAATCAAGGAAGCCCAGAAGGGAAATGAAAGTATCGACGGAATCAAACGTCGTATTGGTACAGGGAAGGTACCTGGATTTACTAAAGACGAAGAAGGAGTTCTGTGGTACAAAGGCCGTATCTGTGTGCAGCAGATTCGGAGCTGAAGCAAGTTATCATGCAAGAAGCTCATGATACTCTTTATTCTATCCACCCTAGAGGAACGAAGATGTATCAAGATTTGAAAGAGCAATTTTGGTGGAACAAGATGAAGAGAGAAATCAGGAGCTACATCGCCAAGTGTGATATCTGTCAGAGCGTCAAAGCGGAACATCAGAGACCCGCAGGACTATTGCAACCATTGCAGATTCTGGAATGGAAATGGGATTCCGTCGGAATGAACTTTATCACCGGTTTGCCTACTTCTAGTAGGGGAAATGACTCAATCTGGGTCATCGTTGATAGACTGTCCAAAGTAGCTCACTTTATACATGTCAAGACAACCTACCAGAGTTTGAAGCTAGCAGAGTTGCACATTGCCATAATTGTTAGTCTGCATGGAACCCCCAAGACCATAGTGTCGGATCGAGGAACCCAATTTACCTTGAGATTTTGACAGAAAGTCCAAGAAGGATTAGGAACCAAGTTGAATTTCAGCACCGCTTGTCACCCGCAAACTGGCGGTCAGACTGAAGGAGTCAACCAAATCTTAGAAGATATGTTGAGAGCTTGTGTGTTAGAATATGGATCAAAATGGGAAGATTGCCTACCTTTCGCAGAATTCTCATATAACAACAGTTATCAAGCTTGTTTGCAAATGGCACCATTTGAATTCCTATACGGAAGAAAGTGTCGTACCCCTTTGAATTGGTCGCAAGTAGGAGAGAGTCGGATCTTTGGACCCCGACATTCTCCGAGAAGCTGAAGAGAAGGTTCACAAAGTCCGTGAGCACCTCAAGACCGCCCAATCCAGACAGAAGAGTTATGCTGACAAGAAAAGGAGAGACCTGACTTTCAATGTCAGAGATTTTGTATATCTCAAGGTTTCACCATTCAAGGGAACCCAGCATTTTAGTCTGAAAGGAAACCTAGCCCCCAGATATATCGGACCCTTCAAAATTATGAACCATCGAGGAAAGTATCGTATCAACTGGAACTGCCTGAAGAGATGTCAACCGTCCACAATGTGTTCCATATCTCGTTACTTTGCAAATGCTTAGAAGTGCTGGACAAGACCGAAGTTTTCAAAAATATTGATCACCGAGCTGTTGATATCAACAAGGACCTGACGTATCGTGAAGTGCCCATCCGTATCTTGGACGAAGCCTACAGAACCACTAGGACTAGGAGTATCAAGTTTCTCAAGATCTAATGGAGCAACCATACCGAAGAGGAAGCCACTTGGGAGCGAGAAGATTACATTAGGACTGAGTTCCCAGATCTCTTTAGTTCCTAGTTTTCTTTCTTAAATCTCAGGACGAGATTTTGTTTAAGGGGGGAAGGTTTGTAACATCACAAAACTTTAATCCAAGTGATCAAGATCAAATCTACCCAATTTAGGGTTAACAAAAACTTTTCCATTTAAAAATCTTTAAGCATTCATATGTGTGTGCATTTCAAATAGGAGTTGTTTTGAATTGCCATGTTGGAATGATCCATTGGTTGTAAAATGATTCTAAGGTGAATTACACATCATCTAGATCATTCCCAAACAAATCCCAAAGAAAAAGAAATAAAAAAGAATAAAATAAGGAAATGGTCATTTGTGCCATTTTAACTAACTAGGACACTTCGGCTATTCCTAGCACTCAAATCCTAACAGAAACAATTGTGGTTCTTTGCACCCCTTGCTAGTACAAGTAGTGATGTACCAATGCCCACTTTGTTTCATCCCAAAAACTTTCAAACACTAATTTTAAATGGCATTTGAAAATTGAATCTAGTTCATATGTCTAGATACCACTTTCTCAAAAACCACTCAAATGAACTCCATTTCAAAATCCCAAGCAAACCTAGATGCTTAAGCATAAGATGAACCACTCCACCAAAAATCTTCCAAAAATTCAAATATTTTCTTCATGCGGCCATTGGGTCAAACACTTAGTGAGCACTAATCAAACTGCCTAACTATTACTGTTTTAAAGCAGTAATCCAAATGCCACTAAGGCCTAAAACCTCTCCCCTTGTCTCCCTAGTACCAACCATGCCATCAAGAGGCTACACCTTAGCCGTTTGCTGTAACATCCCAATTTCAGCAACCCTGATTAGTTGTCCAGAATGCAAAAATCAGGGGGAACAAAAACTTTTTCTTGTTAAGTGATGAAGTGTTTGATTGTTGTTGGATATGCTTATGATGGTGTATTAGAAGATATACTCCTTACCTCAACCCCAGCTGACAAAAGCTACTTCCCAAAACTGTCTTGGCTTAATTTCCATATTCTCAAATGTTTTGGCATTTCAAAAACAAGAGCCAAGATGTTTATGAAACCAAAACTAATTTAGTAGCTTCTATTGACAAAACTATGGAGAGATATAGAATACTATCTCCGTATGTTTTCAAGACAGAACCTTCAACTACTCTTACCTCTAGGATCTCCAAAACCATTTAGTAAGCTTTTGGACTCTACTCTTGGTAGAGATATCAAGGACTCTCATCTTATTCAAAATCCAACCTTTTCAAAATACCCATCCTTACCTCAAGCTAAGCTTGGTGGTAACCCTAGTAGTAGATGATGTGTTTGTAAGATGAGTTGCCTTGATCTGTTGTTTGACTTGATTGCTTAGAAGTAGTATGAGCTACTCTAGGAGATCATCACTAGGATCAAGGTGTTTCCAAATCAACACACCCTAAGCAAGAAGACCAATCTAGATATGATCCCTAGCTACTAGGTGATCATCTAACACCTCTAACCAGACCCCTTCTGAAGTGATCCCTTCAAGAAGTTTCCAAGTCAATGAAGACCAGTACCAAGCAAGGATCCCTCCTACTAAATCTACACTTCAAAATAATCCACTTGATGATGCTTGGGTACCTTGCAGCCCATCAAACATATCTGATCTCATGCTCTAGTCAAAAACCCAAAATCTGCCAAATTTGGCAAAGTCTGGAATCTGTTTCAACATCACCTTTTTGGGTGTCTCCCTTTCTCAACCCTTGTGCATTTTTGGAAATGCATCTGAACCATCTTGTTAACCATCCTATGGAATACCAAGGACCACTCTTGCCCTTGGTTATATCATCCTCCTACCCACTTGTTCTTGATGGTTTTGTAGGCAAGAAAATAACCATTCCTGCAAATCTAGTCAACATGCCTACTTTGATAGAAGCTCACACCACCATCCCACCTTCTATGGACCAAATCTTTGAATGGTTATGTTATACTCATATAGGTCTATCAATATCCACTTCACTTGTTCCAAGTGGATACTTGTGCTTCTTAAACCCACAAGGTTTTGATGGCTAGTTGATAACCTGCTTTGGCAGGCTTATTTTATTCAAAGTTTGAAAGCCTGTCTTGATGCGCTCAAGCAGGATCAAGCTCAAACACCTACACCCTTGAAATCTAAATCACTTGGTCTAACTAACCATCTATCCCATGCCCCAAGGGGAGATCTGAACTCCAAGATACAACTAGGTTTTGATGGTATGAAATTAACATCACCGTAGCCCCTTACTCTAGGGTATCCACCAAAATCAACTTGGATTCTCCAATCCCAAGGTTTCAAATACTTGCTACACCTTGTCTACACCATCTACCTTGATCATCAAGATTTATCAAATTTTATCCATAATTATTATGGCTCCAAATCTAATTAATCTCTTTAATAGTCAAAATCTCTAAAGCACCTTTTCTAAAGGAAGGTTTGGTTTTTGCCAAAACACTTCCCCAACTCTAAGCACTTTTGAGTCCTATATATCTTACCCTATCATCCAACTTCAAAAATAAATATTTTTGAAGAACTTTAATAATTCTTTTTGCCCTTTTTCCTAAATGGCAGAAACAACAAAATAATTGTTTTAAATACTTTTAAGCCCCAATAAATCTTGGGAAAATTCCCCTAAGTGTGTATTCACATTTGGGACCATCTCACCTCGAAAACCAATCTTTTCCAATGTAAATCCTTCCAATGATCTTCTATAAACTACTTCTGCACTTTTTAAATAAATAGATTTAAGTGGACTAAAAATCCTCAGAAAAATACCAAATAATTCCTGGAGGTTTGTCTTGACCCCATCTACCCACCAGTACCATCTACCCAGCTTGTCCAATGCAGGTTTTTAGACTTTCTTCATAACCCTCTATTTAGTCAAAATTGCCAAGGAGACAAATCCACAAACCAAAAAAATCCCAAAACCTTACCCACCTGGTCAAGCAAGCTTCCCCAGCACAAATCACACCCCTGGTCATGATCCCTATAGCTGCACTGTAGCACTCCCTCTCCCCTTGTCTTTTGCTCTTAGAAGATCCCCCTAGTCCCCTTTTTAAATTATACTCATTTTGTCAATACATATCTGTTGGTATCATGTTTTTACAATGGTACCATACATAATATGGTCTTGCTCCAAAATTCATCTCTTAGGTAGTTTCTAGACTATAAATCCTAAGGGATTTTCATCCCCTTCTCCAAGACCATCTCAACCTCCTAAATCCAATCCTCTCTAAAACTACTGAACCTTAATTGGAGTTTATTCAGTTGCTTGTTTTCTGAATGGTAGTGGTGATTGTATGCCTTGTTTTGATTGTGCCCTTCTTGTTTGTTTGCATGTATTCCCTAGCAACGATAGTTGCGATCATATCGGAGAGCAGAAGAACATGGTTTTTCTGGGTTATTATGGTTTTCTAAGAAGAAGTCCAATGACATATTGCCATATTGTTGATCATCAGGCAAGCCACCTTCTTGCTCATAAGCCTTGGCCTACTATTTTACTTATGCATGTTTTGTCTACTATTTGTGAAACTTCATTGTTTTATTATTTGTTGATGTATATACGGTAGTTGTTTGGCTCCTCCGAACTATTACACTTCTGTACTATTAAGTACAACCCCCTTGGTGATACCTACTTGTCCCTAGTAGAATAGATGGTGCATATCCACCATACCCCTTTGGAGACCCTGTTTTAGCCAAAGAAAAGCTAGAGGATGGGAAGACCCCGGAAAAAGTTTTACCAAAGGTTTCTGATAAATCCTTGGTGAGGTGGGACCTCCCAAGAGTTGTTGAGAAAGAAAAAGGTTTTGTTTTACAAAATGCTGGAGGAAAACCAGAGGAAAAAGGTTTACGAAAACGCACCCGATTCTTTGCAGTTTAGCTATAACACCTTAACCCGTGCAACCACATTACTCTGATATGGGACAGGGCTGGATTTGATGTTTGTCTATTCTGGTATAAGCTGCCTCGCAACAACTACAGGGGACCAAAAATCCCTGGAGGGTGGGCCTTCTCACATAAAGGGTCCATGTGGGACATCGACCTAGAGAAGGAACAAAGGGCCTCCACACCTCCACGCGTTACTATGAGCCCCTCATTGAAAGCGCAACACGTGGGACGTGCAAAATGTGCTCCGGTTGGTCCTAGGTACCCGACATCCCGGTGTTGAGGGGAACAACACTCATAGGGTAGGCACTTATATTGGAGTGGGCATCCGGAGAGTCTTGATCAGTTACTCGACCCACGATCGGTGAAGATCAGGGTAGTGTACCTGGATGGTATGGGTAAAGTGCTCAACCTCTGCAGAGTGTAAATCTATTCGAATAGCCGTGTCCGCGGTTAAGGACGGGTTGGAAAAACTTTGTAGAACGGTGCTGGCTTTGTTTTCATAAAGGATTTCAAAAAAGCAAAAGCTTTGAAAATATTTTGACCATGGGATGGTCGAAAAGGAGAAAGGTTTTGACCATGGGATGGTCGGAAAGGATCCCTGTTATGACCATGGGATGTTCTGGGAGGGATGGAAGGAGTTTGGTCGTGGGACGACTAGGAGAAGGAAACAAATGGGTGACCCAGTCCTAATGTTTAAAAATGGTTTCCAAAATGCTTACAAAAGTTTTTAACAAAGATATGTAGATGCTATATCTACAAGAGAAACTATTTAAGAAAAGAACCTCCTTTGTAGCCCACCTACTGCCACAGCTATATTGCATATCCTCTTGTTTTATTACTCTATTAAGGTGGTTTGCAAGAAGATTCAAAGTACCCACTAGCATTGTCCTTGGCTATTAACATGGTCAGATATCGAGAAGAAGGTGAAGTGGACGACTATGCGAGCTAGGACATTCTTCCAGTCAGTTGCCTGTAGGTTAAGGCACGGATCGGGCTCTTCGCTTGAGGAAGTTCCGCTGATGATTATTGGTGTAGCCATAACGGCATGTATGGTAGTCTTGTAATTCGGTATACTCTCAGATGTTGTAATGATATTTGTCGATTATGTGCCGCGACTAACTGATCATGGGATCGTGGTTGTATGCATAACAGGGATTCTCAAAGGATTAATCCGAGGACCCACAGACTTGGTATCAGAGCCATCATGATTGTAGGAGAACCTTAGTTAGCATGGTCGTTAGACAGGAACCTTATTTTGAAAACCCCGGCTTTCGAAAACTGATTCTCAGGAGTTTCAGAAAGTTCTACTTCTTCTCTTACTCTAAGTAAATGCTTTCAAAAATGGTTTCCTCTGACTCTCGTCCCAACTTCAAACCTGCGAATTTTAAATAACTAGGATCTAGAACCCGGTGAAGACAATGAGAACAAGATGAAGACAAGCAACTTCCAGCAAACACAAGGAGACTACAATATCACTCTACCAGCGGAATCCGCATAATCAGAAGACCTCACGTGTTGCACTACCAAGAAGCGCCCAAGATACGATGAAGGATTTATCGGCCAGACAGTGACTCCGACCTGAAGAAAGATGAGATCTAAGGTCAACAGTCCTAAGGATAGGATTCCCCTACATCGCGAGTAGTTAACTCCTTGGTCCCTAGCATTGACCGTGTTTGCTTGCCTAAGTGCATCCTGTGTTGCTTGATGTGTGATGTGTGCCGAGAACATTGTGACTCTCTCGCTTTGTTCACCTTGTTTGCAATGTTCTAGTTTGCTTTGACCTCCTTAAAAATGTGACTCGAGGAGTGATAACCCACCTAATAGCTCAGGAAACCCCTGTGTTAGATGTCGGTAGTGAGACCCAGACTAACCTTGAGAGTATATGAGAGGAAGAGCATCGCAAGAACCAGGAGTTCGACATCGTCAAGTCCGAATCAACTCGAAGATTTCACCTCAGCAGGACGGCACACCTCGTCAAATTCACCTCGCAAGACACGTCAATGGCACCACACTCCTTCGTTCCTCAGTCTACTACAGCCAGAATCCCGTTGAAGACGGAAGTCGATCACCGAAGGATCCTCAATATCCACAATAAACCACTCGATGAACAAACCAAGACAAGAAGTGAAGACCTAACCACATTAACCTTTAGTGTATTAGAGCTTCTGACCGCCTCAGGAGACTAACTAATCTAGTCGACCCTACCCAAACCAACGGGCTCCTCCCTAGAAGGTCAGAATGACCCCTGAAGCCATATGATAAGGAAGCGTGAAGACAACGAGTCCACTCTGCCCTACATCAGAAGCAACACAAGAAAAGCAAATGATGACCGTTTACCCGACGTTGACTGTTTCAACCCTGAGTAACTACTAGCAAGAAGAGTCGTAAACTTACCCTGAGCAAACTCCCTAAAGGCTTCGTTAGGAAACTAGCCCCGCCAAGGTTGATAAAATAAGGCGTCACTCGAAGACCCTAGCTCAAGACTCCGGGAAGATACAGCCTCCCGCTAACAGCAAGTCAGCCTTCCAAGACAGAAGATCCACACCTGTCTTGATGAACCTTAGTGAAGCTCTAAGGCGGAAAGACTGCGCCTTTCCACTCAATCCTTAGAAGACTGTCTACAGGAGGATACTTCAGAAGAGATCTTCGGATACATCGTCATTCCGCCAAGAAACAACCCGTGAGTTATCCAATGAGAAACTAATTGAAGATTCTACGAAATCCCTCCGCTACCTCAGCTGAAGACCCACCTGAAGGATCGCAGGATCGCTAACCGCTCAGTTCCCAATCACTTAGAGGACGTGAAAACTCCAATGGCTCCAACAGACTAAGTAGGAGTAATCGTAGTATATAAGCCCCATAGGACCTACCCTCGTGGACATCATCGGAAGGTTCCAACTCTAGGAGAAAGAGTGACGACAGTCTTCAGGACATCAATCTACGACTCCAAGAAGGAAGAACTATGTCAACTCTCCGGTCTACCCCAGTTTAATCCTAAGGAGGAAAGACTGCGTCTTTCCCACAAAAATAGAGTAACCCTTCACCAGAAGCAAATCCAGGAGTTTCAACCGTAAGATCTTTAATTAGGATACGCTACACCCCCAAGGTAGAGTAGTACACTAGGCCGTAGATTTTATCCTCCGATGAGTACTCCGTGAAGTTCAGCATCGAGCTAGTCTGCCCAGTCTAAGACCTCGATGATATAGAGTCCGGGAGGAAAAGAAGGTCATCTCTCAAAATCAAGACTGGACTCTGCTCAACTCTCAGTGCATCCTCGAAGACTGAAGCTCAACTTCATCTACAGGGTAACCACTTTCAAAGACGGAGTCCGTAACATAGCACGCTTGAAACCAGTAGCGCTAACCTTGACTCAAAATCCCCTAACTCTACTCTCCTGAATCTCAGGACGAGATTCTTTTAAGGGGGAAAGATCTGTAACATCCCAATTTCAGCAACCCTGATTAGTTGTCCAGAATGCAAAAAATCAGGGGGAACAAAAACTTTTTCTTGTTAAGTGCTGAAGTGTTTGATTGTTGTTGGATGTGCTTATGATGGTGTATTAGAAGATATACTCCTTACCTCAACCCCAGCTGACAAAAGCTACTTCCCAAAACTGTCTTGGCTTAATTTCCATATTCTCAAATGTTTTGGCATTTCAAAAACAAGAGCCAAGATGTTTATGAAACCAAAACTAATTTAGTAGCTTCTATTGACAAAACTATGGAGAGATATAGAATACTATCTCCGTATGTTTTCAAGACAGAACCTTCAACTACTCTTACCTCTAGGATCTCCAAAACCATTTAGTAAGCTTTTGGACTCTACTCTTGGTAGAGATATCAAGGACTCTCATCTTATTCAAAATCCAACCTTTTCAAAATACCCATCCTTACCTCAAGCTAAGCTTGGTGGTAACCCTAGTAGTAGATGATGTGTTTGTAAGATGAGTTGCCTTGATCTGTTGTTTGACTTGATTGCTTAGAAGTAGTATGAGCTACTCTAGGAGCTCATCACTAGGATCAAGGTGTTTCCAAATCAACACACCCTAAGCAAGAAGACCAATCTAGATATGATCCCTAGCTACTAGGTGATCATCTAACACCTCTAACCAGACCCCTTCTGAAGTGATCCCTTCAAGAAGTTTCCAAGTCAATGAAGACCAGTACCAAGCAAGGATCCCTCCTACTAAATATACACTTAAAAATAATCCACTTGATGATGCTTGGGTACCTTGCAGCCCATCAAACATATCTGATCTCATGCTCTAGTCAAAAACCCAAAATCTGCCAAATTTGGCAAAGTCTGGAATCTGTTTCAACATCACCTTTTTGGGTGTCTCCCTTTCTCAACCCTTGTGCATTTTTGGAAATGCATCTGAACCATCTTGTTAACCATCCTATGGAATACCAAGGCCCACTCTTTCCCTTGGTTATATCATCCTCCTACCCACTTGTTCTTGATGGTTTTGTAGGCAAGAAAATAACCATTCCTGCAAATCTAGTCAACATGCCTACTTTGATAGAAGCTCACACCACCATCCCACCTTCTATGGACCAACTCTTTGAATGGTTGTGTTATACTCATATAGGTCTATCAATATCCACTTCACTTGTTCCAAGTGGATACTTGTGCTTCTTAAACCCACAAGGTTTTGATGGCTAGTTGATAACCTGCTTTGGCGGGCTTATTTTATTCAAAGTTTGAAAGCCTGTCTTGATGAGCTCAAGTAGGATCAAGCTCAAAAACATACACCCTTGAAATATAAATCACTTGGTCTAACTAACCATCTATCCCATGCCCTAAGGGGAGATCTGAACTCCAAGATACAACCAGGTTTTGATGGTATGAAATTAACATCACCCTAGACCCTTACTCTAGGGTATCCCACCAAAATCAACTTGGATTCTCCAATTCCAAGGTTGCAAATGCTTGATACACCTTTTCTACACCATCTAACTTGATCATCAAGATTTATAAAATTTTATCCATAATTATTATGGTTCCAAATCTAATTAATCTCTTTAATAGTCAAAATCTCTAAAGCACCTTTTCTAAAGGAAGGTTTGGTTTTTGCCAAAAAAATTCCCCAACTCTAAGCACTTTTGAGTCCTATATATCTTACCCTATCATCCAACTTCAAAAATAAATATTTTTGAAGAACTTTAATAATTCTTTTTGCCCTTTTTACTAAATGGCAGAAACAACAAAATAATTGTTTTAAATACTTTTAGCCCCAATAAATCTTGGGAAAATTCCCCTAAGTGTGTATTCACATTTGGGACCATCTAACCTCGAAAACCAATCATGTCCAATGTATATCCTTCCAATGATCTTCTATAAACTACTTCTGCACTTTCTAAATAAATAGATTTAAGTGGACTAAAAATCCTCAGAAAAATCCCAAATAATTCCTGGAGGTGTGTCTTGACCCCATCTACCCACCAGTACCATCTCCCCATCTTGTACAATGCAGGTTTTTAGACTTTCTTCATAACCCTCTATTTGGTCAAAATTGCCAAGGAGACAAATCCACAAATCAAAAAACCCCAAAACCTTACCCACCTGGTCAAGCAAGCTTCCCCAGCACAAATCACACCCCTGGTCGTGATCCCTATAGCTACACTGTAGCACTCCCTCTCCCCTTGTCTTTAGCTCTTGGAAGAAAGAGAGGAGAAGATCTTGTCATTAATGGGTATCCTCCCCTATCTCACAAACAGCAGCCATCCTCTCCCCTGTCCACTCATTTGGCGTGTACCTGCACCCACAGTCGTCCCCTACCCTACATGTCAGCTTCCCATGACTTGACCCAAGTCCTCTCTCTCTCTCTTTTTCTTCATATACCCGAGGCTAGAGAGAGAGTGGTCCAATCCCTCCCCCTGTCCCTTGCAGCCTGGCAAAGGCCTCTCACCCATCCCCCACTCCCTCTCCACGAATCAGCTGTTGTTGCCCTTCCCCGATGTCCAAAATGGACTCGGTGCATCTAGACCACCCCCTCCCTAGAATATAAGGCATCTGGCCACCACAGTGCCCCTCTCTCGACTCATTTGCTCCCTCTCCCTCTTACTCGACCTACCCCAGCACCCCTCTTTATCCTATGCTCCGTCCTGGCCCTAAGAAGGAAATAGGAGAGCTCTCGGGCTCCCTCAAAGATCCGAGCGTAGCTCCCTCCTCACTGCTTTTTCCCCTCTGCAGGTCATCCTCCGGTGTTCTCCTACCTCCCCTAACTCTCCCCCTGTCTCTGTTTTGCCCAGGACCGTCCCAGTTGACACCGGTAGAGGCATCTCGAGCGCACCCCGACGTGGTGAAACCTCCTTGCGCGGATCTGCACCAAACGGGGCCTTTCCGCCCCTCGTCGAGGTCGCGTCGCGCACCGCTTCTCCTCCGCCGCCTACCCGACACCGACGAGCCCCTAGGTGAGCGCCTCTGCAACCGCCACTCCCCTGCTAGGGTTTTCTCACCTGTCCGCGTGTCGGGAGGAGGACGACGCCCCGGGGCCGTCGATCGTCATTTGATCGAATGGCCCTCAGCGCAAGTTACTGCTTCGGCCTCCCCGGCCCACTGACCAGTGCGCTCCACCCCGGGGAGTTTTGAACTCATCTCCCGCCCGCGCCGTGGCGCTTAATGGGCCAGCCCGAAGCAGTGTTTCTAGGTCCGGTCAATTCTGGCCCAGATCACCCTAGTCCCCTTATTAAATTATACTCATTTTGTCCAGACCCAGATTTCGACCATCATTATAAATCATTTTGAAAATGGAAACCAGCTCCAATTTCCTATATCTAAATTCCCTAGGGCTACCGAATGTTTACTTTAACAAGCAGTACCTTTGGATTCCTCAATAATGGCCCATACTAATTATAATAAATCTTCTACTAAAATGTATTTTATTCTACTATAAATAATTTCCTGTGAGTTTCACAACTCCAAATGGGGTAAACCCAAGTGCCCCTGGTAGGTACTGCATGTACCTACCTCATGACCTTGGCCTCAATCCAAGTGGGCCTTTTGTTCTCCTGTAACAAAAATAACAAAAACAGGGCATTTCTGCCTTTAAGATTTTCTCTGGGCCAAGTTAAAATAGTTACTGACCCAAAACCAACTCTCTGAGTTCCTAAAACATAATATCTACCAAAATCCAGGAGCTCACCATTTATTGGCCTTCTGATGAATTTTAATGAATTAAACATTTCGGTCTATAGTGTTTCCACTAGAAAAATCACTACAGGAGTTTCCCAACTCCAATTTGGGTGATCTCAATTTCTGCAGAAAGGTATTCTAAATGCCTACAATGTTCCCTTGGAATCAACTCAAAAGCCTCTGTAGAATTAATCCGGTTAAAAAGACAAATTTTCCACAGAACTGCCTTTGATAATTTCCTGAGGGCATTCTGTTAATTATGTTGGAGTGATTCCAACCCTCGGTGAACAAGTACTTTAAGACCTACCTAACCATCCAATGAAATAATATTTGGTGCTCCAGAACTTTTCTGGTGAATTATTTCCTAATACTAGAGCCTTTAGCACTAGAATATTCATAAGTATTTCAAGAAAAGTGAAAAAATAGTGAAACCACTTTTGTTGATTTCATATTATCAATACCTATCTATTGGTATCATGTTTTTACAATGGTACCATATAGAATATGGTCTTGCTCCAAAATCCATCTCTTAGGTAGTTTCTAGTCTATAAATCCTAAGGGATTTTCATCCCCTTCTCCAAGACCATCTCAACCTCCTAAATCCAATCCTCTCTAAAACTACTAAACCTTAATTGGATTTTATTCAATTGCTTGTTTGCTGAATGGTAGTGGTGATTGTATGCCTTGTTTTGATTATGCCCTTCTTGTTTGTTTGCATGTATTCCCTATCAACGATAGTTGCGATCATATCGGAGAGCAAAAGAACATGGTTTTTCTGGGTTATTATGGTTTTTCTAAGAAGAAGTCCAGGGACATATTGCCATATTGCTGATCATCAGGCAAGCCACCTTCTTGCTCATAAGCCTTGTCCTACTATTTTACTTATGCATGTTTTGTCTACTATTTGTGAAACTGCATTGTTTTATTATTTGTTGATGTATATATGGTAGTGGTTTCGCTCCTCTGAACTATTACACTTATGTACTATTAAGTACAACCCCCTTGGTGATACCTACTTATCCCTAGTAGAATAGATGGTGCATATCCACCATACCCCTTTGGAGACCCTGTTTTAGCCAAAGAAAAGATAGAGGATGGGAAGACCCCGAAAAAAGTTTTACCAAAGGTTTCTTATAAAACCTTGGTGAGGTGGGACCTCCCAAGAGTTGTTGAGAAAGAAAAAGGTTTTGTTTTTACCAAATGCTGGAGGAAAACCGGAGGGAAAAGGTTTACGAAAACGCACCCGGTTCTTTGCAGTTTAGCTATAACAACTTAACCCGTGCAACCACATTACTCTGATATGGGACAGGGCTGGATTTGATGTTTGTCTATTCTGGTATAAGCTGCCTCGCAACAACTACAGGGGACCAAAAATCCCTGGAGGGTGGGCCTTCTCACGTAAAGGGTCCATGTGGGACATCAACCTGGAGAAGGAAAAAAGGGCATGCGCGCCTCCACGTGTTACTATGAGCCCCTCATTGAAAGCACAACACATGGGACGTGCAAAATGCGCTCCAGTTGGTCCTAGGTACCCGACGTCCCGGTGTTGAGGGGAACAACACTCATAGGGTAGGCACTTATATTGGAGTGGGCATCCGGAGAGTCTTGATCGGTTACTCGACCCACGATCGGTGAAGATCAGGATAGTGTTCTCGGATGGTGTGGGTAAAGTGCGCAACCTCTGCAGAATGTAAATCTATTCGAATAGCTGTGTCCACGGTTAAGGACGGGTTAGACAAACTTCTGTAGAGCGGTGCTGGTTTTGTTTTCAAAAAGGATTTCGAATAAGCAAAAGCTTTGAAAATATTTTGACCATGGGATGGTCGAAAAGGAGAAAGGTTTTGACCATGGGATGGTCGGAAAGGATCCCTGTTATGACCATGGGATGGTCAGAGAGGGATGGAAGGAGTTTGGTCGTGGGACGACCGGGAGAAGGAAACAAATGGGTGACCCAAACCTAATGTTTAAAAATGGTTTCCAAAATGCTTACAAAAGTTTTCAACAAAGATATGTAGATGCTATATCTACAAGAGAAACTATTTAAGAAAAGAACCTCCTTTGGAGCCCACCTACTGCCACAGCTATATTGCATATCCTCTTGTTTTATTACTCTATTAAGGTGGTTTGGGAGTACATTCAAAGTACTCACTGACATTCTCCCTGGCTATTAATATGGTCAGATATCGAGAAGAAGGTGAAGTGGACGACTATGCGAGCTAGGATGTTTTTCCAGTCAGTTGCTTGTAGGTTAAGGCATGGATCGGGCTCTTCGCTTGACGATGTTCCGCTGATGATTATTGGTGTAGCCATAACGGCATGTATGGAAGTCTTGGGATGTTGTAATGATACTTCTCGGTTATGTGTCGCGACTAACTGATCATGGGATCGTGGTTGTATGCATAACAGGGATTCTCGGAGGATTAATCCGGGGGACCCACATTTGCAGCAGTGTCACGCCACCTGAGCGCCATGCTCGCCGGTCGAGCATGGACAACTCCCAGCCGACCGCCCCTCCCTCTCTCGCCATGTCTAGGAGATAGACCGGACCACATCGCGACTCCATGCCCCTTCCCCAAGCCCAGCCATGCACTGGACCACCTCAGCGCCGCGCCGCCCTTTCTCTCTGCGTGCAGCCAGAGCGCGATCGCCGCCAGCACGCCTCTCCGCCATCAACCCAGCACCCCGCCAGACATGGTCGTGCACTACCGCGCGACCCACAGTCGCCTGGAGCCGCGTCGAGCACTGCCTCTATCTCCCAGAGCGCGGGAAGCCCCCCGGCCATTAGGCACCGCCCCTAGCCGCTCCATTGCACCATAGCTGACCGCCAGCAGACCGCCCACCGTCCACCTATCTCGCCCACACCGGTAGCCCCCTGTTTCGCCGTCACCGACGAGCCACACCCATGCGTCACTCCCTCACCGTCGTGCCTGTATAAGGAGGCCACCCCGGCACCATTTCTTCATACCATCTCACTCCCCTCTCTCCACTGACCATTTTCCCTCTCTCGCCAGAGCCGCTCGAGCCGTCGTTCGCCGGAATTGCACCGGAGGTAGCCGTTGTAGAGGAGGAGAAGTCCCCGTCGATTTCGTCCACCTCAGCCCCTGCTGCGACCTCGCCTGAGTCCGCCGTTGTCCACCAGTTCGTTTGCCTACCTCGCCGCACTAGCTGGAGCCCTGGTACATCCCTAGTAGACCCCCACCGGCTGTTTAGGGTTCAGTCTCGCCGGCGACGAGTCCGTCGTCGACGACGACCGTGAGCCGTCGATCTGTGTTCTAATCGTAGCGCCCAGATCGTCCCGTACCGCTTCGGGTTTTAAATGTCGCTGATATGTGGGACCGGCCTATCAGTTGCCCCCTGCGCCGCGGAGTGCCACTGGGCCAGCCCAATTACTTTCCTGCGTTGACCCAGTAATTCAAATTAGGATTTTTCTATTTAGATTTAGAATCAATTATGTCCCTTAGTTTAAAAATCAATTCAGAGAGTTTTACAAATCCAAATTGAGTGATTCTAATTTTGTTGGAAATGCAATTAAAAACTCTAACCAAGCCCGTTGGATTTAAATCAATTAGAGTTAGAGATCTCTCCTAGTAAAAATAACAAGACAGAAGCTTTTGCACATTCAAACATTTTTATAAAATCAACCATAATAGCTTTTGAGTTGATTCCAACTCTCAAAAATCACATTTAACCATAACTATCTGAATATGTAATAATATTAAGGTTTGCATGCAGTGACTATGGACTAGTACCAAAATAATGCTATATAGGCATTTCTAGTCACTTTAAATCATTAATTATTAAACTTAAAGTTATTCAAATGTGATCCAACCCTTAAATCACATTCCCATATGTTAGAATATGTGGTGATGACATGTGTCCACATGATCCCATATTTTAAATGGAGAATATTAAATCTTAGTTATTTTCAATGAGTAGAAATTACTTTTCTCAAATAAAAAGAATGAAACTAGTTCATTAAACCTTGTGATGCTTGTGATGATATTAGATCATCCAATTGTGTGCCTTAGTGTGCTAAATAGACTAGTTAAGTATTGTTTGGTGATTGTGTATTCCGTATGTATTTATAGATGATAGTATCGACCAAGCTTTCGAGGAGGAGGAGTTCTACCAAGAGGAGGAGGAAGAAAACTTCAACCACTACACTACACAAGGCAAGCTAGCACTATACCAGTTAACCCTTGTAAGTTTTACTTGCAAGCCTAGAACTTCAAGTAAACTGAGCAGGCTATTTTTAGCAAGTATACTTAAGCTAGATAACCTAAGCAAGATGCATTAGGCATGCTTTGGTTATACCCTTTGACTTATACCTACTCCAAGTTTTATTTACAAGCTTTACTTTCTTTACTTTACCAAAGTCCTTTACTCGTTTAAAGGTAGCATAAAGAGTATAAAACTTGACCTATCTAGTTAGACTTAGATATCATTCTATGGCATGAGATTGAGGTTAGCATCCCACCTTAGTGAACACTCTAACTTAGTAGTTGGAATAAAACCCAAAACTTTATTCACTTTAGATGGGAATACTTGGTGAAAATGACTTGTGAAAACCTTGGAATGATGAGTCATTCTATTGAAGATGTTTTGACATGTGTTGAGAACCACAAATGGTTTATGATGATGAAAATGTTAAGGCATGAGCCTTAGCCCTTTTATAAAACTGATGCTTGGGTTCGGATGCGATACCATTCCAATTTTTATGGTACAACCACAATACCTGAGTTGGGTAAGGCTTAGCCGAAAGTTTATATGCATTAGTATTAGTTCCCTCACGGGAGAGGTTTGAGCTGAGGCTACCTCTCAATGTTGTCCACCTATGCAGTGCCCAAGATGAAAGATGGTCATGGTTGGGAGGCCATGCTCATAGGAGAGGTGCTTATACTAGGGTGTGTAAAGGAAAGGTTATGTTTGATTATCTGCATTCTAAGTATGATGATTCAGGGTTACCCCTCATAGATGTATCGAATCTTGTGGTGAAAGTGTACCACCTCTGCAGAGTGTTAAACTATTCGAATAGCCGCGTCCGCGGTTATGGACAGTTGGAGTGGCCATACTGTTCCGTTGTCAGATGTTTTCAAAACAACTTATGAAATGAATTGTGACTTGACTTGACCACAACAGAATTGTGACTTTGATAGTTAAGTTCCCACTTAGGTGTTTTCACATTTTTTTATCTTTCTTTGTTTCTGAACTCAGTTTAGGTTTCAAACTTAACTTTATAAGTAAACTTAGAGTTGGCATTCCGACTAGAACTATCTTACTTGTTAGTGATAGTTTGCGAGTACTTAAAGAGTACTCATGGCTTTGTCCCTGGCTATTCCTATGGCCAGACTATGAAGGAGATTACCAAGATGAAGGACAGCAGGATGGCTATGATAACTAGGACTATCTCCCAACGTCAGCATTGCCTCTGACTCTAGAGATGGACCCCACCACTACGCTATTTATTCTGCTGCTTGATTGTACTAATACTGGATCATGAGATCCTTATTTGTGTAAGACCTTATTATGGTTTGTAATGGATGAAGTACTGTGATATCCAATATGTTATGTCTCACAAAAAATGGTAATCTTGGGATTGCGATGTATGGCATAACAGGCATCTGGGATTAAAAATAAGGGTGTTGACAAAAAAACAATAGCAGAGAAATCTCATGCCATGCCACCTTGAGAAATACGATGAACAATCAAGAATGCCGATGCTTTATCATGTTTCTTGATGTTTGTAATATTATTCGACATCTTTTATTAGTATTCCTGTGTATTATTCTTGGTGTTTGTATGTATGTTATTCATATGTAATTGCTCTTCCTTTAGTCTATAAGTGGCCACGTTTAACACGCCTAGTTTCTCCTGGTGGGTGATCTTTCATGTATACCACCGTGTCACTGGCGGGCATAAGCGAAAAGGCGGACAGCCACTTAAGACCAGCATATTATATGGATAACAAGTGATGTCCTTTTAAGTTAAATGTGCACAAACAGTCACTTGGTAGGTACATGTGGACGTGTCCACCTATAAGTTGAGTTTACATGTGGTTTTTAGTCTAGCTCGGGGTTTACATACCTTACTCTCTTGAAAAAAAATCTTAGTCTTTCCCCTTGCGTCTCTTTCATAGCCCACGGAGGCCTCAAGTGGATCCATGGTTTGGATTGAAAAGTTAAGGAGCTCAAAGTGGGGTCTCTTGCCTTCATCATAGTTTTGACATATTTGTAGAAGCTCGTGATTTGAGATGCAAAATTGACGTGGCAACACAATTATTAGACCTCTGATGATTCTTTTATGAGATGCGAATTTATTTGAATTCTCTGACGCAAAAGAAATGCTTCTAGCCAATGGATTCTCTCTAATAAAAGGTACTTCTAACCAATATCAAAAGAAAATAACTATCAATAAATGATTAGTTGAAAGATCAAAGTCTATCGACTATACCGGTGAATAAGAGACACATTTTAACAAGACTTACATGTTCTACGTCATTAAAGGCTAAAGCATTAAGAGGAAAGTTACAAAAGATGTTGAATGTTTATTATATTTCAGCCAAATTCAATTTAGCACCATTTAAGGATATCAAATGAGTATCTTTGGCAAGAATAATCATGTTCCAAAGAATCAAGATTTGTTGAACGAGCCAAAAAAAAGAGTAGGACGATGAGCAATACTGCAAATTGTAGGCAAGCAGACTTGTGGGATGGCGAGATGTACGAGGAGTGGAATACAGCGCCCTAGCGCATGAAGGTGATTAAAGTATAACTGCTTGTGAGATACCTCAAAAGGTGTGCCATTGCAAATGACGCATCTATGGGCTTTAAATTTTTAGATCAGGCCAATGACCTAACAAGTCGACCTGGCCTATTCCCATCCAAAACCGGTGAACAATTTCAATGGTAGACACTGGCTATGCCTTGTGTTCCTATGGTCATCTTAGTTCACACATGTTGATAGTTGTACAATCATCGACACATTTCCTTTTTATCTTCTGTCACAACCATCAAGCGACGCATATGCATTCCTTGTTGAGTGTAACATCCCAGCATTAGAGCTTAGAAATAAGATGAGATGATGTGTGTGCATTGCATTCATGCATAGAAAATCTGGATAATTTTCGCGCTTTTAAACAAAACTTGTCAAAGTGATTGAAGCTTCTCTTAACTTAGTGGAACTGAAGTAGATCATCAAGTTGATTGCGATAAGTTTCAAATATGACCTTTGCTAAAACCTTATCATTGGGAAATATAATTTGATCTAAGGGTAGATCAAATGTAATAAAACTAAGTCACAACACACTACTTAATAAGGAGTACTTGATCTTCTAGAGATCATTACATGGTATTCCATACCACAAATCAAGGATGAATACTTAATATTCTAAAGAAGATATCAAGGTATTATCTACCACAAACCTTGAATACTCAATCAAGTATATAACTCCAAGTAAAGAAACATCATAACTAAATCTTGAGACACTTGATTGCCATAGTTATTCCTACCATGATCATCATGGTAGTTCTTAAATATTAACTCTTATCACAAATAGAGTAGAAAGAGAAGATGAGCTAAGAACATCCATCACATGCCCTTAGTGTCATGTTAATAGATGACAATCCTATTTAACTAAGTCCTAGAGACAATTGATCATCAAGGTTGAGTAATCAATTCCTGACCTAGAACTTATTGAATCTTAGCCTTGACCTATTATATTGACCTTCCAAAGACCTTAAGTATATTTATAAGAAGGAACCAGTTATGGTAGGATGTGCCATAATCAATGGAATGTGATCCTTAGTGGAGATCAAACCATCTAATGTTGGAGGAGATAGCTCACTCATGAGTAAACTAGAAGAAGCACCAAAATCCAAGAGTTAAGCTAGTGACCATGAAGCTATGAGAAAGCTAGTAGTATTAGAGTATCCAATGGTAATCCTGTTAAGCCAAGTAGGTATAAACCTAAAGTAAGTTTCCTTAACAGGATAAGCCTTATAGAGAGACTAGTACAAGTCTACTACTTAGTGTTAATGGATCTTGATCTGTCAATTAGAAGCCCAAGCTTGGCTTGATCAAAGGATGGTGGTCATTAATCTCAAGTCACTTGAGAATAGTTGACTATATGATGAAGAAGTGTTGTGAGTATACCAAATTAGGCAAAACCCTAGTAAGCTAAATCATCTAGTTTGATCCTAAGAAGTCAAGCTAGAGTATGATGAAATATAACATAAGTTGTATGGAGTAGTTGAAGGCATAGTAGTTTAACCAAGTTAATACAAGAACAAACTTGTATTATGGGAGTAGTACCATATCTCTTCTAGAGGATTGATATCACATGTGGTATATAGAGAGAACTATAATCTTGCAAGCATTGGTGGCAGTTGCAAGATGGAATTAAAGGAATTAATAGATGGAGTCAGAAGTAGCTGCATTGATGGATTAATCAAGGGTAGTTAAGGAGTGCAAGTTATGCAGTAAAGGAAGAATGTTAGGAGAGTGGGTTAAGGAAGTCAGAACTAACCAGATGAATGACTTCCTCAAGAGTAGTTTGGAAATGGAAGCTACATACTAGGAGAAGAATGAAGAAGGAGTAATGTTGAAGTGACATGACCATGTCATCATATGATGATTAATATGGTGGAGTCCGATAATTAACGTATTCAGTAAGATGTGATCTTTGTGAAAAGATAAGAGAGATGTATAGAGTATATTTAGGAAAGGAATTCCTTATCTAAAGTTAACCTTAGTGAGGTATTAAGGTAAGGATTCTTTAGAAGCCTTAACCAAGATCATATCAAGCCATGACAAGACCATGTCTACTTCATTATTCAAAACCCTAGAATCAAATGGATAGTGGAACCATTTCCTATTCCGAGGTAACCATTGAACAATACCTCTTGGACAATTAAAGCTTCCAAGAGATAATTAGAGAACCAAATGAGTGTTTATAGATGGAAGCCTTGTCCACCTTATTGTCTTAAATCATAATAAAGACCTAGTCTCATATACTATCAAGATCACTTTAGTAAAGTAATCTCAATAGCTCACTCTAAGATGATTTATTATCCCTGGTCACAAAACATGATGGCAATATGTCTTAGCCTTAATATTCATCCATATCTATAATTGAATATGAGTTATTAAATCCTCTCAAAACCCATATACCTACATTTGAATAAATGTAACATCCCAAAACTTTAATCCAAGCTTATCAAGATCAAATCAATCAAATTTGGGGTTAACAAAAACTTTTCCAAAGTTAATATGAAAGCATTCATATATGTGTGCATTTAATTTAGGAGTTGTTTGAATTGCCATGATTGAGTGATCCAATGCTTGTAAAATGTTTCTTAGGTGATTTAAACATCATTTCATCATTCCCAAACTTTTCCTAAAGAAAATCAAATCAACAAGAATTAAAAAGGAGGAATGGTCATTTTGGCAAATTTAACTCTCATGCCTACTTTGGCTATTCCTAGTACTCAAAACTTAACAGAAACAATTCATGATCTTTGCACCCCTTGCTAGTACACATAATGAGGTACCAAGGCCCACCTTTTGATCTGCTAAAAACATTCTGTAAACTAATTTAAATGACAGTTTAAAATTGAATCTAATGCATATGCATAGATCACCCCTATTTCAAAACCCATCTTTTTGAGCTCCACTTTCAAAACGCTTGCAACCAGAGACTACCTATCACTAGGGGAGATCACTCAAAAATTTTGAACTCAAAATTCAAAAGAATTTTCATGCGGCCATTTCATCAAACACATGGCAGACAGAATCAAACACAAATAGCTAGCTCACTGTTTCTACAGGGTTTTGCCACCCAATTGACCATAAAACACTCCCTCTGTCTCCACTTGATCAAACCATGCCATTACCACCCCATCCCCAACACCCTAGTGGCAAGGCCAAGCCATGCCGAGCACCAACTCGCCGGCCAACCTTGCTCTCACCCCAGCAGACCACCTCCCCCTCTCTCTCCATGTCTAGGAGGTAGCCAGCACCTCATCGCTGCCCACTGTCCCCTGCCCGAGCCAAGCCCCGAAGTGGAGCACAGAGGAGAGCCTGCGCCCAGTGCCACCGCACCATGCTGAGCGCACGCTAGAGCGCCGCACCCGGCACGCGTGCACAAGCCGCCGCTCGACTGCAGCCCACGCCTACCGCTCCACCACAACACAGGGAACACGATGGACACGCCCGTTCGCCGCCCAATGCACCACAGCCACCGCTCGCCATGGACACCGCCGCCTCTGCCGCGCAGAGCGCCACATCGCCCCGACCGCGTGCCACCGTCCCTACGGCTGCACTTAAGCTCTAGGGCACCGCCAGGTAACCGCCCATCGATCGCCACCCCCAGCCATGCCTCTACCTTGCCGTAGCCATGTCGCCACCGTCGACCGCCCATCCCGTTCGGTCTCACCGTCGGGCCTATAAAAGGAGCCCTCCCTAGCCTCTCTTCTCCACACCATTCCACTCCCCTCACCTCTCTGAACCTCACCCACCTCTAACCGGAGCAAGTGGAGCAGCAGCTCACCGGAATTGGAGCCGGAGCAGCCGCGGCAGGAGGAGAAGGGCGCCGTTGATTGCGACCGCCCCAAGCTCCACCGCGACCATGCCTCGCCTCACCGTCGTCTTCCACGTCGTTTTCCCGCCTCGCCGACCCCGCTGGAACCCTGGTACGCCACCAGCAGAGCCCCCACCGAGCCGCTAGGGTTCGAGCTCGCCGGCGACCTGTTCGTCGTCGACGACGACCCTCGGCCGTAGATCTAGCTTCTAATCGCACGGCCCACAGCGCGCGTACCGTTTCGCGTTTTAAGTTCCGCTAACACGTGGGACCCCCCTGTCAGCTGAGCCCCGCGCCGCGGAGCGCCACTAGGCCGGCCCATTCCTTTTCCCGCGCTAGCCCACCTATTCAAATCTGGATTTTTTCTTTTTTTGTTAAATCTAGTTTTTGTCCACTATTTCAAAATTTAATTCTGTGAGTTTGACAAATCCAAATTGCATGAAACTAATTTTCTCTAAAAGGTATTAAGATGATCTACCCAAGCCAGTTGGATTTAATTCAATTAGAGTTATAGATCTCTCCTAATAAAAATAAGAAGACAGAAGCTTTTGCAACTTGCAACATTTTTATAAAATCAACCAAGTTAGCTTTTGAGTTGATTCCAACTCTCAAAAATCACATTTCACCATATCTATCCAAATATGTAATAATATTAAGGTTTACATGCCGTGACTTTGGACTAGTGCCAAAATAATGCTATATAGGCATTTCTACTCATTTTAAATCATTAAATAATGAACTTAAACCAAAGTAATATTGATCCAACCCTTAAATCTCATTCCCACATGTTAGAATATGTGGTGAGGACATGTGTCCACATGACCCATATTTTGGTGGTGAATATTAAATTTTAGTTAATTTTTCAATGAGTAGAAATTACTTTTCTAAAACAAAAAGAAGGAAACTTTTGATTTAGACTTGTGATGCTTGTGATGATAATAGATCATCAATTGTGTGTCTTAGAATGCTATCTAGCCTATTTAAGTATTGTTTGGTGATTGTGCACTCCCTATGTATTTATAGACAATAGTACCGACCAAGCTTTCGAGGAGGAGTTCTACCAAGAAGAAGAAGAAGAAGAAGAAGAAGAAAACTTCAACCACTACACCAACCAAGGCAAGCCACCATTAACCATGCCAGCTACTATTAGCAAGCTAGCACTATCCAAGATTAACCCTTGCAAGTTAGCACTTGCAAGTGTAGTACTTAGCAAACTAGAATCAAACTAGATGGTTTAGCAAAGATGCCTTAAGCATGCTTTGATCACACCCCCCTTACTTAACTAATAGTACCCCAAGTCCTAGTTACAAGTTTTACCCTTCTTAGTTTATACAAAGTCCTTTACTTGTTTTGAAGGTAGCATAAAAAGTATAAAACTTGACCTATTTAGAACCCTTTAGATGTCATTCTATGGCATGAGATTGAACCCATCTTTTTCACCTTAGTGAACACTCTTAACTTAGTAGTTAGAGTAGATCAAAAACTTGAGTCACTTTAGATGGGAACACTTGGTGAAAATGAATTATGAAAACCTTGGAATGATGAGTCATTCTATTGAGATGTTTTGACATGTGTTGAGAAGCACAAAGGATTGATGTTGATGAAAATGTTGAGGCATGAGCCTTAACCCTTTTATAAAACTGATGGTTGGATTCGGATGCGATACCATTCCAAGTTTACCGTACAACCACATTACCATAATTGGGTAAGGCTTAGCTGGAAATTTATACGCATTAGTATTAGTTCCCTCACGGAGAGGTTTGAGCTGAGGCTACCTCTCAATGTTGTCCACCTATGCAGTGCCCAAGTGTAGCACCCTCGAATCGGCCCTAGGCAAGTTTTAGCCCTTTCCGCCAAACCCGCATAGAAACGATTCAAGGACGCCCACCAGGCACTTTCGTGCGGGTGGAAAACGAAGTAATACCGTTACACAACAGTCCTCGATGGGACCCACATAACAGATATATATACAACAGCGACTCCATGAGTCAAGAATACAGATATAATATACAAAGATCCAAATCACCTTGAAACGATAGAGCGTCCGACTACGGACAAGATGCAAATGGGGCTAAGAGCCCTGAAGAATGACCAATGGCTTCCATAACCCTGCCCAGGCCAAGCCAGAAGGGTAACCCTGGTAACGACGGCGATCTCAAACCTGCTAAAACAAAAGGGGTGCCGACAAAGGGCAAAGGAAAAAGAGGAGCGTCAGTATTGAGGCCAGTACACGGCGAGGCTAGAATTCGGCGGCTCTCGCCTACATAGGTATGGTGGGCTGAAGCGGCAGCGCAGCGGCACTAAACAACCTATAGAGACTCAATACAACTGGCGGTTATCAGAGAGGGATAAGAAAGACCTATTCGGATCCAACCTGAAGCTAACACCAAACAAACCCATCCTGGTATTTTCCCCCTCGAGACCAAACGAGGAAGTCGGACCAAGGAACTCACACAGTTGGCAATTTTACTCGTTCCGTTATAGTTGCAGCAATTACTAATCAGATATAGATATTAGGTGTCATCCTGAGAGCATAAGTACTGGCCAGTTTTAGTTAACATCTCATTATAGTTGGAACAGTTACTAGTCAGATATAATTGTCCTGAGGAATCCCAAACCCAACAGTTATTGACACTTTTATCACATTCCATTGGAGTTGTATTACTCACTAGGCAGGGATATCAGAACACGATACGACCAAGATACACTAGTTGTTGGCAGTTTTAATATCCATTCCGTTGTACCTAAGCTGATTACTAGTCACATATTAAGTCAAATTTATAGCACTACTTTAGTTATGCTTGTCTATGATCGAGATACTGTGCTCCAAGTCGTCCATAACCGCGGACTAGGCTTTCAGAAAGTTTTACCCTGCAGGGGTGCACAAATAGCAACACACACTCGATCAACCTCGGAAAAACCACTCAAAACCCAACGAGGCATTCACGACAAAGCGATCACAGGATTCAGAAATATTTCAGGGGGCCACCCCACTAAGCTACCCGCAACAAAGTTGGCCGGCTCCGGAACGGACCCAGGGTTTGTGTGGACGGCTGTAAACGACTGGGAACCCGAAAGTGTGACTGGGCTTGTCGATACAGCGAAAACGTGTCACGATCCAAAACAGTACAGGTGCTCCTCGCACAATCTTAATAAAGCAGTAACATGGCATAAGTACAGGATAGTAATAAAGCCCCAAACTAATTGTGGCCCCAAGAAATAAGAATGAATCAAGCTCTGGCTCAGGGGGGGTCCATAAGGCCTCCCAGATGTGGATAGCGCGAAAATCAAGGAACAGGTATCAAGTACTCGGGGTCCTACGGGACACAAGTGAGCGTGGAAGAACCAAATAACATCTATTGCCCACCGATGCCTCTACATTAGTTATATCTAGCATTTTAATAGTTGTATTTAAAGTCATGATCATCTCCACCGATAAGCATCTCCACAAATAAACATCTGCCATCATTCCAACAACTGTGGTACTCGACAACACAAGATCGCACCTGAGCAAGCAACTACGACTCGCAAGGCCCGCTATCTACCAAACACAGGTAATAGGAGGTGTCCAAGGCAATATAGAGGCTGCTCGGGATATAACTGGTATACGGGAACTAAAGCATCGCGACACGGATAGCAATAGATCAACAGGAGGAAATAAAGACTATAAATGCAAAATAGGTAGAAGGGGAAGAGATGCTCGCCTGGGAAACACTGTCGAAGGACCATATCCGGAGAACTTGTCGATACTCGCATCAACTCATCGGCCTAATCCGCGAAGAAGCAACACTAGAAGAAACACCGGATGCAATATTTAATACTACGGCAGAAGATCCGGCATGATTATGATATGCATGCGAGATGAGCAATTAATATGCAACAAGTGATAACGTCATATTATAAAATAAAGGGGTCTCGGATAGGGAATCACATTAGGGTTCGGCGAACTTGGGCTCCGAGGGGTTCGGGGCTCGACATGGTTCGGCGGGGGGCGAGGTTCGATTCGACGGGATCGGTCTTCGGAGGGAACGTTCTCGGACAATGGAGGTAGATCTTGTCGCATCCGGGAAGAAGGACTTGGTTTGGCGTCGGGGGCGCATCGGATTCGCCCTGGTCAGTGTCGATCTTGTCGTCGCGAAGATCTTGTCGGGCCCGCGCCATCGAGTCGGTCTTGGCATCTCGGATGAAGTACTTGGCGTCCTCGAGGAAGTACTTGGCGTATCCGTGCCGACGACCTTGGCGTCCGGGATGGAGGCATTGTCGTTTCGGGTTCTCGGGCATCACAGCCGGGAAGAAGAACTTGTCGCATTCGTGGAGGTCTTGGGTTCGGCGCCGGTAGATCTTGGTGTCCAGGGACTCTCCGGGTCTGGGATCGGCGAACCTGGCGTCCCATGATGAAGAGCTTGACACCCGCACGTTCTTGGCCAGGATACTTGGGGTCGCGCCACCACTTGCCGTTCTTGTCGCCCCAGACCAAAGGAAGTCCTTGTCGCTAGTCCTTGCACAACTCACTCGTGGTCGATCTTGGGCTCGAACTCGTGGAGATCTTAAATCGGCATTGGTACCCGAACAAACAGAGACACAAGAACACAAGCGTACTTGTAGAATAGCAACAGAGGACTCACTATACAACCGAACCTACCACTGTCCTGTATGTGCACCCCAGGCAGGCACTTTACATGGGAGCTGAGCACTAGCCGAAACAGGCGGACACACGCGCAGCAGCTGACAGCGGCTAGCAGGGTGCGGGCAAAGGAGAGACGGGCGCCGCGGAGGTGGGCATGGCGGCAGCGGCAGAGGGAGTCTGCGGCGACGCGGCCGGGCCGAGGAAGGCGGCGGCGGGGGCCGACGACGAGGAGACGCGGGCCGGCGACGCGCTGGAAGACGGCCGGAGACGACTCGCAGGGGGAGGTGACCTCCGGGGCCGGAGTGCTGGCGGCGGAGAGGGAGGGGCCCGGCGCAGACGGGCGAGCGGGGCGTGGGAGAGGAAGAGGCCGGCGAGGAGGATGGTGGCAGCGGCCGCGCGGGAGGCCGAAGAGGCGGCGACACGGGCGATGGCGAGGGCGGCCGAGCGGCGGCCGGAGAAGGAAAGGCGGAGGCGCGCGGTGGGGTGGGGAGAGCCCGAGGGAGAGGGAGGAGGAAGGCCGGGGAAGGGGCGAGCCGGTCGGAGGAGAGGGCGGCCTCGACGTCGGTGGAGAGGAGGAGGAGGAAGGCCGCGGTGGCGGCGGCGTCTGCCTGGGAGGAAGTCGAGGGATTGAGGCAGCGGCGGGGAGGAGGAAAAGGTGGGGGTACGCGAGATGGAGCGGGGTCGGTGTGGTGGCCTAGGCGTCGGGGTGGAGACCGGCGGCGGCGTCCTAGGGGAGGAAGGGGCGGGGCATCGGGGAGAAGACGCGGCGTGGGCCGGTGCCTGGCGATGGGAGTCGGGGATGGTCGAGCGCGGGTAGGGGAGAGCTGGATGGTGGGCCCAAGGGCAGGCGTGGCGGCGGTGGGAGCTGTGCGTGCGATGTGTGCGTCGCGTGTGTGGGGGGGATAGGGTTAGGTGGGGCGGGTCGGGTCTGGTTAGCTAGGGGCTGGTTGAAGGGATGTGGGGTAGGTAGGGTTTGGGTGGGACTAGATTTAGGGTTTGGAGGTGGCCGGCCGGGCTATTGGGCCTGGCGGGCTGCCTCCAAAAATAAAATAAAAGTTTTATTATTTAAAACGGGGCTTTTGAAATCCGTTGGTAGACAAAACAAAATACATCCGGACAGACCTGGGTTTTGGTTTGAAATAATAACGGGGCGTTTAGAAAACAAAAACAGACTTTTTTTAAAATAGTTTTATGCAAACAAATGCAAGAAGACATGACGATGCTCAAATGCAAGGTGGCATGATGACATGAGCATGCGGTCATGGCGATGCAATGCACAAAAACAACGCGATTTTCTAGTAGTGGTTTTGGCGGGGCGCCACACCGAGATGACTGATGGTCATGGTTGGGAGGCCATGCTCATAGGAGAGGTGCTTATACTAGGGTGTGTAAAGGGAAAGTTATGTTTGATTATCTGCATACTAAGTATGATGATTCAAGGTTATCCCTGACAGATGTATCGAATCTTGTGGTGAAAGTGTACCACCTCTGCAGAGTGTCAAACTATTCGAATAGCCGCGTCCGTGGTTATGGACAGTTGGAATGGCCATACTGTTTCGTTGTCAGATGTTTTCTAAATACTTTGAAAAGAATGATGAATCTT
The DNA here is from genome assembly GCA_910589775.1 of Avena eriantha. Classification (NCBI taxonomy): domain Eukaryota; kingdom Viridiplantae; phylum Streptophyta; class Magnoliopsida; order Poales; family Poaceae; genus Avena; species Avena eriantha. Next base: position 342,958,294 of record OU342743.1, on the reverse strand, counting down.
GACTTGACCACAACAGGGTTGTGTTTAGGAAAATAGCTTCCCAACCTAAGTGATTGTAGGACTTTACTTTATCTTTCTTTGCTTCAGAACTCATCTTAGGTTTCAAACTTAACTTTATAGTTAAACATAGAGTTAGCACTTTAACTTAGATTTATACTACTTGTTAGTGGTAGTTTGCGAGTACTTAAAGAGTACTCATGGCTTTTGTCCCTGGCTATTACCATGGCCAGACTATGAAGGAGATTATCAAGATGATGGTCAGCAGGACGGCTATGATAACTAGGACTATCTGCCTTCGTCAGCATTGCCTGTGCCCCTGAAGATGGACCCCATCGCTACGCTATCTTTTATTTCCGCTGCTTGTTGTATTAAGACTGGATCATGCGATCCTTATTTGTGTAAGAACCTTATGTATGGTTTGTAATGGATGATGTACTGTGATATCCAATCCGTTATGTCTCGCAAAAATGGTAATCCTGGGATTGCGAGGTATGGCATAATGGGCATCTGGGATTAAAAATCCGGGTGTTGACAAGTTGGTATTAGAGCCATCCTGACCATAGGAGACCCTAGTTAGACTGGACGTCAAACAAAAACTTAGTTTCCAAACCAAAGTGAGTATTTATGAAAAACTATCTCCTCTCTTACCCTTGTGGATTCTTTATCAAAAACTTCATGATACTCAAAAATTCTTACCCTACTACTTAAAATTTGACACACTTGATCACCTGACTAACTTCCTCATCCTTAATTCTTGTAGATGGAAACCCAGTTCAGCAAGTTTTACCAGTTGGGCAACGGAGGTCAGCTGATCTTCGAGAGGGATCTGGATTCACTGTCAGAGTTACTGGGACGCTCGCACCCGGAGTTTCTTGGAGCTCAACTTCCAGGAACCCCAGGAGGAGACCTACAGTGGCTAGTCACCGCAGATCTTAGAGGAAGCATCGAAGCACCAACTTCTGGAAGAATTCAGTTCTCTGTGAGAGAGAACAACTGGCTAGATGGATTAGCCAGGGCAATGCATGAAGCTCTCGCACGTCTATGTGCCCTCAGCGTCAACAAGACCCAAGGAACTCGTTTTGCTCACTATGCAAGACGTGACTTCATGGGACTGCCAATGGAAATGCCAGGCCACCCCGAGTTGAGGCGTCAAGTGGAGAACCTTGACTTCTTGCTTCACGACAGACAGCAGGAACTAGACAATGCCAGAGAGTTAGCCAACCAGAACCGTGCCATTGCTGACCAGAAGGCCCAGACTTTCGCACTGCTTGTCCAAGACCATCAGTCTCTTTGCCGCTAGCGTGCCAAGAAGGATCGCACCATCGCCCGTCTTCGCAAGAAGGTGGCCGACCTCGAGAAGACCGTCAAGGAGCAGGAAGCTCAACTTGCAGCAAAAGAAGAAGAAGATGAGGGTGAAGACATCTAGGGAGACATGGATTGTTACCTCAGCAACGATGATGATTTTCTAGAGGAGGATGTCGTGGACTTCTACACTGATGATGAGGACTCCGACTTCATCAACAATGAGTAGATGCACTAGAGAACTATCGTAGCCTGAGATGTATCATCTCGTTGTATCTTAGCTTGCAGAATGGTTCTACAAACCATCTGTTTTCCCTTTTGATTGTTGTGGTGTGTGTTGTATCGTGTGCTTGCTTGCATGAATGAAAATGAAGTTAGTTGAAAAACCTGAGTCTAACTCGAAGTTTTAGTTTTGAAAACCCCAAACCCATGAACCTTAGAAATTTCCCTCTTACCCCTATATCTCAATCTTCAGATGACTCGTGGAAACCAAGGAGGAGGAGCTCGTCGCAAGACCCAATGCTGCAGATCTTGCAGAATCTCATCGCAGACCGTGAAGCAAGCAGGGCAGAATGCCAAGCCAACTTAGCAACACTTCAACAGATCGCCCAGATGGCTCTCAAAAACCAAGGCCATGGAAATCAGGACCACCATGGATCCAAACTCAAAAAAATTCAGAACACTAATCCCCCAATCTTCAACCAATCTGAGAACCCACTAGATGCTGATGACTGGTTGCAGACCATGGAAAACAACCTCGAAGTTGCAGGAGTTGATGAAAATGAGAAAGTTCTCTTCGCCACCCACTATCTGGCGGGGGATGCCAGAGCTTGGTGGAATAGCATCCGCAATATGAACCATGGTCAATTGATGACATGGGAAGCATTCAAAGTCAAGTTCAGCCGCACCCACGTGTCGCAGGGTCTAGTCAACCGGATGAGAGATGAGTTCCGCGAATTGAAGAAAGGAAGAATGACTGTGGTGGAGTACTGTGACAAATTCCTGTCACTTGCCAGATATGCACCTGATGAGATCAATACGGAGGCTAAGAAGAAGGAGAGATTCTTGAACGGACTGCATGATGAGATGTAGACTGTCCTCGTCAATATCCGTTTCCAGGATCTCGAAGAGCTAGTCGACTCTACCATCTAGATGGAAGGGAAGATTAACTAGGCAAACGACAATCGCAAGCGCCGTATGATGCAGCAATCTGGATCCAACAGTCACCAGAAGTACCGTCCCAACCCTTCACCGGGATATGCACCAAGGAACAACCGACCCCCAAATTCTCGCCCAAGCTACCCCAACCGTAGCGGAGGCAATGTGAAGTACGGAGGAAACAATCACAACTCCGGTAATACCAAAAATTTCAACCGTGCACCTCCCAAGAACAACAACAACACTGCACCTAGAACTGGCAGCAATGCAGTACCTGTCCCAGTCAAGGACAAGTCCCAGATCACTTGTTTCGAGTGTGGAATGAAGGGTCACTACTCCAATGAGTGTCCCAAGAAGACTGCAACCAATGCCAATGTGAATGCCCCAGCTCAGCAGCAGCGTCGTGTTCAGCCAGGAAGGAAATTTGCCCCAGGGAACCCTCGCAACCGCAACGGCCGTCTCTTCCACATGAATGTAGAAGAAGCCCAGGAAGCTCCAGATGTAGTGCTGGGTATGTTTTCTGTCAACTCAGTTTTAGTAAGAGTATTGTTTGATTCGGGAGCGTCGCATTCATTTGTCAACGAAGAATTTGCATGCACTAGTAAGATTCGTCCAACCAACCTGAAGCATGTCATGATAGTTCAAATCCCCAGTTCAACAACCAAAGCTAGAAAAATTTGCAAAGTTGTACCTATCAGAATACATGGGATAGATTTTTATGCCAACCTAATTGTACTTGGAACCAAAGGATTGGAAGTAGTACTAGGTATGGACTAGATGTCAATGCATAAAGGATTGATAGACTGTGCTAAGAAAGCCATCACCATGACCAGTAGTTCTGGAATCACAGTAGAGCATATCTCCGAAACCTTACCCTGTCAATTCAAGTGCAACCAGAGTGTAGCCTTGCCCACCATAGACCAAGTTAGACTAGTCTGTGAATACCCCGATGTATTCCCAGATGAATTGCCAGGTATGCCCCCGGATAGGGATATTGAGTTCATTATCGAACTAATCCCCGGAACCGGACCTATAGCCCAGAGACCCTATAGCAGGAACCCCTCGTAACTAGTGAAACTGAAGAAACAGTTGGATGCTATGCTAGCTAAAGGTTTAATTCAACCAAGTGCATCACCATGGAGATCACCAGTGTTATTCATCGACAAGAAAGATGGAGGCAACCGTCTGTGCACAGATTACAGAAAGTTGAATGATGTCACCATCAAGAACAAGTACCCCTTGCCAAAGATAGAGGATCTATTTGATCAGTTGACTGGAGCTCAGGTATTCTCAAAGATTGATCTTAGGACTGGTTATCACCAACTTAAGATCCGTGCAACGGATATTCCGAAGATCGCCTTTACTACTCGCTATGGTTTATACGAGTATACGGTTATGTCTTTTGGATTAACCAATGCCCCTGCTTATTTCATGAATCTCATGAATAAAATCTTTATGAATTTCCTAGATAAGTTTGTAGTTGTGTTTATCGATGACATCCTTATATACCCCAAGTCAGAAGAAGAACATGAGCAACATCTGAGGATCATTCTAGAAACCCTGAGAGAGCATCAGTTATATGCCAAGTTCAGCAAGTGTGAATTTTGGCTGAAAGAAGTAGGATTTCTAGGACATATTGTGTCTGCCGGAGGAGTCTCTGTTGATCCCACAAAGATCAAAGATGTTGAAGAATGGAAAGCCCTAACCACTCAAACCCAAGTCCGTGCCTTTCTCGGATTAGCGGGATATTACCGCAAGTTCGTAGAAGGATTCTCGAGCATAGCCTGACCAATGACCCAATTGTTGAAGAAGGACAAGAAGTTTGAATGGACAGACAAGTGTGAAGCCAGTTTTCAGGAGCTGAAGAAGAGATTGATATCAGCCCCAATTTTGGTCATGTCGGACATCAAGAAGCCCTTTGATGTGTATTGTGACGCATCCAAGATTGGTCTAGGACGCGTATTGATGCAAGAAGGCAAAGTCATCACGTATCTGTCTCGACAACTGAAGCAGCATGAGCAGAACTATCCAACCCATGATCTTGAGCTAGCAGCTATAGTTCTAGCACTGAAGACATGGCGTCATTATCTAGTGGGTAATCGATGTGCGATTTACTCAGATCATAAGAGCTTGAAGTATATCTTCACTCAAAAGGAGCTAAATATGAGGCAAAGAAGATGGATAGAGTTAATTAAGGATTATGACCTTGACATTCACTATCACCCCGGCAAAGCCAATGTGGTAGCGGATGCTCTTAGCAGATTGCCGTGTAGGCTTAACACCATGATCAAGGAGAAGTAACCCAGTTTGTATGAAGAGTTGGAGCAATTCAGGAATGAATTAGTTAGCAAAGGATTCCTAGCTAGCATTGAACTTCAACCCACTTTGATTAGCCAAATCAAGGAAGCCCAGAAGGGGAATGAAAGTATCGACGGAATCAAACGTCGTATTGGTACAGGAAAGGTACCTGGATTCACCGAAGACGAAGAAGGAGTACTGTGGTACAAAGGACGTATCTATGTTCCAGCAGATTCGGAGCTGAAGGAAGCTAGCATGAAGGAGGCTCATGATACTCTTTATTCTATCCACCCCGGAGGAACAAAGATGTATCAGGATTTGAAGAAGCAATTTTGGTGGCACAAGATGAAGAGAGAGATCGGAAGCTACATCGCCAAATGTGACATCTGCCAAAGAGTCAAGGAAGAACACCAGAGACCTGCAGGACTATTGCAACCATTGCAGATTCCAAAATGGAAATGGGATTCCGTCGGAATGGACTTTATCACCGGTTTACCTACTTCTAGTAGGGGAAATGACTCAATCTGGGTCATAGTTGATAGACTGTCCAAGGTAGCCCACTTTATACCTGTCAAAACAACTTACCAGAGTGCAAAGTTAGCAGAGCTATACATTGCTAGGATTGTTAGTCTGCATGGAACCCCCAAGACCATCGTATCAGATCGAGGAACCCAGTTTACCTCAAGATTTTGGCAGAAAGTACAGGAAGGTTTAGGAACCAAGTTGAATTTCAGTACAGGATATCACCCACAAACAGATGGACAGACTGAGAGAGTCAACCAAATCCTAGAGGATATGCTTAGAGCTTGTGTATTGGAATATGGATCAAAATGGGAAGACTGCCTGCCTTTCGCAGAATTCTCATACAACAACAGTTACCAAGCTAGTTTGCAGAGGGAACCATTTGAATTCCTTTACGGAAGAAAGTGTCATACCCCTTTGAATTGGTCGCAAGTAGGAGAGAGTCAGATCTTCGGACCCGACATTCTCCGAGAAGCAGAAGAGAAAGTTCACAAAGTCTGTGACCATCTCAAGACCGCCCAATCCAAACAGAAGAGCTATGCTGACAAAAGAAGGAGAGACCTGACTTTCAATGTCGGAGATTTTGTATATCTCAAGGTTTCACCCTTGAAAGGAACTCAACGCTTTAGTCTGAAAGGAAAGTTAGTCCCCAGATATATCGGACCTTTCAAGATTCTGAACCGCCGAGGAGAAGTATCATATCAGTTGGAACTGCCTGAAGAGATGTCAGCCATCCACAATGTGTTCTATATCTCGTTACTTCGCAAATGCTTGGAAGTGCCTAAGAAGACTGAAGTTTTCAAGAACATCGATCACAGAGCTGTGGAAATCAACAAGGACCTGGCCTATCGGGAAGTGCCCATTCGTATCTTAGAAGAAGCCTACAGAACCACCAGGACCAGGAGTATCAAGTTTCTCAAGATTCAGTGGAGCAACCATACCGAAGAGGAAGCTACTTGGGAGCGAGAAGATTACATTAGGACAGAGTTCCCAGATCTCTTTAGTTCCTAGTTTTCCTTGTAAATCTCGGGACGAGATTTTGTTTAAGGGGGGAAGGTTTGTAACATCCCAAAACTTCAATCCAAGCTTATCAAGATCAAATCAATCAAATTTGGGGTTAACAAAAACTTTTCCAAAGTTAATATGAAAGCATTCATATATGTGTGCATTTAATTTAGGAGTTGTTTGAATTGCCATGATTGAGTGATCTAATGCTTGTAAAATGTTTCTTAGGTGATTTAAACATCATCTACATCATTCCCAAACTTTTCCTAAAGAAAATCAAATCAAAAAGAATTAAAAAGGAGGAACGGTCATTTTGGCAAATTTAACTCTCATGCCTACTTTGGCTATTACTAGTACTCAAAACTTAACAGAAACAATTCCTGATCTTTGCACCCCTTGCTAGTACACATAATGAGGTACCAAGTCCCACCTTTTGATCTGCTAAAAACATTTTGTAAACTAATTTAAATGACAGTTTAAACTTGAATCTAATGCATATGCATAGATCACCCCTATTTCAAAACCCATCTTTTTGAGCTCCACTTTCAAAACCCTTGCAACCAGAGACTACCTATCACTAGGGGAGATCACTCAAAAAATTTGAACTCAAAATTCAAAAAGAATTTTCATGCGGCCATTTCATCAAACACATGGCAGTCAGAATCAAACACAAATAGCTAGCTCACTGTTTCTACAGGGTTTTGCCACCCAATTGACCACAAAACACTCCCTCTGTCTCCACTTGATCAAACAATGCCATTACCACCCCATCCCCTACACCCTAGTGGCAAGGCCAAGCCATGCCGAGCACCAACTCACCGGCCAACCTTGCTCTCACCCCAGCAGACCACCTCCCCCTCTCTCTCCATGTCTAGGAGGTAGCCAGCACCTCACCACCGCCCACTGTCCCCTGCCCGATCCAAGCCCCGCAGTAGACCACCGAGGAGAGCCCGCGCCCAGTGCCACCGCACCATGCCGAGCGCACGCCAGAGCGCCGCACCCGGCACTCATGCACAAGCCACCGCTCGACCGCAGCCCGCGCCTACCACTCCGCCACGACACAGGGAACACGACAGACACGCCCGTTCGCCGCCCAACGCACCACAGCCACCGCTCGCCATGGACACCGCCGCCTCTGCCGCGCAGAGCGCCACATCGCCCCGACCGCGTGCCACCGTCCCTACGGCCGCATTTAAGCTCTAGAGCACCGCCAGGGAACCGCCCATCGGTCGCCACCCCCAGCCATGCCTCTACCTCGCCGTAGCCATGTCGCCACCGTCGACCGCCCATCCCGTTCGGTCTCACCGTCGGGCCTATAAAAGGAGCCCTCCCCAGCCTCTCTTCTCCACACCATTCCACTCCCCTCACCTCTCTGAACCTCACCCACCTCTAGCCGGAGCAAGTGGAGCAGCAGCTTGCCGGAATTGGAGCCAGAGCAGCCGCGGCAGGAGGAGAAGGGCGTCGTTGATTGTGACCGCCCCAAGCTCCACCGTGACCATGCCTCACCTCGCCGTCGTCTTCCACGTCGTTTGCCCGCCTCGCCGACCCCGCTGGAGCCCTGGTACGCCCCTAGCAGACCCCCACCGAGCCGCTAGGGTTCGAGCTCGCCGGCGACATGTTCGTCATCGACGACGACCCTCAGCTATAGATCTAGCTTCTAATCGCACGGCCCACAGCACGCGTACCGTTTCGCGTTTTAAGTGTCGATGACATGCGGGACCCCCCTGTCAGCTGAGCCCCGCGCTGTGGAGCGCCACTGGGCTGGCCCATTCCTTTTCCCGCGCTAGCCCACCTATTCAAATCTGGATTTTTTCTTTTTTTGTTAAATCTTGTTTCTGTCCACTATTTCAAAATTTAATTTTGTGAGTTTGACAAATCCAAATTGCATGAAACTAGTTATGTCTGAAAGGTATTAAGATGATCTACCCAAGCCCATTGGATTTAATTCAATTAGAGTTATAGATATCTCCTAATAAAAATAAGAAGACAGAAGCTTTTGCAACTTGCAACATTTTTATAAAATCAACCAAGTTAGCTTTTCAGTTGATTCCAACTCTCAAAAATCAAATTTCACCATATCTATCCAAATATGTAATAATATTAAGGTTTACATGCAGTGAATTTGGACTAGTACCAAAATAATGCTATATAGGCATTTCTAGTCACTTTAAATCATTAAATAATGAACTTAAACCAAAGTAATATTGATCCAACCCTTAAATCTCATTCCCACATGTTAGAATATGTGGTGTGGACATGTGTCCACATGATCCCATATTTTGGTGGTGAATATTAAATTTTAGTTAATTTTTCAATGAGTAGAAATTACTTTTCTAAAATAAAAAGAAGGAAACTTTTGATTTAGACTTGTGATGCTTGTGATGATAATAGATCATCAATTGTGTGTCTTAGAATGCTATCTAGCCTAGTTAAGTATTGTTTGGTGATTGTGCACTCCCTATGTATTTATAGACGATAGTACCGACCAAGCTTTCGAGGAGGAGGAGTTCTACCAAGAAGAAGAAGAAGAAAACTTCAGCCACTACACCAACCAAGGCAAGCCACCATTAACAATGCCAGCTACTATTAGCAAGCTAGCACTATCCAAGATTAACCCTTGCAAGTTAGCACTTGCAAGTGTAGTACTTAGCAAACTAGAATCAAACTAGATGGTTTAGCAAAGATGCCTTAAGCATGCTTTGATCAAACCCCCCTTACTTAACTAATAGTACCCCAAGTCCTAGTTACAAGTTTTACCCTTCTTAGTTTATACAAAGTCCTTTACTTGTTTTGAAGGTAGCATAAAAAGTATAAAACTTGACCTATTTAGAACCCTTTAGATGTCATTCTATGACATGAGATTGAACCCATCTTTTTCACCTTAGTGAACACTCTTAACTTAGTAGTTAGAGTAGATCAAAAACTTGAGTCACTTTAGATGGGAACACTTGGTGAAAATGAATTATGAAAACCTTGGAATGATGAGTCATTCTATTGAGATGTTTTGACATGTGTTGAGAAACACAAAGGATTGATGTTGATGAAAATGTTGAGGCATGAGCCTTAACCCTTTTATAAAACTGATGGTTGGATTCGGATGCGATACCATTCCAAGTTTACCATACAACCACATTACCTGAATTGGGTAAGGCTTAGCTGGAAATTTATACGCATTTGTATTAGTTCCCTCACGGGAGAGGTTTGAGCTGAGGCTACCTCTCAATGTTGTCCACCTATGCAGTGCCCAAGATGACTGATGGTCATGGTTGGGAGGCCATGCTCATAGGAGAGGTGCTTATACTCGGGTGTGTAAAGGGAAAGTTATGTTTGATTATCTGCATACTAAGTATGATGATTCAGGGTTATCCCTGACAGATGTATCGAATCTTGTGGTGAAAGTGTACCACCTCTGCAGAGTGTCAAACTATTCGAATAGCCACGTCCGTGGTTATGGACAGTTGGAATGGCCATACTGTTTCGTTGTCAGATGTTTTCTAAATACTTTGAAAAGAATGATGAATCTTGACTTGACCAGAACAGGGTTGTGTTTAGGAAAATAGCTTCCCAACCTAAGTGATTGTAGGACTTTACTTTATCTTTCTTTGCTTCAAAACTCAGCTTAGGTTTCAAACTTAACTTTATAGTTAAACATAGAGTTAGCACTTTAACTTAGATTTATACTACTTGTTAGTGGTAGTTTGCGAGTACTTAAAGAGTACTCATGGCTTTTGTCCCTGGCTATTACCATGGCCAGACTATGAAGGAGATTATCAAGATGATGGTCAGCAAGACGGCTATGATAACTAGGACTATCTGCCTTCGTCAGCATTGCCTGTGCCCCTGAAGATGGACCCCATCGCTACGCTATCTTTTATTTCCGCTGCTTGTTGTATTAAGACTGGATCATGCGATCCTTATTTGTGTAAGAACCTTATGTATGGTTTGTAATGGATGATGTACTGTGATATCCAATCCGTTATGTCTCGCAAAAATGGTAATCCTGGGATTGCGAGGTATGGCATAACGGGCATCTGGGATTAAAAATCCGGGTGTTGACAATAAACATGGGCATTTCTCCATAAATGGTTGTTATTGATTCATAATGACCTAACCAAGATTGTTATGTGGTAAATCTAAACATTACAAATCAAGTAGAATTGGATTTGATGAAATCACCTAATAGGGAGAACCATGGAATTCAAATCACCATGTTACAAACCCTAGGGTTTAATACCTTATAATGTATATACAATTCCTTTATGAGGTTAAGTATTAATAATATTCTATACACGTAAACATCCATCTTAAACCATCACCATTACATTCTTTTAGTGTAAGTGAAAGTCATTTTAGAAAGATCTTATTATACAGAGTAAATCTCTAAAAAACCTAATCCTTATTTAAATTTTCTAATCAAATAATCCTTTATATAATCATGATTAGTGTAAATATGACTAAGAGAATGTCAAACCAATTAGTACATTGAACCATGCAGAACCTTGTTGATTCACTAAGTTATGAATATTTGATTCATGGAGGAAATTTAATTTTGAAAAGGATTTACAAAAAACAGCAAACAAAAAATAGAATTGGAAAAAGAAAAGAAGTCAGCCAGCCGCTCAAGCCCACGGCCCATCTTCCTACCTGTCGCCAGCGAGCAGCAGCAGCCATGTTTCGCTCACTCAACCACAGCCTAGCACCAGCCCGGTTCATCCATCTCTCTCACTGACATGTGGGACCAGAGGAGGACCGCGGGTTGAGAAGTAAATCAATCCAGGGGGTTTTCTGTAAAATATTTGCACCATCGTCTTCCTCTAGCTAGAAGCAGCTTGGTGGAGCTACCGATGCCGTCCATCACCACCGCGCACCGTGATGCCCACTGCCGCTGTTGTTTTGTGGAGATAGGGATAAGAACGCCACCAAGGAGCCTCCCCATCCTCATCCTGGTCTTTCCTCCCTCGTGCTCGCATCTTCCTCTAATTCCCTCCAAGGACTGAAACCCTAGCTCGAAGCCACGTGTCGCCCCGCCGCTCTAGGTATCCCGTGCTCCGTTGATCACGCCGGCGCCTTCGCCTCGCCTCCCTTAGTCTCTTAGACAAAGGAATCGAGTAGGGCAGCTTACAATCGACACCCACGATCACTTCTTCCCAAACTTCGACCGAGCGCCGCCGAGACCGTGCCATCATCTCCGTCCTCCACTTCTTCATCTGAGGCCACCGTCGCGTTGAGGGTAAGCTTACGAGTCTCTTAGAGCCCTTCGCTCGCTTCCTCTTGCCCTGTATCACCGTAGACCAGCGAGCACGCCGCCAGTCATCACCGCTGTCGATGCTCCCGTGATGATTAGAGAGCGGAACCGCCTTAGCTAGGTTCCCCCTATGCCCCTCGTTCGAGCGCATCTCTCCGCAGTGTCAGTACTGCCATAGATTGGTGACGCCGTCGTGCTCCGGTGAGATGACGTCATCCTCCAGCGAGGAGACGCCAGCGAAGACCATTAGGTCGTTTTAATTCGGTCCATGCCCATGTGGCAAGTGATGTGCCGGAAGCCCCACCAGTCAGTGACTCCGGGGTAGAATAGGTTCGGTACAAAAAATATGCACTGCGTATACTGTGTGATGCTGATGTAAGCAGTGATGCAATAAATCAATTATTAGTTATTTAAATAAATCCAGAAAATATATAAATATTGTTAAATCAATATATTTTGTTTTATAACTCAGAAAAATATATATAATATATCAAAATGTTCAGAAAAATAAATCCTAAAATCTAAACCTAATATCATGCTTTATTTTTTCAACTTAAATAAGATAATTATTATTAGTAAATAACCTATTAAGGATAAATCTTAAATAAATAAATTTTATTATTTACAATTCATAAAAATAAGTATAATATATCAAAATTCTTAGAAAAACAAAATATAAACTTATAAACTTTTTTATATATTTTTGTATCACTTAGCAAATATTTATTATTTTTTAAGTGTTTATTAAGTGATAAAACTTATAAAAATCATATTTTATTATTTAAAAATCATAAAAATATTTATAATATACCAAAATAATCACAAAAATAAATTCTACACAATAAAAATATATTTTTTCATAATTGAAGTAAAATAAAAGGTAAAGGTCTAATAAATCTTGTTTAAAACCTTTTCTTTTATTTTATTTCATTAAAAATATATGAATCTTTACTATTGCCTTTATCATTATTAATTAAAAATCTAAAAGTATAAGAACAAGCTCAAATAATGCTTTTATGAAACCCCAATATGGTTCCAACCATTTTAAAGTGTAGTTCCTAAAGTTATCATCCAAAGTAATTATATTTTATTCCTAAAAAGATTGCATCAATTACAAAATCATTAAAAATAGTGTATGGTTTGTCAAAAGAATTTTATTTATTTAAAAAGTCATCCAAGTAATATTTATCCAGTTCTTGAACCAATCTAGGAATTCACTTAAAGATTTAAACCAAGTTTTTAAGTAATTAAAGTAATGCCTTGTTCCATGTTTATAAAATATAAGCATTACTTCTAAAATAAGTAAGGGATTCTATTCACTTATAAGATTAAGAAGATACCACTTCTATAAAGGCAGTAATACTCTTATTCCATCTTTATGGAACATTAAGAAGTGAATCACCTATAATATATGTGCCATTCCACACTTAAGTGCATTAGTATTGAATGTTACTTGTTGTACTTACTTATTGTTTCACACACTCTCACAGACCTTAATAAGAAGCACAAGTGTGAAACTGGTATAAAAGTGAAACACATTCTAAAGAAACCATCCCTAGTTTCTGAAACCTAGATCAGATACGATTATTCCGGGGATTCGCGTTTATCAAACTTCATTATTATGCATAATTGCATCTTGATTCTTTAAACATTCGTCCTTACGGAACCAATGATGTTGTTTACAGAATTTGGATCTTCTATTGTCTTGAAGACCGTGAGTGCATAATCTTGCAATCATAAATGGCAAGTTCACAACTTGCTCATGTCCTTTGATTATTTTCTATCAAATGCTTGTAACTCAAATGTTGTCATCAACTGCATTTCAAAAAGGTCAGAAAATACTATTTTCATAATAATATGATTATGGATTATTTACCAAGTGGTAATAATCTAATGATACACTTCCAGTGGCAAAGGAACATAATATCTAGGACTTAACAACCAATGTCGCCAGTGATTCTAGCGCTGTATATTACGCGTTAACCATGAGATTTGGAATGGGATGGAGATGTCAGCTGTATCTTCCTCCTCTCGCATCTATCCGGATGCGCAGGTCGTGGCTGTTATCACTCGTAGCATGCATTAATTGGTAATTCGTAGAGGATATGCAGCATATGGGTGGAAACCCTCAATGTCCCACGATAGTTCTGGCATCTGAACAATCTGTACCAACCATTGTCGTAATTCAAGATGTGGTGATGGCGTAAACCAAGGGGACATGCGGGGTCACGAAGGGGGTAGTGATTGGCTTGGATCTTAGACTGGGCCCCATACCAAGGAAGTGTGGATGAGCCTGCAACTCGGATGAGCAACAAGGCTATGGTCTCTTATGGGAAAAGTAACGCACCTCTGCAGAGTGTAAAAACTATGACATGTTACTCTCTGTTCTAGGAAGGAGCTTTGAACGCGGCAAGAAAGGAACTCCATGGAAGTTCTGGTCAACTTGTGAAGGCTATCGGACATAGTTTTCAGAATAAAAGCAACCTTTGAAGAAATGTTTACGAAAACCTGCATTTCCTATGACCTATGGTCTGTGGCTGTAGAGATAGTGCATCAAACACTCCTTTTTAGTGAACTTGGTAAGTACGCTCGTACTCAACCGTACCTTCTTAACCCTTACAAGGTTCTAAGTCGTTGAAGACGACGTCAACATTAATTTCTGCTCAAGAAACCATCATCGGCAGCTCCAGTTGTTCAATAAAGTCGATGAAGTCAACATATACATCAATCGAAGTGAAGACAAAATTCTTGATTAGATAGGAGTAGATACTCTAGACATAACACCTACTTCTGTAGAGCATTGCATTAGTGGCAATTTCCTGCCAGATAGTTGATGACCCACAAGTATAGGGGGTGTATCGCAGTATTTTCGATAAGTAAGAGTGTCGAACCCAACGAGGAGCAGAAGGTGTTGACCAGTGGCTTCGAGCAGGAATTCTCTGTAAATACTTAGCAAGCGGATTTTAGGGGTTTTTGATAATGCAGATAAATAAAGTGCGAGTAAATAAAATACAATGATAATAAATGAAGCAAGTGGCCCAATCCTTTCTTTAGCAAAGGACAAGCCGGTTGTATTACTTAAGATGACCAAACGTTCTCGAGGACACACAGGAATATCGTCAAGTGCTTTCCCTTCATAAAGTTGATTAATCTTCTTTAGTTTGATAAGTGTTGTGTGGGTGAACTTGTGCTAATGTACTGACCTTCCTAGGACTAATAGATACTTGTGATTAAACCCCTTACAAGCATTCGCAAGTACAAGAAAGTAATTAAGATAAAAACCTAACCACAGCTTTAAACACTGAGATCCTACACTCCCTTGTGCAAAGGTTTCCTAACGAGGGTTTAGGTTTCTATCACTCCCGTAACCCCTACGATTAGTAGCCAAATACACAATGCATTCCCCTAGGCCCATAAAGGTGAAGTGTTTTGTAGTCGACGTTCACATGACGCCACTAGAAGAATAACACCACAACTTAAATAACAAACTATTGAATCTTTCTCAACACAATTCCACTACTAACAACATGACTTCTCCCATGTCCTCAAGAACTAAACGAACTACTCACAAGACATCATATGGATCAAGATCAGAGATGAAATAATGATAAGTAACAATCTGAACATAACAATAATTCAATGGTTACTACAACAAGTAATCAACACCGGGAAAGTTTCCCCTAAGAACTATGCAAGATTCAACCCAATTGTTACAGCGGTACGGAGTGGTGATGATGGTGTTGGTGGAAATGATGATGATGATGATGATCCCGATGAAGTCTAGCTTGATGGTGGTGTTGATGGCGATGATGTTCCCTCTACGGGAAGGAATTTCCCCGGCAGATTTTTGACTGCCGGAGAGCTCTTTCTCTCTCTGCAGTTTTGCGCCCCATAGAGGCGGCGGAATTTTCTGTGGTCGCTCCCCGAGGCTTAGGGTTTCGTGGGGATAATATACGCTAAAGAGGAGAGCTGGAGGTGGGCTAGGGTGGCCACACCACCTAGTGGCGCAGCTAGGGGTGGCCCGCGCCAGGGAGTAGTGTGACCCCCTGTGGCCCAACTCCGCTCCCCCTTCTAGCATCCTTTGTCTTCTAGAAAAATAGGATTTTCCATGTATTTTCTGGAATTTTTCTGATCTTCGCGAATTTCGCCTCCAAACAGTGCCTTTTCCATCAGAATCCTGACTTCAGCGGTCCATCCTCCAAAAGTCATCAACCATGCAAAAACAGATGAAATAACATAAGTATCATCTTCTTATTTACCATGGGAAAATGGTGTTTTTTCTCTCTTTCATCTTTTCTCATCTTTTTTTTCTTTTTCTCAATCTCTATCTCTTTTTTATAAGAAGAATGCTTCATAGATTTCTCACTATGGTGATGCTGCAAGTTTCCACCATGATTAGGCATGGCTTAGGCTAGCGGCACAGGCGTTTCTCTAACACACATACATAACTCCATGGACTTACAAGCTCCCCTTTCATTTCACACCGACGACATCCATAAACAAAAGAGCATGATATCAATTGGGTACAATGTACAAGTGCAATGTTGAAAGCGTTCCCCATGACAGCATGGTTCTGCTAATCCCCAAGGTATAAGTGCAAGAATATACAACTTAGATGACACAATGGCTCAAGTTTATTAGGTGCAAGAAAAGTAAATTGCGCCTTCAAGTTCGTTAGAGATTTAATCACTAATTTTCACATAACAAGTTTAATTCAAAAGGTAGATAAAAACATGAATTTACTTGGAATATCAATAGTGCTAGTAGGTAGGTATGGTGGACACAAATGGCATAGGTTTTGGTTTAAGGATTGGATGCACGAGAAGCATTCCCTCTCAGTATAGGTTTTTGGCTAGCAAGCCTGGGTAGCAAGCATAAGAGTTGAAGGAAACAAACATACAAGTGATAAAAACAAACATGCAATCTTCCTTGGAAGCAGAAAAGATCTTAACTAGAGAACACTAAGCTTATGAGCAAATCAAGAAAGATGATGAAATTATATTTCTTAAGAGTACTTTTATCTTTTTCATTCAATTCTCATAATAGTGTTGCTACTGACCGAGCCAGGTTTGCGAAAACCAACTAAATTTACTTAAAGATCCCAAAGTGATACCAATACTAACAACAAGATCAATCATATAATAGTAGATGAAAACTAAAATAAAATATGCAAAAGATTAAATGAAATAACTTCTTATTAATATTCCATATCGGCAACTCACACCAAGGGATACATAGATATCTAACGAGAGGGGAGACACATCCATAATGCAAACCATCCTATATGATAACTTCTCTATTCATTATATGACTCTACTAAAAAGGTAAAAAGATAAAAGATAGTGATATGATATCGCGGCACTCCCCCAAGCTTGGAACAAACCAAGGGGATGCCAAAACCTGATGACGAATTACTCCTTCGGTGGTGGTGGTGTTCTCTCGATGAGATTTTCAATCAATTTCTTCAAATCCTCAATCTCGAAGGTGAGAGTACGAATCAACTCCGAGTTGTGCTCAGTGCGGTTCATGATCATGTCGGGCTGTGAATCCCAGCTCTTGTGATTCTTTCCCCACTCTTCCTCCTTGAAGTCTCATTTTCCTGCATGGTTAGAACGGGGCATATCCCAATTGGAGGGTAGTTTCTCCTTTGGCATATTTTGGAATTGATGCTCATGGATAAGGGTATGGAAGGGATTCTTGGTGCGTGGAGAAGGTTGATGGCCCAAAATATATTGAGCTCATTGGGGAACCCCAAGAGGAAGGTATGATGAGCACAGCAGCAAGTTTTCCCTCAGTATGAAACCAAGGTTTAATCGAACCAGTAGGAGCAAGGAAACACCCCAAAGGTGTTGCTAGCTGAACGTTGGCAGGGCGCACTACCGGTGCCAGCAGCAACGTGGAGACCTGCACAACACAACCACAGAACTCTGTCCCCAACTTGCGATGAGGTTGTCAATTTCACCGGTTTTGCTGAAAACAATGGATTAAACGTATCGAGTGGAAGAAAGTAATAGTTTGCAGAAAGTAAACACAAAGCAGTAAACAGTTGATTGTAGATTGAAAGTAAAAGAAAGGACCGGGGTCCATAGTTCACTAGAGGTGGCTATCCTTAAGATAGATAACATGCTAGGTGAACAAATTACAGCGGGGCAATTGACAAAAATCGAGAAAGCATACAAGCATATACTAATCATCTTGACTCCTTTGAGATTCGATTGGGCATTACAACATTATACATAGACCGCCATCCAACTGCATCTATGACTAATAATCCACCTTCAGGTTATCATCTGAACCCCCTCCAGTATTAAGTTGCAAGCAACGGATAATTGCATTACGAATTGCGTGTAAAGTAAACAATACGATTGTTCTATGAACAGAGGATTGTTGTTTTCTCCCTAGTAGCAACAGCACATCTAGTACCTTAGAGATTTCTGTCACTTCCCCTGATTACTAGAGGCATGAACCCACTATCGAGCATAAATACTAACTCTTGGAGTTGCTAGCATCTACTTGGCCAAGATAGCTATTAACAACAGAAAGCATGCAAGATCACAAATAACAAAGTCATGATAGAATCAATAATCAATCTGAAATAGCATCTCAATATCCATCGGATCCCCACAAACACAACATGCAGAATTATAAATAGATGATCTTGATCATGAACAGAGCTCACAAGATCTAGACATGATACAACAAAGGAGGAAAACCAGCCATCTAGCTACTACATGGACCCGTAGTCCAGAGATGAACTACTCACGCATCACATCGGAGGCTTGCATGATGATGAAGAAGGCCTCCAGGGTGAATCCCCCTCTCCGGAAGGGTGCCAGGAAGAGCTTAAGATCCCTCCCAATCTAGGGATGGAGATGACGGTGGCTATAGACTCTTTCGTGGATTTTTGATTGGGTACTTAGGGTTTCTGTATCAGAGGCAATATATAGGCGGAAGGAGAGGCTGAGGGGGTGCCTGGGGCGGCCAGACCACCCGCTGGCGCGGGCCAGGCCTGGCCGCATGGCCAGGTGGTGTGGCCGGGCCCTAGCTCCTCTCCATCTCGTATTCTGGCTCTAGGTGTCCCTCGGTAAAATAATGACTTTGGCTTTTGTCCGGTCCAATTCCGAGAATATTGATTTTCTTACTTTCCTGGAACCAAAAATAGCAGAAAACAGGCAGCTGGCACTATGGCTCTTGTTAATAGGTTAGTCCAAGAAATCATATGAAAAGTACTCCAAAGTGTGGACAAAACATAAGAAAGTAGATAAAACCAAGCATGGAACATCAAAAATTATAGATACATTTGCAATGTATCAACATCCCCAAGCTTAACTCCTGCTCGTCCTCGAGTAGGTAAGTGATAAAAAGAAAGAATAATTTTTTAGGTGACATGCACCATCATAAACTTGATCAAAGTATTTGTAAAACATTCGAAGCTGGGATCATAGTACTTCAATCATAACATGAAAGACAAAGTTCTAGCAATAAGACAAAGAATCTATGTTGCAACATGAAAAGGCACAAACAAAAGGTTCATGAATAACAATGCTTTGCAAGATGTTTGTTTGTTTTCAGCTTGTCCCTCATAGAGTAGCAAACATAAATGCATAGGACACCTTCAAAGTTCATAAGAGTGACTAGATACAAATAGTTTAAAACAAGCAATATCAAGATATTCATCAATCAACAAGTCTTGGGACAGTGCACATAGAACTAAGAATGTCCACTATGCTCTCAAAGTAGGTGCATAAAGATAGAAGGTGGAGACTCAACATAAAAGTAAAAGAAAGGCCTTCATAGAAATAAGTAGGGATTCAAGTCTCATAAAGAACTTCCAAAAATTATGGTACTTAATAGCTTTCAGCTCTCATTGCCCCTTTCATAAGCATCTTGAAGTGTTTAAGGTTAAAGTGAACAAACTATGGTGTATATGCTTAACGAAGTATAAGTAGGAAATCTCATGTCCCTTGAATACGAGGGTCGCTCCTCATGCTACTCAAGTTTAGTCACCGGTAATTTCTTGTCATCGTAAGTACATGTGTATCATAGAGGACCGCCAACGGTGTACCCCTTGCCCAATGATACAGAAGAATCCCCATATCAAAATGACAAGGCAAGCAGACAATGAGCATCTCAGCAATATTCTTATTTACCATGGGAATATGGTGCTTTTTTATCTCTTTCCTCTTTTCATAATCTCTTTTTTTCTTTTTTCTCTTTATTTTCTCAATATCGGACTCTCTTTTTTATAAAAAGAATGCTTCATAGACAGCTCATTATGGTTACGCTGCAGGTTTCCACCATGTCAGCATGGATTAGACCAGCGGCCCAGGCGTTTCTCTAACACATATACATAACTCCATGGACTTACAAGCTCCCCTTTCATTTCACACCGACGACATCCATAGACAAAAGAGCATGATATCAACTAGGTACAAAGTACAAGTGCAATGTTGAAAGCGTTCCCCATGATAGCATGGTTCTGCTAATCCCCAACAAATAAGTGCATGCATATACAACACAGACGACACAATGGTTCAAGTTTATTAAGGGCAAGAAAAGTAAAGTGTGCCATCAAGTTCGTGAGAGCTTTAATCACTAGTTTTCTCATAACAAGTTTAATTTGGAAGGTAGATAAAAACATGAATATACTTGGAATAGCATATACTAGTAGGTAGGTACGGTGGACTCTTTGGAATAACTTGGTTTCGGGAGTTGGATACATGAGTGGAACTCATACTTGGTTGCGGAGGCTAGCAAAAGACTGGGAGCGACAAACTAAGAGTGCAATAATGGCCATAATCATGCAGAGCGACAAAACATCATTGATCAAAGCATAAAGTGATACTACAAGTCAAAAACTAAAGGATCAGAAAGGCTTATGGTGACTAGGGATAGTCACAACATGGTGTGAGCATGCGCCAAGTCAAGCCAAATAAAGCATCAAAGGAGAATACCACAATACTATGCTTTAATATGCGAAAACAACGCATGATTCTTCCAAGGCACATTAAGCAATCTCAATTGTTTATAACAAGTCATGCTACAGCAAATAATACTAAGCATAAAGCCAAAACAATATCAAGCATGGCATGCCAAAGCATAGGCCACAGTCAAAAACAAGCTCTCTTTATCACTTAAGCATGAACTTTCCTACTCTTTTCCAAATCCAAACCAAACTATTTGAAAACTAATGTATGAAAGAGGGGGTCCAACCAATTTATTCAGAAAACTGAGCAAACATAGCAAACGAAAAACCAAAACCAAAACAAAAAATAAGATGCTCCAAGAACAACACAACTATGCATGAAACAATAAAAATGAAGCGTTTGGAAGAAACCTGGGATTTTTATTGATGAAGAGGGGGATGCCTTGGGCATCCCCAAGCTTTGACGCTTGTACTTCTTGGATATTTCTTGGGGTGACACGCGTGGCATCCCTAAGCTTGATCTTTAGTCCATTCTTCATCTTATTACTCATGCCTTCCATACACCTGAAATTTTTCCTTCATACAAAACTTCACACAATCTTTATTAGCAACATTAGTGCACTCAAGATAATAAGTCTTTAGGTTCAGTTCCAACACCAATAAAACTTCCATTAAAACACAAGCTACAGTAGCACTTCCCTGAAAAAGCTCAATTCCCCAAAAGAACTCAAAAAGGAACCAACAAGAAGCAAATGCAGAAAATGCGTCAAAACAGACCAGCAGGTAAAGACGAATTTTTTCGAATACCTTTTGTTGCTCAAATCAAAAAGTGTTGAACTAACAGAAGTTAGATAACAACCTGGGGCATAAGCATAAAACTTCACGCCTCAAAAGGAAGTACAGAGATTTTACACGACTTTTTACGGTGAAGCACAGAAATCTATTTCGGGAGAGCAACTTTCCCAATCATTACTTCGCTCTCATTAGAGGTTACTCTTGGCACAAAACACAAATAAAAAAGATAAGGAGCGGTTATTATTGAGGTAATAACTTCCAAGACTCATCTAAAACTTTTGGGTTATCTCCCAATAAGTACTTTTCTTTAACGCCTTTAAGTTAGGCATAAGAAGCAAGAAAAATTATCAAGTGTTCTCAAAGGAAGAAGCATTAAGAGCAAATTTTGTTTTCATAGGAGAGGCAAAAGAAATCTTCTATCTCTTCTTAGGGAAGTGTTCTATACCTTTATTGAGTGGGAGTTGATATTTAATGGTGCCTTCTTTCATATCAATAATGGCACCAACAGTTCTAAGAAATGGTCTTCCCAAAGTAATACGACAAGAAGCATTGCATTCAACATCCCAAACATAGAAATCAACGGGGATATATGCATTGTTAACCATAATAAGGACATCATTAATACTACCCATGAGTTTCTTTTTAGCATTATCATCAACTGGGACATTCAAATAACAATCTTCAAGTGGTGGCAAA
This sequence comes from Avena eriantha, assembly GCA_910589775.1. Taxonomy (NCBI): domain Eukaryota; kingdom Viridiplantae; phylum Streptophyta; class Magnoliopsida; order Poales; family Poaceae; genus Avena; species Avena eriantha. The sequence continues at coordinate 342,936,347 of OU342743.1, read as the reverse complement.
TCAAGCATATCATAAATCCTTCTTGGCATAATAGAAACACTACTATCAAGATCACATAAAGCTTTGAAATCAAAATCATTCACTTTCATATTGATGATGGGTTCCCAACCATCTTCTTGTTTTATAGGAATAGAAGCTTTATGTTTCATCTTTTCTTCTTTAAACTTTATGAGAGCATCAGTAATGTGTTTTGTAAAGGCCATGTTCATAGCACTAGCATTAGGACTTTTAGCAAGCTTTTGTAGGAACTTAATAACTTCAGAGATATTGCAACCATCAAGATCAAAATCATAATTATCATCTAAAGTAGTAGAGCCATTACCAGCCTCAACACTAGTGGTAGTGATAGTAGAAACACTAATGTTTCTAGCAATTTCATCTTCTCTTTCCCATTTAGCATGCAATTCAGCTAATAGTCTAACATTTTCATCAATTCTTACTTGTATGGCATTAGTAGCAGCAAAGGGATTAATAAAATAGTTTCAGTTTTAGCAGCCATTTTATTTAAAGAAGATTGAGCTTCAGCCAAAGATGCTATATTTCTTTCAGCATTAGAGAGTTTTTCCTCAATAGTTTTATTGAAAGTAGTTTGTTTACTAATAAAGTCCCTAAGCATAAGTTCAAGTTCAGAGGGAGCACCCCTATTGTTGTTGTAGGAATTTCCATAAGCATTACCATTGTTGGGAGGATATGGCTTATAATTGTTGTTACCAAAATTATTCATGTAGGCATTGTTGCTAAAATTATTATTTCTTATAAAGTTCACATCAACTTGCTCTTCTTGAGCAACCAAAGAGGCTAAGGGAACATTATTTGGATCAATATGGGCTTTCCCATTAACAAGCATAGACATAATAATATCAATCTTATCACTCAAGGAGGAGGTATCCTCAACAGAATTTACCTTCTTACCTTATGGAGCTCTTCCAGTATGCCATTCGGAGTAGTTAACCATCATATTATCCCGAAGCTTAGTTGCAGCACCCAAAGTAATGGTCATAAAAGGTACCTCCAGCAGCAGAATACAATAGGTTCCTTGAAGAATAGTTCAATCCTGCATAAAAAGTTTGGATGATCATCCAAGCAGTCAGTCCATGAGTGGGACAATTCTTTACCAAAGATTTCATTCTTTCCCAAGCTTGAGAAACATGTTCATTATCAGATTGTTTAAACTTCATTATTTCACTTCTCATAGATATAATCTTAGTAGGAGGATAGTATTTTCCAATGAAAGCATCTTTGCATTTAGTCCAAGAATCAATACTATTCCTAGTTAAGGAATTCAACCATTCTTTAGCTTTTCCTCTCAAAGCGAAAGGAAACAATTTAAGCTTAATAATATCTCCATCTATATCCCTATGCTTTTGCATCTCACAAAGTTCAACAAAGTTATTTAGATGGGCAGCGGCATCTTCATTACCAATACCAGAAAATTGTTCTCTCATAACAAGATTAAGTAAAGCAGATTTTATCACAAAGAAAGTAGCTTCAGGAGCAGGTGGAGCAATAGGTGTGCTCATAAAATCATTATTGTTGGTGCTAGTGAAGTCACACAACTTAGTGTTTTCAAGAGTAGTCATTTTTTTGTGTTTTTAATAAAGAAAGCAAACTAGTAAAACTAATTTTTTTGTGTTTTTGATAAAGAAACAAGAAAACAAAACAAAAATAAACTAAGCAAAACAAAAATAACAAAGTAAAGAGATTGGTTATGAGGGACTTCCCTTGTGAAGATGTCCTTGACTCCCTGGCAACGGCGCTAGAAAAATAGCTTGATGGCCCAAAATATATCGAGCTCGTTGGGGAACCCCAAGAGGAAGGTATGATGAGCACAGTGATACATTGCAAATGTATCTATAATTTTTGATGTTCCATGCTTGGTTTTATATACTTTCTTATGTTTTGTCCACACTTTGGAGTACTTTTCATATGATTTCTTGGACTAACCTATTAACAAGAGCCACAGTGCCAGTTTTCTATTTTCTACTATTTTTGGTTCCAGGAAAGTCAGAAAATCAATATTCTCGAAATTGGACCGGACAAAAGGCAAAGTTGATATTTTCCCGGAAGACTCACGGAGCCAGAAGAAGAGTCGGAGAGGGGCCATAGGGTGGCCACACCACCCCATGGCACGGGTCCCCCAGGCCACGCCAGGGCATGGTGTGGGCCCCCTGGCCGCCCACCGACCTTACCATCTGGCCTATAAGAAGCCTCCCAAGGCATAAACCCTAAATCGTCAATCAAAAATCCACGAAAAGTTCCGCAGCGCCGCCACCGAAGGGGAGATTCAGGGGACAGAAAGTCTCTGTTCCGGCACCCTGCAGGGACGGGGAAGTGCCCCCGGAGCCATCTCCATCGATCTCCACCACCATCTCCATCACCATTGCTGATTCCCATGATGAGGAGGGAGTAGTTCTTCCTCGAGGTAAGGGTTCTACCGGTAGCTATGTATTCATCTCTCTCTCTATGCATGACCATATTGTGATCATGAGCTTTATAATCTAGTAGATCTACCTTGCTACTCAAGTGCTTTAATAGATCTCTGCTCTCCCCATGTGTGTGAAAGTGACAGCGTGCTCACCATGGTGGCACTTAGGCTAGAGATTAGAAATACTTGTTATGAGTTATATTTGGAGTTGGTTATCTTTATGAAATTGTGGTGTTTATTGGACTCATCTAGTACTCAAGGTGACAGTGTGGGGTTATCTAGATGGGAAATATGAACTTTGAGGTGTGCTGTTATAGCCCTACCATCGATTAGAGTGTCCAACCGGAGAGTAGTTAAGAGTAGTATCATAAAGAAGAATATATTTATATGAGAGTGTTCACTACTGAAAGTATGATCCCTAGGCCTTGTTTTTAAGCATTGATACACCGTTTGCAATTAGATCTGTTACATGTTTGCTTGCTTCCGTCTTTATTTCAGTTTGCCTTTAGTCTCTTCCACGCCATCAAGTTATTTTCTATCACCGTTACCACTTATAATTATCCATACCACTTGTATTTCACTATCTCTTCGCCGAACTAGTGCACCTATACACCTGACAACACCTATACACCTGACAAGTGTATTGGGTGTGTTGGGGACACAAGAGACTTCTTGTATCTTGATTGCAGGGTTGCTTGAGAGGGAATACCATTGACCACTTCCTCCCTGAGTTCGATAAACCTTGGGTGATCCACTTAAGGGAAAACTTGTTGCTGTTCTACAAACCTCTACACTTGGAGGCCCAACAACTGTCTACAAGAATAGAAGTGCGTAGACATCAAGCTATTTTCTGGCGCCGTTGCCGAGGAGGTAAGGTAAAAGGTACTCACATCCTCCGGTGTGAGTGCTCGAAGTTATTTCCTTTAGATTCTGCAATTTTGTCTTTTTGTTTCTTGTTTTCACTAGTTAGGCTTAATGGAAAACAACAACAAAATTAGAGAGCTTTAGAGTATTTATCTTGAGTTAGGACATGAAGTTTTTGAAGAGAAAATCAAAAAACCTATGGAACTTTATTTGCATGCTAATAGCAATGTTGTTAGTATGAATTATTTGAACACCATCATTGCTAATGCTATGGAAAAGTCTAAGCTTGGGGAAGCTGGTTTTGATGAGTATGATAATTTTAGTCCCCCAAGCATGGAGGAGAAAATTTACTTTGATGATACTATGCCTCCAATATATGATAATTGCAATGATGAATATGATATTTTAAGTCCACCTACTATTGAGGAAGAAATTAATTATGATTACAATATGCCTCCTATATTTGATGATTATGGTGATGAGAATAATAATGATAACTACCTTGTTGAATTTGCTCCCACTACAATTAATAAGAATGACTTTGTTTATGTGGGGAGTATTAATTCTTTTATGCATGTGGCTCATGATAAGAATGTTTTATGTGATAGTTATATTGTTAATTTTATTCATGATGCTACTGAAAGTTATTATGAGAGAGGGAAACATGGTTTTATGTATCTCAATAATATTTAGTTTCCCCTCTTTATGTTGAAAATTTTGAAGTTGCACTTGTTTTGCTTTCCTATGCTTGTTGCTTTGTGCTTTCATGACTTGTTTCTTTACAAGATTCCTATGCATAGGAAGTGGGTTAGACTTAAATGTGCTTTGAATTTTCTTCTTGATGCTCTCTTTTACTTCAATTCATATTCCTTATGTGAGCATCTTCTCAAGTTATCATGCCTAACTTAAAGGCGTTAAAGAAAAGTACTTATTGGGAGATAACCCAAAAGTTTTAGATAAGTCTTGGAAGTTATTACCTCTATAATAACCGCTCCTTATCCTTTTTATTTGCTTTTTATGCCAAGAGTAACCTCTAATGGGAGCGAAGTAATGATTGGGAAAGTTGTTGTCCCGAAACAGATTTTTGTGCTTCACCGTACAAATTCGTGTAAAATCTCTGTATGTCTTTTTGAGGCGTGAATTTTTGTGCTTCTGCCCCAGGTTGTTATCTAACTTTCGTTAGTTCAACACTTTTTGATATGAGCAACAAAAGGTGTTCGAAAAAAATCGTCTTTACCTGCTGGTCTGTTTTGACAGATTTCTGCCATTTTCTGCATTTGCTTCGTGTTGGTTCATTTTTGAGTTCTTTTGGGGAATTGAGATTTTTGAGGGAAGTGTTTCAGTAGCTAGTGTTCTAATGGAAGTTTATTTGGTGTTAGAACTGAACCTTGAGACTTATTTATCTTGAGTGCACTAATGTTGCTAATAAAGATTGTGTGAAGTTATGTATGAAGGAATATTTTTAGGTGTATGGAAGGAATGAGTAGTGAGAAGAAGGATGGACTAAAGCTCAAGCTTGGGGATGCCACGCATGTCACCCCAAGAAATATCCAAGAATTATAAGCATCAAAGCTTGGGGATGCCCAAGGCATCCCCTTCTTCATCAAAAAAAATCCCGGGTTTCTTCCAAACGCTTCATTTTTATTGTTTCATGTACAGTTGTGTTGTTCTTGGAGCGTCTTCTTTTTTGTTTTCGTTTTGGTTTTTTGTTTGCTTAGTTTTCTGAATAAATTGGTTGGACCCCCTCTTTCATACACTGGTTTTCAAATAGTTTGGTTTGGTTTGGAAAAGAGTAGGAAAGTTCATGCTTAAGTGGTAAAGAGAGCTTGTTTTTGACTGTGGCCTATGCTTTGTCATGCCATGCTTGATATTGTTTTGGCTTTATGCTTAGTATTGTTTGCTGTAGCATGAATTTTTATAAACAATTGAGATTGCTTAATGTGCCTTGGATGAATCATGCATTCTTTTAGCATATTAAAGCATAGTATAGTGGTATTCTCCTTTGATGCTTTATTTGGGTTGACTTGGCACATGCTCACACCATGTTATGACTATACAAAGTCACCATAGCCTTTATGATCCATTAGTTTTCGACTTGTAGTATCACTTTATGCTTTGATCAATGATGTTTTGTCACTCTGCATGATTATGGCCATTATTGCTCTCTTAGTTTGTCGCTCCCAGTCTTTTGCTAACCTCCACAACAAAGTATGAGTTCCACTCATGCATCCAACTCCCCAAACCAAGTTATTCCAAAGAGTCCACCATACCTACCTACTAGCTTATGCTATTCCAAGTATATTCATGCTTTTGTTTACCTTCCAAATTAAACTTGTTATGAGAAAACTTGTGATTAAAGCTCTCACGAACTTGATGGCACACTTTACTTTTCTTGCCCTTAATAAACTTGAACCATTGTGTCGTCTATGTTGTATATGCTTGCACTTATTTGTTGGGAATTAGCAGAACCATGCTTTCATGGGGAACGCTTTCAACATTGCACTTGGTACTTGTACCTAGTTGATATCATGCTCTTTTGTATATGGATGTCGTCGGTGTGAAATGAAAGGGGAGCTTGTAAGTCCATGGAGTTATGTATATGTGTTAGAGAAACTCCTAGGCCGCTGGTCTAATCCATGCTGACATGGTGGAAACCTGCAGCGTAACCATAATGAGCTGTCTATGAAGCATTCTTCTTATAAAAAAAGAGTCCTATATTGAGAAAAAAAGAGAAAAGAGAAAAAAGAGATTATGAAATGAGGAAAGAGAGAAAAAACACCATATTCCCATGGTAAATAAGAAGATTGCTGAGATACTTGTTGTCTGCTTGCCTTGTCATTTTGATATGGGGATTCTTCCGTATCATCTGGCAAGGGGTACCCCGTTGGAGGTTCTCTATGATACACATGTACTTACGATGACAAGAACTTACCGGTGACTAAACTTGAGTAGCATGAGGAGTGGCCCTCGTATTCAAGTGACATAAGATTTCTAACTTATACTTCGTCAAGCATGTACACTATAGTTTGTTCACTTTAACCTTAATCACCTTCAAGATGCTTATGATAGGGGCAATGAGAGCTAAAAGCTATAAGTACCATAATTTTTGGAAGCTCTTTATGAGACTTGAATCCCTACTTCCTTCTATGAAGGCCTTTCTTCCACCATTATATTGAGTCTCCACCTTCTACCTTTATGCACCTACTTTGAGAGCATAGTGGCCATTCTTAGTTCTATGTGCGTTGTCCCAAGACTAGTTGATTGATGCATAACTTGATATTGCTTGTTTTAAACTATTTGTATCTAGTCACTCTTATGAGCTTTGAAGGTGTCCTATGCATTTATATTTGCTACTCTATGAGGGACAGGTTTAATACTATTATGCTATGTTTTCTTTATGTGAAACAAACAAACGTCTTGCAAAGAATTGTTATTCATGAATCTTTTGTTTGTGCCTTTTCATGTTGCATCATAGTTTCTTTGTCTTATTGCTAGAACTTTGTCTTTCATGTTATGATTGAAGTACTATGATCCCAGCTTTCAATGTTTTACAAATACTTTGATCAAGTCTTTGATGGTGCATGTCACCTCAAAAATTATTCTTTCTTTTTATCACTTACCTACTCGAGGAAGAGCAGGAGTTAAGCTTGGGGATGTTGATACATTGCAAATGTATCTATAATTTTTGATGTTCCATGCTTGGTTTTATCTACTTTCTTATGTTTTGTCCACACTTTGGAGTACTTTTCATATGATTTCTTGGACTAACCTATTAACAAGAGCCATAGTGCCAGTTGCCTGTTTTCTGCTGTTTTTGGTTCCAAGAAAGTCAGAAAATCAATATTCTCAGAATTGGACCGGACAAAAGGCAAATTTGATATTTTCCCGGAAGACTCACGGAGCCAGAAGAAGAGTCGGAGAGGGGCCACAGGGTGGCCACACCACCCCATGGCGCGGGTCCCCCTAGGCCACGCTAGGGCATGGTGTGGACCCCCTGGCCGCCCACCGACCTTGCCCTCTGGCCTATAAGAAGCCTCCTGAGGCATAAACCCTAAATCGTCAATCAGAAATCCACGAAAAGTTCCGCAGCGCCGCCGCCACCGAAGGGGAGATTCGGGGGACAGAAAGTCTCTGTTCCGGCACCCTGCCGGGACGGGGAAGTGCCCTCGGAGCCATCTCCACCACCATCTCCATCACCATTGTTGATTCCCATGATGAGGAGGGAGTAGTTCTGTAACACCCTCAAATCGGCCCTATGCAAGTTTTAGCTCTTTTCTGCCAAACCCGCATAGAAACGATTCAAGGACGCCCACTAGGCACTTTCGTGTGGGTGGAAAACGAAGTAATACCATTACACATTAGTCCACGATGGAACCCCCAGAATATATATATACAACAACGACTCCATGAGTCAAGAATACAGATATACTATGCAAAGATCCAAATCACCTTGAAAACGATAGAGCGTCTGACTACGGACAAGATGCAAATGGGGCTAAGAGCCCTGAAGAATAACCAATGGCGTCCATAACCCTGCCCAGGCCAAGCCGGAAGGGTAACCCTGCTAACGACGTCGATCTCGAACCTGCTAAAACAAAAGGGGTGCCGACAAAGGGCAAAGGAAAAAGAGGAACGTCAGTACTGAGGCCAGTACATGGCGAGGCTAGAATTCGGCGGCTCTCGCCTACATAGGTATGGTGGACTGAAGCGGCGGCGCAACATGCACTAAACAACCTATAGAGACTCAGTAAACTTGCGGCTATTAGAGAGGGATAAGAAAGACCTATTCGGATCCTACCTGATACTAACACCAAACATACCCATCCTGGTATTTTCCCCTCGAGACCAAACGAGGAAGTCGGACCAAGGAAATCACACAGTTGGCAGTTTTACTCATTCCATTATAGTTGGAGCATTTACTAGTCAGTTATAGATAGCATGAGTCGTCCGGAAGCATAAGTAGTGGGTAGTTTTTAATCACCATTCCGTTATAGTTGGAAAATTTACTAGTCAGATATAATTGTCCTGAGAAATCCCAAAACCCAACAATTGTTGGCACTTTTATCACATTCCATTGGAGTTGCAATACTTACTAGGCAGGTATAGCATGACACAGATCACCACAGATCCACCAGTTGTTGGCATTTTTAATATCCATTCCGTTATAGTTGAAGCTGATTACTAGTCACATATTAAGTCAAATTTATAGCACTACTTTAGTTATGCTTGTCTATGATCGAGATACTGTGCTCCAAGTCGTCCATAAGCGCAGACACGGCTTTCAGAAAGTTTTACCCTGCAGGGGTGCACAAATAGCAACACACACTCGATCAACCTCGGAAAAACCAACTCAAAACCCAACGAAGCATTCACGACAAAGCGATCACAGGATTCAGAAATATTTCAGGGGGACACCCCACTAAGCTACCCGCAACGAAGTTGGCCGGCTCCGGAACAGACCCAGGGTTTGTGTGGACGGTTGTAAACGACTGGGAACTCGAAAGTGTGACTGGGCTTGTCGATACAGCGAAAACGTGTCATGATCCTAAACAGTACAGGTGCTCCACGCACAATCGTAAATAAAGCAGTAACATGGCATAAGTACAGGATAGTAATAAAACCCCAAACTAGTTTGTGGCCCCAAGAAATAGAAATGAATCAAGCTCTGGCTCAGGGGGGTCCATAAGGCCTCCCGGATGTGGATAGTGCGAAAAATCAAGGAACAGGTATCAAGTACTCGGGGTCCTACGGGACACAAGTGAGCGAGGAAGAACCAAATAACATCTATTGCCCACCGATGCCTCTGCATTAGTTATATCTAGCAATTTAATAGTTGTGTTTAAAGTCATGATCATCTCCACCATAAACATCTCCACCAATAAACATCTGCCAGCATACCAACAACTGTGGTACTCGACAACACGAGATCGCACCTAAGCAAGCAACTACGACTCGCAAGGCCAGCTATCTACCAAACACAGGTATTACGAGGTGTCCAAGGCAATATAGAGGCTGCACGGGATATAACTGGTGCACGGAAACTAAAGCATCGCGACACGGATAGCAATAGATCAACAGGAGGAAATAAAGACTATAAATGCAAAATAGGTAGAAGGGGAAGAGATGCTCGTCTGGGAAAACATTGCCGAAGGTTCATATCCGGAGAACTTGTCGAAGCTCACAACATCTCATCGTCCTATCCGGGAAGAAGCAAAACACTAAAAGGAACAAGCGATACAACAATTACAACTAATGCGGAAGAATCGGCATGATCATGATATGATGCGTGACATGGCAAGTTAATGATGCAACTCATGTTGGAATGATGTCATTTACATAGCACAGTGATGATACAACATTGGTGAGACATTTGTAGCAATAAGGAAACAATTCCAATTTTATTTGTCCCTTTTAAATGATGGAATTCCTTGCAGTAATGTATTATAAATGCATGAAATAAGATGCAGAAGGATGTATGGATAGCATAGTTAGAAGGGGCTCGTCGAGCTAATCGATTTAGACATATTATTTGTCAAATTTGGAAAACAGAATTAAAGTTATTAATTTATTAAGGAAAGGCATTTATTAGTATTTAAATACTTTCGAAATTTCAAAATACTCAAAAATTATTTTGGATGGTATTTTTGAATTCCTGGCATTTTCTGATGAGAAAACATATATCATATGTTAGATTTGAAAATAGTGATTAAATTTTATTATTTGCAATTTTAAATGGCCAAAAGGGCAAAATGGTCATTCGTAGTAATATGCAGGGGCATGTAGGTAATTATTTGAAAATGTTTTTGAATTCAGAATTAAAAATGCATTAGGGTCTTCTTTGAAAATATTTGCAATTCAAAAGATTTGAATTTATATGAATTTATTTGAATTTAAACATTTTTCTGGATTTATTTTTATTAGAAAAAGGTTGGACAGAAACTTTTCGCACTCAGGTTTACCTAGCCACAGCCACTGTCGCGTGGGCCATCCTGACTCAGTGGCCCACCGGTCAAAGCGGCCTTGCGGGGGTTTTCTCACGTGGCTCTTCTCTACTCAGGGGGCTGACAGGTGGGACCTAGCGAGGCGGACCTCAACGCGCGTGGCAGCCGCTGACAGGTGGGCGCCATAGGGAGCTGCACGAGAGGGGCTGGAAAAACCAGGGGGTATTTAGCAAAAGGGTTCCGGGTCACGCGAGGGGTTGGGCTACTAATGAACTGAACATCGACCCGCTGAAAGCAGCTAGCTGGCGCGATCTTGCAAGGAAGATTGCGAGCAAACGGCCGGGAGAAACTCGATGATGCAAAAACGAAAACCGGAGAGGAATGGCAGAGCTACAAGTTCCATTAAGAAGTGTTCGCCAGAGGAGTACGGAGCTTCCTGGGACAACGGGTGGAAAAAGGCAAAAAAGATGCAATCCTAAACTGTCGAACTGTTGCTGCTAGCCTCGTGCGAGCGCGGGCGTGCGTGCGGCTAGGGAGAACTCCAGCGACGGGGCAAGCTCCCAGTCAGCGGAGAGGACGCTGGAAGGAGGGGAATGGAGAAAGGCACTCGCCACGTGGCCGAGGTGGCCTCGGTGGGCTTGGGGAGGCCGGAAGCGGTGAAGATGGCGATAACGGCGGCGGTCAGCTGCAGCCGTGACGCGCACAGATCAGCGGGGAAAAGGAACGAGAGGGATAGATGTCCATGGCATGGTCTAGGATCACGGCGGACTTACCAGGAGAAGCACGGTATGGTCGGGGAGGTCGGGGAATGAGGAACCTGGCCAGAACAGTCGAGTCGTGGCGGAGCCGGGGATGGTGAGGAAGGCCCAAACCTCGAATTAGAACGCACGCAGGGAGGTCGTGGCTGCAGGAAGCTTCATGCCGTCACGGTGCGTCTGCCTGCGCCTTCCGCGTGGTCGGGCAGCCTACCGCATCGGCTCCAAGGTCTCCTACAAGTGGCGGCAGAGACGCTCGCGGAGGGAGGAGGAAGGTGAGGGTTAGGGTTTTCGATCTGGCCGCGGGGAGTAGATAAGAAGGAAGAGGATCACGCGCGCGGCGTGAGGGGGCTAGCGCGACAGATGGCACGACGACGGCCACCTGCTCCTGCCGTCAGAACCGCAGAGAGAGGGAGCCGCGACGGAGAAGAAGAATAGGGGACAGCATCAACGGTGAAGGGGTATGGGCCGATGGGCTGGATATCTGGTCCGGCCTAAGAGAGGGAGTAGAGATGGGCGGTGCCCAACGGGCTGCTGCGCTGGGCTGTTGCTAAGGCTCTCTCTCTCTCTCTTGTTTTGTTTTGTTTATTTATTTGTTTTTCTTTTGTTTTGTTTCAGATTCAATCAAGACAATAAAATAACCCTTTTGAAATTTTTGCAAGATTTTTAACAAGGGGGGTCTAACCAAGTGAGAGATGAGAGGGAAAAGAGAAAGAGGAAAAGGGGATGCCCACCATAAAATCCATTTGGGCATTTTACAAGTATTTGAGGTTTAGGGTTCTAGAAAAAGAACAAATACATTTATAAATAGTGAATCCTATACTTGGATCCCAACTTTGTAGAAAACCAAATAGAGAGGTTTTAAAAGGGGAAGGGAGTAATGTGATATCTAGGCACACAAGCAAGATTCCAACAAGTGTAAGTGCAATGCAACCCAACCAATGCAACATTTTGTAACATGATCCATGCAAGGTGGCATGATGAACATGAGCATGCTAAAGATGATGCAATGCACAAAACACAGCTATTTTCTAGTAGTGGTTTTAGCGGGATGCCACAAGTTCTTCCTCGAGGCTAAGGGTTCTACCGGTAGCTATGTGTTCATCTCTCTCTCTATGCATGATCATATTGTGATCATGAGCTTTGTAATCTAGTAGATCTACCTTGCTACTCAAGTGCTTTAATAGATCTCTGCTCTCCCCATGTGTGTGAAAGTGACAGCGTGCTCACCATGGTGACACTTAGGGTAGAGATTACAAATACTTGTTATGAGTTATATATGGAATTGGTTATCTTTCTGAAATTGTGGTGTTTGTTGGACTCATCTAGTACTCAAGGTGCCAGTGTGGGGTTATCTAGATGGGAAAGATGAACTTTGAGGTGTGTTGTTATAGCCCTACCATCGATTAGAGTGTCCAACCGGAGAGTAGTTAAGAGTAGTATCATAAAGAAGAATATATTTATATGAGAGTGTTCACTAGTGAAAGTATGATCCTTAGGCCTTGTTTCTAAGCATTGATACACTGTTTGCAATTAGATCTGTTACATGTTTGCTTGCTTCCGTCTTTATTTCAGTTTGCCTTTAGTCTCTTCCACGCCATCAAGTTATTTTCTATCACCGTTACCACTTAAATTATCCATACCACTTGTATTTCACTATCTCTTCGCCGAACTAGTGCACCTATACACCTAACAGGTGTATTGGGTGTGTTGGGGACACAAGAGACTTCTTGTATCTTGATTGCAGGGTTGCTTGAGAGGGAATACCTTTGACCACTTCCTCCCTGAGTTCGATAAACCTTGGGTGATCCACTTAAGGGAAAACTTGTTGATGTTCTACAAACCTATGCACTTGGAGGCCCAACAACTGTCTACAAGAATATAAGTGCGTAGACATCACACAACAGCAAGTTTTCCCTCAGTATGAAACCAAGGTTTAATCGAACCAGTAGGAGCAAGGAAACACCCCAAAGGTGTTGCTAGTTGAACGTTGGCAGGGCGCACTACCGGTGCCAGCAGCAACGTGGAGACCTGCACAACACAACCACAGAACTCTATTCCCAACTTGCGATGAGGTTGTCAATCTCACCGGTTTTGCTCAAAACAAAGGATTAAACGTATCGAGTGGAAGAAAGTAATAGTTTGCAGAAAGTAAACACAAAGCAGTAAATAGTTGATTGTAGATTGAAAGTAAAAGAAAGGACCGGGGTCCATAGTTCACTAGAGGTGGCTCTCCTTAAGATAGATAACATGCTGGGTGAACAAATTACAGCGGGGCAATTGACAAACATCAAGAAAGCATACAAACATATACTAATCATCTTGACTCCTTTGAGATTCGATTGGGCATTACAACATTATACATAGACCGTCATCCAACTGCATCTATGACTAATAATCCACCTTCAGGTTATCATCCGAACCCCCTCCAGTATTAAGTTACAAGCAACGGATAATTGCATTACGAATTGCGTGTAAAGTAAACAATATGATTGTTCTATGAACAAAGGATTGTTGTTTCTCCCTAGTAGCAATAGAACATCTAGTACCTTAGAGATTTTTGTCACTTCCCCAGATTACCAGAGGCATGAACCCACTATCGAGCATAAATACTAACTCTTGGAGTTGCTAGCATCTACTTGGCGAAGATAGCTATTAACAACGGAAAGCATGCAAGATCACAAATAACAAAGACATGATAGAATCAATAATCACTCTAAAATAACATCTCAATATCCATTGGATCCCCGCAAACACAACATGCAGAATTACAAATAGATGATCTTGATCATGAACGGAGCTCACAAGATCTAGATATGATAGCACAAAGGAGGAGAACCAGCCATCTAGCTACTACATGGACCCGTAGTCCAGAGATGAACTACTCACGCATCACACCGGAGGCTTGCATGATGATGAAGAAGGCCTCCAGGGTGAATTCCCCTCTCCGGCAGGGTGCCGGGAAGAGCTTCAGATCCCTCCCGATCTAGGGATGGAGATGAGGGCGGCTACAGACTCTTTCGTGGAGTTTTGATCGGGTACTTAGGGTTTCCGTATCAGAGGCAATATATAGGCGGAAGGAGAGGCCGAGGGGGTGCCTGGGGCGGCTAGACCACCCCCTGGCGTGGGCTAGGCCTAGACACGCGGCCAGGTGGTGTGGTCGGGCCCCATCCCCTCTCCGTCTCGTATTCTGGCTCCAGGTGTCCCTCGGTAAAATAATGAGTTTGGCTTTTGTCCCGTCCAATTCTGAGAATATTCATTTTCTGACTTTCTTGGAACCAAAAACAACAGAAAACAGGAAGCTGGCACTATGGCTCTTGTTAATAGGTTAGTCCAAGAAATCATATGAAAAGTACTCCAAAGTGTGGACAAAACATAAGAAAGTAGATAAAACCAAGCATGGAACATCAAAAATTATAGATACATTTGCAATGTATCAAACGTGACCGCGAAGCCAAGCAATGACGCAGAGTCTTCCCTCTAGTGGACATCCGTGCAGTCCTTTTGAACCCGGCAGGGTTTGTCATCACTCCAATGCTTGCAATGGTAGTGCTGGTGTGCGGATGTTGGTATTCCTTTGCCTCCTCTTCAACTTCACTATCGATCTCCTCCTCCAGCTCAGAGTCTTGGAGATCCTCCTCCGCAGGCTCCTTTCCCTTATCATTGGTAGAGACCATTGTGCTTCTAAACTTTGAGAATAGTTCTTGGCAGAAACATATCAAAATGAAAACACACAAGAACACAATATATGAACCTCGGGGGATCCCGAGGGATTATATATTACGAAGTTTTACAACAAAAGGAAGGTACTGGGAGAAAACGGGTCGGAGACGGGCTCTGGGGCAGCCAAACTCCCTAGTGGTGCGGCCAGGTGGGCCTGCGCCATGGTGTGGTGTGAGCCACCCGGGCTCTGTTTCGGTCCTTCTTTCGACTCACTGCTTTCCATATTAGATAAAAATTGCAAAAATATAAATTGACAGATTTTTCGTGGACCTTTTCTTACCAGAACTGTTACCTATTCGAAAACAGACTCTGCAGGTCTCTAAAGTTAGTCTTTGATAAATTCTTCCAGGATCACCGCTTGAATAACATCAATATCTTCATCCTTTTAAACATATTATTTGAGTCTTTTAACCATTCACCATCTTAATACACCATTTTCTTCTACAACCTGAAAATTTCTTTCACACAAAACTTCACCCAATTCTCATTAGCAACATTAGTGCATGCAAGATAATAAACCTTTTAAGTTCAATTTCAAATGAAATCCATCAAAACATAAGCTACTGAAACAACTCCTTCCAATAGCCCAAAAGGAACTCAAAAAGGAAATCGATTTAAGAAGCAAATGCAAGAGTAGCGAAAATCTGTCAAAACAGACTAGCAGGTAAAGATCAAATTTTTTGAAAATCTTCTGTTGCTCAAATCAAAAAGTGCAAACTAATGAAAGTTAAATAAAAACCTGGGGCAAAAGCAGAAAACATTACAGCTCAATCCGGCGTACAGAGATTTTTCACGAATTTTTACAGCGAAGCACAAAAATCTGTTTCAGGATAGCAACTTCCCCAAATCTTACTTCTATCTCATTAGAGGTTGATCTTGACACAAAACCTAAACAAAAAGGATAAGGAGAGGTTATTGCAGAAGCAATAACTTCCAAGACTCAAATAAACAAAAACAAACTAAAAGAAAAAGTATATTGGGTTGTCTCCCAAAAAGCCCTTTCTTTATAGCCATTAAGATGGGCATAATTATTTCAATGATGCTCACATAAGAATATGAATTGAAGTAAAAGATAGCATCAAGAAGAAGAAATACACATGTTTAAGTCTAACCCACTTCCTATGCAAGGGAATTTTGTAAGAAAATAAATTGTTGAAACTAGAGGCTGCTAGCATAGAAAGGCAAAACAAGTGCAACATAAAGACTTTAAGCATAAAACGAGGAAACTTGATATTATTGAGATGCATAAGAACAGTCTTCCCTCTCTCATAATAACTTTCAGTATCATGCATAAATTTAATGATATAACTATCACATGAACCATTGTAGCAATGATCACTTATTCTAACTGAAAACACAGGGATACTAGCTCTCATAACACTACTTTGTGAAACAATATTAGAAGTATCCTTACAGAGGATAGTGTGTCCATCTTCTACATATTTAGTGACAAAGTCTTTCACATTTTCTACTATAGGTTCAGCAGCTATTTGTTCATCAGGTTCAACAGCTTTATTTGTACTTTCATTAACCATACTAGTTATCATAGAATGTCCATTTATCTTAACTAGGAAAGGCATTTTCTCAATGTAAGGTTCAGGTAAAACATGATTAGTAGTATAAACTTCGGTATTGCTTGCAAGAACACTAGTAACAATATCTTTATATGGCTCATGATACTTATTCCATTTCTTTTTAGGAATTTCAATATAGGAAGAAAAAGCCTTAAAATAAGTTGCAATAGCTTGAGAGTCTAGACCATAAGCATTACTAATATTTTGAAAGTCATCAGTTCCCATAAAAGATTTAATGTATTCATAATCATAATTTACACCTGACTTTCTTCCTCTATCATTCTCCCATGCTTCAGCATTGTCTTGAATATGGTCTAGAAGATCCCATTTAGCTCCTTCTTCCATGCGTGTAAATGATCCAGCACAAGCATCCAATAGATCCTTATCATGAAGAGAAAGTCTTGCATAAAAGTTATTGATAATAATATTGTTGGGGAGGTCATGAATAGGACATTTGAGCATTGGTAACTTCAATCTCCCCCAATCTTGAGCTGTACTCTCTCCATCAAGAGGCCAAAAGTTGTATATTTGATTCCGATCTTTATGAATCTCACTAGGAGGATAAAGTTTAGATCAAAAGAGAGGTACAATTTCCTCCCATTCAAGAGCTTGACCATTTTTCAGCAGCTTATACCATTCCTCAGCTCTTCCTTTTAGTGATAATGAGAATAACTTCTTCTTGACTTGATCTGTTGTAATACTTGCACACTTGAACAACCCGCATAATTTGTGTATAAAGAGCAAATGATCACCGAGATGGACAGTTCCATCTCCAAAATAGTAGTTATCCATAACACGATCAACAATTCTTGTAGGTATTTTAAAAGTATCATTTTCAGCAGGTGGAGGTTCATCTACTACCTTAGTAGTGGTAGTAACATTACGAAATAAGAAACTAAGTGAATTATCCATATTGAAATAAAGTAACTAACAGAAGTAAACAATACTCACAGTAGAAGTTTACTTTACCAGTTCCACTCTCCAATAGCGCTTCACTCTCTGGCAACGGCGCCAGAAAATAGTCTTGATGACCCACAAGTATAGGGGGTGTATCGCAGTATTTTCGATAAGTAAGAGTGTCGAACCCAACAAGGAGCAGAAGGTGTTGACGAGTGGCTTGGAGCAGGAATTCTCTATAAATACTTAGCAAATGGATTTTTAGGGGTTTTTGATAATGTAGATAAATAAAGTGCGAGTAAATAAAATACAATGATAATAAATGCAGCAAGTGGCCCAATCCTTTCTTTAGCAAAGGACATGCCGGTTGTATTACTTAAGATGACCAAACATTCTCGAGGACACACGGGAATATCGTCAAGTGCTTTCGCTTCATAAAGTTGATTAATCTTCTTTAGTTTGATAAGTGTTGTGTGGGTGAACATGTGCTAATGTACTGACCTTCCTAAGAATAATACATACTTGTGATTAAACCCCTTGAAAGCATCCGCAAGTACAAGAAAGTAATTAAGATAAAAACCTAACCACAACTTTAAACTCTGAGATGCTACACTCCCTTGTGCAAAGGTTTCCTAACGGGGGTTTAGGTTTCTATCACTCCGGCAACCCTTATGATTAGTAGCCAAATACACAATGCATTCCGCTAGGACCATAAAGGTGAAGTGTCATGTAGTCGATGTTCACATGACACCACTAGAAGAATAACACCACAACTTAAATAACAAACTATTGAATCTTTCTCAACACAATTCCACTACTAACAACATGACTTCTCCCATGTCCTCAAGAACTAAATGAACTACTCACAAGACATCATATGGATCAAGATCAAAGATGAAATAATGATAAGTAACAATCTGAACATAACAATAGTTCAATGGTTCCACTCAATAGCATCAACTACAACAAGTAATCAACACTGGGAAAGTTTCCCCTAAGAACTATGCAATATTCAACTCAATTGTTATAGCGGTACGGAGTGGTGATGATGGTGCTAGTGGAGATGATGATGATGATCCCGATGAAGTCCAGCTTGATGGTGGTGTTGATGGCGACGATCTTCCCTCTCCGGGAAGGAATTTTCGCAGTAGATTTCTACCTGCCGGAGAGCTCTTTCTCTCTCTATAGTTTTTCGCCCCTCCAAGGTGGCAGAATCTTTCTGTGGTTGCTCCCCTAGGCTTAGGGTTTCGTGGGGATAATATACACCAAAGAGGAGAGCTGGAGGTGGGCCAGGGTGGCCACACCACCTGGTGGCGCGGCTAGGGGTGGCCCGCGCCTGGGGGTGGTGTGGGCCCCCTGTGGCCCAACTCCGCTCCCCCTTCTGCCATCCTTTGTCTTCTGAAAAAATAGGATTTTCCATGTATTTTCTAGAATTTTCCGATCTTCGCGAATTTCGCCTCCAAACAGTGCCTTTTCCAACAGAATCCTAACTTCAGCGGTCCATACTCCAAAAGTCATCAACCATGCAAAAACATATGAAATAACATAAGTATCATCTCTTAATATGAAATATATCAATTGATAACAGTAAATTATGATATAGAATAGTGATGCAAAATGGACATATCAACAGTTCAGATGCTAGTCTTATTAGCTAGATAGTTCTGAGTTATGATTTCTAGTTCTTCTTTGTAAGAAGTTTCTTTCTCTCTCTTTAACCTAGAGTGTTGTTTGGATCTTTTGTAAAGAGTCGAGTTGTAATCTATAGTCATGTCTTGGACCTGCTGTGTTTCTGGTGTACCACTCTGAGGGATGTAATACTAGTGAACGGTGTTTCATTGGTGTTATGTCAATGACTATAGTGTACTACATCATGAAGTGGTATGCTGGGTCACCGCGGCTGGTATCAGAGCATATGCTTTGACCTTAGGATTAAAACCCTTTTAGGAAGATCTATAGGTTGGATAGTGACTATAGGATCCATCTTATCTAAACCAAGTCTTGTGATAGATATCCACTTGAGGATAAACCTTGTCACACTTAAGTTATATGTTTTGATCATCTTTCTTAAGGAGTAACTATATGTCTTCTCTAGAGAAATGTCATTTTAGTGGAACTCTAAATAGGTGTAACACCACTAAGATATCTTAAGTAAGTAAAATATCATAGAAGATTACGATCAGGATTAGGATATCATGTGGAGTAGTATTAGCGATGGAGTCTATATTTAGAATCCTTGTAAATTAGAAGAATCTTACCACTAGTTGATACCACTATACCACATAGGGTAGACCATTGGAGTATGTATAGATACAATTGGAAGTAAATCATGTGGCATTCACTTGAGAATTCCATGTTATAGAGTAGAATTCTGTGAAGAATCATTAATAGTAAGCTAAGAAGAAGAGTCACCATGGTGAGATTAGCTCTTCAATCATGATGACTAGGTAAATATTAACAAGTTCATGGTGAAAATAGCTCCGAGACTATGATAAGTTTGTAATTAGGACAAGTACTCAGTAACAAAACTTGTAATAATAGTAAGTAAAGAACAATGTAGGTCTACGATAGAAGTCATAGGTATTATAACATTACGATAATTTTTGGGTTAAGATAGTAACTACAATTTTGTTAGTAGTTTTGAGAGATCATTTGAGGATAGTTTATGATAGATTGGGAAGTTGGCAGTCTTTAGTAGTCCCGAAAGAAAGGTAAGAGGTTAGTCAGAACCAAAGTGAGACCACTTTGCTCAAAATTATCCTGCTGCAACTAAGCAATTTGGGTAAATATTGAGACAAAGAGTAGTTTAACTTCTAAGTGCTAAATATCACAAAGTAAACCTATACTAGGAGGTGTTACATACTACACATCTAAGCCTGAATTCTAGAGGTATTATACTCAACTACTATATTCCGGGCTTAGAATGATGTGTGTTATATGTACCACATTAGGATTTCTTGGTTTTTCTTGTATCTTCTTGATTGACTAGATCTGTACATGAAGTTTGACTTGGTGTGCAAAGGCATGTTGCACCACCCAGTTATTACTTGATGTTATAGACCTAGATAGATAAGGGAATTCGTGTAAGGGAGTGACGAGTTTCGAAGATCAAGATAAAGACTTGCACGAAGAAGGAAGCTAAATATAAGGAGTATCAACACTATTTTGAAGGATGGATTTATCCCAACTCACTATGAGCTGGCGATAAGAAGGAATATTAATGCAGAAAATGTGTGGAGCAACATGAAGGAATGAATTTAAGTTCACTCAAAATAGGTGATGTTGCTCAGAATCTAAGGAAGTAGTTGTACCAAGACCATGGAAGTAATTTGGAAGGGTGCAAAGAATAAGTTTTGGAACAAAAGTGGTATTCAAGCTCTGACAACTCAGAGAGAATGCTAATAGTAAGTCGAAAACCCGTAGGGTAATTCGTACACCTAGGAGGATCCACGGCTAGGTATCCGTAGCTGGTATCCTAGCAGTTTAGCTAATTGGGTCATCTTTGTAGGATTTAAAGAGCATAAAACTTGGCCTAAGATAAGTAAGGAATAAAGGAGTATAAAATTTAAAGTGAACGACATTCGAGACGTTCCGTGGCATCGGGTTCATTAGTGAAGAATAATGTCAAGAAGATAAAAGTAAGACAAGTAACATTGGAAGATTCATTTTGGAGATCCACAACTATGTGGGTATACCGCAGATTCTTTCATAAGACCTTCCAGAGGTAAAGTATAAGATGGACAGAGGCCGATATCCTACCTATTGAGTTAAGGGGGAATTATACATGAAGTTTAGAGACCATTAGGAAACCCCAAGGGGGGAGTAAACAATAAAAACTGAAGTGTTGTTGTCTAACTTTCTGACTAAAGGTTGGAGAAGAAGTACAAAGTTATGATGAGGTTAAGCCTTATTCTCATAAGGTTATAAGAAGTCTTCTGCATAAAGAGTACTCTCAAGAGTATGTCCGGATAAATGATCGAAGAGACATAATAGCTTAAACCCCGTGGACTAGTTTAAGAAGAAAACACTCCTAAGTTGTCCTTTAGAGTAAAGAGAGTATTCCAAAATATATCGGTATAGTGTAATAGGAAAACCGGATTGGAATGGAGAAAATGTGTCCATGACCAATTCAAAGTAGGACTAGTAGGGCATAATCCAAGAGATTATAGTAAAATAAACCATAGGATAAATTAGAAGCGATAGTGGATCTTGTCAAGTATGAAGAGAATTCAAGGAAAAAGTTCTGGAGACGGGATACCATAATTATCCCCAATTATGATCACAATGGAGTTAAGAAATGATGTGATCAATACAAGCCGATACATTATTCTAAAACATAAGAGAGTACGAACTTCGGGGACGGAGTTTATTTTAAGGGGAGAGTCTGTAACATCCTAGCATTAGAGCATAGAAATAAGATGAGATGAGGTGTGTGCATTGCATTCATGCATAGAAAATCTGGATAATTGTCGTGCTTTTAAACAAAACTTGTCAAAGTGATTGAAGCTTCTCTTAACTTGGTGGAACTGAAGTAGATCATCAAGTTGACTGCGATAAGTTTTAAATATGACCTTTGCTAAAACCTTATCTTTGGGCAATATAATTTGATCTAAGGGTAGATCAAATGTAATAAAACTAAGTCACAACACACTACTTAATAAGGAGTACTTGATCTTCTAGAGATCATTACATGGTATTCCATGCCACAACTCAAGGATGAATACTTAATATTCTAAAGATGATATCAAGGTATTATCTACCACAAACCTTGAATACTCAATCAAGTATATAACTCCAAGTAAAGAAAACTCATAACTAAATCTTGAGACACTTGCTTGTCGTAGTTATTCCTACCATGAATATCATGGTAGTTCTTAAATATTAACTCTTATCACAAATATAGTAGAAAGAGAAGATAAGCCAAGAACATCCATCACATGCCCTTAGTATCATGTTAATAGATAACAATCCTATTTAACCAAGTCCTAGAGACAATTGATCATCAAGGTTGAGTAATCAATTCCTGATCTAGAACTTATTGACTCTTAACCTTGACCTATTATATTGACCTTCCAAAGACCTTAAGTATATTTATAAGAAGGAGGAACCAGTTATGGTAGGATGTGCCATCGTCAATGGAATGTGATCCTTAGTGGAGATCAAACCATCTGATGTTGGAGGAGATAGCTCACTCATGAGTAAACTAGAAGAAGCACCTAAACCCAAGAGTTAAGCTAGTGACCATGAAGCAATGAGAAAGCTAGTAGTATTAGGTATCTAATGGTAATCCTGTTAAGCCAAGTAGTATAAACCTAAAGTAAGTTTCCTTAACAAGATAAGCCTTATAGAGAGACTAGTACAAGTCTACTACTTAGTGTTAATGGATCTTGATCTGTCAATTAGAAGCCCAAGCTTGGCTTGATCAAAGGATGGTGGTCATTATTCTCAAGTCACTTGAGAATAGATGACTAGATGATGAAGAAGTGTTCTGAGTATACCAAATTAGGCAAAATCCTAGTAAGTTGAATCATCTAGTTTGATCCTGAGAAGTCAAGCTAGAGTATGATGAAGTATATAACATAAGTTGTATGGAGTAGTTGAAGGCATAGTAGTTTAACCAAGTTAATACAAGAACAAACTTGTATTCCGGGAGTAGTACCATATCTCTTCTAGAGGGTTGATATCACATGTGGTATATAGAGAGAACTATAATCTTGCAAGCATTGGTGGCAGTTTCAAGATGGAATTAAAGGAATTAATAGGTGGAGTCAAAAGTAGCTACATTGATGGATTCATCAAGGGTAGTTAAGGAGTGCAAGTTATGCAGCAAAGGAAGAATGTTAGGAGAGTGGGTTAAGGAAGTTAGAACTAACCAGATGAATGGCTTCCTCAAGAGTAGTTTGGAAATGGAAGTTACATACTAGGAGAAGAATGAAGAAGGTGTAATGTTGAAGTGACATGACCATGTCATCATATGATGATTAATATGGTGGAGTCAGATAATTTATTTATTCAGGAAGACGTGATCTTTGTGAATAAGATAAGAGAGATGTATAAAGTATATTTAGGAAAGAAATTCCTTATCTAAAGATAACCTTAGTGAGGTATTAAGGTAAGGATACTTTAGAAGCCTTAACCAAGATCATATCAAGCCATGACAAGACCATGTCTACTTCATTATTCAAAACCCTAGAATCAAATGGATAGTGGAACCATTTCCTATTCCGAGGTAACCATTGAATAATACTTCTTGGACAATTAAAGCTTCCAAGAGATAATTAGAGAACTAGATGAGTGTTTATAGATGGAAGCCTTGTCCACCTTATTGTCTTAAATCATAATAAAGACCTAGTCTCATATACTATCAAGATCACTTTAGTAAAGTAATCTCAATAGCTCACTCTAAGATGATTTATTATCCCTGGTCCCAAAACATGATGGCAATATGTCTTAGCCTTAATATTCATCCACATCTATAATTGAATATGAGTTATTAAATCCTCTCAAAACCCATATACCTACATTTGAATAAACATGAGCATTTCTCCATCAATGATTGTTATTGATTCATAATGACCTAACCAAGATTGTTCTGTGGTAATTCTAAACATTACAAATCAAGTAGAATTGGATTTGATGAAATCACCAAATAAGGAGAACCATGGAATTCAAATCACCATGTTACAAACCCTAGGGTTTAATATCTTATAATGTATATAAATTCCTTTATGAGGTTAAGTATTAATAAGATTCTATACACATAAACATCCATCTTAGACCATCACCATTACATTCTTTTAGTGTAAGTGAAAGTCATTTAAAAAAGATCTTATTATAAAGAGTAAATCTCTAAAAAACCTAATTCTTATTTAAATTTTCTAATCAAAATAATCCTTTATATAATCATGATTAGTGTAAATATGACTAAGAGAATGTTGAACCAATTAGTACATTGACCCATGCAGAACCTTGTTGATTCACTAAGTTATGAATATTTGATTCATGGAGGAAATTTAAATTTGAAAAGGATTTACCGAAAACAGCAAACCGAAAATAGAATTGGAAAAAGAAAAGAAGTCAGCCCGCCGCTCAAGCCCACGACCCATCTTCCTACTTGTCGCCCACGAGCAGCAGCAGCCACGTTTCGCTCACTCAACCACGACCCAACACCAGCCCGGTTCATCCATCTCTCTCACTGACATGTGGGACCAGAGGAGGACCGCGGGTTGAGAAGTAAACCAATCCATGGGGTTTTCTATAAAATATTCGCCCCGTCGTCTTCCTCCAGCTAGAAGTAGCTCGGTGGAGCTGCCGATGTCGTCCATCGTCACCGCACGCCGCGATGCCCGCTGCCGCCGTCGTTTTGTGGAGATAGGGATAAGAACACCACCGGGGAGCCTCCCCATCCTCATCCTGGTTTTTCCTCCCTCGTGCTCGCCTCTTCCTCTGTTTCCCTCCAGGGACTGAAACCCTAGCTCGAAGCCCCATGTCGCGCCGCCACTCTAGGTCTCCACGTGCTCCGTTAATCACGCTCGTGCCTTCGCCTCGCCTCCCCGAGTCTCTTAGATGAAGGAATCGAGTAGGGGAGCTTCCAATCGACGCCCACGACCACTTCTTCCCAAACTCCGACCGAGCGCCGCCGAGACCGTACCGTCATCTCCGCCCTCCACTGCTTCATCTGAGGCCACCATCGCGTCGAGGGTAAGCTTACGAGTCTCTCAGAGCCCTCCGCTCGCTTCCTCTTGCCCTGTATCGCTATATTGTCGTAGACCACCGAGCACCACCGCCAGTCATCGCCACTTTCGATGCTCCGGTGATGATTAGAGAGTGGAACCGCCTTAGCTAGGTTCCCCTGCTCCCCTCGTTCGAGTGCATCTCTCCATAGTGTCTGTAGTGCCATAGATTGGCGTCGCCGCCATGATCCGGTGGGATGACGTCATCCTCCGGCGAGGAGACGCCAGCGAAGACCATCGGGTCGTTTTAATTCGGTTCATGCCCATGTGGCATGTGACGTGGTGGAAGCCCCACCAGTCAGTGACTCCGGGGAAGAATAGATTTGGTATAAAAAATCTGCACCGCGTATACTGTGTCATGCTGAGGTGAGCAGGGATGCAATAAATCAATTATTAGTTATTTAAATAAATCCAGAAAATATATAAATATTGTTAAATCAATATCTTTTGTTTTATAACTCAGAAATATATATATATAATATCAAAATGTTTAGAAAATTAAATCCTATAATCTAAACCTAATATCATGCTTTATTTTTCAACTTAAATAAGATAATATATTAGTAGTAAATAACCTATTAAGGATAAATCTTAAATAAATATATTTTATTATTTACAATTCATAAAATAAGTATAATATATCAAAATTCTTAGAAAAACAAAATATAGACTTATAAACTTGTTTTATACATTTTTGTATCACTTAGCTAATATTTATTATTTATTAAGTGTTTATTAAGTGATAAAACTTATAAAAATCATATTTTATTATTTAAAAATTACAAAAATATTTATAATATACCAAAATAATCACAAAAATAAATTCTACACATTAAAAATATCCTTTGTCATAATTGAAGTAAAATAAAAGGTAAGGGTCTAATAAATCTTGTTTAAAACCTTTTTTTATTTTAATTCATTAAAAATATATGAATCTTTACTATTGCCTTTATCATTATTTAATTAAAAATCTAAAAGTATAAGAGCAAGCTCAAATAATGTTTTTATGAAACCCCAATATGGTTCCAACCATTTTAAAGTGTAGTTCCTAAAGTTATCATCCAAAGTAATTATATTTTATTGCTAAAAAGATTTCATCAATTACAAAATCATTAAAAATAGTGTATGGTTTGTCAAAAGTATTTTATTTATTTAAAAAGTCATCCAAGTAATATTTATCTAGTTCTTGAACCAGTTTAGGAATTCACTTAAAGATTTAAACCAAGTTTTTAAGTAATTAAAGTAATCCCTTGTTCCATGTTTATAAAATATAAGCATTATTTCTAAAATAAGTAAAGGATTCTACTCACTTATAAGATTAAGAAGATACCACTTTTATAAAGGCAGTAATACTCTTATACCATCTTTATAGAACATTAAGAAGTGAATCACCTATAATATATGTGCCATTCCACACTTAAGTGCTTTAGTATTGAATGTTACTTGTTGTACTTACTTATTGTTTCACACACTCTCACGAACCTTAATAAGAAGCACAAGTATGAAACTGGTATAAAGTGAAACATATTCTAAAGAAACCATCCCTAGTTTCTAAAACCTAGATCAGATACGATTATTCTGAGGATTCGCGTTTATAAAATTGCATTACATTATTTATGCATAATTGCATCTTGCTTCTTTAAACATTCATCCTTATCGGACCAATGATGCTGTTTAGAGAATTCGGATCTTCTATTGTCTTAAAGACCGTGAGTGTATAATCTTGCAATCACAAAAGGCAAGTTCACAACTTGCTCATGACCTTTGATTATTTTCTATCAAATGCTTGTAACTCAAATGTTGTCATCACGTACATTTCAAAAAGGTCAGAAAATGCTATTTTTATAATAATATGATTATGAATTATTTACCAAGTGGTAATAATCTATTGATACAGTTCCAGTGATAAAGGAACATAATATCTAAGACTTAACAACCAATGTCGCCAGTGATTCTAGCGCCGTATATTACGCGTTAACCATGAGATTTGGAATGGGACGGAGAAGTCATGATTTCTGGTTCTTCTTTGTAAGAAGTTTCTTTCTCTCTCTTTAACCTAGAGTGTTCTTTGGATCTTCTGTAAAGAGTCGAGTTGTATTCTATAGACATGTCTTGGACCTACTGTGTTTCTGTTATACCACTCTGAGGGATGTAATACTAGTGAACGGTGTTTCATTGGTGCAATGACTATAGTGTACTACATCATGTAGTGGTATGCTGGGTCACCGCAGTGAGGTCCGTGAGCAAAAAGGTTTTGCCAACAACCTTGGCATGTTTCGTTAGGGCATCTCCACCGGCCAGATGCAAACGGTCCAGCCGAGTCCTAATCGATCCGTGCGGACATCTGGGCCAAATGCGGTGTCCCAGCGGGACAACCCGACAAAATCAGGCCGAGCTGACCCATCCGAGCATCAAATTTGGGTCACGGATGGGTCTGTCTAGACAAACGCGGGCGCTGGCCTATCCGGTTTTGTAGCAGACTGGTCCAGTTGTAGTTACACAATGGGCCTTTTTCTTACTCCTCTCTCTTGGGCTGGCCTGTCCGATTTTGTCCGTTTTAGATCGCACTGCTGGGCGCGGTTGGCCGGACAGGCCGGACCACGACCCAAAAGTGACCGTGGCTCGACCCAAATGGACAAAATCAGACCGTTTAGATGGCCCGTTTGGGTC
The DNA here is from genome assembly GCA_910589775.1 of Avena eriantha. NCBI lineage: Eukaryota > Viridiplantae > Streptophyta > Magnoliopsida > Poales > Poaceae > Avena > Avena eriantha. The sequence continues at coordinate 342,908,765 of OU342743.1, read as the reverse complement.
TCACCGGTGGAGATGCCCTCCACCAGGCTGACCCAAATGGGTGACCGAAATTGTCTGTTTCTGTCCGTTTGGGTCAGGCCACGGTCGCTATGGGGTCACGGTCCGGCATGTCCAGCCAACCGCGCGTAGCGGCCCGACCCATCTGTTCGTCTCGCCGCTCTTGACACCCTTGGCGATGGGACGTTAATGGCGACGTGATATCGGCTATCAGCGTCGGTGGCTTCCCGCGCGACCGACGTTCCCCGCCATTGTAGCTTTCCATTTCCCGCGCGCCACCTTCTCTCCCGCGCGCGCCTCCCTGGCCATTTCTCGCTTTCGTCGCGGTCTATAAAAGACGGCCGCGTGGCGCGGTTGAGACAACAAGTCCAAGCAAGAGCAACCATCGCCAGCAAAAGCGCCTATCAGCCATGCCTCGCCGCAAGATCGCCAACTGGACCAAGATTAGGGAGCGGTGCCACACCTGCTTCCAGGACGCAGAGCTCCGGTGATGGTGGCCCCCTTGGCAGTGAGGGCGGTGACGACGACGGAGGTGGAGGACCAGGAGGCGGGATACCACTAGACGGCCGAGATGGAGAAGACTCTGGCCAATCGAAGGGGTCCGACAAGAAGGAGGCTCGTCGCCGAGCGCGTGACCGTTACCACGAGCGCCACCAGGAGGAGACAATCTGGTCGGCTATGGCGGCGATCGACGGTGCCAGCGACAGCGGCAATGGCAGCCGCGACAACGGTGACCGCGGCAACGACGGCGAGTAGCCATAGGAACGACCTCCCCCATCAGTAGTAGCGATAGTCTTTTTTTAGTTCGTTCAAAAAAGCCAGTTTAATTACTAATGTTTCACTTACATATGACCCCGAACGGCCGACATGTGATTACCGCACGGTGCTTGCACTGTCCGGACCGACACATCGGTCACATAAATTAGGTACGCCGATGGGTCAAGCCGATCCGCATAGATCCGTGATGCTGGGGGGCCACGCACATCCCGTGCCACGCGGCCGTATTCGGAGGCGTGCGTCATGAGTCCGTCCGGCTCACAAATTACTGCCCCACGTATCAGTTGCCAGCCAGCAATTTGGCCACGTCCTTGTTAATACTACTACTGTTTTCCCTCTCATATATCTCTATGACAGCGGGCTCCACCAGTACAAGTCACCGCTGCACAAGCACAACTTCCAACAGAAAAGGATCTGGCCTCAGGCCCTGGCCTCCTCTTTCCTCTCCGATCCCCGCTCGCATCGCCTTTACCCACCCTGCTCCCGCAAATCCAATCCAGTCTCGGGGGATACCCTAGCCAGAAGAAATCTTCCGCCATGAAAGCCGCCGCCATGCCCAAGCCTCCTCCTCCGCCGGCGGGTGCGACGGCTGCGCCGCCGTCCTCCAAGGCGGCATCGTCCTCCTCCTCCTCCGCCGCCGATCCCAACACCAAGCGCAACTTCCCCACCGCCGCCGACGCCGCGCACTCCACACCCTCGCACCCCAACCTTAACCCCAACGGCCCGCCCAACCCCTCCCCCCTCCTCCCGTCCCCGTCCCCGCACCCCGCCCACCTCCAGCCGCCGCAGCCCCTTCCCCCGTCGCGCCCGCTGCTCACCGTCGCGGCGGTTGAGGCCGCCATGTCAGTCATCCCGCCCCCGCCGCAGTACGGCCTCGAGTGCCTAGATCGCCGCACCGTAGCGCTGTCCGATGGCACCGTCCGAACCTACTTCGCGCTGCCCCTCGAGCCTCCACCGCAGCTCCGTCAGCCGCCGCCGCCGCTGCCGCCGATATTTCCTGTCCCCCACTTAGGCCCGGGCCCTGGTGCTGTCCTTAACAGGTGGATTCCGCCGCTGATGCACGCTGCAGCTCCGCCCGGGCCGCCCCCCAAGCGGAAGTGGGAGGGTCAGAGCAATGGTGCCGCCCCAGGTGAGTCCTCGGGCCGCCAACACCAACAGCAGCAGCAGCACAAACCTGTTGCAAAGCTGGTCAAGGTGGAGAAGCCAGAGCTGGACGCCAAAACACTCAAGTCCTCCTTTCTTAAGATGGTGAAGATGATAAACGAAAACACCGAGGTGAAGAAGAATTACCGGGCCAATGGGAAGAAGCTCAAGTGCGCCGTTTGCAATAGGTATGTTCTAGAGATGCTTAGATGCTAAATCTTTGCCTGTCGATTTATCTTATTTGACCGACGAAGCCAACAGAAGTAGAGCTTCCAGCTTGGTGTCGATAGTTAGCAGTTTAGCATAAGTGCGAATTCCTGGAAGCGATTGCAATGTATAAAACCTTCTTTTGGTAGCATGTTGCTACTTCTAGGATAATCGTGGCTGTCAATGTATTTTAGTTGACGAAACAAAAGCTTTCTGATTGATGTCGCATGTCTCTATTGATCTGGAACTCGTAGTTGCAATTTAGCAAGCCTGGGTGCTAGGCGTCACCTCCTGCTTAGCCTGACTAGGTGTCAGGCGCTACTTCACCTAGCATCTTATCAAAACTTTTGGCAGTTGTTAAACATTCCTTTTAGGCAACTGTTTTTGTTTTGGACTGTTGAGATGCGAAGGTGGCAAGAGTTAGTGTTTAGCCATCTCCACAGCTCAAAATAGTTCGATGTAGTTCTGTTATACAGGGTGAAGCTCCACCATATAATTTTTGTAGGGCACACTTCTGCTTACATTAGACATTATATGGCAATAGTCATTTTGCTATTTGGCGATTTTTTTACGTGGCGATTTGCTTATATTGAGGATAAACTAGCACAAATGCCCGTGCTTTGCTACGGGTTGATTTTTTCTATTAGACTAACTCGTGTATGTCTCATGTATCTCCCAGGATGGATACAGTAGGCATTAATCATTGTGGCAGTTTAGATTTGGAGCATTTTGTTATAAATACATTTTCTAATTTTGATTTATCAGAAAGCATATTTCCATGCATTATGAGACATTTCTTCGATGTTTAATAGAAGGTAGCAAATATCAATCAACTAATTTTTGGATCCAATAACAATAAGCAAACACAACCAGATCCAACAATACATATATTTTTGACATCTATACGACTACATTATACCATCCAAAAACAAAAAAAAATCAACTTCTTCGATCTGTACTACTTATTGTTTATCCACTGGGTGAAGCCAAGCCATCGGGACATGTTGCACCAAAGGGGAAGACGGGAGCCTCGATTTTCTGCGCTTATGAGTTCTCTCTCGTGCCACATCTGTTCTGAAAAGGGCAGGTCCAAAGTGTTTGGCTGCACCAAGCAAGCAGAGCTGGCGTTGCTTGACCGCCCAGCCCAGGCCGACATGCCCCCGCCACCCCCTGTCGCGCTTGGCTGGATCTCCCTACGAGGACCTCCTATGCATCGTCACCCAACACTGATCCTCGCCCCAGAGGACTCCTCCACCTCCCTCAACTTTATCCTCGCCCCCCTCCCCCTCTCAACAACTACGCACGGGATGGGGGGAGGCTGTACAAGTGCAGGGTCGTCGCCCGTGCGGCCTTCACGGATAGACAGAGGTGTTCCCAGTGACCACCACTCCACGAGTTGTTCCCTTCTTGTGTGGTGGAGAGAAAAATATTCATCAACATATTTTGACTCTGATAGTAGAGAATAGTTTTTTCTACCAAAATGAATATAAAATTGACAGAATAATAAAATGAATATGTGTTGACACATTCTTATATCTATGATAACTTCTTGTTTTGCGAAAATATCTATGATACTTCAACTTAACCTACTTGAACTGAAATTATGTAGTTCCAGAAGGTGCGACATATACTTTTGGGCGAACATTTTTTAATTATTAATAACCTTGCTAGAGTCTGCCGATTTTGTTCTGAATACAAATTAATTAAGATTAGCATAAAATAGGAGACGCTAATTGAAGTCTACATTGCGGGATGGCATGGGCATGTGAGGCCCCAAATGGCTTGTGGTAACCTCTCGCTGCAACTACCTGGTGAACTACCTGGTACATCCAGAGCAGCACAACTCAACATTGATGTGTTAGATAAAAATGATAAAAAAACTTTCCCCCGACAAAATCGAATCTACCATCGGAGAAAAAATCAGATTGAGTGTTCCTTCCGCCGCTGCTCAGCACTACATTAGCACGACAAGAACAACAACTGACAATAACTTTCGGGCAGCAGCGCATCCACGGCAAGCCGTCCCGGTGAGTCGTCGGCGTCGTAGCGGCTTGTCAAGGAAACGGCGCCCCGCTAGCGTTCTGAAACAACAGAGTTGGTCAGGGAACTCAGCAAGGCAGGAGGAGAAGTGCAACACTGAGGCGTAGGCGTACGAGCTCGTGGAGTACTTTGAGCCGAGAGCGACCACCTCCTCATTGCTAATTCATTTCAAAGCTGTCCGCTGCCGTCGCGAGACACGCCATGGAGCGGTCGACGGAGAGGCCGGAGCTGCGGCGGTGCGTACGCTAGGCAAACCAAAAACGTATACCAACCGTCCAAACCCTATCCCTGTCCTTAGGCAGACACAGATGACCACGCTGCTTCGTTTTGCCCCGCGCCGCCGCCTCTGTCTCTCGATCCGCGCGCCCAGCTAGCTCCCGACCCAACGCCGCGCCCCCCGCTAGCTCCCTCCCCCCGCCACCGCCTCTCTCCCTTCCCCTGCCGCCGCCTCTCTCTCCCTTGCCCCGTGCGTCCAGCTAACTCCCACAAAGCCTCCGACCCGCCGCCTCTCTCTCCTCCCATTCGCCATCTCCCTCTCAGCGCCGAACCGGATGGCCTCACCACGAAACCCCTGACCTGCAGCCTCGCCCCTCCCTCTCAGCCCCCCACCCGCAGACCCCTTCCTAGCAGCAGCGCCGGAGCGCTTCTTCGGCTTGATCTGCAGCGATGACTGTCCGTTCGTAGCAGCAGCGCAAGAGTAGATGGATGTCAGGGATGCCTGGGATTGGGGATTTTTTCCCATCCTCTGTCTCCCCGCGAGTGTGCGACACGAGAGGCCTGCTCGTTAATGAACTGAACCGTTCAGTTTTTCTTAGGCGGTGGCAGTACATATAATTACTCCGAACTGCTGAGGGCAAAATGGTAAAAAAAGAGCTGGTTGACAGAAGTGTTGCTTCCTTTATTATTATTAGGTATAGAATGACTTGATATCATAAATTTTCTCCTGGAGTTGACTTTTTAATCAATGTAGTGCCACCAGTTGGTACTTCATATACTGCTTATAATATCTAGGACACTAGTTAGTAGATACCCAGCTAGTATAGGAATGACGAGACAAGGATCACAGGCTAAAACATCTTATATTCTGAAACGGAGGGGGTATTTGTTAACTGTCATGGTCTCTAGAAACCGGGCTGAAACTTTGACGAAGTAGTTTATGCAGCCCATGCTTCTTCCGTTCTTAATTTTGTGGCAATATTTTTTAATTTCTATTTGGAAAAAGACTTGTCCTCAGTTTTCTACTCACACGATTTTGTTTGAAAGGTTTAGTTTTCTGTTTTTGGAGACCAAAATTTGTTGGACGTTTTTGTGGCTCTTGAGTCTGGACTCATTTGCCCCTGTTCAGTGGTGGAGCTTGGGCTGACTTCGTGTGTGGGGGATGGGCTATTTCCAACTGTTCATAGGCCAAAACGTTCATGGGCTCCCCCCCCCCCCCCCCCCCCCCCCTGGTGACATACATGTAGCTCCTCCAATGCCCTCATTGTTAGCTTTTTCACCTTGTTATGCCTGAATTTGATGTCAAGTCGCAGTAGCAAGAAAAAATATTTGATTAAACAGGTAGAATCTCCATCTCTTGCTTTAAGCATTCTTTCTGTTCTTTTTGTTCTTACATTTCTTGACGTATGTCCTTGTTCTTGGAATTTAGCAATTTTCTCCTGTTCGAAAGTGACTAGTTGTGTACTTGTATGCATGTTTTATAAGACAGTTATATGAATGATTTGAAGACAATTTCATGCTATTCCCTTTGAAGATAGCTTTATGCATAATTTGGTTACAGGGACAATATAGATTTGCATGCGCTCCTCAATCATTCGTATAATACGAAGAATCCGGAGCTTCGTGCTGATCATCTTGGGTTGCACAAAGCTATATGTGTTCTTATGGGTTGGAACTACTCCGTAGACCCTGTACACAAAAAGGCTTATCAGACATTGTCTAATGCTGATGCTGAAGCCAATCGAGGAGATCTTATCTTATGGCCACCAACAATCATAGTTGAGAACACATACACGCCAAGGAACAATGGGCAAAAGGATGGCATGAGTAATAAAGAGTTGGAGGGCAAGCTCAGAGGTACTTATCGAATGTCTGCTCTGTCACTATGACTTCGGTAGTTCAAATTGATTTTTTTTATGAATGAGCAGCTATTGTGATGTTTTGCCTCTTTGTGTTTGTTAAATCATTGCTGCAAATCAATTGCTTGGGAAAAAGTCAAAGCTCCATAAAACCATTTTCCTTGAATACGTCATGACCCTGCCAGAAACTAGAGGCCTTTTAGGGGTTACCTATGAAAATTTCAAAAGCCTAGTGGCACGTTTCTTAAAGACTAATCACATTTTCCTCTTGGAAGGATTAATCCCACAATATGGTCCACAGAAATGATATTTCATAGTTTTCTTCCCTCTTAGTTTTTTTACCATGCCTTGAGGAAAGAGCAGGCTTGATAACATTGTGGTTCAGCTGAAATTGTTTTAAGCCTTTTGGTCTGTCTGATTTATTCCAGCTCCTTTGCCCTTACACCTTTTGTCAGCTGTCGCATCGTTTCTAATTTGTCTATGACATGGCTGACAGTATGTTATCTGCTTGGTTAGGAAAATTTATCTGCATTCCAATAGTGTAATCATTTGCCTGTCTTACATTGGCCAATGCTGTGTGGTTTCAAAAAGTTGGATTAAAGCTTAAGTTCTAAAAATTTCAGTCTTTTACCTGTCACAGGATAAACCTTCTTGGGTTATTTGGGTAGGTAGGGATTAGACATTTAGGCCTGCCTGATCCCTTCTGATGGGCAGTTAAGTTGAAGTTAATTCATGCTCATTCAAAGGATTGGATGTAATCCCTGCCTGTCCAAAGAAACTGTGTTAATATTGAGGGTTTTGCAAGTATTACTTGCTTTAATGCTGCAGTTGTTGCAACAGGCACTTACAATCTAATATAATTTTGGAAAAAGTCCAAGACGTTCACTTAACCTCTTGTCTACTAATACGAGATATACTTTAATCCCCTAAACCAGGATTAGTGCTTTCCAAACAAGGGTTCTATTATCCTGGTGTCACACGTAGGCACATGTCATAAGCTATCACTGGCCACAAATGCAAAACTGTTTCTCTTCCACTCGTTTGGTTTAATACGGATTTTCCAAGTGAGGTAAAGAGTTAAGCGCTAGGGTTGCGGACATGGATGTGGTTGTTGAGCACGACAGCGGAGCAAGCCGGTCATGGTCTTGGCCTCAAATGGCAGATGGAATACATGCCTGCTCTGGCAGGACCACCTGGAAGAACCTCCGCTCAACGGCCGCCCTGTAATCACCTCTGTGGCCCCGCCTCACTTCGTCAGGTAGCAGATGTCGATCATCGGGAGCTCGCTTTTTGGCACAGGCAGAAGCCGACTGGCCAAAGGGCACTGTTGTGCACCCATCTTTGTTCTGTCATGACGGAGCAGTATGGGAGCAACACTTAGTGTGTAACTCCCCACTTGTCTACCAGCAGAGTATCCGCGTGCTCTCAGTGAAGGCTTCATGCGTAGCTTGTTAACTAGCTCCTGAGTGAGATGTTCAGAATTCCTATGGGGCTAATTCAGTGTGCACAAACCAAAGAGTGTCCGGTGGGTGGTAAAACACCACTTTACCAAAAGTTCTTGGTTAAGTGTCGTTTAGTCGTGCCAATCCAGCCACGTCAGCACTAATCCTGGTTTAACTGGTTATGTACACCTCCGTTTCTCTGTCAGGGTGTAAAGTGGTACTGACTGATACGTGCGCATAAACTCGTAAAAGATTTATGGTTGAGTTCAGGCAGAGTTGACGTACGGTTATCAAAGTTAGTTAAGCTCACCTCACTTAGTTCTCTTGTATTTGTGTGGGTTCAGTGGACTGCTTGTCTCGGGGCTTAAAAGAACTTTGTGTATGGATTGCACAGACAGCAGAAGCTGAAGCTTCAAGTATGGCCGATGGCTGTTCACGTACGAAGTGATAAATTAAGTTTCATTTTTGTGCATACCGTTCTTGTGCAATTATACTCCCTCCGTCTCAAAATAGATGTCGATTTTTTTTCTAAATTTGGATGTATCTAGCCTAAATAGTGTCTAGATACATCCAAATTTCGAAAAATTTGCGACATCTATTTTCAGACGGAGGGAGTACTATTTCTTCCAATCTGTGTTATGATAATATGAGTACAGTGCCATGTAAAAACTGGGTTGCCTGTGCTATTCTAGACTTAAGCGGTCCGCATTTTGTGTCACTCTGGCTGGGTAGGTCGTTGCTTCTGGGAGTCGAGACTTATTTAATTTTATGTTGACGGGCAAAGAGTTATGCCTTACTTTTGAGTTACTTTGGAGCAGAAAAATTCCATGGAACACTTAGGAGTTAGGTCTTGTTTGAGATAGGGATGATATGAGGAAAAAGTTATACATCAATGCTAGGTTTCCCCAATTTGAGATATAGTTTCTGCTACAAGTTATTTAGGCCCCAGCTATTTTTTCCATACACGTGGCACACCTTTCTTTGTGGGCATCAACATGTGGAGAAAAGCTCCAAAATGACTTGAAAGCCTCCTTCTGATTCCAAACCTCACATTTGATTTGGGTTTGGCTTACTATACATCCGACACTTATATTCCATTGAACACTTGGCTCTTGGTCCATACTTAGTCAGGTTAACTAGCATATGGTTTCCCTACAGCTGCTTACTTATTTCGATTGTGATTTCCTTGCACATGTTAGTGGTTTATATACTTTTGCTACTTTTACCCTCTGGCTCACATATCTTTGAAGTTACAGTTGAATGTGAATCTGCTTTGTTGGGCTGTAACCACGTGATATAGATACTGACCTATATTATCCTTCCACATGTGTTGTCCAGAAATGGGCTTTGGTGGTGTCACTGTGAAGCCGCTCGTTGGCAAGGATGGAGCCATGGTAGTGAGATTCGTAAGCAGCCTGGCAGGTCTCAACGAAGCTGTGCGGCTTGCTGAGCTCTTCAAGGCGGAAGGAATCAACCCCATGTTTGTGAAGGTGGATGAGAATGGACAACGGACATGGGTACTCTACGGCTATTTGGCCACGGCGTGGAACTTGGATGCTCTTGACACGGAGTTGAAGCAAAATGTTGTAATAAAGAGCAGAAAAGAGCTCGATTTGTCTGATTAGGACCACCGACCCTGTTAGAGGTGTGTATGTTAAGTTATATAAATTGGGGTAGTTTGTGGACAGCAACAGCCACATTTCGGAGGCTATCTGACTAGGATGCAGTGCTGAACTTTTTGAACTGTTTCATTAACTCGTCAGTTTTCATGTGAAACCCCAAGGTTGGATTTGGTTGTTTAACTGTTGGATCGTAGAGGCTTTGGGACAACGGCCGCACTGTTAGGCTACTCTGTGTTTTGTTCTCAGGTGCCTGCCTGTCACTGTTTGCAGTCGTTGCTAGATGGAATACCAGGCCGCCTGATATGGGCCAAAACATTCTGGTGGATAGGAGTTTGACCTCTAGAGATGGGTCAAAACACACTAGAGCCAGAGGTATTATGGATTGTTACGAGTCGGTCATGCGAGGAACGGGTAGGCAGTGTAGCCGATGATGCGGTCAGAGGTGTAGAAGGTGGCACCATGGTACCCATTTGAGCTCCGCGGCAAGCTCGAACCTCTTTGGGAGGTCTGGATTTGCTATGAAGAGCTCTTGCCACGACTCCAACCCGCATGCCCTTGCGCTCCACATGTCCAAAGCTCAACAACCATGGCTTAGCATACCTCCACATGGTGGAGCCGAGAATGGCGCACACGGACAGCCGGCTTGTGGTACCGAAGCGGCTGTGGCCGTACCTGGAGGCATTCGAGGGGACCTTCATTGCCACGGGTGGTTACAACCGGGAGGGGAACAAGGTGATCGGCGAGGGGTACACCGACCTGTAGGATTTCACATGTCATGACATTTTATTCCTGTGGTTTTCCTTGGAATCAAACATGCCCTGAGTGAGTGTAAGCTACTGTAATTAGCTCAGATCAAAAATGATTGATGGAGATGATGATCGAGGGAAACCACACCTTGCTAGTAGTATATATAGTGCGCAATAATGTATTGCCTCGATCAATGAAGGTCATTTGCTTGTACAGACCATTTCGAAAAAGATTTTTTTAGGTCTTTTATGACACCCTCAAATAAATAAGAACCATTCATTTACGTAGATCCAAAGACCAAGATCGGATTATAACATTTAGACCTCACGCAGGATTCTCTGCCCCCTCCCGTTCCTTCTAGAGCGTTTTGAGAGTCGTCCTCCCCTTTCCGCCGCCGCCCCTCTCCTTCCTCCTCCCCAGCGGCCCAGGTGGCTGGCGAGAGGTTGGATCAGGTGGTTGGCTCTCCCTGTATATACTAGATATAGGTCTTAGGTTCGAGTTTGCCTCTATGGCGTCTTCATATATGGAGTCTGAGGGTAGGACGGTGGATCTTGGCGGCCAGACCCTCCGCGCCGGGAGCTCTCTCTTCCTCGCTGCTCATCCCTGGTGGCAATGGTGGTGCTAGGGAGGATGAGGGACTTACGCATCCCTCTAAATAAGGTACGCATCCTGGGAGCAGAGCGAGCCTTTGGGCCAGGCTTGTCTCTGTGTGGAAAGCTTCTTCTCCGAGGAAGAGCTTCCATGGTGGAAGCCAACCCTGGTGATGAGCTCCTCCGTTGCTCCTCACCCAAAGGCCTTTGGCGATTTCTTGGATGCCCACTGCTGCAGTTCTCTGCTCTGCTCTCTCTGTCAGCGAGGTGTGGATGGAGAGAATAAAGCAGCTGCTGTTTGTGGGAGGTCTAAGAAATTGCAGGGAGATGGCAAGGGCGATGTAGCATCCCATCTGTCTAACATCTGTAATGCTACATGGTCTAATAATAAAAATGCTACTTCCTACATATAATTATTGCATCATAATTATATCATGCTCATGTCATCATGCCACATTGCATTTGAGCATCATATAAAACCCTTTTTCTTTTGGATCTTGTCTCATATGCATTTATCAATTGTATTTGGTTCTTACTAAATTGTATTTGGTTCTTGATAAATGCTTGATGCCCAAGTTGAGTTGGGGCATATCTTTTATTTAACTCCACCACCTCTCTTTGTCACCACCCCATAATTCCACCATCCAACTGTATATGAGCTTTGCATTTTAATTGGGTTTACCTCTAGCTCATGGGGGTTGGGATGGATCCACTTCTAATTCCACATGCTCCCATATATGCATCATGTTGTTTTCACAATGTTGATATGTGGAGAGCCACATGGCCACCTTTGCATGTTATGTGAGTATTTTTTCCTTATCTAGCTTCCATATGGTGTGGTTTGGAGTATTTGATCATGTATGAATATAATTGTGGCTATATACTTACCTAGTGGAACATACACACTAGCATGCCCACATTATATTCAAATATGAGCATTTCCATCTATTCTACTTGGGACACCACTCTTGTTCTTTTGGCTTGGTCTTAACCCCATATTTTTGAATTATGTGCTAAATATATGTCATGTTCTTTTACCATTGTTTTCACCATAGTAAATAATGCATTTATTATACATGCATGGGCTATGCAAGATCATCTTCTTTTCTTTTTCTTTGGTTTTTATTCGGTTTTGAGTGGGGCATGGGTATTTTTCCCCATGATCCAACTTAGTTTCTCTCCCTCTCTTCATCTATTTTTGGAACCATCCTCTAAACCTCACCCTCACCTCCAAAATCTCCACATCCCATGCATGTCACCACCCTTCTATCTCTTGTCTTTGAATAGATGGAGTTTTAATTGTTGAATCATGTTCTTTTGGATCAGTTCAAGTTTCAAATCTCTATCTATTCTAAAATACCAATCCTAAATTCCTATCTATCCTACCTAGCTACACATCTACCCTAAACCCTACACATCCCTAAGCTAGCTACACCCCTCACCATCCCCTCACCCTTGCCGAGCCACCTAGCCCCTTCCTACCCGAGACCACATCAGCCTTATGGCCTGGTTCAGCCCCAACCATCCCCTTCTACTCCATGCCGAGCCACCCCCCTCTAACCTAAACCCTAGGCCGAGCCTTGCTCGACATCACCTAACCGAGACCCCCTCTCTTTTCCTCTCTCCCTCGCTGCCATGCAGACCCCACCGAGCCACCTACGCCTCCCCTCTAGCCCCAGCGGTGCAACCCAGCCAGCCCCGACCCTTCCCCGGTCCATCGACCCGTGTGAGGGTGGAGAAAAGGTGCACCACCACCTTTTCCTCCCCGACCCCATGTGCAACCCTCCTCCCCTGGCCTTATCTACTCCCCCTCCTCTCTGCCTAGCGTCTCCCAGATCCCCAGGGCCTCGCCCTTCTACTCCTCTTTCCCCACCTACCGCTACCCCCTCTCTCTTCCATCTCCGTTCGGCCATCGTCGGCATCAACCCGCCGTAGTAGCAAGGAGGAGGCGGGCGTGGCGTTGAGGCGTTGGGGAAGACCGAGAAGACCCCTGCGTCGCCCCTGTCCACGCCGTCGAGGAGGAGAAGGCCCAGACCTGCTGCACGTCATCGACGCCGACGAAAAACCCTAACCCGCCGGCCGCCAGCGTCGCCGACGATCCTCTGCGCTTCAGCTTGGTCCACCACCACCAACCCACTCCCGGTGAGCTGCTGAGCCTCCCTGACATCCTCCCGCTGGCCATCGCTTCCTGGACGCATAGATCCATTCGTCGAACTCTCTCTGTGCGGCGCGCTCGCAGACGCGTCCTTGCAGTTGCGCCGCGGTAGGACCTTCTGGCCGCGTAGATCCTTCCTAGCATCTAGCCAAGCCAGGTAACCGCCGCCGCGTCGCACGTTCGATCCCCTCCGCGCTCTGCCCACGCCTTCTTTTTCGTCAGACAACAGCGAGAAGAACAACAGTGCAGCGGAGCTTCGGGTGGCCTTTTCCCTTTACCCCCTGTGTCTTTTGTTTGCTCAACCCGCGCTCCACCTAGTCCCACCTGTCTGCCTCTGTGTAACTTTTATAGAAAGACACCCGGTGCTCTTAACCCTCAACCCGCACTCCAGACTAGGCCCACATGTCATATGTTGTGGCCGTTTTACAATAAGGCACTTGTTAAATCTTGGCCTCAACCCGCCGTCCCCGTCCGCGCCACGTGGCTGCACCCTATTCGCGCACCCGTGTGTGGCCCCGCGAACAGCCGGTCCCACCTGTCAATCGCTCAGGCTAAATAAACCCGCGGTGAGAAAAGCCCCGCGTAAAGCCGCGCCGACCCACCTGTGCTGAGTCAGCACCTGGTCCACTCGTCAGCGGCTATGGCTAATTCTCTCTGGGTATAAAAAGTCTGTGTCCTCTTCTGTTTAATAAAAATGATTTCATAAATGTTTAATATGTTTTTAAATCCAGAAATTAATAACTTTTAATTGGTAATTCCACATATTCCAAATAATATATGTTTTTGAATTAGAAAAATGTGAGGAATTCAAATATGCCATCCAAAATAATGTTTGACTAATTTAAAATTTCGAAATTATTTAAATGCTAATAAATGCCTTTTTCTCAATTAATTAATAACTTTAATTCCGTAACTCCAAATTTGACAAATAATATGTCTAAATCGATCAGCGCGACGAGCCCGTTCTAACTATGTATTACATGATATGAATTAAAGCATGCATCATGTCATTATTAAAAATCAGAACTGTTTATGGCATTAAAACTTGACCAAATAATTAATAAAATGATTTATTATTGTCCCCACACCTCACCCTTGCCATGCTACTTTATTGCCATGTAATTTGTGCATCATTCATCATGGCATGCTTGTTTACTTGTCGCATTTTATTCATATGCTTGTGCACTTTATTTATGTTGGTCCTTGTTTGTTTGGTTCTTCTTTCGAATAGACGCCGAGCAGGGGAAATATCAGGAATCCCAGGAGTACTACCCAGATCCGTCTCTCGCTTCAACTGAGCTGCCAGGCAAGCACTACCACATGCTTGCATACATATAGTACCTATTGCTTCTATCTTATTCTTGCATCATGGAGTCGCGATTGCATTAAATTGAATCCCAAGTACTGCATAACCTTTAGTTTTAAACCCCACCGAGCCTGTTCTTCAATCCCATGAGCCATTACTACAGGAGTTGTTTGAGCCATGCGAGTCGTAGAACAGCATGTGTAGGGTATGTGAGTGTCTGATGGATAACGAGGTACCTAAACCACTTAACCTGAGTAGTAATGGGATAACTAATGAAAGAGGCACCAGTGAGCAATATCTGCTATTTGTTTTTGCATGCTCACTTGTGTCCCGTAGGACCCCGAGTACTTGATTCCTGTTTCTTGACTTTTCACACTATCCACATATGGGAGACTCTATGAATCCCTCTTTGCCAGAGCTTGATTTGTACTTTATTCCTTGGGGCCACAAAGTAGTTTGGGGCTTTATTACCATCCTGTACTTATGCCATGCTTTACTGCTTTATTTAAGATTGTGCTTGGAGCACCTGTACTGTTTAGGGATCGCGACACGATTTCGTGGTATCGGCAAGGCCAGTCACATTTTCGGGTTCCCAGTTGTTTACAGCCGTTCTCGCAAACCCTGGGTCCGTCTCGGAGTCGGCCAACTTCGTTGCGGGTAGCTTATTGGGGTGCCCCCCTGAAATATTTTATGAATCCTGTGATTGCTTTGTCGTGAAAGCCTCTGAAAGGGCATGTATGCCCCCATGTGTGGTTTTGGTAATTAATGACAATCCCTATGGACTAATGTGCAAATTGAGTTTCACTTGTAGGTTTGTCCATTGGCATCGCTTGGACCATGTGTTGGTTTCAAGGATGAAAAAGAAGAAGCATCGTCCAAGGGCTTTGTGCCTTTTGGAATCAAGTAGAAGAAGAAGATCAAGTTTGTCTTGAAGAAGAAGAAGAAGATGGAGTTCCTCATGGCTATCTTAAAGACATCATCAGAATTGAAGTGCAAGCTCAAGATGCATCATCTCTATAAGACCTCATGCTTGGAGCTTGCCATCCTCGGCGTTCATGGAGTGATGAAGACAAGGTCAATGAAGTGGTTTCCCCATGGAGTATGGGGGAGCCATTCGCAAGTCTTCGTCAACAAGAGCAAGCAAGAGCAATCAAGAAAGGTGTTCCATCTTGAAGGTGACAAGATCGTCTACATCAAGCTCAAGTGGGATGCTCAAGGCAAAGGTATGATCTTGATAGGGTTTCTATTTTACCGGTCTCTTGTAGTGTTGGGAGACCGGGTTTAGGATAGATAGCCGTACTATCAAGAGGGGCTCTCGAGTGGGTGACTCGTTCGTATCTTTCGGTGAGAGCTCAAACCTTTGCATACATAGCATCATCTTTCTTGGTTGTTGTTTGGTTCTTGTCCATGTGAGGATCTAGAGCTTGTGGTTATCTTCATTACATGCTCTAGTTCATCAAAAACGGATTTCCCATGCATATCTCATTGTGTTTTTGATCTTGCGGGTTTTCCGGCTCCACACTTTGGGAGGTATCTCACATATATATTCATAGTATTTTCTCCCTTGGTGATATCCAATATTTCGTTCGATTTTACACGTCGTTATCTTTCCAACAAAATTGGTTTCATCTCGTTTAGAGTTCGGATGCAAAAGTTATGGCATTTCTGGTTCTGAAGTTTCTCTGACCGGAAGTACCGGCCAGACGCCGGAAGTACCGCTCGGGCAGAAATGCCGCCGGTAGTACCGGTGTTAATTCCGGCCAAACTTCCGGTGAACCCATTTTTGGTTCAGTACTCTCTCTGCCTGGTTTGTGCTATTTGACGGTACTTCTGTCGGTATTTCAGGCGGTAGTACCGCTAGGACATTCTTGCCACCGGTAGTTCCGGCGAAGCGGCGGTAGTACCGGCCAGGCTCGCGTTTTTGGTCTTTCTCTCGCTGTTTTCTGACCGTTGGCTGGGTGCCACCGGTAGTACCGGCCACCCACCGGTACTACCGGCCGTGCGCGAATCTGTGAGTAACAGGCAGATCGGGGAGCCCTTCAAAAGGGGCTCCCCTTTCCCCTTCGGCCCCAACTCTTGTTCTTCTCGGTTTTTGGCTTTCTCTCTCCTCCATTGTTGACCTTGAAGAGCTTGCTCTCTCCCCTTCTTCCTCCTATGATTCTTGCATCTTTTTGAGGGATTTGAGAGAGGAGATCTAGATCTACAAGCCCCACCAAGCAAAATCCCTTCTTTGTGAAGGAATCCTTGGGATCTAGATCTTGGAGAGTTTTGTGTTCTCCTCTTGTGTTCTTCCTCCCTTATTCCCCCAATAGCTTTTGTAGATTTGGTGGAATTTGAGAGAGAAGGACTTGACTCTTGCATTTGGTGCATAGATTTGAGTTCTCCTCGGAGATTCGGCGAGTTCAAGCCCTTGGGCTTGTTTCTCTTGGGTTCTTGGAACCCTAGACGGTTGCGTGGAGTTGTGGTGTGTTCTTGGGGCTCCAATTGAGTTGTGGAGGTTCCTCAAGCTTGTTGACCTTTTGTGGTCTTGTTGCCTTTTGTGGCCTTGTTGCCTTTTGTGGCTTTGTAGCCTTTGTGGCATTGTTGTTGGGAGCCTCCAATTGAGTTGTGGAGATTGCCCCAACCTTGTACGGGTTCGGTGACCGCCCTCAAGTGTCCCATAGTGGAACGTGAGTAGGCCTTTGTGGCGAGCTCACGGGAGAATAGGGTGAGCCTTTTGTGGCGTCGGTGAGTTGCGTGGCTTCACATCCTTGGTGAGGCCTTGTGTGGCGTTGGGTGAGCATTGAGCCACCACACCTCGAGGTGAGTCATTTGTGGCGTTCGAAGTTCATTGCGCCCCCGCACCTCTCCAACGGAGACGTAGCTTCTTGGAAGTGAACTTCGGAAAACAAATCATCGTCTCCGCGTCCATCGGTTATCTCTCAACCGAGCCCTTTTCTTATGCAATTTACATTGTGGTAGCCTTCGTGCTTGAAGTATTATATCTTGATATCACCTTGTTGTTTATCTTGCTTAGCATAGGTTGTTGGTGCACTTAGTGAAACTAGTGGATATAGGTTTTGGCTTGTTAAATTAAATGTTAAGTTTCATTCCGCATTTATTAGAGCCTAAACCGTAATTATTTTAAAACGCCTATTCACCCCCCCTCTAGGCGACGTCCATTTCCCTTTCAGCCTCGTTGGATTTTGATTTGGTTTTTCCGAGGTCGATCGTGTGTGTGTGTGTTGCTATTTGTGCACCCCTGCAGGGTAAATCTTTCTGAAAGCCGTGTCCGCGGTTATGGATGACTTGGAGCACAGTTTCTCGATCATAGACAAGTATAACTAAAGTACCGCTTCTAATTTGGCTAAATACCTGTCTAGTAAATAGTGCAACGCTCATGGAATGGTTAATAAAACTGCCAACGGAAGGGTTGTTCGTCTGCTTTCTCGTTGGTAAGCGAGAAGGAGGATGGATCTGTTACATTATACTGTTATAACTGCTGTTTCTAATTAACGAACATCCGTCTATCTTTGGTTGGGCGGATGGTTAGCGAGTATCTATAGAATTGTTAGTTATTATCTTTTGCTGCAATTGCGTTACCCTAGGTATATGTCCCCTTTAGAGGCATAAAGACTTGCTGAGTACCCCTAGGGTCTCACACGATAAATTGTTTGATTCAGATGAACATGTGTATTCGCAAGATGGATACTGGGTGGAGGAGACAGATGATGTTGGCAACGATCACTCGGTGTAGAGATTCCGGGGATGGGGATCTGCGAGATCTGTGGGCGGGATGTGCTTAGTTATGTGGCATCTTATGCCGATTTGCTTCTTGTTCATACTCGGATCTTGTTTCCCGCTTCCGCTTGATACTCTGCTGATTGATGTATGAGGAGCTATCCTACATATTATCTATATCTAGGATATTTGGATCTTGCCGTATGGCGTTACAATATTTCTATTTCTGTTAGATGGTATGGCTCTGAGAACTGTTGTAAGGTAGCTTGCATACATGCTCACTTGTGTATGTATTTGATCTCTTCGCCTGTTGCCTACGCCGCTTGCTCTTGTCCCGATGTTCTTGGAAGTGGTTAGGATGGCCGACAGGTCTACATGTGGGTGGCCCCTAGGCCCCCGCTGTACTATTTTAACCACTTTTGGTTCATCCAGGCTTGAACTTAGAGCGTAGGGTCCGAGGTTGTTACAGGCAACCATGTTTATCTTCTGCTACTGCATCGACCTCTTCTTGCTGGAGCTTTGGACCCGTCAAATTTGTATCTCTAGCAAGATTTCGGGTGGCTTCGGTGGTACTCCGGCCTCTGTGTGGTTTTGCTGGAATTTTTGAAGCCCCCTCTCCTTCAACCTCCGGTGGGAGGCCCTTCTACCTTGCCTGGATGCAAGGACGCGGATGGCGATGGTGGCAATTGCATCGCCGGCGAGGCCGAAGATGGCTTGAGGACTTGATTGCTTTCTTATATTTTCTTCTGGGGTCCTTTTTGCAATCTAGAAGGACACAATTGTAATTTTAAGTTTCCTTTAGGTCCTTTCTGCAGTATTGTATCACTTTTGTTAATTTAATGCCAGCACGGGGACCTTCCAGTCCCTTCCCCCTGTTCAAAAAAAGATTGGATTATACTAGCACTGAAAACGGTAACTAGTATAATTATTACTACTAGTAACAAACGGAGGGTAAAAACGGTAGAGCACGCCCAACAAAACGTGTCTCATGGTGAAATAAGAAAACAAGTTTGATCCGGTGTTCATATGTGAGCATGCCGTCTCACCTGACTATGACGAGCGCCCTTGCGATGCCGTTGGCGTCTCCCGCTAGCATCGCCCATTGGCCACGAGCTCCCGACATCTCGTGCCACCCGGAACGGGCTGTACGACTGCACCTCTCGCATAGGACCCGGCACGCGAGCTCCAGTGCCGATGGATCCTGCCGGCAGTCGACGTCACCACTCGCAGCGCCGTTGCTTGCCCCACGTACGGAGGAACAACGCTGCTCGGTCATGGATTCCGTTTCTCTGTGGACAATCGCCCGCATGTCGGGGCGTTGGTTTCCTGATCCAAATACCCTATTGCGGTCCGCTAGAGAGGTCGAACGCTACCTAGAAGACAGTGCCGATGGCATGAGCCTTTGGATCACGACGCAATCTCGTCCGGACTAGCTCGCTAGTCGCAGACTCGTGCGCTGCCTGGTACTCCGAGCCGGATTGCGCCATGGATGACGACGGCGCGAGATATATTTCCAATGAATCGCTCGAGTTTATTTTTGAAACAAAAGAATCACTCGAATTGATCAAAACAGGCATCCACCTTTTCTTTGAACACCTTACGGCTCCTGAGATCTGCCCGGGAGAAATAACGGTCACACTAAATGTCTAAAATACCCACATATGTTAACCGTTGGATGTAGTTATTATTGGAGATATGCCCAAGAGGCAATAATAAAAGTGGTTATTATTATATCTTTGTGTTTATGACAATTGTTTACATCCCATGCTATAATTGTATTATAAGGAAACGCTAATACATGTGTGTTTTGTAAACGTAAAAGAGTCCCTAGTAAGCCTCTTGTTGAACTAGCTTGTTGATTAATAGATGATCATGGTTTCCTGGTCATGGACATTGGATGTCATTAATAACGAGGTTATATCATTAGGAGAATGATGTGATGGACACACACCCGTAGTAAGTATAGCATAAGATCAAGTCATTAAGTTCGTATTGCTACAAGCTATCAAATGCATAGTAACCTAATCCTTCCACCATGAGGTTATGTTAATCACCATCACCGGATGGGTACTTTGATGGCATCAAACACCACTTCGTAACTGGGTGGTCATAAAGGTGTCGTTGGGTATTCTGAAAGTATGTGTTGAAGCACATGGACCAAGATTGGGATTTGTCCATCCATATGACGGATAGATATGCTCTGGGCCCTCTTGGTGGAATATCATCTAGTTAGCTTGCAAGCATGTGACTAGGTCACAAGGGATGACATATCATGGAACGAGTAAAGAGTACTTGTCAGTAACGAGGTAGAACTAGGTATGGAGATACCGACGATCAAACCTCGGATAAGTAGAGTATCGCGTGACAAAGGAAATTGGTTTCGTATGTTAATGGTTCTATCGATCACGAAGTCATCGTTGAGTATGTGGGAGCCGTTATGGATCTCCAGATCCCGCTGATGGTTATTGATCGGAGAGGTGTCTCCATCATGTCTACATATTCACGAACCGTAGGGTGACACACTTAAGGTTCGATGCTGTTTAGGTAGATATGGAATATGCGTTGGAGACCAAATGTTGTTCGGAGTCCCGGATTGGATCTGAGACATCACGAGGAGATCCGAAATTGTTCGGAGAATAAGATTCATATAATGGAGATCATTTTCTAAGTTAGGAAATGTTCCGGAGTATTTATATGGGGATTCTAGAAGGTTTCGGAATGTTCCGGAAGGTTCTAGAGGATTTTTTGGAGTTTACTTGAAAACCAAGAAAGGATAAAAGGATAAAGGGAAATTTAAAAGGGAAACTTGGGGGGGAAGGACTCTCCCCCCAAGCTCCCTTGTGCGCCGGCCCTAGGGGGTGGGCCTAGGGGTGGGAACCCTAGGCCACACCCCTCCCTCTATATATAGAGGGGTGGAGGCGCCACCCCCCTTGCTCCTCCACTCTTGCCCCTAGCCGCCTCTCTCCTCCTCCTTCCTTCTGCTCAGGCTTAGGCGAAGCCCTGCAGAATCCTCTACTCCACCACCACCACCACGCCGTCGTGCTGCTGGGATTCCGTGGAGAGATCTACTACCTCCGCTGCTCGCTGGAGCGGGGAGAGGAAGGTCTGCTTCGACTCCGCACGTGTGACCGACTACGGAAGCGCTGCCGGATCGCGGCACCGGAAGGATCGTCCACTCGATCTTGAGATTGGCAAGTGATCGACTACATCAACCACGAGATCCAATCTCGTAACGCTTTCGGGTCTACAAGGGTTAGTACAGATCTATCTCGTTGCACATGTCTAATAGATTAGATCTTGGCTTTTATCTAGATTAGATCTGGGTTTTGTTCGTTCTTGCGGTAGAATTTTTTTTGTTTTCCATGCTACGAACCCAACAGTGGTATCAGAGCCGTATCTATGCGTAGATCTGTTGCACGAGTAGAACACAATGGTTTTGTGGGCGTTGGTGCTCGTGCCGTCTTTTGCTTTGTGTACTTTGCATCTTGCGGTATGGTGGGATGAAGCGGCTCGGGCTAACCTTACATGTCATCGCACATGAGACTTGCTCCATGCTTGACGTGTAACTTGCTTTGCACAAGTGGCTTTGCGGGTGCCTGTCTCTCTCACCATAGTATAGATCCAATTTACACTTTGCACTTGATAGCACTTGTATCAACGTTGTGGTTCAGTTTCGTAGGTAAGATCCGTTCTTATTCAAAAGCCCCAAACCACGTAAAACATGCAAAGAAAATTAGAGGCGTCTAACTTGTTTTTGCAGGGGTTTTGTGATGTGATATGGCCATCATGTGATTATGATTATATTTGATGTATGCAATGATCCTTGTTGTAATATGGCAACCGGCAGGAGCCTAATGGTTGTCTTTAATTCTGTTAAGACCTGCGTGTCTATTCATCTTGTAATAGCTTTATTCCAAGTAGTTGTAATAGTTGCTAGTGATGATGGACAACCATGAAGCGGCGCCACTGACCTTGACGCAATGCTGGTGATGATGGAGATCATGTCCGTGCTTTGGAGATGGAGATCAAAGGCACAAGAAGAAAGGGCCATATCATATCACACTAATTATGAATTGCCTGTGATGTTAATCCTTTATGCATCTTGTATTGCTTAGATCGCGACAGTAGCATTATAAGATGATCCCTCTCACTAAATATTAAGTAATAAAGTTTTCGCCCTTAGTTGGCACCGTTGCTAAGACTCGTCGTTTCGAAGCATCTCGTGATGATCGGATGTGATAGATTCTATGTGTGCATACAACGGGTGCAAGCCAGATTTGCACATGCGGAAACTAAGGTTAATCTTGACGAGCCTAGCATGTACAGACATGGTCTCGGAACGCGGAAATACCGAAAGGTAGAGCATGAGTCATATAAATGATATGATGAACATGAAGATTGTTCGCCGACGAAACTACATCTTCTCTCGTGAAGATCGGACTTGGTGTAGTGGACTTGGTTCATGTAATCACTAAGACAATGTGAGGGATGTTGTTTTGAGTGGGAGTTCACCTAGTTAATTTAAGAATTAAATTTGAACTCAATTCATCATAAACTTAGTCTAAACTACTTGCAAATTTGTTGTAGATTATGGCGACCCCCTCCATCAATTTCAATGTGTTCCTAGAGAAAGAAAAGCTTAAGAACAATGGAAGCAATTTCACGGACTGGTTCCGTGGACTGAAGATCGTCCTCAGGGCTGGTCAGTTGACCTATGTGCTCGAAGCACCGCTAGGTGACCCACCTGTAGAAGATGCCGCCGATGACGTAAAGAATGTTTACGCCACTCAGAAAAATCATTACTCCACAGTTCAGTGTGCCATCCTGTACAGTTTAGAAGCGGAGCTTCAGAAGCGCTTTGAGCACCACGACCCGTTCGAGATCATTAAGGAGCTCAGGCTGATTTTTGAGACTCGTGCGGCCATGGAGAGCTATGAGGCCTCCGAAAAGTTCTTTAACTGTAAGATGGAAGAGGGTAGCTCCGTTAGCGAGCACGTGCTCACCATGTCTGGGCACGCAAACAAGCTCCAAGAGTTGGGGATAACGATTCCTAATGAGTTAGGGATTCACCGTGTCCTCCAATCACTGCCACCGAGTTATAAGAACTTTGTGATGAACTACAATATGCACTGCGTGAACAAGACGTTGCCTGAACTATCGTCCATGCTGAAAACTGCTGAAGTGGAGATCAAGAAAGAGCACCAAGTGTTGATGGTCAATAAGACCACCAATTTCAAGAGACAGGGCAAGCCTAAGAACAAGGGCAACTTCAAGAAGGACGGCAAGAAAGCTGCCGCACCTGCTAAGAAGCCCAAGGCTGGTCCCAAGCCTGAAACTGAATGCTTCTACTGCAAGGGTGCTGGTCACTGGAAGCGTAACTGCCCCAAGTACCTGGCAGATCTGAAGAATGGCAACATCAAGAAGAAAGGTATATTTGATATATATGTTATTGATGTGTATCTTGCTAGTAATCGTAGTAGTGCCTGGGTATTTGATACTGGTTCGGTTGCTCATATTTGTAACTTGAAACAGGAGCTGCGGAATAAGCGAAGACTGGCGAGAGACGAGGTGACGATGCGCGTTGGAAATGGCTCCAAGGTTGATGTGATCGCCGTCGGCACGCTCCCTCTACATCTACCTTTGGGATTAGTTTTAAATTTGAATAATTGTTATTTGGTGCCTGCGTTAAGCATGAACATTATATCTGGATCTTGTTTATTGCAAGACGGTTACTCTTTTAAGTCCGAGAATAAAGGTTGTTCGATTTATATGAGTAATATCTTTTATGGTAATGCACTTGAGATGAATGGTTTATTCTTACTGAATCTCGATAGTAGTGATACACATGTTCACAACATAGATGCTAAACAAACAAAATTGAATGATAAATCTACATACATGTGGCACTGTCGTCTTGGTCACATTGGAGTGAAGCGTATGAAGAAACTCCATTCTGATGGACTTATTGAATCACTTGATTTTGAATCACTTGAAAGATGCGAAGCATGTCTAATGGGAAAAATGACTAAGACTCCATTCTCTGGAATAATGGAGCGAGCTACAGACTTATTGGAAATAATACATACCGATGTGTGCGGTCCAATGAGTGTAGCATCGCGTGGTGGATATCGTTATGTTCTCACTTTCACGGATGACTTAAGTAGATATGGGTATGTCTACTTTATGAAACATAAGTCCGAAACTTTCGAGAAGTTTAAGGAATTTCAAAGTGAAGTGGAAAATCATCGTAACAAGAAGATTAAGTTTTTGCGTTCTGATCGCGGAGGTGAATATCTAAGTTGTGAGTTTAGCATGCATTTAAAGAAATGTGGAATACTTTCGTAGTTGACACCGCCGGGAACACCACAGCGTAATGGTGTGTCCGAACGTCGTAATCGAACTCTCTTAGATATGGTTCGGTCTATGATGTCTCTTACAGATTTACCGCTATCGTTTTGGGGGTATGCATTAGAGACAACCGCATTCACTTTAAATAGGGCACCATCTAAATCCGTTGAAATGACACCGTACGAATTGTGGTTTGGTAAGAAACCTAAGTTGTCGTTCCTTAAAGTTTGGGGTTGCAAAGCATATGTAAAGAAGTTACAACCTAATAAGCTTGAACCCAAAGCGGAGAAATGCGTCTTCATAGGATACCCTAAAGCAACAATTGGGTATACCTTCTATCATAGATTCGAAGGCAAAGTTTTTGTTGCCAAGAATGGATCCTTTCTTGAGAAGGAGTTTCTCTCGAAGGAAGTGACTGGAAGGAAAGTAGAACTCGGTGAGGTTATCAAACCTTCTCTCGGATTTGAGAGTAGCGCAGCACCGGAAGATGTTTTTGTGCCGTCTGCACCAATTGGAGAGGAAGCTAATGATGGTGATCATGAAACTTCGAACGAAGTTACTGCTGAACCTCGTAGGTCAACGAGGGTTCGTACCACTCCTGATTGGTATGACTCTGCCTTGAACGTCATGTTGGTGGACAACGCTGATGACCCTGCGACGTATGAAGAAGCTATGGTGAGCCCAGATTCCGACAAATGGCTAGAAGCCATGAAATCCGAAATGGGATCCATGTACGAAAACCAAGTGTGGACTTTGGTGGACTTACCGGATGGCCGTAAGGCTGTCGAGAACAAATGGATTTTCAAGAGAAAAACAGATGCTGATGGTAATGTTACCGTCTGTAAAGCTTGACTTGTCACGAAAGGGTTCTGACAAATTCAAGGAGTTGACTATGATGAGACATTCTCACCAGTAGCGAAGCTAAAGTCTGTGAGGATTTTGTTAGCAATTGCTGCATATTTCGATTATGAGATTTGGCAGATGGATGTCAAAACGGCGTTCCTTAATGGTGACATTGAGGAAGAGTTGTATATGGTACAACCCAAGGGTTTTGTCGATCCTAGTGATGCTGACAAGGTATGCAAACTTCAGCGCTCCATTTATGGACTGAAGCAAGCATCCCGGAGTTGGAATCAACGTTTTGATAAAGTAATCAAAAACTTTGGATTTATACAAACTTATGGAGAAGCTTGTATTTACAAGAAAGTGAGTGGGAGCTCTGTAGCATTCCTAGTACTATATGTAGATGACATATTGTTGATTGGGAATGATATAGGACTTCTTAATAGTGTCAAAGCCTATTTGAATAATAGTTTTTCAATGAAGGATCTTGGCGAAGCGGCATATATTCTAGGCATCAAGATTTATAGAGATAGATCAAGACGCCTAATAGCGCTTTCACAAAGTACATACTTAGACAAAGTTCTAAAGAAGTTTAGAATGGAAGAGAGCAAGAAAGGGTTCGTGCCCATGTTGTCTGGTAAGACCTTGAGTAAGACTCAAAGTCCAGCTACGGCAGAAGATAGAGAAAAGATGAATAATATTCCCTATGCCTCGGCCATAGGTTGTATCATGTATGCCATGCTGTGTACAAGACCGGATATAGCACATGCTGTTAGTTTGACTAGCAGATATCAAAGTGATCCTGGAATGGAACAGTGGACAACGGTCAAGAATATCCTAAAATACCTAAAGAGGACTAAGGATATGGTTCTTTCTTATGGAGGTGATGAACAGCTTGTTGTAAACGGTTACACCGATGCTAGTTGGAACACTGATCCGGATGACTCGAAGTCACAGTCGGGATACGTATTTATTTTTAATGGTGCTACAGTGAGCTAGAGGAGTGCAAAGCAAAGCGTTGTGGCGAAATCTTCAACTGAATCGGAATACATAGCTGCTTCGGAGGCAGCACAAGAAGCCATATGGATGAAGGAGTTCATTACTGAACTTGGCGTGGTTCCTAGTGCATTGGACCCGATGGCCATCTACTGTGACAACACAGGTGCCATAGCTAATGCACATGAGCCAAGGTCACATAGCAAGCTGAAGCACATCAAACTACGTTTCCATGCTATTCGCGAGTATGTCCAAGATGGTGACATAAAGATTTGCAAAGTACACACTGATCTGAATGTGGCAGATCCGTTGACTAAACCTCTCCCTAGGGCAAAGCATGACCAACACCAGAACGCCATGGGTGTTAGGTATATTACCATGTAATCTAGATTATTGACTCTGGTGCAAGTGGGAGACTGTTGGAGATATGCCCAAGAGGCAATAATAAAAGTGGTTATTATTATATCTTTGTGTTTATGACAATTGTTTACATCCCATGCTATAATTTTATTATAAGGAAACGCTAATACATGTGTGTTTTGTAAACGTAAAAGAGTCCCTAGTAAGCCTCTTGTTGAACTAGCTTGTTGATTAATAGATGATCATGGTTTTCTGGTCATGGACATTGGATGTCATTAATAACGAGGTTATATCATTAGGAGAATGATGTGATGAACACACACGCGTAGTAAGTATAGCATAAGATCAAGTCATTAAGTTTGTATTGCTACAAGCTTTCAAATGCATAGTAACCTAATCCTTCGACCATGAGGTTATGTTAATCACCATCACCGGATGGGTACTTTGATGGCATCAAACACCACTTCATAACTGGGTGGTCATAAAGGTGTCGTTGGGTATTCTGAAAGTATGTGTTGAAGCGCATGGACCAAGATTGGGATTTGTCCATCCATATGACGGATAGATATGCTCTGGCCCTCTCGGTGGAATGTCATCTAGTTAGCTTGCAAGCATGTGACTAGGTCACAAGGGATGACATATCATGGAACGAGTAAAGAGTACTTGTCAGTAACGAGGTAGAACTAGGTATGGAGATACCGACGATCAAACCTCGGATAAGTAGAGTATCGCGTGACAAAGGAAATTGGTTTCGTATGTTAATGGTTCTATCGATCACGAAGTCATCGTTGAGTATGTGGGAGCCGTTATGGATCTCCAGATCCCGCTGATGGTTATTGATCGGAGAGGTGTCTCCATCATGTCTACATATTCACGAACCGTAGGGTGACACACTTAAGGTTCGATGCTGTTTAGGTAGATACGGAATATGCGTTGGAGACCGAATGTTGTTCGGAGTCCCGGATTAGATCTGAGACATCACGAGGAGATCCGAAATTGTTCGGAGAATAAGATTCATATAATGGAGATCATTTTCTAAGTTAGGAAATGTTCCGGAGTATTTATATGGGGATTCTAGAAGGTTTCGGAATGTTCCGGAAGGTTCTAGAAGATTTTTTGGAGTTTACTTGAAAACCAAGAAAGGATAAAAGGATAAAGGGAAATTTAAAAGGGAAACTTGGGGGGGGGGGAGGACTCTCCCCCCAAGCTCCCTTGTGCGCCGGCCCTAGGGGGTGGGCCTAGGGGTGGGAACCCTAGGCCGCACCCCTTCCTCTATATATAGAGGGGTGGAGGCGCCACCCCCCTTGCTCCTGCACTCTTGCCCCTAGCCGCCTCTCTCCTCCTCCTTCCTTCTGCTCAGGCTTAGGCGAAGCCCTGCAGAATCCTCTACTCCACCACCACCACCACGCCGTCGTGCTGCTGGGATTCCGTGGAGAGATCTACTACCTCCGCTGCTCGCTGGAACGGGGATAGGAAGGTCTGTTTCGACTCCGCACATGTGACCGACTGCGGAAGCGCTGCCGGAACGTGGCGCCGGAAGGATCGTCCACTCGATCTTGAGATCGGCAAGTGATCGACTACATCAACCACGAGATCCAATCTCGTAACGCTTTCGGGTCTACAAGGGTTATTATAGATCTATCTCGTTGCACATGTCTAATAGATTAGATCTTGGCTTTTATCTAGATTAGATCTGGGTTTTGTTCGTTCTTGCGGTAGAATTTTTTTTGTTTTCCATGCTACGAACCCAACAGTTATACTAGTCCCAATCCTAACAGTAGTAAAAGGTACCTTAAAACCTATCTTTTTTTGCTTGTTAAGAAACAATATAACTTGTCTACCTAGGAGCCTCCACAGCGCTCTGGGAACCTGGACCATCCGATCCAACCATCTAATGGTCTGCAGCCATTATCTTACTCCTAAAACATCGTTAACAAGGATCGGTTCATTGATCGCCTGGAGGATTCCGCACCGTTGCTGGGCTGCTGCTCCGGGGACTGATCTGGTGGCCTTCTCGTGAAATGGGACAATTTGACCCTGAAGTTGCTGATACTGATGGGCCACTGCTCCAAAAACTTAGTCTTCTGCCTCTGTAGCGGCCCGACTTAGTTCTCTACGCCACGACCCATCTTCTTCCCACTGCACCTCCTTCGCTGCAAAACAAGGAGTCCGAGACCGGTAACGGCAAAGTAATGACGAGGAAGCTTGGAGGTCGCCAATCCGTTCTGCTATTGCGAGTTGTGCATGTTACTTCCCACCCTCTTCTAGATCGAGTTAGGAAGGATAAAATACTCTTTCGAAGATGCAATAGCCATTTTGAACCATTTCCTATACTATAAGAGAATGGTTTCCTGCGTCGCTACGGAACACCACCGATGCATTAACAACTATGTTCACCGAGTAGTCCAAAGAAAAATAAAAATATACCCTTTTTTGTGTGCCAAAAACCTCACCATTTCCAAAGATTCTCAAGCTATGTTTTATTTTCAATTTCTGTTGGACTATTTTTTTATGTTGCACTCATTTTTTAAGACACCAAACATGAGAACAAATTAGCTATCTTAGGAATGCACATTTTATACCGGATGACTAAAATCGTGATGCCTAGTATTGCAAAAGACTAACTAATGACTATATCCTGGTCTAATTCACAAGGAATTCGTCGACCGTCTAGTTTCTAGGTACATATATCTTATTTAGTTCAACCTTCTTGCGTATAGATAGATAAACAAAAATGCTGACTTCAGAGTGGATGACTCGCTGGTCGAGCCCCGGTAGTCGGCAGGAGCTGTCTCCGCCGGTGTGGATTGATTTCAAAGATCCGGTGAGAATGTGTTATGCTAAAACTACAAAAATAACTCCAGGATGCCAAATCATAGAAACAACATGTTTCTCGAGCGTACATTCAGGCCTTTTAGCCCAATGAGATGTCAACATCAATTAGGGAATCGTCTTGTTGATCAACTGAATTTTCTAACCATGTGACTTCACATCAACAAGTTATCTTAAGATGCCATTGTGAGGCTACAGAAAATGACCATGTTCCGCGGGCACCAGACCCATGTGCTCAGTGCATAATGGTACTGACCATGTGACTTCACATCAACAAGTTATCTTAAGATGCCTTTATGAGGCTGCAGAGAACGACCATGTTCGGCGGGCACCAGACCCATGTGCTCAGTGCATAATGGTACCAACATAATCGCCTCCGTAGCTAGACCAACTCCAACGTCCTATCAATTTCCATAATATCACCTCCTCTTATTTCATGAACTTGATTTATTTTGACAGACTATGATCAAATAAATAATTGAATTGATGGTGTCCTGAATGGAATGAAAATACAGTAGATTAATCATGTATTATATATCCCAGGACTAAAATTTGAAAAACTATATCAAAATATGGATTAAATTTGTGCATTTTAAAAACATGGTCCTGGCTCCATGGAACCCCAATTTGGTGTCTAGTATATACTACTATATCAGTAGCGCTCTCCCTTACTATTTGAAAACAATAGATTTTAGTTATGATGGAGGACTGGAAATTTAGTTGTGAATTACATATGGTAAGTCTTGATAGAAGGTACTAATCTATACATAATATATATACCTAATAATAAAATATACCTAATAATAAAAGACAGATTGTTTCTCCCGGTCCAACACTTTTTTGGACCGTCTTACCCTCCCACCAAAACCCATATTACCACCCATAGCACGAGTAAGTAAAAAAAAGGCTTATATAGGTTGGGACACTTTGTCCGTAACCGGCCGCCAACCGAGTTTGATAGAAGTCGATCATAAAGAGTTCGTATTGCATACCAAGTATGACTCCATCACCGATGCGATCAAACGGGTGTACGCTCAGACTCAGCTATGTAGGTGGTAGCTTTACCTTACCGATCAGATTGCTTTTTTCGATCAGCGACCTACGATGGTGAGTCGCCGAGCCCGTATCCTACTAGATTCAGGACAAGCAAGTACGAGGATTTGCTATCACGTATAAAAATACAGGCAGGCTACCGTGTTTCCAAAGAAGAATCACGACGACACAAGTTTGTTTCCTCTCGACGTGAGAGCAATCCCGTCGAACTCTGAGGAAAAAAATCCTCCATATCCTTTGCCGGGAGCAATTCCATTCATATGGTAAAGAAGAAAATCTGGTTATCTCGTTGTTGTCCATTTGCACCATGGTCACCGTCGTCATGACTTCATCATGAATTTTCGTGCCGCCTTGAGACGTCCCACATATGGCGAGGCGAGGCCCTTCGGCATCGCACATCACGATCTTGGCACGGTGCCGCCTACAACCATGGAAACAAATCAGTGAATGAAGCCAGCTCGAGGTGGTGGTGGTGACAACATGGAGGGTCGGGCAGGTTGCCTGAGAGTTGCTAGCAGGATGACATTAGGGCCTTCATCGACAACGTTGGATTTTGCTTCGATCCAAAGCGCCTTGCCCATATATACGTTTATGTACATGCCTTGTTAGTCGCAGGCCTGCGGTAATACGAACTTACTCCAACTTGATGGTCAGTCCTACGACAGAGGTGGCCGTCGTGTCGTGTCATCAGAGTGAAAGGTGGCGACCGAGAAAGCATGGTAAATGTGTCAACACAGTCTGATGTGGCACAGGCTAGGATGTCTGAGTGACAGCCATTGATTTGTCTCCCGGTGCAACATACGGATATTTATGCTAGTATAATAATAAAGAAAGAAGCGTTTCTCGTCGTTTCTATATTTTCTAAACTGTTTTGTCCATGCAATTCGGAAATATTACACCCTTCGCCACCTCCAAGTGGTTCACATATTTTTTTTGCTGGCTGACACCGCTTAACCAAAATTCACGGACGGGTTGCCCGAGATATCCGCCGCCTTTGACCTCTGGCCTCCCGTACGCCAGGGATCTCCGTCACCGGTCACATCCAGCCCAAGCGGGCGGCTCTGTAAGGCGTAGGGCCGCCGCGCCGCCCAGATCCCCTTCGGTCGTACCGCGCCGCACCCCATCCTGCCCTCTTCCAGACCGAAGCTCGACAACGTCCATCTTCGAAGCCCACTCCCGGGATGGAGACGGACTGCTCCTCGCAAACCAATGGAGGCGGGAGCTTCAAGGCAGACGGTATCGTCCTCCCACCTCTACACGTAGCGGCGGCACCGCATTTGTGGCCTCCGGCGTCCTGCACGGATGCACGCGGCGACGCATCACGAAAGCAACTCGGCGAGGTAGAACAGAGTGCAGCGCAGTGGACAGAGAACAGCTCGGCATGGAAGATCACGCGCCTAGACCAAACTCCTACCGACGCTCTTCGTGCTGCACACCTTAAGTCCACGTGAATCAACACAAACCCCAATTGAACAAAATTCGTCCTCCCCTCCCCTAACCGCCGCTTGCGAGTGGATCTTGGCGGCCACCGTCCTCGGTGCTGGTGCAGCGGACGCGTCGGGCGGCTATGGTGGGGTTTGAGGTGGCGCACACTTGGGGCCCCAGCCATGTCTAGGCAGGGCGGAGGCTGTCGTCGCCGCTGGTGCAGGGACTGAGGCATTGGCGATGCACGGGAGGGGCGTGATCAAGCCACACGCTATGTGGTTGGTGAACCGGCGATGAGCGTGGTACTGTTACATTACCGTGCCTTGATCGATCACTCGCGCTAGCTGGGTAATCACCAACCCTGGCCAACGGGCCGGACCGGCACGGCACCGCTTTCGCGGGCCTGGCACGGCCCGGCCCCTACCGGCCCGCCAAGCTCGCGTGCCGTGCCGGGCCGGCCCGCGTGCCTGGCTGTGTGGCCCCAGCCCGGCCCCGGCGTCTGGCGGGCTGGCCCGCGGCACGTGTGGCCCGTGGGGCCGAAAACGGCCCGTTTTTCCTGTTTTTCTTCGATCTATGTCCGAAAAAATGCTAAAAAATGTCTAAAAATTGCAGAAAAATAGTGAAATGACACAAATTTTCATATGGGATAAAAAGTGAGCTTTATTAATGTTGCCTCATTAAAAAACCTTACATCCCTAGTAAGGAAAAAGAGTACAACCCGCTCGAAAAGAAAAAAATTACATCGACTAATTAGTTCCCTCCGTCTTGCCTCTGGTGAGACAAAACATGCCTATGCAAGTGACCAGTTCCACCTCTGCGGCGCAATATGAACAAATGGCCGCATCTTCTGCACCTAGCTCTATTCACTTGTTCACCATCTACCTCACACACTTCTTCATCGAAGTGCTCCCAAATGCGGCTTATTCTTCTTGGTGCTTGGGGTCTTGGTGGATTTGCTCCAAAGTTCCACTGGTTGAGATTTGGGTCAGCAGCCATGTGGTGTGAACTGTGAAGAATGAGAGTGGTAGTGTGAAGAATGAGAGGGTGGTGTGAAGAATGAGAGGGGTGGGTGGTGCGGAGAATGAGAGGGTGGGTTGCTCTATTTAAAGGGAAAGAAGTGAGACCAAGGGGCATTGGGGCAAAGGGCAATATGGAGACAAGTTTGTATGGGGATAAAAATTGGCCTTTATTATTAGCTGCCTCATCAAAACCTTCCATCCCTGGGAAGGGAAAAGAGTACAGCTGGCTCTAAAAAGAAGAAAAAATCACAGAAGAGATTAAAAATTACAAAGAGATTAAAAAATCCTATATCAAGTTTCTTCTTGGTCTTCAGTCCACCGCATAGCTTCAAACGAGGCTATCAGTTCTGGGTTCTCGGTGGTGTGCTGGGCTCTTCGTCTGGCTAGTTCTCCATCTTTGACAGACATCAGTGTTTTCACCATCTCTGGGGTGAGACTAGTTCTTCTATCATCAATTATCTGGCCAGCTAGACTAAAAGCAGACTCCGATGAGACCGTTGAGACGGGCACCGATAGCACATCCCGTGCTAATATGGAAAGCACCGGATATGTTGACCTTTTATCCTGCCACCACTGTAGTATATCGAAGTCGTCATCATCATCATCATTAGTAGCAACTACTGGACTGTTGAGATACTTTGCTATCTCCCCGCCACCTTGAACCATGGGAGTTTGTGTGGAACTTCCAGTGGAAGAGCTCGGCGTGGTCGTGGAAGTACCAAATATTTTCCCCCACACTTTTTTCTTACCCCTACCGGCTGTTGGTACCGCCGGAGGTCTGTGTAGCAAAGCTGCGCCATACTTAAGCTCATACTTACTATAAACTTCCTACACTTATCCTTTATATCAAGTGAATATTGATCATAGCTAACATTTACGGTATAACTTAAGAGCGATAGAACACCACTAAACCCTTCCATTTTAGCCCTAGGATCCAAAATAAATGCGATAGCATAGAGCAAAGGTATAGTTTTCCAATATTTGAGAAATTTTTCCTTCATGTGATGAACAGCTACTAATAAAGTGGTATCATTTTCATACTCTTTCAGGTGTTGGGCAATTTCTAAAATATGATGCACAATCATATGAGATGTAGGATAATAAACCCCAGATAAAGTAATAGTTGATTCATTAAATGTAGCCAGAAACTTATAGATCGATTCAGCAATGTGCCAAGTATCATCACCAAGTAGATGATACCCATCTTCTTGCGGAAAATGTGCATTAACAAATGCGGAAAATTGAGTCTTGTCACGTAAAACTAACTGAAGCATTAGATATGTAGAGTTCCATCTAAATGGCATGTCTAGATGAAGACCATGACATGGTCCATTAATAACAGCACAATAATTTCTATAGCTTCCAAGTCTAGTATTAGAAGCATTCAACCATGATATTCCCATACGCAATCTCTCAATGTATGGTTCTAGATCATCTAAAGCACTTTTAGCAATAAGATTAATTATATGACAAGCACAACATTGATGAAGCAGAAATTTTGATGCATATACTTCAAATGTAGGAATGGGGGTATTCATCGCAGTAGTATTTGCAGAAGCATATCCAAATTTACTGCAAATATCTTTTCGGCAAGCCCAAACTCACTTTAAGTATAGCATGGGCAATGTTCTCACCATTATGTGATACATCAATTAACTCAAATCCTATTATCCTTTTATTTAATTCCCAGTTTGAGCTAACATAATGAGCAACAACAGTAATATAATCTTGCTTAGCACGACCACTCTAAATATTAGAAGTTATGGCGATTGAGAAAGTTGACGATCCTAATTCTTCTTTTAAGGCGGCAAGACCTGCCTTGGCTAGCTTTTTCATGTCCCTAGTTGTAGTTTGTCTAGAGACTGGTGTAAAACTAGGAGTGTGAGCAGTTCTAATATATTCGACAAAACCAGGAGACTTGCCAAATCCTAATGGTAAATCATTCACGGAAATTAATGTTGCAAGAGCCTCTCTTTGACGAGTCGCATCATAGACAAATATACCTCGGGGAGTGCCGTCGGGGTTGAAGTTGATCCTGCTCTGGATCGCCGCGGCTTGTCCATCTTGCTTGGCGTGGGTCGCCAAGTGCCTCCTCATGTGGCCATGGCCTCCTCCCTTCTGCAGAGCAAATTTGCTCGAGCAACCCGGGTGCAAGCACCGAGCTCTCATCTTCGTCACACCATCGCCATCAACATATTCTTCTTCCTCATAGTGCTGCCAGATCTCCGAGGTTTTTTTCCGCCGCTTGCTACCAAAAGTGGTGGAATTTTGGCTAGCACTAGCACTACTAGATGTATCGGAAGAATGTGTGTATGTTGGTGTTGGATGATCGGATTGGGTATATGGAAATTGCATGGTGTCGATGTTGTCGTTGCCACGAAAGGGAGAAGTATTGAAGTTGGGAGGAATCTCGACCCCCAACTCATTGGCATTGAAAAGAAACTGGTTGGAATTAGCCATGAGAGATGTGTTGGATGGTGTGGAGATTGAGAGGGGTGTGCTGCCCTTTTTATAGCAAAAATTTGATAAAATTCGGACCAAAATAGCCTTCCAAATGACCTAAAACCCTAAAAATACTAAAAAAAGGGACCAAAATGCCCCCAAACCCTCCCAACTGCCAAAAAACGGCTACCCCGCCCCCCCGCTCCCCTCCCCCCCGAATTCAAAATTTCGGCCCCCGCGCCCCCTGTCGTGGCGGGCCGCCGGCGTGCCTAGCGGGCCGGCCCGCGTGCCGCTCGCGTGCCCGGCCAGGCGGGCCGTGCCGGGCCTGGT
The DNA here is from genome assembly GCA_910589775.1 of Avena eriantha. Lineage (NCBI taxonomy): Eukaryota > Viridiplantae > Streptophyta > Magnoliopsida > Poales > Poaceae > Avena > Avena eriantha. The sequence continues at coordinate 342,873,296 of OU342743.1, read as the reverse complement.
CCGCGTGCCCAGGGAGGCGGCCCCAGCACGGCACCCGCGTGCCACGGGCCGGCACGGGCCCGTCAAGCCACGTGCCGTGCCGGGCCAAATCGGCGTGCCGCGGGCCGGCCCGCCCCAGGCACGGCCCGTTGGCCAGGATTGGTAATCACCGGGACTTAACTCAACTGATGGCCCATCCCTGCCGGCTGGTTCTTGGCTATCTTAGCTGACGTACACACAGCGAATGTGTGGTGCTGCCCGTTTCCTCCATTGGTAGCTTTGCCGCAGCTCAAAACACAAGATGATGCAAAGTACAAATCGAGGAATGCTGGATGCCACAATGGCAATCACTAGCAGGTTCTTTCCTATTGGCCAATTTACCACATGTCATGTCCCGTCCCCCTGTTTCTATACAGAAATAGATTGCATATAAATTTGGTTTCTGTACATTTTCGATTGTGTAGAGAAGGTATTTGATGGAAGTCTCAGGTTAAAATAAATCTATGAAATCTGTATCCACCACTCAAAGCCATTGTCTAAAACCTTTCTCAGGTTAATGGTAATAGCTAGATTAGTTCATCTAACTATTCACAATTTGCAATTATAGTATTGAAGAGGCTTAATGTTGTGGACTAATTGGAAATCGAGGAATTCTGTATGTCTTCACGTAAGGATGCCAACTGAAATTTGTTACAGAAAAAACGAGAACATTGAGCCGAACCACTAGAGTACATTCTAAAATATCTGAAAACATTAGTACCTATACACTATGGGGTCAAGTTTAAACCGGTAGATTTTGGTTAAAAGACAAGCATATGAAATATAAAGAGTTGATCAAATAAAACATAATAAAAACTACAAATTAAGACGAAAGGGCAAGCGAGACTAGGGTAGGGTCACATGGGTCGATCGATCGGTAGAAGTGGACGTTTTCTTCGAAAAATTGATTTGTTTTTCTCCCGTTGCAACGCACGGATCCTTTTCCTAGTGATAATCTAATGCATAACACAGTACAAAAATGAGCACCAGGAAAGAAACCCTTCATCAAATGGAGCATCCAAATTACCTGCGTACTCACGTCAGCAAATATATACATAGGGGCCCCAAAAAATGTTTCATGGCATTCTCTTCATTGTAGCTGATCAAACATTCAACAATTTCCTAGTCTCAGGATATAATGTCTCTAACAACTCGAACGTCCACGGGATCCATCTTACTATCAGACTGCCATATGATTAGTCATCTATCAAAACCAAGATGAGAGAGCATAGAGCTCTGCATCCATTGCACCAACTCAAAAAACAACTTCCTGCCCAGGTTGCTGCGCCCCAATCGAATCAAGCATGTGACGAAGGGAGGAAATTCACACTATCCAACCATTCTACACCGAGAGTGAAGTATGGATGGTGATGGCTCAGGTACGATGGAGGCATGAGGCATGTCAGTGATATTGGAGCCAAGTGCTTGACACTAAATGTGAACCCGTTGTTTGGGTAATCATCAACACCCTGGAGAAGGCCTACGGACACACTGATACCATCTGGACTTTCACAATTCACATGGATCTGCAAAGAATTCAAAACGGGAAAAAGGAAGCATTACAATTTTTTCAAGTTTTTGACAATTTACGAGTCCTAGAAGTCTAGGATAAACAATAATTTCGTCAGGGAAGTAAATATGGGAAAAACAGATATACCTGGAAAGAAAGTCGGACAGACTTTTCACCAAAAGCATCTAAATTTTCTCCATAAATTGCCTCTAGTGCCAGCATGTGTGCCTTTGAAATTTGTTATAGTACCCATTCATCCAAATTTGAACTAATATTAACAACCTCTGTTCGGTGAATTATAAACTTGTCTATTGACAGACCAATGTTTTAATAAATTCCGTTATTTCTAAAAGGAACCTTTTCCACACGTTGCTGCATTACAACCAAACCTATTGACTTGTTAAACTGAAAGTCACACACTGTCAGAATAATGGAAATCACGCATTGTCAATATATATGCTCCCATGGTTACCAAGGCATCAAATAAGATTGCCAAGAAGAATACAAATTTAGAGAATATGCATGTTAATCACGACAATCTTGAGCCGTTTTAAAGTCTTTCATGATACATATTCTCGCATGGTTTACAATTGGGCCCAAGTCCTCTCTCTCTATGAAACAATGTTCAAAATATCTTGATTTTGCGGAACTAAGGGAGCTACAATTCTTTCCCATTCAAGGGTAGAGCCAAGGAAAAAAACAAATGAGGCATATGCAATGACCATGGACAATGCTGAACATATAGAGAGCAAAATCTTAAGATGGAAAATATGTTAATCATATCAATTATCACATGCTATCCATATAATTGGTTTCCATCATACACCGGCTTGAGTTACGTAAATAGGGGTTCAAGCATCATGGTAAACTTTGATGGATAATAGACATGCCATTTAATAATTCCATATAGAAGCAAGACCTAACCTAAACCTTGCGTTGATTAGTCCTTACAGCTAGGTGAGTTCCACAATGCGCCCAACCCATCCGACCCCAAATTGCAGAGCTTGCTAGGTAACTGGGTACTGATAAATTTCTGTAGCTTCTCTCTTCCAAGTTTCAGAAAAGAAATCTTGCAAGGATGACATTGGCTGCCCACCTTGCTGCAACATGAAGTATATGCGATTCCCCAATCTAACTGGGAGAACACGTCGCTCCCATCCCAATTCCCAATTGTCAGAATCATGTGAGAAACAAGGACATGGGACTCACAGATTCGATGTCGATTCTGTAGCTCCAGGCTGTTCATGTCGCCCTGCAGCTCTCGGCCGCTCCTGCAGTCGGCCGGCACACCAAAGACCGCCACGGCTTTGGCGAGGACATAGAAGAGGGAGCCCACGCTCCATGCTGCCACCGCCTCCTTCTTGGCCCATCTCCACGACCACCACCACATGAACTGCCATCGCCGCTACCGGATCCGTGAAAGGTCGAAAATTCAACCTATTTCACGGATCAAGCCGAGGCAGTGCGAGTCGGGGACATGCTCGCCAGGCCCTCGACGGGCGCGCGCAAGATGGAAAGTTGGAGAGGGAGTGGCCGTAGAGCAGGGAAGCGGGTAAGCGAAAAGTGATTTCTAACGGAACCGTGTCCTAGCGGACAAAAATCTACCTTAGAAAAATCTCGTGATTCGTGCAAATTGCATACCTGGGGCCAGTATTCCTCTGATAAACCGTGTATCCTGATTTACTGCCAGTCGGTGGACCCCACCCATGTGGTTCTGTCTGCTGCTGGTGAAGCTCCGTGCTTTCCTACTCTCTCTCTTCGGTTATTGGCTCTTTTGTATCAGTAGTAGTATTTTCAATACAGATCAAGATTATGCTTTGTACTCCCTTGGGATAATGTAATAGAAGTTCAGTTAATTTCGTTTCATATATATTCGAGATACACTTTTTTTACACAAATATTATTCACCCATATTCCTGTTATATTTATATTTTTTAAATAGTTTCATTTTGTTTCAAGATATTTATTAAATATCTTCAAAAAAATTTGAGCAAATCAAATCAAACGAACAATATGTCTAAGTATGGTTTCAGGAACATTGGTATCAAAGAAATATGGCACATGTTACATATATTTTCTGAAATTCGGGCCATCCAATTAACTTAGTTCCATCGAACAAACCCTATTCAATAATTTATTTGTCCATATTATAAAAATATATCATATACTTTGGGAAAGAACATCTTATGCAACATTGAAATATGTAACATGACAACAAGATCTATGATTTTATATTGTTCTATTTTTATGAAGATACTATTGGCAAAAAAATAGTTTTAAGTTCTAAAATGTCCACCGAATGAAAGAAAGTATGTAAGACCATAAATTTCAAAACAATATTAGTAGCATAGGTACCTTTTTCAAATATAATTTTTTCGTGACTCAAAAATGGTGTTTCATATCAGTGATCAGACACACATAGAAAATACTGGTTGATATCACGGAAACATGAACTTAAATTTTAAAAGCCATTATAAAGTACCCACATCAAGTTAGATATTTCAAGAAATTTTTGTAATTTACGAGGAAAACTTAAATATGGTGTTCCATGTCCTTTGCAATTTTATTCTAGTGTACAAAAATATTTATTTACTGAAAACAAACACCCTATCCATTCTAAATAGTGTTATTTCAAACCAGAATGAAACATTCATGCAATCAAATTTAATCAAACTCGTGCTTGTGCAACATTTACTTTTTGATAAACAACAAAATATATGCAATTTTTGTGTGAGCTAATTCCAATAAAACATACAAGATATATAGCATTTTTGCATCAAAGATGATTGGACATATATTCATATATAACAAAAAATAGGCCAAACGAAATTAGATCAAGTATAGATTCAGTGGCATTTTTGCATAAAGAGATATGCCATATATTTCAGAATCATTTCTCTGCACCACAAACGCTTGCAACAAGATCTAAGTTTTTATATTATTCTATTTTAATGAAGATATTGTTGGCAAAAAAATATGTTTAAGTTCTAAAATGGGCACCCAATGAAACAAAGTATATAAGACCACAAATTTCAAAACAATATTAGTACCATAAGTACCTTTTTCGAATATACTTTTTTTTGTGACTCAAATATGGTGTTTCATATCACTTATCATACGCACGCATAAAAAACACTGGCTCATATCACGCAAATATGAACTTAAATTTTAAAAACATTATAAAGTACCCACATCAAGTTAGATCTTTCAAGAATTTTTTGTAATTTACGAGGCAACTTAAATATGGTGTTCCGTGTCCTTTGCAATTTTATTCTAGTGTACTGAAAACAAACACCCTATCCGTTCGAAATAGTGTTATTTCAAACCAGAATGAAACGTTCATGCAATCAAATTTAATCAAACTTGTGCACCATTTACTTTTTGATAAACAACAAAACATATGCAATATTTTTTGTGAGCTAATTTTAATAAAACATACAAGATATATAGCATTTTTTTGCATCAAAGATGATTGTACATATATTCCGTATATAACAAAAAAAATAGGTCAAACAAAATTAGATCAAGTATGGATTCAGTGGCATTTAAGAGATATGACATATGTTTCACAATCATTTCTCTGCACCACAAACGCTTCCAAATTTTACAGAGAAATAGACGAATCAAATTCGTTTCAAATCTTGAAGCAAACGTAAAAGTACTTCATGGATTAAGCAACCAAAATAATTTCTCAATGTAGGAATTTTTTCTGTTGGATTTTGACAAAGATTTCTCAATCTAGGCATTACAAAACATTATCGGAAAAGTAACACTAGAGTAACGAGTTGGATGGAGTAGATTTCATATGGAATCGAAGACTAAAAGTTGATCGAACGAAAAACAGCCACCACTGAAATCAATCTCGAGATCTGAATCCTCATCAGATCTGAACAAAACAATCTCCAGAGGGAGAATATGAATCCCAAACCTATCTTGCACATGAACATGGTGGCAACCTCCGGTTCCTCTTCCTCCGGTGGCTCCCGTCAAGGAGGCCGTGGCGCTGCGGTCGCAGCCAGGACGCGACCGGCGCTGCTACAAGAAGGGGGCGGGGTGGAGCAGAGCTTGAGAGAGACCTCGTGCTCATGGACGGCGCAGCCATGGCTGAGCCTCTCCGCGCCAACTTGAACACCCGCAGTTTCGGCAAAATCTCGTCGTCTCTTGCTGCAGGTCGCGCTCCGCCTTCGCCGCCGCATTTTCTGGATCGGGGATTGAGTGAGAGATAAGGAAAGGAAGCCACGGTGGGGGCGTTGTGTGACCTGGACTCATTCAGCATACATACAGCAGACGGTATCTCTACCTCACGTGAAAGTAATACCAATAGATAACTGAATATACCAAAAAGTTGGATCCCGAATCACAAAGCAGAAGTTAACAGTCGATAGGACTCCGGTAGGAACCGGTTCCGCTAGAAAATCCGCGTTGCCCGCTCGTAAGGCACACAGCCAGGACAAGGCGGTCGTCTCTCTCGGTCAACGCCGCTAAGAGGAGGAGGACGGGATCGGGAGTACGAACCGTTCGGTCTGTGACTGCGGTGGCAGTCAGCGCGTTTCTATTCTGTCACTTGGCGGTGGCAGGGTATGTAATACATCCAAACTATTAGGGGCAAAATTGTCTAAAGTTGACATACGGAAATTTTTCCAGCAACGAACGACACGAATTTTTAATAGTATAGATAGGTACGTGTCCCGAATTTTTAATAGTATAGATAGATGCCCGCAGCTACCTCTCTTCTTGCACTTGACCTTCACCATTGTGCCGTTTCTCATCTCGATCTTTCTCTCGTTCCAATTGGTTCCGATTCGTTTTTCTTTTTCTTTTGATATATGTAGGCTCTAGCGGCAGGATCGGGGGTTGGGCGTGGACTTCTCCGGCCCCGTTCTCTCTAGCCTCTCCAGTCTCCACGCATCCGTGAGAAGTTGATGCAGGAAAATCGCCTAGACCAATCATCTCGCCTCACTACGATGAGGGTACATCAACGATCCACGAGACGCGACTGACCCAGATGCGCACCCCTCGATACGATCGACCACGAGCAGGAAGCTGGAGCGGGTCATCAATCTCTTGTGCAGATGCGGCAGGGAGCGTGGCCTCGCCTTGCCATTCATGGTGACCTGATGCGCCAGTCTTGATTGATCTTCAAGACGATGTTAATTTTTAGTTCTTGCTAATCCACAATAGCAGTCAACATGCACAAATTGATAGCGGCGAACGATGACGGTATGTTACTATAATTGATGCTACCTTACTGCATCGAATCCCTTGCCTCACCTATATATTTTCTCCGTGCCTCAAGCTCTCTCCCTATTCCTTCTTACATACTTCGGCCGGATAACGTACATGATTAATAGTTCTCTGGATCTTAGCTAGGTGTGAGGCCCTCAGGTTAGAGGAGAATTGTAGAGACACATGTCTACTTTCCTTGATTGCACGGAGCACAGTGAATCAGATAGGTACAATGATCTATTAACCCCCCAATCCCCTCTCTCACATATACTGAGTACAATGATCTGCTAATTTTGTTAGATTAATTTTCCTGGACGTCTGCATATTGTTTGATTTTCCTAGAAGTTCTATGGTAAAAGCCAGATCAGGTAAAAAGTGTCAAGTGTGAAGAGCTGCATTTTCTCAATTGGTCTGTTAATAATGTAAACTATGGATTGATTACATTGCTTTGTGTTGTTAAGGACTCACTTGATCATCCTTCAACAATTTACTCATGTATTGATCTTTTGTTTCATTATGTGATAAACATTAACCATAGTGCAGTCAAATAATTCAGTTGTACATAATTAAAATTGCATGTCCGGCATATACTTGAAGTCTTTGTTAGCTCTTTAGGATACCGCTATAGTATGATACTTACAGTTAGAACAGAGATTGACTCTTCAGGATACTCATTTCTTATCTTTACAGCACTTAGAAATTGAAATTTCACAATAGGTTCAAATGGATAATCAAATGTGAGATGCTAAATTATGTTTCTATTTTTCATCATCATGGAAAAAGTATGTGTGCGTACCGAATTGTTCCACTGACTCATGTAGCTATGACAATAAAGTTCTTGTTTGCTAATAACCATGGAGTGTGCTTTTTACGGAAGCAAACAAACAAATGTACATACTTACCAGCATTACATTATACCGGTAGACAAATTTTATTTTTTGTTGCCGGTTCCCAAATTATGATGTTGTATTTTGAATTGTATTTGACATAAGATCATCGTCATTATCATTTACATCGTGAAAGGATATCAAGTATGAAATGGCTAATGATAGAACATGGTGTTGAAATTTCAGTATAATGTTTGTGGTCGAAGTAATGTAAATTTGGCCTCGAGGCAACCATTAGAGGCATTGTTTTGTTCTTATTTGTGTGCTTGTTTTAGGTTTGATTTCTTCATATTGTCTAATTTTATACAATGTGCGGGAAGATCATTTATTTTCTAAATAAACCTGTTACTATCTGGATTCTATTTTATGTTGTTGCCATTATAATTTTCTCAAAAGTTTTGTGTTCTTTCTTGGCAATGGGCTTTCGAGTTACGTCTACTTTGTTCTATATGTCTACAATATCAAAGTATGCTCTCGAGGCCTCATGCATCGTCTTTTTAAGGAAATTCATATCATTAGGGATATTAAGCTTGAGTGAAAGCGGAGGCCAGGATAAGAATCCGACTTGCAAACACACAAACATTAACTTCCATGTTTTTTAAAAATCCTACCCTTATGTTGCCAAAATAGACGGGTGCGGTAATGCGCTCCATCATGATCTGGTATAGTAGTAGAATCAAATGAGAGTGAAAGGATGCTCTGCTCTGCGCGGCTAGTTAAAACGAAAGGACCTAGTGCTTGCGAGGATTATAGTAGGCCGTGACGCAAGGCGTGATGTAATTGCCTCCTCCAAAGCAGCAGCCGTATCCTATCCACAACACCTGGATATGGAATAGGAGCATTTGTATCCCTTGGGTTCATATTAATTGACTCAATTTTGTCTAAATTCCTATAAATCTAGTTATGTATTTAGTCTAAATGCAAGTTATGCCTAGCAAAGTTAAGCTTATTAATTTGGACCGGAGGGAGTACGAGAATTATTGAACTAAGATGACTTTTGAGTCTCACGGAATGCATTCAACGAGCCAAACGTTATAGTCACCCTGTCTCCTGAACCCTCTCATCCCCTTTCTAGAGCTCTTCTCTAGACACGTGGCCACATGGTCCATCTCCCCCCTTTTCGGCGGCCGCTAGCATTGAGTTGGGTGAGGGAACCATCCCTTTATAGCATTAGGTTAGTTGCTTGTCTCTTTGGCAGCTTTGGGCTATGCCGATCATCAGCTTTATGGCGGGAGAATGGTGTGGGATCCCTCTGGCCGGATTTTGCGCTATCTTGTCGGTCTCTTCTTTGTTACGGTGGGAGCGGTAGAGATATCTGTCAATAAATTCGTGGTTTTTGGTGGATTTGGCTTTTGCGATCCGAGCTCTCAATCCCCTTTTCCTGCTGGTTATGGAGGCGAGAAAGAAGGCGGTTCCCTCTCTACTGGCTTCTATTTGCTGATTCTGCTACTAGGGAGTTTGGTACTTCTCCCAACAGCTCTACAGTGACTCAGTGTTTGTGAGAGAGTGCAAAACAATATTAAAAGAAAGCAAGTAGAAAGTAGAGAGAGAATAATCGATGTAAATAATGAAATTGTAATATGGCTAAAAAGGGTTCTCTAGAAGTGCCGGATCGACCACTAGCATTTGTGGGATATGATCGAGAGATAGTGTAACATAGAGAAAATATATTCCATATTAGAATTGGCTTGTTGTTTTTATTTTTGCATCATCATGAAATCATGCATATTTTTAAATCCTATTTTTCTTTTGCTAAATACCCCTCTCTTATTTCAAATTTAAAACTATACCTTGCTTATTTTATTTATCCTAAAACTATTTACAAAAGGATTTTAAAACAAAACTATAAATAATAAAAATAAAATGTTTTTTAACCAAGGGATGGCAGCCACCGGCCATGCCCAAAGGCCTAGCCAGCAATCCAACCTATCAACCTGGTCCAACCCAACATCCTAACCTAGCCTAACCCTAAAACCTAGCCACACCTAAACACCACATGAGACACACCTGACACCACAGACACACACACGACAACACTTCGCACACACCCATCCCCTAACCCATGCACACCACATCCCCACCCAACACCATCAATCAACCTCTCTCTGGAACTCCTGCACGCGAGGCCTGCACCCAACGACACCGGGAGGTAGCCTCGTTCTCGTTCTCTGCCGCCGCCTCAAGCTCGCCCCACCCTCTTTCCTCTCTCCACTTGTCCTTGATACCGAGGGTCGCATTCTGCTTTCCCGTGTCCCGCATGCCACAATGTACGCTACTGTTAGTGTCCCTACCTTGCTAACAGCCCCTCTGACCTCTAGTGTCTATTCTTAATCAGTAATGCCTCTGCCTCACCTCCGACCCTCAAGTTTTCCATCGGTTATGGACACCGCTTTATTATCTTCATGACTCTTAGTCTCACGGTATTCTTGTCCGCACTCAGATGCTATTTCGCTTTCATCATGATTTGTATCTTTGTATTGTATCCATTTGTATTCTTGGCTCATTGGAATCATTGTTTTATATATCTATTTGTTGTGGGTTCTGTTGTAAACTATTTTAATGTCACTACTTGTGACAATTCCACCCACACAAGAGTGTTTGGTGGGCGTCTTTGGATTGTTTCTATGTGCATTTTGGCAGGAATGCTAATATTTGCATAGTCTCGACTTGGGGGCATTACAGAGAGAATGCTTTATTTGTATTGCATGTGTATGGGTGTAGCCTCACATATATGTGTGCCTAGAAATATTGGACATCATACCACTCACAACCACCACTATTACTCCATAAGGACCATGTTACAATTGCTTGCATACACAACTGATACTCTTTATCAAATCACGAGGGTACATGATGGCTATGAAATACAACCATTTTTCCTATGCTTAAACTTCATATTAGTCAAGTAACTGACGAAATATCTCTTTAATCTTGCTACTAATGATTAATTATTACATAGTTTTGCAAATCATTTCTCTATTTTTTCTCCTCGCTTAAATGGACAGTTTTATGGCGAAACCTGGCTAATTAATGAGAAATCACGAGTTGCTAATCTCGCCAAGTCAAAGAGGCCACAAAAGAGGCGCTAGAAGCTTTAACAATCACTAGTACAGACATAACTCGCCCGTATGGTGCGCCCGTACCAAGTGTCACCACCTTTGCCTGGTGAAACCAAGCAACTTTCGTGAAAGCATCCATATGTTATTTAGAACACATCCGCTAGAAACCCTAACACATCGCTAAAGAAGAACATATCTAGGGCCATTCACATATGAGGAGAGGAGATACACCACAAAGACACCACCATAGCCATCACTAGAGTCATCCGTCCTCTCCATCACCATTTCCCCACCATAGCCATAGTCATCTACTTGTAATCTTGATCTCATTGCGATTGGTGATATTTTAAGACTATTTCAAGTTTGTTTTAAGAATTTATTTACAATGTTTATGATTGTTGATTTAATCATGATTGAGTAGTCCTCACGGCCACTAGCTAAGGCATAGCCTTGCAGCGATATGTGCATCCTCTAACATGGAGTATTGTGTTCTGATTTTGATATTGGATTTATCCTTTGTATTTTTGTCTCTTATCTTGATCCAAGGACTTGTCAGGTACCCAATACCCCGAGGATCGATCCAAGAGTTGAGGTGAGATGAATGCTAATCGGCTTCTACGTGTGAACCCAGTGACAACAAGGGGGGTACATTAGTTGTTTTGAGATTCATTTAGGAGTAATGGTAACTCCATAGATCAAAAGGCTTTAGTATATTTTACTTAATAACCGTGTAACCCCACACGATGGTGGTGTAGTGGTTGGACAAATGTCTATAGTATATGCTGCTAGCAAATGCTATAGTAGTTATGGATGTACCTCCCACAAATTTTATCCTATATAGATCACAATTAATGAACGATATTATTATCATTTTCTCTATTCCATACATGTGCATAGCTGTAGGTGAATCCTTAGCACTAGCTGATAATCCGCAAGAGCAAGGGATCTAAGTATTTAAGTGTCGAACTCACGAGGATCTGAAGGTAAACTATATATTCTCTAAAGCCCCATAACCCACTTATATGTCCTTTTGTGCAATCCAATAAACTAGATGGTGTAAGGTACTTTTTACTTCTAACTAGAAAACAGTAAAGTGCTAAAAGTAATAATAGGAAGTAAACTATTGTAAGTAAAGTAAAACAAGTAAAAGTAAAAGCAGGTAAAGTGAAAACATGTAACTCAAAGGATCAAGTATTTAGGCAAATTTTCATTTCATTCGTTTGGTTTTCACAATTAGTGAAGCACATGGATAGTCTTTTTATTGTTTGTTCTAAAGAGGAGACATAAATAGGTGCATCCATGTTACTATGCAATTACACCCCTAGTGATTGATATCAAAGATGTTTCCGTGAATACAAGGGACCTATTAAGACATAAAGTCCAACCACCACTTCAAGGTCCCCATAATTATACCCCCGTTAATAAAGCATGAATTAATATAACATGTATTTAAGAAATGGGACACGGTTTCTATCAAGGGCCTCTGTCCATCCCTCCTCCTATCAACATGCAAGAGTGACAACCTTATGTATCTCCCAACATATGTGTGCAACCATATATTAGTAAATACGACCATCATAGAAGATAACATATACTTGTATGTAAGCAACAATGAACTATTTTACAATTTTCATAAACAAATAACTACTCAAACAAAGACATAGAGACACAATAGATCATGAGAAAATAATAAATTGCATCATACATCATGTTTGCCAAGATATTAGAATAGGAATATGATGGATATGTGTTGTAGTTGGTGATTGAGTGCCTCCCCAAGGAGGAGATACGACCACGCGAGGAGAGGAGGCACCAGTGGCCTCCTATGGGCGGTGGCTGCCCTTGGGGCAGCGACCCTTGGCACCCTTCTTCCTTTTATCTTTAAGGTGTTGTAGAGGATCCCTCCCCCTTGTAGATGAGATCCAAGTTTGAGGCAAATTCATGGCTTCTCGTAGCTGCCTCCAAAAGTGGGGTTTCCTCTCAATATATAGAGGTAGATATGCAATCTAGGCCATGAGATAAATTCCCCTTTGATTCATGGCCTCTTGGGCACCTCTAGAACCTTCCTAGTACTCCCATATGTTGTGGCTTGGGTGAATCCATCAAGTATGGAAAGAGTTTGAGTCAATGAGGTCACAAACTTTCGGAATACCGAAACTGCTTCTGTACCCCACAGTAATCAGGGTCTTGAGGCTGCATCCGTAGTCTATTTGGGATAGTTTTATATCAATTGCATTAGAAGAAAATTTCCAATAACTTTCCTGTTTTTACGTTTTCCATTTGACGCGATCTTTAGGGTCTTTCTGAGCAATCATCGAAAACTATTCTGTAGGGAAAGATTTTAGGAAACTCCAAATTTCACCATAATGAGCGATATCCTTCCATATTTGTGCAATTCCTACACAACAAAGTGTAAACCAAAAAATTATGCAATTTTGCAACTATTAGTAGGTTAGTCCCAATAAATATAATAAAGTTGCAAAATAATATGGATTTTAACACAATAAACTACAAAGTTCATGGATGCATTTCACATGCATCACTGGCCTATCTCCATCCATTGATACAAACAAAGAAGTAAATGCTGAACAAAGATCCCACAAGTTTTCAAGGTCTTGTTCGACATAATCTTAGACCAAGAAAATTATTCCCAAGGTTTGATAACCTAAGTCTGCTAGGAAAAAATAAGCTATATTACATTCGTAACCAGGATCAAAGGTATCAACCCGTTTTCTACAACGAAAGCAATTCTTGCTACCCTGGTGAGGTTATTAGAGACCTTGCTAGTACGTTTTTTTAGTTTATTTATTATTCTTACTTTACTTTTATTCATTATTGACCCCCCCCCGCCCCCAAAATTGCTCTTTTAATTGTTAATATTGTTATTTGTCTTATTCAAAAACACCACAAAATCTTATTCCATGGCTGAAAAGAATCTTGGGGAGTATGCTACTCGCAATGATGATTATTTCCATGCACCTATTACTCAGCCACTACCACAACCAAAAATTATGAAATTAAGCCTAACTATTTGAGTTTAGTTCAACATAACCAATTTGGAGGCTCAGCTCCTAAGGATGCATGTATGCATTGAAATACTTTTACTGAGATATGTGACATGATGTACATAAAATATGTTAAACCCAATGCGGTCAAGCTATATTTATTCCCTTTCTTACTAAGGGGAAAGACAAAATATTGGTTGCTAGCATTTCCTAAAGACACTATCACTTCATGGGAGGAATGAACTACTTTGTTTATGACTAAGTTTTTCCCCTGCTAAGAATTTGCAACTGCGTTCTAACATTACAAGATTTACAAAAGATATCGCAAGCCATTACCGCTTGCTTAGGAGCGGATGAAAGAGTCTGTAAGAAATCGTCCCAACCATGGGATGGATGAATGGTTAATCCTCCATTTATTTTATAATGCTCTTAATCTCATGTCTAAGTCTATTCTTGGCACTGCAGCTAGAGGCACATTTGGGCAAATAAGTTGATGTTGCCACTAAGCTTATTGATGATGATATGTAGAACAACCATGCCCAATGGCATGTGGAAAGATTCTCCTCACGAAAGGTAAACTCTATTAGCGAGGAGAAAAACAAATAACTCATTACAAAGGTGAATGAGCTTAATAATATAATAAAGGGTAATGAAGAATCCCAAGTTAATGCTATGACCAGTACTATGTTGAGGAAGTACACTTCATTGGTCGTAATCCTTACAATTCCGCACAGAAGAACCAAAATGTAACACCCCTAGTTTTACCAATAGTAATTAGGATTTGTTTTATGCATCATGAGCATATCATGCATCTCATGGTTTGATAAATCTTGCATTAAGAGAAAGAACAAAACCCTAAAAACCCTAGTTTCCTCTCTCTCAAATCAATTCAAAAAGGTTTTGAATTTTGAAAAATACCAAAATAAACGGAGCCCAAATGGATTATAAGGACCCCTTATCATTTTCAAGTATTTTTGAAACCTTCTAGCATTTTGAAATACTCAAAAGAGAAAAGAATTTGAAAATCGAAAATACAAAAGGGAAAATGAAAACAGAATAAGATAAAGGATTTTCAAAATAAAAACCTATTTCTAACCCTACAATGGGCCGAAGCCCATCTCTCTTCTCTCCTCTCTATCGCTCGCGCGTAGCCGCCAGTAACCTGTTGCCCTTGCTTTGCCGCCACATGCTTCAACCCAGCCTTGGCCCATGTGCGGCCCATCACCGGCCCAAGTACTGGTTCGCTTGTCTGTTCCTCGTCATCTTCATGCGTGACGAAGGAAGCAGCTCGATGTCCTGCCGACGACCGCCCGATGCGCTTCTGCGCGATGCGATGCACTCCGCCGTCCTCGGCCGTCTACAACTACTGCGACGCTGCCAGGGAACCCTAGATGTGCCCACTTCCTCTTCTCCTTCCTCTGGCGTCATAGTAGCCCGAAACCCTAGCTCTCGGACATCACTAGCGCTCTGCTGTCCCCGACCACCCCTGTGACTGCCTCATCACCCTTGTTCTCCTCCGTGAAGCGCGCATGTCGGGAAGCCCCTTTCTCGCCGGAATTGAGCCCGTTCTCGTCGCCGGCCGCCACAGTCATCGATTCAATTTGATGCCTCCCGACCATGCCTCGCCTCACCGACCCCCTCATCGCAATCGTGGTGAGATTCTTGACCTTCCAGTGCCCTTAGGTTCCTCCCTAGACCTCTGGTTTTCCGCCCCGTCGAGCATCTACCGCCACCGCCGCTCACCGCCGTCACGTGCCCTGCTCTGATGACCAAAAGTGGGTGGCGCTGCCACCACTAGGTCCGCCTTGATCTCCTCTTTCCAGCCAGCCCAACCACAAGCCCCAGCGTGCAACATATTGACTGATTCGTGGTCGACGGAGAGATCCCCATTGCTGATGTCATGCTGGCATCAACATGAGGTAGTATACCCTTTTCTTTTATTTTTAAATGTTTTTGTAAATTGTTTTCTGGAATTAATAATAATCCCTATGGGCCCAGTCTTTCAGCTTTTTAATATTTTGAAAAATAATTTCTGTAATTAATAAAATGCTGACATGTGGGCCCACCTGGAAATAATTTATATAATATCCAAAAATGTTTAATTGTTTTAAAAATGATTTAAAAATGGATTAAAATTGGGAAAATCATAACTAATTCATTTTAAGTCGGAAAAATACAAATAATATATCTAAATGTTCAGAAATATGAGACCTACCTGATAGCATCAAAAGCATACATTTCTAAGCTATTTTAACTACAAGTTTAATTAGAAGAACCAATTGAACCCCGTAGGTTATTTCGAGATTCCCCCTATTCTAGCGTTTGTACCCCTCGGATCCTATTTAAAATGACTAAGCATGTACTAGGGTTCGTCTCAATTCAATTTAACTTGTCATATGATCGTCCTTGCTTGAGCATTGCATCTATGTGTTTATTGTTGTTTTTCTTTCCGGTGTTTCTGCTTCTTCTCGGTAGACCTCGGAGTTGATGTGAGCAACGAGATCGAGTCCAAGACTGAAGACCAATATTAACACCATCGAAGAGATGTACTTGATCAACGGTGAATGACGCCAAGCATATTAACCTGAAGTTCTTTATCTGAGTATCAATAAGCAAAGGCAAGCATAGCCCCACACATGATATAATTCTATGCTTTCAAAGTATTTCATTCTTTCCATGTGCATACAATTCTAAAGTATTTTATCGATAGATACAATAATCCTATCTGATGCATGTTACCTTTGTAGCCTATACTCCCTGATCCACTTCTCCTAGCATAACTAGGGTTTATCTTATAAGCTTTGCTAGAGATATTATATATGTTGTGCTTAGCCATGCTTAGCTGTTACCGCTGGTCCACCCGGTTGATGAATCAGAGCTGCGAATTAACCTAGTTGGATAGGATGACGTGGTATGATCAGAGATGAAAGTTAAACATGCTAAGGCTTGTATGGGAGACCACATCGGGTTGTGGTTTTTGTAGTCCCATACTTGCCACCACTAGGATCTGACTTCTTTCCTCTTGAACCAAGATGAGCGTACAGCCACACGGGGGCTTGGAAACCCCCTCGACCAACTAACTTGCCTAGTAGATTCCATGAGTCACATAGTTTGGATGTTCCATTCGACATATGCATTCTGGTTGTTCTCGAAGGCGGTGAAGGAGGTGCATTCATAGATGTAGGTAAGCGTGGCCAGGAACAAGAGAGGCACAACCTCTGTAATATTGTTCCCCGCACACATCTCTAGGGACCGGCTTCGGGACTTGACCCGTTACGGCGGCATCTCCTTAAGGAGTGACTCATGGTCTCGGCGAAAGCAAGATAAAGGTCGTGGTCAACCACTCTATGTTGGCCTTCCAAAGAAGAGGGCTAATCTTAAGTGGCATTAAGAATTGGTTGGTATGTGTGGGTCAAGTTGTGCACCCCTGTAGGGTTAATAATCTTTTCTAAAAGCCGTGTCTGCGGTTATGGACGACCTGGAAACGGACGTGATGATCATAGAGAAGAATAACCTAATCGTAAAACTTGACAATAGATGTGAGGTGTGCTTAAGGATGCTTCCTTGGGGATTGAGGGGGTGATCCTAGTTGGTAGGTTCAGCTGATAAAGATTCGGTGGATATCAAAAGAAGATCAAAGCTAGAGATAACGCTTTCTTATCCCCTTTTAAAATGATCTATTTAGTCGAGCTTCTTCTCCTCCCTCCTGTTTTATAAGCAAAGATAGATTTATGCAAAATAGCTCCACCAGCCGTAAGTCTTGCGGAGTACACCCTGTACCCACCCTTGCTTTGTTGATACTTTTGTAGCAGGTAAGTGTTACCATAAGAGATGAGTTCTGTACAACGTCGACATCAACGAGTAGCTTGGGGTTCCCGATCGGCAGCCTGGAATCTATGGATTGGGACGTCATCATTATGCCTCGGGCCTCTTAGGCCATTTGTTAAGTTTGATATACGTAATAGCATAATTTGCCTTCCGTTGTTTGATGTTTATGGTTAGTGATCTCTGCTTGTAATATTTTGGTTCTCTGCTTAGTTATGAGCTTGCTATAATAATTTTTGTGTGGTAGGGTCACTGTAATGTTACCGATTATTGCTCTGTACGCTTTCGAGATTTATTACATAGAAAGAATAAATAACATTGCAGTGACCCTATGACACAAAAATTATGACAGCAAGCTCATAACTGAGCTGAGAACCAAAATATTACAAGCAGAGGTCATTGACCACAAACATCAAACAACGGAAGGCAAATTATGCTATTAAGTATAGCAAATTTAACAAATGGCCTAAGAGGCCCGAAGCATAACGATGACGTCCCAATCCATAGATTCCAAGCTGCCAACTGGGAACCCTAAGCTACTCATCGATGTCGACGTCGTATAGAACTCATCTCTTATGGTAACACTTACCTGCTACAAAAGTATCAACAAAGCAAGGGTGAGTACAGGGTCTACTCCGCAAGACTTATGTCTGGTGGAGATATTTTGTATAAAGCTATCTTTGTTTGTAAAACAGGAGGGAGGAGAAGAAGCTTGACTAAATAGATCATTTTAAAAGGGGATAAGAAAGCGTTATCTCTAGCTTTGATCTTCCTTTGATATCCACCGAATCTTTATCAGCTGAACCTACCAATTAGGATTACCCTCTCAATCCCCAAGGAAGCATCCTTAAGCACACCTCACATCTATTGTCAAGTTTTACGATTAGGTTATTCTTCTCTATGATCATCACGTCCGTTTCCAGGTCGTCCATAACCGCAGACACGGCTTTTAGAAAAGATTATTAACCCTACAGGGGTGCACAACTTGACCCACACATACCAACCAATTCTTAATGCCACTTAAGATTAGCCCTCTTCTTTGGAAGGCCAACATAGAGTGGTTGACCACGACCTTTATCTTGCTTTCGCCGAGACCATGAGTCACGCCTTAAGGAGATGCCGCCGTAACGGGTCAAGTCCCGAAGCCGGTCCCTAGAGATGTGTGCGGGGAACAAGATTATGGAGGTCGAGCCTCTCTTGTTCCTAGCCACACTTACCTACCTGTATGAACGCACCTCCTTCACTGCCTTCTAGAACAACCAGAATGCATATGTCGAATGGAACGCCCAAACTATGTGACTCATGGAATCTATTAGGGAAGTTAGTTGGTCGAGGGGGTTTCTAGGCCGCCGTGTGGCTGTACACTCGTCTTGGTTCAAGAGGCAACAACTCAGATCCTAGTGGTGGCAAGTATGGGACTGCAAAAACCACAACCCGACGTGGCCTCCCATACAAGACTTAGCATGTTTAACTTTCATCTCTGATCATACCACGTCATCCTGTCCAACTAGGTTCATTCGTACCTCTGATTCATCAACCGGATGGACCAGCGGTAACATCTAAGCACGGCTAAGCACAACAGATATAACTGCTCTAGCTAAGCTTATAAGCTAAACCCTAGTTATGCTAGGAGCAGTGGATAAGGGAGTATAGGCTACAAAGGTAACATGCATCAGATAGGATTACTGTATCTATCGATAAAAGATTTTAGAATCGTATGCACATGGCAAGAATGAAATACTTTGAAAGCATAGGATTATATCATGTGCGGGGATATGCTTGCCTTTGCCTATTCATACTCAGATATAGAACTTCAGGTTCATATGCTTGGTGTCGTTCACCATTGATCAAGTACTTCTCTTCGATGGTGTTAATCTCGGTCTTCAATCTTGGACTCGATCTCGTTGCTCACATCAACTCCGAGGTCTACCAAGAAGAAGCAGAAACACTGGAAAGAAAAACAACAATCAACACATGGCATCAATGCAATTCTCAATCAAGGATGATGATATGACAAGTTAAATTGAATTGAGATGAACCCTAGTACATGCTTGGTCACTTTAAATAGGGTCTGAGGGGTACAAACCCTAGAATAGGTGGAACCTTGAAATCACCTATGGGGTTCAATTGGTTCCTATAATTAAACTTGTGATCAAATTAGCGTATAAATGCATTCTTTTGATGCTATAAGTTCGACCTCATTTTTCTAAATTTTTTGATATATTATTTGTATTTTTTTGACTTAAAATGAATTAGTTATGATTTTTCCCAATTTTAATCCATTTCTAAACAATTAAATTTTTTTAGATATTATATAAATTATTTCCAGCTGGGCCCACATGTCTGCATTTTATTAATTACATAAATTATTTTCTGAAAATATTAAAAAGCTGATAGACTAGGCCCACAGGGATTATTATTAATTCCAGAAAACAATTTACAAAAACATTTAAAAATAAAAAAAAGGGTTTACTGCCTCATGCTGATGTCAGCATGCCATCAGTGGAGCTTGTGGTTGGGCTGGCTGGAAAGAGGAGATCGAGGCGGACCTAGTGGTGGTAGCGCCACCCACTTTTGGTCATCGGAGCAGGGCACACGACGGCGGAGAGCGACGGTAGATGCTTGATGGGACAACAAACCATAGGGCTAGGGAGGAACCTGAGGGCACTGGGAGGTCGAGAATCTCACCATGATTGCGACGAGAGGGTCGGCGAGGCGAGGCGCAGTCTGAAGGCATCGAATCAAATGGATGACCGCGGTGTCCGGCAACGAGAACGGGCTCGATTCCAGTGAGAAAGGGGCTTCCCGACACGCACGCTTCATGGAGGAGAACAAGGGTGATGAGGCGGTCATAGGGGTGGCCTCGGAACATCAAGGGGTGGTCAGGGACAATAGGGGCGATGTCCGAGAGCTAGGGTTTCGGGCTGCTGTGACGCGAGAGGAAGGAGAAGAGGAAGTGGGCACGTCTAGGGTTACCTGGCAGTGTCACAGTACTTGTAGATGGCCGGGGATGGCGGCATGCATCGAATCGCACAGAAGCGCATCGGGCGGTGGTCGGCTCGACAATGAGCTGTTTCCTCCATCGGGGAGGAAGACATCGAGGAATAGACGGGCGAACCGATACCGGGCTGGTGCTGGGCCGCACATGGGCCAAGGCTGGGTTGAAGCGGGCCGCGACAAAGCAAGGGCGACATGCTACTAGTAGCTGCGTGCGAGTGGCAGAGAGGAGAGAAGAGAGATGGGCTTTGGCCCATGTTAGGGTTAGAAATAGGTTTTTATTTTGAAAATCCTTTTTCTTATTCTGTTTTCATTTTCCCTTTTGTATTTATAATTTTCAAATTCTTTTCTGTTTTGAGTATTTCAAAATGCTAGAAGGTTTCAAAAATACTTGAACATGATAAGGGGCCCTTATAATCCATTTGGGCTCCATTTATTTTGGTATTTTCAAAACTCAAAACCTTTTTGAATTGATTTGAGAGA
Source organism: Avena eriantha (assembly GCA_910589775.1). Lineage (NCBI taxonomy): Eukaryota > Viridiplantae > Streptophyta > Magnoliopsida > Poales > Poaceae > Avena > Avena eriantha. Next base: position 342,852,286 of record OU342743.1, on the reverse strand, counting down.
GAGAGGAAACTAGGAGTTTTAGCGTTTTCTTCTTTCTCTTAATGCAAGATTTATCAAACCATGAGATGTATGATATTCTCATGATGCACAAAACAAATCCTAATTAGTATTGGTAAAACTAGGGGTGTTACACAAAACTATGGTTCAAACTTTCAAAAACCTTATGCTAACCCCGCAGGTGCTCCAAACAACTATAATAATAATTGTGGAGGAAATCATGATACTATATGTGCAATTGAAAATTCTTTTAGAACCTTTCAGATCAAAAGAGTCTCCTTACTAAGATAACATAGAACCATGATATTATTTTTAGTAAATTGTCTAACCAAGCTGTTGCTATTAGAAATAATGTACATGCTCTACATGATAGAACAAAGACCATAGATGCACAATTGGGCAAGATAGACGAGAGCCAAACTCTCATACTTGCAAGATTTGTTGGCAATATCGAGCCTAACCCGTTTAAAGACCTTAAGATTTGGAGGGTTTAAAAGAAAGATGAAGAAGAGATAGACTATAGCTATGCTCCTTCCCCAGATTATTATTGTGGAGGACCTTTTTAAAATGATTTATTTGAACAACCCCGATACCGAGGGAGGTAATGAAGCCATGTACCAACACTTTATAAGTCACGTTTATTTGAAGGTAAGTGAGCTAGAAAATGAGTATAAGGAATTATATGGAAAGCTCCCTGCTAAGTTGGATGATATATTTGAACCTACTATTAAGATTCATGTAGGAGTTAATGACATTGCTCCACTTTGTGATCTAGGTGCAAGTGTTTCAACTATTTGTAAAAGTTTATTTGATAGGTTTAACCTTGGTTCATCTGAAATAACTGAACTTAAACCCCATCTATATGGTTCCACCTTTAAACATGCCATGTGCATTAAAAAATTGTAGTACAAACTGAAGGGTGTCCTACACTTATTTATCTTGTCATAGTTGTTATGCTTGAAGAATCAGTAGCACCTATAATCCTTGGTAGGAAATTTTTAAGAAATGTTATGGCCTTGATTAATCTTCATGAAGGGAACGTGAGGTTTGAACTACTGTCATGAGAACCTTTTGTTGTTCATTTCCCTAGGAAAAATAAGGCCAACAAATTCGATGATGTGATCATAACACTGAAGGCCAACTATTTTTGAGTGGGAGTTCCACTCCCAAAGCTCTAGTGATCACCAAAACTCAAGCTAAACAAGCGAAACCAGAAGCGCTTCATGGGAGGCAACCCATGTGTAGTAAATCTTTATAAGTACTATACTTAGTTTACTTTAGTTTTTTTTTGTGTTCTAGCAAAATAAAGAGTGTTCAAAGATCCAAGAAGGTGAGCTAAAACTTCCTCCAGTTCATTCATGATTATATGGCCAATTAAGATTCCAATGTATTTCTAAATATTACTATCATTTTGGAAGCCTCACTAATATTTCAGGTCACGAGAAGAAATTTCTAATGAAAAGAAGTTCAAAAGGGCAATCAAAAGTTTTAATGAGCGCTAATACGGACAATCCCGGTCCATACCACATGCTTGTTGTCGTGGTATTGCCGACGAGTATGCCATGGAGGGGTCCTCATAGTGCGTGTTTAGAGACGTGGGGTAAGGCGGTGAGTTGGCGGGTACAAGATAACACAGCTTACCTAGGTTCAAGTTCCACAATGTTGGCGGAACTCTAATCCTGCTATAAATCAATATAATGGCAATACGCCGAGTTATAGAGATAGGTTCGCTGTGCGAGGTGTTACACGTTGTACGTTGCAATCTAGGTTGTCTTCTATTGTTCTGTCCTAAAGGCTCTGATAGGTCTGGCTTATAAAGGCACTAGAACATAGGGTTTATAGGGAAAGGTCCTTGCCGGACAAGGTAAAGAGTCCTACACTAATAGGAACTAGTCTTTCGTGTCTTGCACTCCAAGGCTCCGAGTATGTCGGTGACTCCTGCGTAGCCTTCCTTTATCCGGCATGGGCCTCCATTTTGGATCCGTCTAACTGGGTCGCCCAGAAGGCCATAGGCCTTGCTACCAACTATGGGCCACCCGGGTTAGCCGGATTGGTGACATGCTATGAGGATACCCATTTAGCATATCCTCAACAGTAGCCCTCGGAGGACTTTGAAATCTTGTGCTGTCTTGCCCATTGATCTTTGAATACTCTTTCTAGGTGATGCCTGCAATTCGTCAAGCAATATCTCAAAAGTCTCCCAAAGAACCCTGCAATCCTCTCCGGCTTCGCAATGTAGCCAGAGATTCCTTGAGTCTTTGTTTCCAGAGTCAGACAATCTCTGCCTTTGATGGAATCTTCAGACGTGACACTTTACTGCAACTGTCAGGAGGATGACATAGGGTGCATCCTATGCTACCTCGAAACTCATAGAAGACAGAGAATTAATCATCAACTATTTTCACACGCGCGAAATCTGAAATGGCAAAGCGGCAAAGACGGAGGACATGGAAAAATTACCGTGCATGTTCGTCTCCACATCGGCAACGCTCCATCCATTATATCCCTTAGCACGAATGTTGACGCAGGGTCTATACATTTTCATCGGGGTTAGTTTATTTTCTTTTTACCTGCATTTGCTTCCTCGTCTTCATCTTCCTCCAGCCGCGCTGTCATCGTCATGGTGGAAACCACCGGCGACGACCAAGAACGAGCAGAGCCAGAAGCTGCTGAAGAAAACAATGACTCCTAGAAGGGGGTATGGAGGGGCTCTGACCTCATTGCCGAAGATCTGCAAGAACTGGTCACCGAGGGGTATCTCCCCGCGGCGAAGGATTTGGTCTAGCGGGCGGCGCCGGCCGGCGAGGTGGTTCCTTCTCCCCAAGCCAGAGAGAAGGTGTACCTCAAGGCCTAGTTGGTACGAGGCGTAAGCCTGCTAGTCTCCGACTTCTTCCTGGATGTTCTCTGACATTTCTAGGTCCGTGCCAATGGCGGTGGTCTTGGAGGAATCTCCTTCAACAAGCTCCACCTGCTTGGTCTTGATGGCGGCCTTGAATGCGGGTTCGGCAGCAGTGGTCTGCTTCTTCAAAGCCGGCATCTCCAAGGCATCGACCTGGTTCTGGATCTCTTTGAACTCCTCACCATAGAGAACTGCTTCGGCGAAGGCGGCCTCACTAAGCTCGCATTCCTGTGCCTTGGTGATCCTTCCTTCAACGATGATAATGCCGTTTGGTCCAGGTATCTTTAGCTTGTTGTAGACAAAGCATGGCCTTGCAAGGAAGGAGTGGAAAATGTCACGTCCAAAAATGACGTGGTACATGCTCTTTAAAGGCACCACTTCAAAGGTCATGCACTCTTGGCGGTAATTATTAACATCGCCAGAAGCGACTGGAAGGGTGATGTAGCCTAGGGAATTTGCTTGTTGGCTGGGGACAATCCCATGGAACATGGTATTGCTCTTCCTTAGCTGGGTCTCCATCAAGTTCATCTTGTGCAGTGTATCCAGGTACATGATGTTGATGCTGCTTCCACTATCCACGAGGCACTTGGTGAACTCTATGCCGTCAATCAAAGGGTTGATGACCATGGCATACTAGTTCTCTATTGGGATAAGGTCTGGGTGATCCTTCCTATCCCAAGTAATTGGAATTTCCGACCACCTGACATACTAGGGAACCGGAGGGAGGGTGGCCATCAGTATCCTCAGAGAGGTTTTCTGCACCCGGGCGGTGGGAGTGCCAAGGAAGGTATGGTAACATGGAGCCTTATTTTTGAATGGATTTTTCCCTTTACCCTCTCCCTTGTCGGAATATTTGTGTTCCACGTCTTCATCCATATCGCTTGATTCCTTGGGCTCCTCCTCCTTCTTCTTCCTTTTTCCCTTTCTTCAAGGTCTGGTCTTCCGACTTCGCTTGTAGCCGGACTCAGGGTCTTCCTTGAGGTTGTTGACAAATTTTCATTGGCGGTTGGTGTGGGTGGCTTTACCGTTTGGGTCCAGGTGGACGAAACATGGCATATCGCGGTACTCTTCGTACGTTTGGGAAACACATGGTGCTGAGGTTGTAGGATCACTCCTCTGCTGGCCACTGCTAGCCCCCCAGCCACATCCACGCTGTCCGCCTCTGCCTCTACCAGTGAACGTTGCGGTGACCATGTCGTCTGCTTGCTTTTGTTCAGGCGGATTTTTCCCCTTGTTATTGTTATTTTTTCTGGCCTGGGTAGGGATTTCTATTGCCAGCAATGATCCGCATGCGTTGTCGTCAGCGGCGGCGAACTCGCTAGCCATGGTGATCATTGCATTGAGGTTGAGATCATTGTTGTCTTGCTTGCATTTCAACGTATGCCGGAGCAAAGTTCCCTTTTCCAGACCGTCGATGAAGGCGGCCATAGCGGTCTGTTCGTGTACCCCTGCGTAGGAATTTTTCATATCCAACCGGCAAGAGAGGTAGGAACACGAGGTTTCATCATTTTCTTGCACACATCGCTGTAGGTCTCCAACAGTGCAGGGACGTTTGTGCGTACCCTCAAAATTATTGGTGAATCCTTCATGCATGTGCAGCCAATTGCATATTGATTTCTCCGGCAAGTCGTTGATCCATTGCCGGGCGGTGCCGGTCAGCATCAGTGGGAGGTACGTGACGGCGACATTGGGTTTCCCCCTATGATATGTGAATCACTTCGCTGTTTTCCTGCAACCATGTTGCTGGCCTAGCGGTGCCGTCATAGGGCTTGATGGTCTTGTCTATTCGGAGACCCGTGGGGTAGGTTGTGGCCCGTTTTACTAGTCCAAAACAACATGGCCCAAGGTATGGGAGCTCCCGAGCTTCTTGGATCTTGTCCAGCCGTGAACGTGCGTCATACGGCTCTGGCTGCTTCCCTTTTCCATCATGGGGAAGGGAGTTGTTGCGCGATCTATGATATCCACCGTACCCTCTGCCATGATGGCTGCTAGGTGGCGACGGTGGTGGTTGAGGCGGTGGGTTAGCCTTATTGCTGTGTCCCTCATGCGACTCCTCACGCCTGTCGTGGTTGCTTGTCGGACGTGGAGGCTCCTTGTGGGACCTGCTCCTATGTCCTTCAATGCCGCCGCGCTCTCCGACATGCTGGCGTTGCTCACCCTGGTTGTGTATAACGATGCCGGCCTGGGGAGGTGGTGGCATGCTTGTACGGTGGCGCGGCTGTGGTTCCTCGTGACGCCGAGATGGTGGTGGAGGTGGCGACCTGCGAGGACAAGCCTTTTCTCTGTGATCGTAGGATATGGGGATGGCGTCAGTCCTGTAGCATGCCTCCCTCCGTCTTCGCTCTGTGGAGCCTGTGTGGGATCCCTCGTCACGGGGAGATTTTGGCCTTCTGCGGATGTTCAGGGTTGATTAGCAAAGCTCCGGGTTGGACTCAAGCCTCTACAAGGTAGCCTTTTCCTGTTGCTTGCATGCCTTAGCGACGAGGTCGTACACCTGAGCAACTGCTTCTAGCGACCTGTCCTATTCTAGGAGGGTTTTGGTGATGGCGATGTTGAGGGCGGGAGTTGGCATGACTTGCCTCCCCTCTGAATCAATGTACGAGGTGGATTTTGTCGGCTTCGACCCATCATATCCCAACCTACGATGCACGCCAAGATCTTCTACGACATGAGCTGGCACCTTCTTTGCCTTTTGCTTCAACAACAATTGCTTGTATTCAGCCTCCATAGCTCTTGCCACCTTAATGGATTGCTGCGCCTTGGCTATGTCTTCGTCCAACTTAGTGCCCTGCTCCACAATGCACTTGGCCTCCGCTAAGATTGCCGCGCTCTTATCATCAAGCTCTATAACGCTCTGGATATGGCGACAGTGATAGTCTCAACGAGGAGTGCACCGTAAATTGCCTTATTGGCGGGAGTAACCAATAGGTTGCTAGCTGCAGACGTTGATGGTGGCATTGGCAGCTGATTTTACTGTCTGGCAGTACTGGGGGCTATGGTGAGTTCTTGTGCCGGTTGCGGGCAGATAACAGGAGGGGGCAAGGCCTTGGCCCAAGCCGAAGGCTCAGCGGCTTTCTTGGCTGCTGTTGCTCTGGTAACCGCTAGCGTAGACGGAGCTCTCTCACGTTCTGGTTCCTGTCTGTCTTCTTCCATTATGCTCCCAGTGGTGACTAGCACCTGGTGGGATGTGTTGGCCTTGTCGGCGTGCTCCTCCTTCTTGATCTCCTGCGCAATCGCCCTAATAATAGCATCATATTCCTCCGAGTTAGTGTCTGAGCCGCCGCCATCCATATTGATGTCGGCGTATAGCGCGTCAAGGACGGAGTTGGAGTTGGCTTCGGTGTTGGCGATGGTGGATGTAGAGGGTGATGGAGGTGGGTCGTTGTTGTTGTTTCCTCCTCCGGCTATGACGATGATCGTAGCCTCGACCTATTCATTGGCATCCGCGTATTCGTTGACGATGGCGACCATCTCACCTAGGGTGAGAGGACCTACGGCCTGCCGCCTTCGGAGGGTATGTTAGAGGAGTGTTCCGGGTGTGAGCCTTTCCACGAAGTGGTACACGAGCTCGTCAGCGTGGTCACCCTCTAGGATTTCCCTCGCCCTCATCCATCTGGCGAGGTATTTGCGAGGAGGTTCTCCGTCTCTTTGAATGCATCTAGCTAGATCAAAGATGGTGACTACACCGACAAAGTGTGACCTGCGCATCTCTAATGCTCGAGGAAGCCAAGCAGATTTGCGGGGTCCTTCCACCTTTATATCCTACACAGGGGCGGTTTGGGTGGGCCTTGAATTTTCTTGATCCGAGCCACCATACTCCAAGGAGAGATATGGCCCAGATCCTTCCGCGAACGTGTCCTGCTCATAGGTAGTTCGTGCGGGGCTTGCCGAGTTTCCGACTTCCTGGGAGCTAGGACCCGAGTCGGTTTTGCCGATGAAGATGTGGATGTCTCTGAAGGGGATGACGGGGCAGTGCATAGGGTTCGTCTTCGACGGCACCCAGAACTCATCTAGAGGGACGATTGGGATGTTGCCGGAGAAGAGAATGCGTCCGATGGCTACGGTGTCGCCGATTCCTGCGAAGAGATTGGGCCTATTCCGGTGTAGAGCTCGAAGCGCCTCCTGCCCCACGGTGGGCACCAACTGTCATGGTATTGCCGACGAGTATGCCATGGAGGGGTCCTGACAATGCGTGTTTAGATATGTGGGGTAAGGAGGTGAGTTGGTGGGTACGAGGTAACACAGCCTATCCAGGTTCAAGTTCCACAACGGTGGCGGAACTCTACTCCTGCTATAAATCACTATAATGGCAATACGCCGAGTTACAGAGATAGGTTCACTATGCTTCTGTTGTTCTGCCCTAAAGCCACCCACATGTTGGACTTATAAAGGCACCATAACCTAGGGTTTACAGGGAAAGGTCCTTGCCGGACAAGGTATAGAGTCCTACACTAATACGAACTAGTCTTTCGTGTCTTGCACTCCAAGGCTCCGAGTATGTCGATGAATCCTGCGTAGCCTTCTTTATTTGGCATGGGCCTCCCTTCTGGATCCGACTAACTGGGCCGCCCAGTAGGCCATAGGCCTTGCTACCAACTATGGGCCACCCAGGTTAGCCGGATTGGTGACATGCTATGAGGATACCCATTTAGCATATCCTCAACACTCGTACCACTTAGCGAGGCTAACCAAAAATATTAAGGCAAATACAATACCTTTAACAAGCATTAATACAGGCAGGAAGCGTCTGTACGGCACACCCGTACCACGTGCATGGCCAAAATGGTAAAGTAAAAAAAATTCAAGGTTACTACAAGGTTAACGACCGTCCACACAGGTAGGACGCCCCCTACCACGAGCGTCACCATGGTGAAACCCTAGCACACTGTATTCTAGCGCTAGTACGGGTGGGCTACCCCTATTCGTTGTGCCCGTACCACCTATATGACAACGATATCCGCCATCAGGAGCAAGTTAAATTAATCCAAAACCCCTCTTTCCTATGTATTCTTCCTCCAAATTCTCCAACACCTCAAGGGATCTTCACCTCTACTCGTTTTTTATTCAATTCCTCGCACACCAACGATTCTTGGTACATTTCTCCTCCAACCCCTCATTTAATTTTTGCAAATCCATGGTTTATATCTTGTCATTATAAATCTTAGACTTAGGTCTATTATGAACCATTTTTCTTGATGAGCATGTTTTGTATCGATGTTTAGAGGAGATTCTTTGTAGAAAGTGTAGATGAACATTCATTGAATACTCTTAGTGGATCAAAAAATTAATTTGTGTAGTTTTTATATTCAGATGAAGAACACAAGGCCGAACACGTGTGCAGGCTGCCGCGAGCACCTCTCACGCTACTTCCCCTTATAGTGATGTATCCATGGGCATCTGGTTCACCGAGGAGTCCCGAAGTGAGAGATAGGAGACTCGAGGACCATGAAGTCAAGTATGCCAAGTGGGCATGCCCTACAATGCTTAATCAACAGGATTTGACTAATGATTTCAAATTATTGTACAGTAGAGTTGGAATGCTTCCATTTTTCTTTTAGGATGTTCCGACCTACCGCTGGTTGACGCTCGAGGTCTGGAGCACATTAGAGCACACAGTGGGAGTGAGATACTAATATGATTATTGTGATGGGACTGACATCATCACCTTTCGCCTCATGAACCACAACTACAATTTGACCCCCAGCGAGTGGTGCACCTGTTTCGGGTTTGTCAACAACAATACCGACATCTAGTGTGTAAGTTTCCTACCGAACCCCACTCCTACTCAATACTTTAATATGATGATTATTTGTCGACCTATTAATAAAGGGCATCACATCGAATGTCATGTAGTTCAATATTTGTATTATGTTATTGCTAACACCTTGCAGGCACGTGTACTACTAGAAAAATTCTTATCCATGGGATTGATACCTAGTGGCGCATGGGCAGATGCATGCACCATAGGTAAATACATGTGACGCACCTAGGATACATGCGCCATGCCTAACCACACTATCCGTGGCGCACCTTCCGCGCGTGCACCATAGATAAGTCCGGGGCATCCATATCTGCTACTTATGGATGTCCCCGGACATATCTGTGGCGCATGTGAAGGACATGCGCCATGGATATTTCTGTGCCATCCATAAGTGGAAGATACATATGGTGTATCACATATGCGTGGCGCACTTCACCTAGATGCGCCACAGATATCATGTTATCCGTGGCACATCATGTAGCCGTGCGCCATAGATATATGAGCCACCATCTATATCTGCCACCACCTTTTCCACTTGGTGCACTTTCCCCACCTACCTCCACTCACTTTCCCCTCTAGCCTAAGACCATATATGGTCGTGTCTTCCTCCTCCCCACCTCATTTCTCCCATGAATTCACTCATTTTAGCTTTTTAAATCTATTTTGGATGGTAGATTTGTAAAAGGAAGGCTATCCAAACTTGTAGATCTACTAAACCACCAATTCTCTTTCCTCACCCTCCATTTTTACTAGGTGAGTAGATGCATGGAAGGACATGCATGTTTGTGTATGCGATGAAGCTTGTGATTCCGTGGGCAAGATGTTGTTGCGTGTTTTATGAATGTTTGTGTATGCGATGAAGCTTGTGATGATTGCGAGTGCGAGATGTTGTTGCGTGTTGTGTGAATGTTTGTGTATGTGATGAATTTTGTGGTGTGTTGTTCTGGCACGGTGTATGCATGTTTTCCAAAATTTTGATTCATTTCCGTTTCGAGAAATCTTTTGCACTAGGTGTATGTCCTATTTTAGGAAAGGTCATGCCGAATTTTTCTAGCGACCATGCATGTATGTGTGTGCACGTTCTAAAATATTCTCTTGCTCTGTACTGCATATGCGATCATGGTAATCAAGCTGAGCGAAAGCCTCGTGGCTAGATATTTGAAAGGCGCGACGACCAGAATGATCCAGAACAATAGGACACATATAAGATGTCCGTGTTGCAAATGCAAACTCAGGGGCTTGATGGACCTTTATTCCAGAGTATTGCAGAACCACCTGCTCGTGCATGGTTTCATGCCTAGCTTTACTCATCAGATCAGTGACGAAGATGATGTTAATGGGATGATAGGAAACGAGGAAGGGCGGCAGGACAATAATGGAGAGGGTGAGCAAGAAGAGTGTCCCAAACATGATCATCACGAAGGAGATGCCAGACATGATCATGAAGAAGGAGATTCTGGACATGATCATCACGAAGGAGATGCAGGGGCATATGATGGAGAAGACGCGGACACGTAGATGCTGCAAACAGCCTTGTAGGACCCTCATGTACAAGAACTGCTCCTCAAGGAGACGAGCAACACCAAAGCTACCGCTAGAGATGAATCCAAGCTGGCGCAACTGGAGATAGACGGGAGTACTCCATTGTATGAAGGATTTCAGCCTGAGGATACCTGCTTAAAAGTAATGCTCAAGGCTCTGGAGATGAAGGTGAAACACAAATGGACCGACATAAGCTTCAATGATATGATTAGATTCTGGCATGATCATCTTCCCAAGGGGAACACTTGTTCAACAAGTATCAAGGAGGCAAAGAAAGTCATGTGCCCTCTCGATCTACCACACGTTAAATACCACACCTGCATCAATGATTGCATCATATATTGGAACGAGTACGCGAAGAGAATCACATGTCCGGTATACAAGAGAGGTAAGAAAGATTCACTAAAAGTGGTATGGTATTTTCCGATCACTCCTCGTCTACAGCGGTATTTTATAGACCCTAAGGAAGCAAAGCTCATATGCTGGCACGCGGACAGGCTGAAGCCCTAAGATGATCCGGATAAGGAGAAGATGCTAACACACCCTTCGGATGCTTGTGAGTGGAATGCAATGGACACCGAGTTCCCGTTTTTAGGTATAATCCAAGGAATGTCAGACTTGGTATGATCACCGATGGATTAAATCCATTTGGCAACCAGAGGAGCACACACAACACCTGGACCATGTTTGTGTGGCCGTACAACCTCTCCCCATGGATATGCATGAAGAGGAGGTACATACACATGAGTATTCTTATTTAGGGGCTGAAACAACCAGGTATTGACCTCCATCTATATCTCGGGCTATTAAAAGAGGAGCCAGCCACACTGTGGGAGACGCCAGCGAATACGTGGGATGCCCTTTCAGGAGAATATTTTCCTCTTAGAGCCTCGTTTCTCATGTCGGTGTAAGACTATCCTAGTTAGGTGTATGTCTCATTCCAGGTGAACCACGAACACAATGCATGTGTCAAGTGCATGGATCATACATCACATCTCTAACTAGAAAAAGATCTCGGGTTTTCAAAAAGCATGTACATAGGGCATCGAAGGTGGCTTCACAAGGATGACCAGTGGAGAAAACACAGAGATCTATTCTATGGCAAAGCCAAGCATGGAATAGTCCCATGTCCTAGGAGAACGGAAGAAATCAAGGAATTGTTGAATAATTGGGAAGAGTGCCCTACGTGGGGAAAGAAGCGAAAGAGGCCGAACCCGCTCATGAATGTATGGAAAGTGAGGTCTGTTTTCTAGGACCTGCCATACTGGAAGATCCTCCACATGAACCATAGCATATATGTCATGCACATCACGAAGAACATGTGCGAGAGTCTGGTTGGCACCCTTCTCAACATGCCAGATAGGACCAAAGATGGGCCAAAAGCAAGAAGCGACCTGAAACATCTAGGCATTAGGTAAGATCTTTAGGGAGGATGCCCCAATGACGATGATGATGATGATCAGACGGAGGAGACCAAAGGTCACCGAAGGGGCAAAAGGGCCAAGAAGTCCGACTATTACTGCCCCTTCATGCTTCACTCTAAGTCAGCAGGAGATCGAGCAGTTTATCAAGTGCCTCCTAGGAGTGAAAGTTCCTTACAGTTACTCAGGGAACATAAGAAGATATATATATATATATATATATGCAGTAAAGCAGAGGTTTCGCGGGATGAAGTCTCATGACTGTCACATGCTGATGACGTAGATACTTCCCATCGCGATCCGAGGGATAATGGACAAGCATGTTCGTGAGACGTTGTTTGTCCTCTGCAGCTTTTTCAACGTCATCTCTTGGAAGGTGATAATCGTCTAGCAGCTCGCAAGGATACATGAAGAGATCGTGGTGATACTATGCGAACTCGAGATTTACTTCCCTCCTGCATTCTTTGACATCATGGTGCATCTTCTAGTCCATGCCGTGAATGATATCATCCATCGCGAGCGACATTCCTTCACAACATGATGCCGTTAGAAAGGATGAATGTAATCATCAAAGTCTTTGTCTGTAATAGGGCCTGCCCAGATGCAAGAATAGCCAAGGGCTTTCTAACCTATGAGTGCATCTCTTTCTGCCATAATTATATAGGCACCGACGAAGACCCTATTGGTCTAGCAGGCAACAACAGGCACCTTGGTAGGCTCATTGGATGTGGTCACCGCAAGAGTCACCGTGATATTCATGTTGACCATAGTGGTCGACGCGCAGACTTTGACAGGGCAAACCTAGTCATGCTAAAACACATAGAATTGGTTGACCCTTGGTGCATAGATCACAAAAGCTTTATTAAGAAGTACAACGACTTGGGACAAACGATGACAAAGGGAGAAATAATGAGAGATCACAACTCCAGCTTCACGTAGTGGTTCAAGGAGAAGCTACTGAATAATCCCCTGCAAAGTCCTCATACAGAAGAGGAAAAACTCATATTCACCTTGTCACAGGGCCCCACACACAACCTTAGGACCTACCAGGCGTACGACATCAATGGCCACACATTCTACAATGAGGAAAAGGACAAGAACAATGAATATAAGAACTTAGGAGTAACTATGGAATGCTTCACCAATGAGTTAACTACTGTCAAGGAAAGATACTACGGAAGGATCGAGGAGATCTAGGAGCTCAACTACTATGGAGAAAAGGTTCGATGTTCCGTGTCACATAGGCAAAGAACATCGAAAAATAAGATCAGTATTTCACAACCATGGTTATACCTGAAGCCAAAACAATAACTGCCGACGTCAACGTCACCGCTAAAAATGAGCCATGGGTATTGGCTATCCAAGTGGATCAATGCTATTTCATTACCCATCTAGAAAAGCCTAGCCGTGTTATCGTGAGGAGGGGAAAAAGGAGCATCATCGGAATGGACGGAGTAGCCAACGAGCAAGCCTTTGACAAGTACGGCGACTCGAAGATGGGAGAGGAAATCGACATACCTACTACTGCTACAAGATGAAGCAAGACCACCCTACCGGCTAAAGGTTGTCCATTCACGAGAAGAAGTCAAAAGATTCCCGGGCTAAATTATTCAACCGCGACTAACAAGGACAAGAAGATTGTGAAACGCTAGCGCTGTGTGTGTGAATGCGTTCGACAAAACTATTATGATATTCGTGTGTTAATTAGTTGGTTGTTCTTGCAAATTATAATATCCAAAATATTTGTTCTTGCTGAATTATAATATCCAAAATATATGTTTAAACATCGAAAGGAAGTAAAATATATTAAAAAACAAAAATTGAGATAGCCAGGATTCGAACCTGGATGCCCTAGGTTTAGGTTAAGGATAAGGTCAGCTACCACTGCAGCTATGTGGTGTTGTTTTCAACCACATAGCGTGCGACCTGTTTGTACAAAGAGGCACCAATATCCATGGCACACCTTGAAAATATGCGCCATAGATATTTGTGGAACCTTTGCTAGCGTGTCTAGGCCCACGAATATCTGTGGCGCACGTCTCAGGGATGCGCCACAGATACTCCACACTTAGCGAATTTCACAACCCATTTCCCCTTTCTTCCCCATCTTGATTTCCTTTCTCTGATCCCCTTCTTCCCCATCCCACCGCCACCGTCTCTACAATTGAAATCCATGAGTGCACTAGGAGCAAGGAGCCAGGACCCCCCAGGAGCACCAGGAGCCGTCCATGTGCGCCCATCTCAGTGCCGCTATCCACGGAGCATAAGGAGGAGGAGCACATCACGCTGCCGTCGCTATCCATCCCTTCGCCATCCACCCATTGAGGTGCCCGTCCCCTCTTCCCTACCCCTCACCTACATGTCAACTGCTGCCTAGCCACCGCCCGTCGCCTAGCCCTCATCCAAGGAGGCCGCAACCAGGAGACCGCCTCCCAGTAGCCCGCCACCCCCAGTAGCCTGCCACCCCTAGTAGCCGCACCTAGTAGTGTAGTAGGTTTTGGTTTAGGTTCAGCAGTGCAGTAGGTTCAGGTTTAGGTTTAGTAGTGCAGTAGGTTCAGGTTATAGTAGTGCAGTAGGTTCAGTAGTATAGTAGGTGGAGTGATTTATTGCATTAGTTGCTTGGTTGCTTGCAGTAGGTTCAATAGTGTGAAGTGCTTGCTTGTAGTAGTTGTAGTAGCTTAGTAGTAGTTTCTTGTAATTGTAGTAGCTTAGTAGTAGTTGCAGTAGCTTAGTAGCAGTAGTAGTTGCTTGTAGTAGTTGCAGTAGCTTAGTAGTAGTTGCTTGGTTACAGTATCTTAGTAGCAGTAGATTAGTAGTAGTAGTTGCTTTCTTGCAGTAGCTTGCTTGCAATAGCTTAGTAGGTTAGTAGTTGCTTGCAATAGTTGCTTAGTAGTTACAAATAGATTAGTAGGTTATGGCTTAGCCCACTTCCAGACTGAAGTCATTACTAAACTAAATACAACACATGATACAGTCAATGGACCGGAGCATCTTAACAAGACTAGTCTTCCTAGTACATGCCTTGCTTGGAGTAGGTTCAGATAGCTTATAGTACTGCTATCTCAGTACATGCCTTGCTTATAGTAGGTATTCAGATAGCTTGCAGTAGGCTCAGATTACATTTTTGTTACAAATTTAGCAATACATGCCTTGCTTTAGTTACATATATCTTAGTACCGCTATTATATGAAAATAACAATCACAGATTGCATTTTTGTTCTCTAATTTACTTTATTAATCTGTTGTTTATTAATGCTTGAAGTGATAATAGCGGTGCATTTTGTGTATTTTTCTTCCAGTAAGTCTTTTACTAATGATGAATGGTATTGAAGCTTTATTTACTGCTATGGATTTTATCAGTTTTTTTGCTTGTTTAAATATATTTTGATGTATGTTGGCAGAAATGTGGGATTGTATATGTTGGTAGAGATGTGGGTTTATGGTGGTGTATTTTGGCAAATATGTGGGATTGTTTTTGCCTATGTAAGCATTTTTCTTGTGCAGGGAATTTATTTGAGTTTCCTATTTTCCCTGAAATGTTGATTCATTTTTGTTTTGGCGAAAAATGGGCACTCCTAGGTCCATGAATTAGCAAAGGTCATGACAGATTTTCCTATGGGTTTTTGTACTAACTAGTTGCATCTTTGTACATAGTACTAACCATGTCGAGCGGACAAATCAACGACGGGGCCGACACATCATGGCCTAGAAACATCTTAGAAGAAGCCCGAGAGAGTAACAAGGAGTTTCGGGAGTTTAACCGGGATGCGGAGCGGGCGGAGGTAGCTAGGGAAGCATGTCAAGGCGAAGAGGGTGACGACGAGATGTATGACCTAGAGCAAGAAAAGGAAGCCGATGATGAAACCACTAATAGTGGTGATGGCCAGGACGATGCCACGACCGCTAGTGGTGGCGCCGAGGGTGAGACCATTGCCAGCAAACGCACGGATGGCGGTAGCCAACCTAATATCGCCAAGAAGCAAAGGAAGGATCAACATCCGCTAGTGTTCGGCATCGTTTGGGAGGATTTTACCAAAGTGAGCGGTGCTGGGGTACCCTTGGTGCTTGAAGATCTTGTCAAAGGGTACGACATACAAATCGTGTGCATCGTTTGGGACACCATCTCGATCAAAATGGAAAACCTAAGGGAACCTGAGAAAGTGCATCTAGATGATCCACTCATCCAGAAGCTTCACCAATCATACAAGTTCCCATATCCTTTCGACAATGTAAATCTCAAAGGGAATAAGGCAAACCAGGTAGCCCTCATGAAGATGAGCACCGCCTTGAGTAACTGTAGGACCCAGGTGAAGGCATGGATTGATAAGGGTCAAAGCTACGAGGAGTTCAAGAAGCAAAAGCCGAGGGTCGAAGAAGAAGAGTTTAACCTTTTCAAGGAGAAGGTGGCTTCTGACGAAGGCATATGGTGGACTGCGTGTGGGAAGATGTGGCATCCCGCTAAAACCACTACTAATATCGTTGTGTTTTTGTGCATTGCATCATCATGACCGCATGCTCATGTCATCATGTCGCATTGCATTTGAGCATCGTCATCATCATGCATGGTTTTGCCAAAAACTATTTTCAAAAAGCCTGTCTCTGTTTTCTAAATACCCCCATCTTTATTTCAAATCAAACCCCGGTCTCTTCCGGATCTTTTTTTGGCTAAAAACTATTTGCAAGAGGTTTACAACTAAAATAAAATAATAAAACTATTTTCGGATCGGGGAGGCAGCCCAACCGTTAGGCCAGGCCACCTACAACCCGGCCTAGCTAAACTGAACCTAGACCAGTCCACCCCAAACCCTAACCCCTCTCTCCCCACCCCGCCGCCACTCCCTCTCTCTCTCTCACCCCACCTGCCCAAAATCCTAACCCCACCTCCTTTCCCGCCCACTCCCCATCACCGCCGCCACCTGCCACACCCTCCACCTCACCCTAGCCAACCACCGGTCGCCACCTCACCCCGCCAACGCCACCTCACCCCACCGGCAGCCCCATGTCGCCCTCCCCCTGGACCAACCACCCCACCACCTGCCCGCACCTGCACGCACTCCCGCATCCCGCCCCGCTCCACCGACCGACAACCACCCAATTGGTCCCGCCCAATACCGCAACCCACCTCCCCCGCGGCCCCACCACGACGCCTGTACCCCGTCTCCTCCCTCCTCGCCTCTCCTCTATCCGTCGCCGCCCAGGGCGCTTTCCCCGCCGCCCCTGTTGCGGCCAGGCGGAGCCGCCCCCGTCCTCTCCCGTCGACCCCGCCGTCTCCTTCCCGTCGCCTCGCAGGGCCCCGCCGCCGCTTGCTGCTGCAGCTCCGTCCGCCGGGCCGAGCCACGTCCGCGTCGGTCTCCTCCGCCGCAAGCCGTCGCTGCCAAGCTCTCCGTCCCCGCCTCCAAGCCCGCCCCTCTACTTCCCTCCTACCGTCGCCGCCCCGCTCGAGCCCGAGCTCGCGCTGGCCCGTGCATGCACCGCCTCCCGCATCTCCTCCTCCATCCCGTCTTTCCCGCCGCCATTTGGGCCTCGCCGCCTGGGCCTCGCCCCGTCTACCTCGCATCCTCCGTTCGGCCGCCTTCCCGGCCCGAGCCGCCCCGGCCCGAGCTCCTCCTGGCTGCCGAGCCACCCCTCCTCCATCTGCCACTGCCCGCCGGCCTCTGCAGGTCGCCGTCGACGCTGCTGCCTTGCAAGCTCTCGCTTCCCCGCCCTCCTGCTCACGAACCCGAGCCCTACAGGCCGCGCCCCACGAGTCCCTCCGCTGTAGCGCTCGTTTCTTCAGAGGATGACCGTGTAGGTGGCCCCCTCCCCTGCGGTTCCTCCTTTGTTCTTTTCCTATGATGATGTATCTCTCCTCCGGTACTGGTGTGGCTTCTGGAGAAGTAAGATGTTGTGCTATTTGGTGTTGTTGGCGTTTGGTTGTGAGAAGATGAGGTGCAGATGAAGCGAAGTGGTGAATACTGGTGATTTAAGGCGTTCCACCTGAAAACGAACAACAAGCCAAGACCCTAAGTTGACACCGAAGGGGATACGTTTGACAAGACCGCCTTCCCGCACCGATGCCCGGGGGTCGGATGCCAAGTTCTACTTCCAAACGAGTTGACCGATGATCGAGATGGCACCCCAAGGTCTTCATCCCGGTATGACAAGCACTTCACCGCGGAACGCCATGATCTTCATCCCAGACGCCAAGACCGACCTGATCCGAGGACCCGACAAGATCTTCGTGACGACAAGATCCACATGGAACAACCAGATCTACTTCGCGGGCACCGTGCGACAAGATCTACTCCACGGATCCGAAGACCCCCGGTACCCGATCCACTCAAGTTCGCCATCGATGGCAAGATCGATCGCTTGGAACCCAAGTTCTCCATCGCGACACGGCAAGTTCTCCATCTTGTATCCGAACCTCGCTGTCCCCGTCAAACCCTGTCGGACCCCGAACCCCCGGAACCCAAGATCTCCCGAACCCAGATGTGTGACCCTAAGCCTCGATTTTTATAATATGACATATACCTGTCGCATCATTAAATCATCATGCTTGCATACATGTCATCTGGTGGGTTTGGTTAATTAGTCGATTCACCTAAATTAAATATGGAGTCTATATGCGGGCTATTTTAGTCTTATTCCGGACTCCATTTAAATTTGTGTAGCGAACTGATGCCATGTTTTGCTTGTTAAGCCAACATTTAAATTGCAGGGTTTCTGAATAATTCGAACCTTCAATTAATTGTCGGGACCCCGGTTCCGCTTAATATTGCCAGTCGCATCGCATCTTTGCCATGTCATACATCATATCATAATCATGCCGGATCTTTTGCCGTAGTATTAAATATTGCATCCGGTGTTTCTTCTTGCGTTTGCTTCTTCGCGGAATAGGCCGATGAGTGGATGCGAGTATCAACAAGTTCTCCGGATATGATCCTTCGGCAGTGTTTCCCAGGCGAGCATCTCTTCCCCTTCTGCCTATTTTGAATTTATAGTCTTTATTTCCTCCTGTTGATCTATTGCTATCCGTGTCGCGATGCTTTAGTTTCCGTACACCAGTTATATCCCGTGCAGCCTCTATATTGCCTTAGACACCTCCTATTACCTGTGTTTGGTAGATAGCTGGCCTTGCGAGTCGTAGTTGCTTGCTCATGTGCAATCTCGTGTTCTCAAGTACCACAGTTGTTGGAAGGTTGGCAGATGCTTAATGGTGGAGATGCTTACTGGTGGAGATGATCATGACTTTAAATACAACTATTAAAATGCTAGATATAACTAATGCAGAGGCATCGGTGGGCAATAGAGGTTATTTGGTTCTTCCACGCTCACTTGTGTCCCGTAGGACCCCGAGTACTTGATACCTGTTCCTTGATTTTTCGCACTATCCACATCCGGGAGGCCTTATGGACCCCCCTGAGCCAGAGCTTGATTCATTTCTATTTCTTCGGGCCACAAACTAGTTTGGGGTTTTATTTACTATCCTGTACTTATGCCATGCTTTACTGCTTTATTTACGATTGTGCGTGGAGCGCATGTACTATTTAGGATCGTGATACGTTTTTGATGTATCGACAAGCCCAGCCACACTTTCGGGTTCCCAGTCGTTTACAGCCGTCCACACAAACCCTGGGTCCGTTTCGGAGCCGGCCAACTTCGTTGCGGGTAGCTTAGTGGGGTGCCCCCCTGAAATATTTTATGAATCCTGTGATCGCTTTGTCGTGAATGCCTCGTTGGGTTTTTAGTTGGTTTTTCCGAGGTTGATCGAGTGTGTGTTGCTATTTGTGCACCCCTGCAGGGTAAAACTTTCTGAAAGCCGTGTCCGCGGTTATGGATGACTTGGAGCACAGTATCTCGATCATAGACAAGCATAACTAAAGTAGTGCTATAAATTTGACTTAATATGTGACTAGTAATCAGCTTGATTATAACAGAATGGATATTAAAAATGCCAACAGCTGGTGGATCTGGGTTGTTTTGTGACATGCTATACCTGCCTAGTAAGTATTGCAACTCCAATGGAATGTGATAAAAGTGTCAACCACTGTTGGGTTTTGGGATTCCTCAGAACAATCATATCTGACTAGTAAATGTTCCAACTACAACGGAATGTTAACTAAAACTGCCCACTACTTATGCTATCAGGATGACTCATGCTATCTATATCTGATTAGTAATTGCTGCAACTATAACGGAATGAGTAAAACTGCCAACTGTGTGAGTTCCTCGGTTTGACTTCCTCATTTGGTCTCGAGGGGGAATACCAAGATGGGTATGTTTGGTGATACTATCAGGTTGGATCCGGATAGGTCGGTCTTATCCCTCTCTAATAGCCGCCAGTTTTACCGAGTCTCTATAGGTTGTTTAGTGCCGCTGCGCGCTGCCGCTGCGCGCTGCCGCTTCAGCCCACCATACCTATGTAGGCGAGAGCCGCCGAATTCTAGCCTCGCCATGTACTGGCCTCAGTACTGACGCTCCTCTTTTTCCTTTGCCCTTTGTCGACACCCCTTTTGTTTTAGCAGGTTTGAGATCGACGTCGTTAGCAGGGTTACCCTTCCGGCTTGGCCTGGCAAGGGTTATGGACGCCATTGGTTATTCTTTAGGGCTCTTAGCCCCATTTGCATCTTGTCCGTAATCGGACGTGGTATCGTTTTCAAGGTGTTTTGGATCTTTGTAGTGTATATCTGTGTTCTTGACTCATGGAGTCGTGATGTATATATATATCTGTTATGTGGGTCCCATCGAGGACTGTTGTGTAATGGTATTACTTCGTTTTCCACCCGCACGAAAGTGCCTGGTGGGCGTCCTTGAATCGTTTCTATGTGGGTTTGGCGGAAAGGGCTAAAACTTGCATAGGGCCGATTCGAGGGTGTTACAGAAGAAGATGCGGGAACAGAACATATGCAACCAACATTGCGTAAGAGGCGGTTATAGAGGAGTAAAGCCCATTTGGGACAAGGAGGACGCCTAGCTTCGACGTTCGGGTAAAGGAAACACGTGGCACAAATTCACGAACCTGTAGACAAGGAAAATTGTCCGGGCCTGCTACTATCTGCACCCAGTAACTAAGGAATTCGTTACCCACAATGAGGATGTGAAGAAATTTGAACAACATCTGGTAAGGAATTTACCTTGCATGGATCTCAAATTTTTTTTGAAGATGAACAGTGAGCAAAAGCCCATTGCAATTTTTATATTAACTTATAAGTATTATACAAGAAAAATACAAAGGCCTAACTAAACAAATAAAAAAAACTAAGTCTGAGATTGGAGCCAAGCTTTAAAGTTTTCAGCAAGTTCTCTCTTGATTCTAAAGCTAATCCATCTTAGCTCTTCCTTGTAAATTGCCTTCCAATTGTTGAAACTTGGTGTTTGATTGTTGAAAATCTTATTGTTTCTGATAATCCAAATCCCCCAAGCAGCTAGGATGATGATTTCCATAGCAAAGGGTAGGTGCAATTTCTCCTTAATATCTTCAATGGCCTCAAACACTGATAAACCCCTGTGCCTTTGTGGGCAAATAAAGTCCCAACAGTTTTCAGCACAAGGACAAGTCCAGAATAAATGGGAAAGGGTTTCTTCTTGTGAACATTCCATAACAGCACACGAATACGACTGGAGTTGCATATTTTTTCTTCTAAGGAGATTCCTTGTGTTCAAACGGTCATGAAGTAGTAGCCAAAAAAAGAATTTATGCTTCTATTGACATGAGGTATTCCAGATCCAAGAGAAATGTGATGGTGTAGGTTGATACCCAATCATGTCTTTGTAGGCTTTTTGTGATGTAAACTTGTTGTTGCCCCAAATGTATGACCAACTGTCTTATCTGCCTTCTTGAATCATAGCCAAAGCTAGCTGACAAATAACTTCCATATGTTCAAACTCATTGTAGGCTTGTTGTGATAAAGGCAAATGAAATAAGTCTTCTAGAAACTCAGTTTGTACCACTTCTTTTATAGTGTACCTTGTATTTTTTGCAAATGATAGCAGATGAGGGAATTTTTGGTGCAGACACTGTTCCTCCCAAAGATCAGTCTAGAATAGGATGGATTCCCCATTACCTAGATTTCCTTTAGCCATGGCTTTGTATGAATCAATTAGTTTTAGATGAGCTCTCCACCAGAATGAACCTTGAGGATTATGGCTAGGGACAGACCCATCCACATAATAAGAGGTTTTCACCAGTTTCACCCAAGGAATGTCATGATCATTATAGAATTTATCCAAGTTTTTCAGAAGTAAAGCATTATTCTGGATGGTTATATCTAGGACACCCAATCCACCTTGATTCTTTGGCCTACAGATTTTTTCCCAAGCCACCAGAGTAGATCCTTTTGCTTGAACTTCAACAGGTTCAGAACCTTTTTTTCTCCATAAGCAATGTCTAAAGTATTTGATTAATTGGTTTTTGATGGTTGGTGAAATCTCAAGGCGCCTCATGTAGAACATTGGTAAGGAAGATAACACTGACTTAACCATTTCAAGTTTACCACCATAATTGAGGAAATAAGCAATTCCACTTAGCCTCTTCTCCACTCTTTGCACCATTGGAATGAAATGTTCTAAGGAGGGCTTGGTAAGGCCAAGAGGTAATCCAAGGTAGGTAAAGGGAAAAATACCTTTTAGGTAATTCAGTGTTTTTGCAAAGTGATCCACTCTTGTATTGTCCAGATTGATGGGTATTAGACTTGATTTTTGATAGTTGACTTTCAGTCCAGTTGAATCAGAGAAAGTGTTTAGCAATGATTTTAAACAGATCAATTCTTTGACATCAGCTTTCATGACCAAAAGTGTGTCATCAGCATACTGAATTACAGGGAAATCAGGGCAAGCAGGGCAGTTGAGAGGGGCAGAGATTAAATTCAGATTAATTGCTTTGTTCATGATGGACTGGAGTAAGTCAGCAGCAAGGACAAACAGGAGTGGTGATAAAGGATCTCCTTGTCTAACTCCTCTTTTACAGTAAAATTTCTTCCCAGGAATACTATTTAGTAGAACAGATGATGTGCCAGAACTCAGTAACAGTTTTATCCAATTTATCCACTTGTCTCCAAAACCTCTGGCCTTGAGGATCTCAAGTAGTGCAGAATGCTCAATCTTGTCAAAAGCCTTCTCAAAATCCAGTTTTAAAACAAGAATCTCCTCCTTTGATTGGTGACACTGGAAAAGAAATTCAAATCCCCATCCAAGGCAATCTTGTATAGATATTTGTTGAAGGAATCCATATTGATTTTTATGGACAAGTTTTAGAATAATCTTTTGCAATCTATTTGCCAGAATTTTAGTGATGATTTTTAACACACTATTGAGAAGAGATATGGGTCTGAAATCTGAGGGAGTCTCAGGGCAACTCTTTTTAGGGATCAAAGTAATGAAAGAGGAGTTAATGCTCTCAAGAGATATTTTCTCATCATAGAAGTCTTGTATCATCTTTTTTATGTATTTACTAATTATAGGCCAACAACATTTGATGAACTCATTATTAAAACCATCTGGACCAGGGGACTTGTCATTGGGTAAATCCTTCACCACATCATCAATTTCTTTCTCTAAAAAAGGGGTTTCCAAACTATCTCTTAAATTTGAACTCATGCCATCTCCAAAAAACCAGTCAGGTTGAAATGCATAGTAGTATTGTCAGAAGTGCCCATTCTATTTTTGAAAGCATTCCATAGTAAAGCAGCTTTACCCTCATGGTCAGAGATTTCCTCCTGATTAGTATTCTTGAGAGCAGAAATGTAATTATGTCTATATTTGATAGTTGCCTTTGAGTGGAAGAACTTTGTGTTACCATCTCCAAGTTTGACCCATTTAATCTTCCCCTTTTGTTTCCAATAGGACTTTTGGTTCTGTAATAAGGTAATGACATGTGATTTTAACATATCCCTCAGGTTCCATTCTAGTATATTCAGACATCTAAACTATTCAAAATTATCCAGGAGCTCAATGACCAGATTAACCTTGTCAATCAGTTGTTTGAGGCAAGGAAGGTTTTTTGCCCAAAGCTTTAAGCATCTTCTCACATTTTTCAACTTAGCATTTACATTCTTTGCACTGTCATGGTAAGCAACTGGGATGTTCCAAGCATTTTGAACAATACCAAGAAACTCACTGTGCCGCAACCAGTAGTTTTCAAATCTAAAGACATTTGCCTTGGGGATTTTGGTACCAATGTTAATAACACAAGGAGTGTGATCAGATGTAGGTTTGACTAAAGGATAAACAAATGTAGATGGGTAGGAGGAAGTCTAGGATCTTGAGGTGACAAACCAATCCGGTCTTTCAAGAAGGGGATCCTTTTGCATATTGCTCTAGGTAAATTGTTTTCCTTTCAAAGGTAACTCAACCAATCCAAGATTACTGATAGCTTCATTGAAAAGTAACATGTCATTGATATCACCTCCTCCTTTATTTCTATCAGAAGGTTTTCTTATTAAGTTAAAATCTCCCACCACAAGCCAATTCACCCCATCATTAAAATCAATATTATGAAACCACTGAAGAAAAATAGCATTTCTATAGGGGTCACAGGGGCCATAGATGTTGGTAAGAAACCAGGTTTCATTAGATAAGTTGGACTGAAGCTTGATGGAAATAGAGAAGTCATTTTTAAATTCCAGGTTCCCAGAGAATAGAGTCCCATTCCAAATAGTGATAATTCCACCAGAAGCACCAACTGATGGCAGGAATTCAAATTTATTGAATTTTATAGGGCATAATTTCTTTATGTACTCAATGTCAAAGCAATCTCTTTTTGTTTCTTGTAGGCAAATGATATCACATCCTGATTCAACAATCTTATCAAATAGGGTTACCCATTTTTTCTCAGAGTTAATCCCTCTAATATTCCAGTTCATAACTTTCCAACTTGTTTTGTTATCCATAAAAAACTGTGTGATGAAGATCTTTTTTAGGAAGCAAAGTATACTTCCAGACAACATAGATGCCAAGGTAGTGAAAATAAGTTTCAGAATATTCAGGGAGCCATCTCATCATCCACAGAAAGCAATATTGCATCAAAAGGCAAGAGAGCATAGGTCTATTACAGTTCCCATGACAACAAGGGTAGTTCCAGCTACCTCTCAGATAAAAGAAGATGTAAACCATTTAAATTTTTTTCTTGGGTGGCTTCTTGTGCTGCTGAGAGCCAACTCCAGCAGAAGAATTTTTCTTTCCAATGACCTTGTCAGAGCTTGTAGCAGGTTCTTTCCCTTTAACAACAGTGGATGCATAAGTTCTTGTACCTGGTGCTACCTTCACCTTCTC
Organism: Avena eriantha; assembly: GCA_910589775.1. Lineage (NCBI taxonomy): Eukaryota > Viridiplantae > Streptophyta > Magnoliopsida > Poales > Poaceae > Avena > Avena eriantha. The sequence goes on along the minus strand of OU342743.1, from coordinate 342,827,415 downwards.
AACAATCTTACTTTTTTCAGTAACCTCTTTTCAATTCCTTCCTCAGCAACCTTGCAAAAGGAGGTAGCAAGCTGTTTAACATTTTTTTGCTAAAATCAGGTGGAAGAGCATTGCATGTAAGACAACCTTTGCTAGTACAGTGAGCATGATTCCTAAAACCATCATTTAATTCAATGATTCTAGGACTCCTTCTCACCTCATTTTCAACAAGAGTAGAGGTTCCCCTCCTCTTCTTAATGGGGGTAGAAGGTGAGCTGGGAGTTTTCTGAGCATCATTTCCAAGAATACATTCCCCCTAAAGAATACAAGTAGGTGATGATTGAGTGACACAAGAATCAGAAATAGAGAAAGTTATTGTCTGCTCATTTAGACTGGGCTCCTTTAAGATATCCCACAAAGAAGATTGCAAGAAATGATTTGTCCAGTCAAATTTTTCACGTGTCAAGAGTAATAGAGTGATGTAATTGAACCAACTTACAGGGATATCAAAGTTTCTGACCCTGTCATTTACTTTGCAATGAGGAGCAAAAAATCTGTCCCATAGCTCTAAACCTTGTTTTGAGAAAGTCAATTTTGCAGCATGAATATCAGGGATCTGAGCAAACTGAGTATGCACAAACCCAACCTGGAAGTGGTCCAAGTTTGGTGAAAGCATCTCAGAGTCATCCATGAGCCCTCCTGGGATATCCAAATTAATGTTGTCAGAGTTATCCTCATTCTCAACCTCTTCTGATTCTGAGTTGTAGTGCAGCATTTAGATTTTCTTGAAGGACCTCTTCCTCATCGAAGATGAGGTTGTTATTTTGGGACAGACCCCCACTGCTTTCAGAGCCATTGTGAGCATTGACAGAAGAGGAAATTGTAACAACACTATTGTCCTGTGGTGGAGGATGCAGGGGATCCTTAGGTAAGACATCCTCCATAATGGCATCCAGAAGCTGGTTGAAAGCAGCATGTAGCACCCCAATTGTCTAACAATTGTAATGCTACTTGTCCTAGTAAGATATTGGCTACTCCATAGATATTATTGTTGCATCATAATTATATCATGCTCATGTCATCATGCCACCTTGCATTTGAGCATCATATAAAACTCCTTTTCTTTTGGTTCTTCTCTCACATGCATTATTAATTGTATTTGCCTCTTGATATTGTATTTGGCTATTGATATATTGTTCAAATTCCCAAGTTGAGTTGGGGGCATATCTTTTATTTCCATTCCACCACCTTTCTCTTCCACCACTTTATAATTCCACCATCCTACTAGACCATGAGCTTGTTTGTCATTATTTTTGGATTTCTCTAGCTCATGGGCAATAGGGTGGGTCTAGTCCTTCAAAATTCCTTTGCTTGGCTTTATTCCATTTCTTGGAAATGCATAAGAACAATGCCATCATATTAATATTGTTGTCACAAAATAAATAATGGCATTATTATTTTTGCATGGGCCATGCAAGCTTCTCCACCACCTTTTTCCTTCATTGGTTTTTCTTTGGTTTTAAGGGATCCTATCTTGGGAAAACATCTACCACCATTACACCATCCTCATAATCTCATCCATCTCATTTTCCTCTTATTTTTAATCCTCCATGCATGATCCATATGTGACTTTTTCCATTTATTCTTTTCTTCCTCTTTCTTTCTAGTTTCTCCTTCACATTGTCTCAAGCAAGATCAAGCTTCATGCTTCTTCTTGGTTTGGCCTCATAATCAAATTAAAAATATAAATGCCTAATAAAACCTAACCTAACTTTTCCCTCTCTCTCTAATTTTCTCCTAAACCCTAAGTCTCTCTCCCTCTCTCTCTCTAGTATGACCTCCATGCCAGCCCCTCTCTCCCTAGCTGCTGGCCACCCTCTCCCTGGCCACACCCAGCCACCCTAACCCTAGCCCATGCCCTAACCCGAGCCATGCCCCAGCTAACCCTAGCCGAGCTACCCCTCCCTCTCTTCTCTCTTCCTGACCCGAGGGCCCCTCTTCCAGCCTGTCCCTCTCTCCCGGCCTGGTCCACCTGTAGCCCCAGGTCTAGCCCCAGCCGGCCGAGCACGTGCTCGAGGAGAAAGGAGAGAAAAGGTGGCACCGAGGCCACCTTTATCTCTGCCGTGCCCCGCCTGCCTTCCTCCTCTCTCCCTCCTTTTTCCTCCCTCCACACGACTCTCTGGCATCTCCCAGATCCGCCCCAGAGCCGTCCTCTTCTTCCCCTTCCTCCGCTCCGACCACAGCTCCTGCCGCCGGTCGCCGCCAGCACCCACCGCGTCCCCGTCGATCCAGCCGTGCAGCTCGACCTGGAGGTGTCCTGGGAGCTCGAGGAGGTTCCTCTATGACGCCCTGTCCACGCCAGCGCGAAGGAGAAAGCCCCAGCACCGCCAGATCCTCGCCGTCCTCCGAAACCCTAGCCCGCCGGGGCGTCTGCGTCGTTGACAAACCGCCGTGCTTCTCCCCGATCCGACCACACCAGGCAAACTGCGGTGAGCCCCTCCCTCTCCCTGACAACCTCCTCTTCTCCGTCGCTGTCTAGCGCCGTCGACCGTTTTGTCGAGCGCTCTCAGTGCGCGCCGCTCGCCGGCATCTGCAGCCTTCCCGCGCCGCGCCACACCCCATCTAGGCCCCAGCCCCTCATCTGCCAGCTCCCCTAGCCCGCCGCAGTGGCTCCGCTCCCTCAGCGCGCTCCCCGCGTCCCAGGATCGAACCCCGCTCGCGCCGCGCGCCGTTTTCCCTCGCCAGAACGTGGAGAAGAAAAACAGTAACTCGGGCTGTGGTCTTTTGCAAAAAGCCCCCCACCTTTTTGATTCCTGTAACCCGCGCTCCTAGAGGTCCCACTTGCCAGCCACCCTGGTCATCTTGTAGAAAACCCCTCAGCCTTTCTCAGCCGCAACCCGCGCTCCAGCCCCAGCCCCACCTGTCAGCCCCTGTCTCCCTCGCCGCTGTTACGTGGGCCTGCGCCAGTTGGCCCACCCCGCAGTCACAGTGACTAGCCCGAGACGCGGTGACAAAAGGATTTCCCCGCGCGTGGTCCAGTCAGCACCAAGGCCCACCTGTCAGTGTCTGGGGTTGATTTCGCCTGAGTAACAAAAGTTTTTCCCTGTGTCTGTTTTTAATCAAATCTTTTTCAAATTGATTTAAATTCAAATTCAAACCAGATTTAAATAATTTTTAAAATACAAATCCAAATAATACATATAATATATGTTTTGGAATCAGAAAAATGTGAGGAATTCAAATATGCCCTTCAAAATATATTTTGAACACTTTAAATTTCGAGATGATTAAAATTACAATAAAAATGCCCTTTTCCTTATTTAATTAATAACTTTTGTTTTATAACTCCAAATTTGACAAATAATATGTCTAAATCGATCTGCACGACGAGCCCGTTCTACTTATGCAATCCTTGTTCTAAATTGAAGCATGCATCATGTTGTAATTTAAAATCTGAACCATTTATGACAATAAAACTTGGGCAAATAAATAATAAAGTGCTTTATTTCTTGTATCCACACCCCACCTTTGCCATGCTACTTTAATGCCATGTAAATTATGCATCATGCATCATGGCATGCTTGTTTGCTTGTCGCATTTTAATTCATATGCTTGTGCACTTTATTTATGTTGGCCCTTGTTTGTTTGGTTCTTCTTCGAATAGACGCCCAGCAGGGGAATTACCAGGAATCACAGGAGTACTACCCAGATCCATCCCTCACTTCAACTGAGCTGCCAGGCAAGCACTACCACATGCTTGCATACATATAGTACCTATTGCCTCTATCTTATTCTTGCATCATTGAGTCGCGATTGCATTAAATTGAACCCCAAGTACTGCATAGCCTTTACTTTTAAACCACACCAAGCTTGTTCCGGTCCCATGAGCCATTACTACAGGAGTTGTTTGAGCCATGCGAGTCGTAGAAAAGCATGAGTAGGGTATGTGAGTGTCTGATGAATAACGAGGTACTTGAACAACATAACCTGAGTAGTAATGGGATAACTAATGAAAGAGGCACCTGTGAGCAATATCTGCTATTTGGTTTTTCATGCTCACTTGTGTCCCGTAGGACCCCGAGTACTTGATTCCTGTTCCTTGACTTTTCACACTATCCACATCCGGGAGGCCTTATGGACCCCCCTGAGCCAGAGCTTGATTCATTCTTATTTCTTGGGGCCACAAGTAGTTTGGGGCTTTATTACTATTCTGTACTTGAGCCATGTTACTGCTTTATTTAAGATTGTGCGTGGAGCACCTGTACTGTTTTGGAGCGTGGGATGTTTTCGCGGTATCGAAAAGACCAGTCACACTTTCGGGTTCCCAGTCGTTTACAGCCATTGACACAAACCTTGGGTCCGTCTCGGAGCCAGCCAACTTCGTTGCGGGTAGCTTAATGGGGTGCCCCCCTGAAATATTACTAAATCCTGTGATTGCTTTGTCGTGAATGCCTCATTGGGTTTTGATTTGGTTTTTCCGAGGTTGATCGAGTGTGTGTTGCTATTCGTGCACCCCTGCAGGGTAAATCTTTCTGAATGCCGTGTCCGCGGTTATGGACGACTTGGAGCACAGTTTCTCGATCATAGACAAGTATAACTAAAGCACCGCTTTTAACTTGACTAAGTACTTGACTAGTAAACAGTGCAATACTCATGGAATGGTTAATAAAACTGCCAACGAATGATGGGGGTTGTTCGTCCGCTTCCTCGTTGGTAAGCGAGGAGGAGGATGGATCTGTTAATTATATTGTTATAACTGTTGTTCTTAATTCACGGACTTCCGTCTATCATTGGTTAGGCGGGAGGTTAGCGAGTATCTGTAGAATTGTTAGGTATTATATTTTGCTGCAATTGCGTCACCCCAGGTTGTGTCCCCTTTAGTGGCATAAAGACTTGCTGAGTACCCCTAGGGTCTCACACGATAAATTGTTTGATTCAGATGAACAGGTGTACCCGCAAGATGGATACTGGGTGGAAGAGACAGATGATGTTGGCAACGATCATTCGGTGTAGAGATTCCGGGAACGGGGATCCGTGTGATCTGTGGGCGGGATGTGTTTAGTTATGGGGCATCTTATGCCGATTTGCTTCTTATCCGTACCCGGATCTTGCATTCCTCTTCCGCCTGATACTCTGAGGTGTGATGTATGAGGAGCTATCCTAAATTATTATATCTATCTAGGACATTTGGATCTTGCCGTATGGTGTTGCTATATTTCTATTTCTTTTAGATGGAATGGCTCTGAGGACTGTTGTATGTGGCTTGCATACATGCTCATTTGTGTATGTAGTTGATCCCTTCGCCTGCCGATTACGCCGCTCGTTCTTGTCCCATTGTCTGAAAGTGGTTACGACGTCCGAAAGGTCTACCGTGAGTGGCCCTGGGCCCCACCGTACTATTTTAATCACTTTCGTTCATCCAGGCATTAACTAAGAGCGTAATTCACCGAGGTAGTTACAATTGGTATCAGAGCCATCCCGACCTTCAGGGTCTCAGCCAAAATGGTCGTTGTCAGTCTAGCAAATATTTTGGTAGTTATGTATACTAGGGAAAAACAAAGCGTGAGAGTAGGAATGCTTCCATTTTTCTTCTTACCCACCCACCCACCCTTTTCTGGTAAGGAAGTGTAACGTTTTCAATCCTCTTCTAAACTTCAAACTAGGATTCACGTGTTCTGGGTTCCGTAGTACCATAGGTTGTGTTTGTGTTGTGTGTGTGTGTGTGTGTGAATTCCTTGTCTATCTGTTGCATCCAAATGTTATCACTATCTGCCTTTTGGTTATCAACTGTTGGTACATTCCCTACCGACAGTCCTTTGTAAACCGATGCGATCTATTTTGATTCGTTGTATACCGATGCGATCTATCTTACTCTTTGTTATCCGATGTTATCTTGTTGGGGTGTTCTTTTCCGTAGTTAACAATCCTTAGGTTCATCTTTAGAAGAAGATGTTGGGATTTGGTTTTACTGATTCATGTGTGGAGTAATGATTTGAGTGCGGGATGGAGTCGCGACCATACCAGTACTTTTGTCATTTGCTTTTGTATATTGAACTAGTAGAGTTACTAATCTTGATTCGTTAAGTGGTTTTGCGCATATAGTGGTATTTTAATGCCGAAATTTGCGGAATTTTTTTCTTTGTTAGTTTGTATACCACACTCCTTGTTCAGTCGTGTGTGTTATGCTTAATATCTTCTAGTTGCCTTGAACTTTGTTGATATTTTAATATCATCTCAGTGAATTGCATTCTTTAATCTTGATTAATTCCATTTTGGTACTATTTTGGATTATTATCATTCTCCATTATAGTACTGACTTGTGTTTTATATCAATCACAAGATGGCACCACCACGCCGTTCTGAGGAGGATATACCACCTGAACTTGGGGCCGCTTTGGCAAGTATTGCAAATGCTTTGGGCACTATGCAGCAAAACCAGCAGCGCTTCGAGGAAAGCGTGAGGAGGAATGAGTTTGTTCCGCTACCTCCACCTCCCAAGCAAGGAGACATCAAGAGTTTTCTCAAGTTCAACCCACGTCAATTTGAGGTGTCTGATCAGCCACTTGATGCGGATGATTGGCTTCGTGAAGTGTCAAGGTTGCTGATGACTGCGGATGTTCCCGAGCAAGAATGGGTCAAGTGTGCTACTCACCTTCTGAAGGGAGATGCAGCTCTCTGGTGGGAAAATTACCTCAAGGCAGATCTTTCTGGTTTTCAGCCTACTTGGGAGCGGTTCACTGCTTCTTTCAAAGAGCAATATCTGTCAGAAATTGTCATGGAAAGGATGAAGGAAGTGTTTCTCAACCTCAGGCAGGGCACTGACAATGTCAACACCTACATCAGAAACTTCATGAACCTGTATCGTTATGGTGGCGATGAGATCTCTGATGACAAGAAGAAGCAAAAGAGGTTTCGTCAAGGCCTTAATGCTTCCATCAAATATGCAATCACTCATGCAAGGCCGACATCTTTCCTGGAACTTCAGCACACAGCTCTGCAGGAAGAAGCAAGTAGGCAAGTGTTTGAGGAGTCAAAGAAACACAACCGTGATACAGCAAGCTCTTCTGCTATGACAGCTCCTTCTAAGCGTCGTGTCTGGGTTCCTAACACCCCACCGTCGCTCCCTGCTCCACCAAGACCTTCAAGCTACGCACCAAGGCCACCAAACTCCTTCACTGCGGCTCCCAGGGGCTACAACCACAACTACCCTGGAGCGCCTGGCGGAGTCCCTGGCTACGTTGCTCCACGTCCACCTGGTGCTTGCTATACTTGTGGGAACACTAGGAATCAGCACTGGAATTGTCCAATGAACAACAAAGCTCTTCCACCACCACCTCCAAGACCTGTGGGAAGTGCTCCTATGATTCGTGCACCTCCACCTCGGACTCTCAACATAAACACCAAGCCGGGGTCTACGGTTGCTCGTGCCAACTGTGTCAACATCGCTCAAGCTGAGCATGCACCTGGAGTTGTCATGGGTATGCTTCCTGTTAACTCAGTTCATGCACGAGTTTTGTTTGATTCTAGTGCTTCACATTCTTTCGTTTCTCACAAATTTGCAAATGAGCATGAGCTTGTTATAGACCAGCTGGATAAAAAGTTAATGGTTCTTTCTCCCGGGGCAAGATTGTTATCTACTAAGATCAGCCATGGCAATCAAATTGAGATTGGTGGTTCTTCGTTTCAGGCTTCCTTAATTATTCTGGGAATTTCTGATATTGATGTTATCTTGGGCATGGATTGGTTGACAGCAAATGCAGCTGTGATTGATTGTGCTGAACGTTCAGTTTCTCTGAAAATTCCTGAAGGCCATATAGTCTATTCTCCAAGTCTGACTCCTGCAATTCAGCTTTATTCTTTGGCAGCTCTGAATGATGATGCTATGGAAGGTATTCAGAGTGTTCCTGTAGTTTGTGAGTTTCCAGATGTCTTTCCTGAAGAGTTGCTAGGTATGCCTCCGGATCGTGAGGTTGAGTTTGTCATTGAACTTGAACCTGGTACCGGTCCTATCTCCAAGCGGCCTTATAAAATGGGTCCTGCTGAGTTGGCTGAACTTAAGCGTCAGTTGGATGCACAAGAGAAGTTGGGTTTCATTCAGCACAGTACTTCTTCTTGGGGTAGTCCAACCATATTTGTGAAGAAGCGAGACAAGACTGATAGACTTTGTGTTGACTATCGGGCACTCAATGCTAAAACCATCAAGAATAAATATCCCCTTCCACGGATTAATGATCTCTTCGATCAGCTAGCTGGAGCTGTGGTATTCTCTAAGCTTGATTTGAGAAGTGGTTATCATCAAATCAAGATCCGCAAGGAAGATGTTCCCAAAACAGCTTTCACCACCCGCTATGGCCTATATGAGTATACGGTCAAGTCTTTCGGTCTCACCAATGCACCTGCCACCTTCTCGAGGCTTATGAACTCGGTTTTCATGGAGTATCTTGATAAGTTCGTTGTGGTCTATCTGGATGATATTCTAGTCTATTCTAAGTCAAAAGAAGAACATGAAGAACACCTTCGGTGTGTCCTAAACAAGCTTCGTGAGAACCGCCTGTATGCAAAGTTCTCCAAGTGTGAATTCTGGCTGCCTCAAGTCACCTACCTTGGTCACGTCATCTCTGCCAAGGGCATCGCCATCAACCCGGAAACTATTAAGACAATTATGCACTGGCTTCCACCCATAAATGTCAAAGAAGTCCGAAGTTTCCTTGGTTTGGCCAGTTACTGTCGTCGATTCGTTCAAAACTTCTCAAAGATTGCGAAGCCTCTTACCGATCTCCTCAAGAAAGGCAAGAAATACCTTTGGACTCCTGCTTGTCAAGCAAGCTTTGAAACACTCAAAGAGAAACTCACTTCCACACCAGTCTTAGTTCCTCCAGATACATCAAAGCCTTTCTAGATTTTCTGTGATGCCTCATTGCAAGGATTGGGTGCGGTCCTTATGCAAGAAAAGCAAGTTGTTGCTTACGCATCTCGTCAGTTGAAGACGCATGAGATCAACTATCCTACACATGACCTTGAGCTCGCAGCAGTTGTCTTTGCTTTGAAAGTATGAAGGCATTACTTGCTGGGCAACCGTTGTGAGATCTTTTCTGATCACAAGAGTCTGAAGTATATCTTCACACAGCCTAATCTCAACCTTCGTCAGAGGAGGTGGATTGAAACAATCAATGATTTCGATTTGACCATCAACTATACCCCGGGCAAAGCTAATGTCATGGCAGATGCTCTCAGCCGAAAAGCTTATGTCAACAACCTCATGGTGGAAGAACAACAGCCTCTCTTGTGCGAGGAATTCCGCAAGCTCAACCTTGAAATTGTGGATCAAGGGTATCTCCTGAACCTTCTAGCAACACCCCTCTTGGAAGAAAAGGTCCGTTCCATTCAGCTTGGGGATCCTTACACTAAAAAGATTATCTCCAACATTCAACTTCCGAAGTATGAGTCTTTTCACGTTGATGACCAAGGCACTCTTTTCTTTGAACACCGGATGTTTGTTCCGAACTACCCGAGTTTAAGAGAGAAAGTTCTCAAGGAGGCGCATGATTCTGTTCTTTCTATCCACCCTGGAAGCACTAAGATGTACATGGACTTGAAAACACAATATTGGTGGCCTGGTTTGAAACGATATTGTGCCAAGTATGTCTCAGAGTGTGATGTTGTCGAAGAGTTAAAGCTGTCCATCAGAAACCTCCCGGTCTTCTACAGCCATTGAAGCCTCCGGAATGGAAATGGGAGAAAGTAGAGATGGACTTCATCACTGGTTTTCCAAGGTCGTAGAAAGGCAACAATGCAATCTTTGTTGCCATTGACAGGCTTTCTAAAGTAGCTCACTTCTTCCAGTCAAGGAAACAATTTCTGCAATTCAGTTGGCTGAGCTCTATATCAATAGAATTGTCTCTCTGTATGGAGTTCCTCTTGAGATCAGTTTAGACCGTGGAAGCATCTTCACTTCCAAGTTCTGGGAAAGTTTCCAAAATGCTTTGGGAACAAAGTTAAACTTCAGCACAGCTTACCACCCTCAGTCGCAAGGACAAGTTGAAAGGATCAATCAGATTTTGGAAGATATGCTCCGTGCTTGCGTTATCTCTTTCGGCATGAAGTGGGAAGAATGTCTTCCTTATGCTGAATTCTGTTACAACAACAGCTTCCAGAAAAGCCTAAAGATGGCACCATTTGAGGCTCTCTATGGTCGTAAATGCAGAACTCCGATTGGTTGGTCGGGCACAGGTGAAAGAATATTGTTTGGCCCCGACATGGTAAATCAAGCGGAGGAGAAAGTTCACATCATTCTTGAAAATCTGAAGATGGCTCAAAGTCGCCAGAAGAGTAATTATGACAGAAAGCACACGGACATGGAGTATGTCTCGGGTGATCTCGTTTACCTTCGTGTCACTCCCATGAGAGGCACGCACCGTTTTGGTATCAAAGGAAAGCTGGCTCCTAGATACATCGGTCCTTTCAAAATTCATGGAAGAAGAGGAGAAGTTGCTTATGCTCTTGAGCTCCCTGAACAACTCAAAGTCCATGATGTTTTCCACATCTCTCAACTCAAGAAGTGCTTCAAGGATCCCGGCAGGACCGTGGACCATGAACTCATTAATCTCCAAGAAGATCTGTCTTATCAAGAACACCCCACAAAAATTCTTGAAGTCGCAGAAAGAAGGACTCGCAACAAGTCCATCAAGTTCTGCAAGGTGCAGTGGTCGCACCATTCCGTTGATGAAGCAACCTAGGAACGTGAAGATGAGCTCCGTGCCAAGTATCCTACCCTCTTTGAGTCTTCTTCTTCCTAGAATCTCGGGGCGAGATTCCTGTTTAGTGGGGGAGAGTTGTAGCACCCCAATTGTCTAACAATTGTAATGCTACTTGTCCTAGTAAGATATTGGCTACTCCATAGATATTATTGTTGCATCATAATTATATCATGCTCATGTCATCATGCCACCTTGCATTTGAGCATCATATCAAACTCCTTTTCTTTTGGTTCTTCTCTCACATGCATTATTAATTGTATTTGCCTCTTGATATTGTATTTGGCTATTGATATATTGTTCAAATGCCCAAGTTTAGTTGGGGGAATATCTTTTATTTCCATTCCACCACCTTTCTCTTCCACCACTTTATAATTCCACCATCCTACTAGACCATGAGCTTGTTTGTCATTATTTTTGGATTTCTCTAGCTCAGGGGCAATAGGGTGGGTCTAGTCCTTCAAAATTCCTTTGTTTGGCTTTATTCCATTTCTTGGAAATTCATAAGAACTATGCCATCATATTAATATTGTTGTCACAAAATAAATAATGGCATTATTATTTTTTGCATGGGCCATGCAAGCTTCTCCACCACCTTTTTCCTTCATTGGTTTTTCTTTGGTTTTAAGGGATCCTATCTTGGGAAAACATCTACCACCATTACACCATCCTCATAATCTCATCCATCTCATTTTCCTCTTATTTTTAATCCTCCATGCATGATCCATATGTGACTTTTTCCATCTATTCTTTTCTTCCTCTTTCTTTCTAGTTTCTCCTTCACATTGTCTCAAGCAAGATCAAGCTTCATGCTTCTTCTTGGTTTGGCCTCATAATCAAATTAAAAATATAAATGCCTAATAAAACCTAACCTAACTTTTCCCTCTCTCTCTAATTTTCTCCTAAACCCTAAGTCTCTCTCCCTCTCTCTCTCTCTCTAGCATGACCTCCATGCCCAGCCCCTCTCTCCCTAGCTGCTGGCCACCCTCTCCCTGGCCACACCCAGCCACCCTAACACTAGCCCATGCCCTAACCCGAGCCATGCCCCAGCTAACCCTAGCCGAGCTACCCCTCCCTCTGTTCTCTCTTCCTGACCCGAGGGCCCCTCTTCCAGCCTGTCCCTCTCTCCCGGCCTGGTCCACCTGTAGCCCCAGGTCTAGCCCCAGCCGGCCGAGCACGTGCTCGAGGAGAAAGGAGAGACAAGGTGGCACCGAGGCCACCTTTATCTCTGCCGTGCCCCGCCTGCCTTCCTCCTCTCTCCCTCCTTTTTCCTCCCTCCACACGACTCTCTGGCATCTCCCAGATCCGCCCCAGAGCCGCCCTCTTCTTCCCCTTCCTCCGCTCCGACCACAGCTCCTGCCGCCGGTCGCCGCCAACACCCACCGCGTCCCCGTCGATCCAGCCGTGCAGCTCGACCTGGAGGTGGCCTGGGAGCTCGAGGACATTCCTCTACGACGCCCTGTCCACGCCAGTGCGAAGGAGAAAGCCCCAGCACCGCCAGATCCTCGCCGTCCTCCGAAACCCTAGCCCGCCGGAGCGTCTGTGTCGTCGACGAACCGCCGTGCTTCTCCCCGATCCGACCACACCAGGCAAACCGCGGTGAGCCCCTCCCTCTCCTGACAACCTCCTCTTCTCCGTCGCCGTCTAGCGCCGTCGACCGTTTTGTCGAGCGCTCTCAGTGCGTGCCGCTCGCCGGCATCTGCAGTCTTCCCGCGCCGCGCCACACCCCATCTAGGCCCCAGCCCCTCATCTGCCAGCTCCCCTAGCCCGCCGCAGTGGCTCCGCTCCCTCAGCGCGCTCCCCCGCGTCCCAGGATCGAACCCCGCTCGCGCCACGCGCCGTTTTCCCTCGCCAGAATGTGGAGAAGAAAAACAGTAACTCGGGCTGTGGTCGTTTGCAAAAAGCCCCCCACCTTTTTGATTCCTGTAACCCGCGCTCCTAGAGGTCCCACTTGCCAGCCACCCTGGTCATCTTGCAGAAAACCCCTCAGCCTTTCTCAGCCGCAACCCGCGCTACAGCCCCAGCCCCACCAGTCAGCCCCTGTCTCCCTCGCCGCTGTCACGTGGGCCTGCGCCAGTTGGCCCACCCCGCAGTCACAGTGGCTTGCCCGAGACGCGGTGACAAAAGGATTTCCCCGCGCGTGGTCCAGTCAGCACCAAGGCCCACCTGTCAGTGTCTGGGGTTGATTTCGCCTGAGTAACAAAAGTTTTTCCCTGTGTCTGTTTTTAATCAAATCTTTTTCAAATTGATTTAAATTCAAATTCAAACCAGATTTAAATAATTTTTAAAATACAAATCCAAATAATACATATAATATATGTTTTGGAATCAGAAAAATGTGAGAAATTCAATTATGCCCTTCAAAATATATTTTTAACACTTTAAATTTCGAGATGATTAAAATTACAATAAAAATGCCCTTTTCCTTATTTAATTAATAACTTTTGTTTTATAACTCCAAATTTGACAAATAATATGTCTAAATCGATCAGCGCGACGAGCCCGTTCTACTTATGCAATCCTTGTTCTAAATTGAAGCATGCATCATGTTTTCATTTAAAATCTGAACCGTTTATGACAATAAAACTTGGGCAAATAAATAATAAAGTGCTTTATTTCTTGTATCCACACCACACCTTTGCCATGCTACTTTAATGACATGTAAATTGTGCATCATGCATCATGGCATGCTTGTTTGCTTGTCGCATTTTAATTCATATGCTTGTGCACTTTATTTATGTTGGCCCTTGTTTGTTTGGTTCTTCTTCGAATAGACGCCCAGCAGGGGAATTACCAGGAATCACAGGAGTACTACCCAGATCCATCTCTCACTTCAACTGAGCTGCCAGGCAAGCACTACCACATGCTTGCATACATATAGTACCTATTGCCTCTATCTTATTCTTGCATCATTGAGTCGCAATTGCATTAAATTGAACCCCAAGTACTGCATAGCCTTTACTTTTAAACCACACCAAGCTTGTTCCGGTCCCATGAGCCATTACTACAGGAGTTGTTTGAGCCATGCGAGTCGTAGAAAAGCATGAGTAGGGTATGTGAGTGTCTGATGAATAACGAGGTACCTGAAGAACATAACCTGAGTAGTAATGGGATAACTAATGAAAGAGGCACCGGTGAGCGATATCTGCTATTTGGTTTTTCTTGCTCACTTGTGTCTCGTAGGACCCCGAGTACTTGATTCCTGTTCCTTGACTTTTCACACTATCCACATCCGGGAGGCCTTATGGACCTCCCTGAGCCAGAGCTTGATTCATTCTTATTTCTTCGGGCCACAAGTAGTTTGGGGCTTTATTACTATTCTGTACTTATGCCATGTTACTGCTTTATTTAAGATTGTGCGTGGAGCACCTGTACTATTTTGGAGCGTGGAATGTTTTCGCGGTATCGACAAGCCCAGTCACACTTTCGGGTTCCTAGTCGTTTACAACCATTGACACAAACCTTGGGTCCGTCTCGGAGCCGGCCAACTTCGTTGCGGGTAGCTTAATGGGGTGCCCCCCTGAAATATTACTGAATCCTGTGATTGCTTTGTCGTGAATGCCTCATTGGGTTTTGATTTGGTTTTTCCGAGGTTGATCGAGTGTGTGTTGCTATTCGTGCACCCCTGCAGGGTAAATCTTTTTGAAAGCCGTGTCCGCGGTTATGGACGTTGGAGCACAGTTTCTCGATCATAGACAAGTATAACTAAAGCACTGCTTTTAACTTGACTAAGTACTTGACTAGTAAATAGTGCAATACTCATGGAATGGTTAATAAAACTGCCAACGGATGATGGGGGTTGTTCGTCCGCTTCCTCGTTGGTAAGCGAGGAGGAGGATGGATCTGTTAATTATACTGTTATAACTGTTGTTCTTAATTCACGGACTTCCGTCTATCATTGGTTAGGCGGGAGGTTAGCGAGTATCTGTAGAATTGTTAGGTATTATCTTTTGCTGCAATTGCGTCACCCCAGGTTGTGTCCCCTTTAGTGGCATAAAGACTTGCTGAGTACCCCTAGGGTCTCACAGGATAAATTGTTTGATTTAGATGAACAGGTGTACCCGCAAGATGGATACTGGGTGGAAGAGACAGATGATGTTGGCAACGATCATTCGGTGTAGAGATTCCGGGAACGGGGATCCGTGTGATCTGTGGGCGGGATGTGTTTATTTATGGGGCATCTTATGCCGATTTGCTTCTTATCCGTACCCGGATCTTGTTTTCCGCTTTCGCCTGATACTCTGAGGTGTGATGTATGAGGAGCTATCCTAAATTATTATATCTATCTAGGACATTTGGATCTTGCCGTATGGCGTTGCTATATTTCTATTTCTTTTAGATGGAATGGCTCTGAGGACTATTGTATGTGGCTTGCATACATGCTCATTTGTGTATGTAGTTGATCCCTTCGCCTGCCGATTACGCCGCTCGTTCTTGTCCCGTTGTCTGAAAGTGGTTAGGATGTCCGAAAGGTCTACCGTGAGTAGCCTTGGGCCCCACCGTACTATTTAAACCACTTTCGTTCATCCAGGCATTAACTAAGAGCGTAATTCACCGAGGTAGTTACACAGCATTAGGCTGATTATGTTGATTTTCATTCTGATCATTTCCCATAGCCCAATGCCCCCAACCTTCATCCTCATTGTTATCAGCAACCATTGGATTGACAGGAGGTGGCACAAAATTATTGGATTATCAGCAACCATTGGATCTCAATTTATAATTAAGAATGAAGAAAATTTTCTAAACAGGCTCAACTCTTCCTTCTGCTGAAATATGAATTACAACAAGATACGGGCTCCTCCTAGGGGTCGGCAGAGCTGTGGGACGGTCCTTTCAATAGGGCGACGAACCTTTTCAAGAAGAGGGAGAAGTGGAAGCCACCAACGACAGGTGGCTGTGTGTCCTGCTTTCGCACGACCATGAAAATGAGGGACCACTACAAATAGGATGCCAAGGCTAGAAGGGAGAAAAAGATGCAGAAGGAGTCTGAGGAACGACGGAGCTTGAAGAGATCAAGAGAAGAATGGATAATATTCCGTAGCTGATTGATGACCGAGTAGGACAGAAGATGATAGAGATCACTCCTTCTTTGTTGGATTGGCTTGATGCTTGGAACCTGGCAGATCGACAGGGGCCGATACCTCTGTCCAGCTTGACCTGCAGCAATGCGACCTGCTAGATACCGGTATAGTTAACATTGGTGACCCTGCCCGCGGACGCGACGGGACGCACTACAAGAAATCTGGTGATACATGACCCTCCATATTGGTCACTGGAAGGTCACAGTTTTTAATTTGTGACCTTTTTATGACCAAATACAGAAGGTCAAAAGCTGAGCGCCACTAGTTAACCAACACGACCTTTTTTATGAATTGGTCATAGACGTCTATAACCAATACAGTTGGTCACCGATTTTATGACCAACTGTATTGGTCACAGACTGTCTGCTCTATCCACGTCAGATCCTACGTGGCCGGTCCTACGTGGAAAATCGGTGACCAAATCAAATGGTCTTAGATCAAAATCAGCCCAGTCCAGTGTGGTGCTTTACGTGGGCTGAGCCCAACAATTCAGCCTTTTTTCTATCAATTCTTATACACTAAGTGGACCAAGCCGAACGTTTGAGCCTTTTTATTTTCTTGGCCTTTTTACAATCTATCTATTTTGAATTTTCGGCCTTTTCATTCTAGATCTGGTCCCACTTATCAGGTTGGACCCACTCGTCAAGTCGGTCCCACTCGTCAAGTTCATTTCATAAATTGGTCCCACATGTCACAAGGATGCAAAATGACATATTCTATGTGTAAGTGGCTCCCACTAGTCAGGTTTACATTTCACACGTTTTAAATTGCATATATCATCAATATTACAAAAAGAACAGAGAGAAGGCAACATTAGTCTATTACAATTCTTACATAGCCCATTACAACCCAGATGCCCAAATAAACACAGATATCAAATCTATTGGTCTAAGTAGTGGAGAGTCCGCAACACCCGACAGCTTGTCCATCTTCGCCTTGTTTTCCTCTGAACCCACTCTTATCAGATCTAAACAAGGAAAATAAATGAGAGAATTAAAAAAATATTTAGAAGAACATTTGTAAATACTAAGAACAATTTAGTAACCTAAAAACGAAGTACGATTACAAGATTACGGTAACAATAGAAGCTTGCATGTTGTGCTAGTTCATCTCACAAGGAAAAGAAAGTGATCTTCTTTTGGGACAAAGAAAATAGTAGCTCTATACCATTTGCTCGTCATTTGAATCTGAACTTCCTGTGTACACTAGTGAGAACATAAATGACCATATTTTATCATAAAATCTTATAGGGACAACTCCATGTCAAACAACTAGAAATTACAGTAAAACTAGCTGACCTAGAAATATGCAGACATAATAATCCCTAGCTATCAAAAATTAGAGGCATAGAGGACATGTTAAAATAAATCATATGGTTATAGCATACCATTTTCGATCTATTTAATAATAAAGTTTTCATGCTACTGATTATCACTGTACAATAGTAGGTAGGCATAAGGTAGGTAAACAGAAAATATGCAGCTACTTGTTATGCAGCCTTTTAGTCGACATCTAGAAGCATCATAATATCCGACTGTATATGAGAAGACAAATACCCTGGAAAACGGTGAGCTACATGCTAACTATTATCTTAGCATATTTATCTTCTAGTTAATCCTGAACATCGTAGTTACAATAGACTTACTCTTCTTATTGGCATGTCTTGCCACATGTTTGGACAGTGTTTCTGAAAACATATTAAGTATCATGCGTGCATTCAGAGAAGAGACCATAGTTGCATGCATGTCTTAACTAAACTAATCCAGCAAACTAATCTTGTACAAAAAAACAAAGAAAAAGGGAAGCATCAGCAAGCATTAGAGTTGTGATGTGACTATCAATTATACTAGCCTTGCCTTGTGTGGTTTCATACAGAGAATAAAAAAATGAAGGAAGACGCTAAGGCCACCTTCTAAAATCATGTATAATCTTACAAAAAGATCACAATGAGATAGAACAAGTGGAACATGGATTTAAGAGTCTAAAACTAAGCCAAATAATAACATATTCTTAAGGTGCAGCTAAACTCAAGAATGGGAAAGAACTACTTTCATGCATGAACATACATGTTCAAAAGCTCCAGCAGGTGTCATTTGTTTGTATTTCACCTACAACAGAGTCTATAGTCATCACTCTAAACTTATTCAGATTATTGAAGTGAGGAGAACATTTAGTATGATAAATAATCTTGCCAATTAACCTGATGCTTCTCTACAAATTCCCTATGTACTAACACAATATGTCACAACGATAGTTTTGGTGCGACAACAGAAGTACAATGACACTTCCACTAAGATAAAGAAACAGTATATGATTCAAGTTCAGCTTTGGTACCAGTAGCAAAAATATAAAAATGAATACACAAATAAGAAACATATTCCATGGAAAAGATGAGACTATTTTTCTATTGCTAATCAAGAGCACATACGCAAACACCTAGCAAAAATCGTTTCTACATGAAACAAATTTAACAATATCGACAATGAGGTAGGCCAAATGCACCAGCAGCAGTAGCAGTTAAACAACATGTACATATTGACGGTTCCAAGCATTAGCCGAACAAAATATTGTCTTTATATCCAATAGGAACTACTGATCATTATTCATAGTTCTACTAGGTTCAGGGGAGCTCCAACTTATGTTGGATTTGAGAGGAAAAAAATAGGAAACGAAATCATTTGCCTCCTCCAAAAGAAACAAGACTGGTGACTAGTTATTGTTTGATTTCGATGATCCAAAACAATACTTCCATGATGCCTTGGTTACAACATCAGGAACATCAGAGGGCATCAAGTAATATCACTACCGTGTTAGAAGCATCCTAAAATAAGGAAAATAAAATTATTAGTAATGTGTAAATTGCCAAACAATGCAGACAAGCTAGCAAACTTGTGTGTGCAATGAGCACAGGTAAGCTCAGGAAAGCGCAAGTGTATTACCACTTGCACCCTCCCATATGTAGGCATGCTACACTGTGCTAGCAACTGAATGATAAGAAACATAATATTCTATTTTTATAAGCTTTGAAATATTAGACAGAGCTAGTAGACAACAAATTTCCTAAGGCTACAGATTATTTCATGAACAAGGAATCTAATATAAGATAACTATATCATGAAAGTAAATTCAGTATATCTCAGAATATGTGGTTGAATGGTCGTTTTCAGCATGAGAATAAATTCATTATATCTTAGAATATGTGGTTGAAAGTAAATTCAGTTATAGAGGACAAGAGTTACAGAGATGGGATTATTTTCAGCACGAGAGGATGGGATTTCCTAAAGTACTAACCAAATCTTGGAGAAGGACGAGCTGGAGACCGTGACGGCGAGCTTGGTGGCGACCATGACGACGAGCCGGGCGGTAATTACGACGACGAGCAGGGTGGCAACCGGGAGGACGATCTGGGCGGCGACCACGACGACGAGCTGGGAAGCGACCACGCCGGCGATCTTGACCATGCTAGCATCCATGGACGCTCGAGTCCATGTGGTCTAGAAGGGCCAGATCCGGCGACCTTCGGTCCCATGGCTAGCAACGATGATGGTTGCTACAGGGTGCGTTGATCTGGGGTTGGGGGAAGGGTGCATTGATCTAGAGTTGGGGGAGGCGTGCGTCGATCTAGGGTTCGGGGAGTTGTGCGTCGACCTCGGAGATGGATGGATGGCGGCGAACAAGGCAAGGTGGGGGTTGGGTGGGTATGGGCTAGGGACCGGCGAGGTGGGGGTTGGAAGCGCATGGGGGGAGGTTGGGAGGTGGTTCGGGTCGGGAAGAAGGGGAGGTGGTACCCGCAGCAGTAGCGCAGGGGGCGTAGGTTCCTGGGGACGGCGAAGAAGTCAACAACACCCACCTGCACGAGCGGCCACGAAGAAGCAGGGATCCGACGACGGTGCAAGGATCCGAGGAGAGGAGGAGGGTGGTCACGGGTGGAGGATGGCGTTGATCGTGGAAGGGGGACAGAGGTGGGAGCGTGCTAGCAGATGAAGCAGACAGAGGGTGGCGCAATGGTGCACGGAGGTGGTGTAGGAAAAGAAAAGAGAGGGAGGCACCAGTGGCGGCATTAGGGTTTGATGGCTCGATCGTGAAGGAGGAAGAAGTGGGGGCAGGGTCGGTCGTGTGTGGGGATTAGGGTCAGGTGTGGGAGGATTTTACCAAAGTGCCCCTTATCATTGCTATGGTGCAATACTGGGACCTAGGGCTTTTCGGTCCATTCACGCCCATGTGTGGGAGGCGGGAGAAACTGGAGCTGTGACTTTGGAGCGTCAGATGGAGGCCCTATCAACGGCTGATATCTGATTCGGTGGGTGATCCGTGGATAGACTAGTTTTCTCTTCTGATTGGTCGCACAAAAATGATAGTTTGAAATGGGCATAAAAAATTCAAAAATGGTCCAAACAAGGTGAATCCTTCGCATGGCATCGTATTATGTGACATAGTTGCAAGGAAAAATACAAAACTTGGTATATTATAGATATCTCGAAAAACCCTTCTCAGAAATGACCTATCTTGTTCGAGCTTTCATGGCTTTCAGGTCAAATGACCAATTTATAGCCTAAAACGTGACATAGTTTGTGATAATGTGCCCATATTATTCACGCATGTGTATCATGGGATGGAGAACAATGTTGCAGGAGGAAGTTTTCCTTTTCATTGTACGGAAAAACCATTTTCCATTTTCTGAACGTGAAAAACATGGCGTTTTGTGAATCAACCACCAAATGAGAGTTTCCAAATGCTACCACCCTATTTTTCAAAAATACGAGAACACCATACATGTACAATGTTCAAACTAGGGTATCTCAAACCTTTCTATCCACCCCTCGCGAAAAAGACAAATTCCTTCCGAATCGGTAGGAAGCGGGTCCGATTTGAACTACATGTAGACGATCAAATGCTCATTATTTTTTGAAAAACATTATTTTTAGACTCACAGAATAAATAGACTAATGATGAATGGAAAAAAGCGATGCAAGTTTAGAGAGTTTCATCCCCTATCTTCATGCCTGCCGTTTTGACCATAGTTTGAAATAGGAAATTTTGAAAAGGGCACAAGAAATTCCAAAAGGGTCCGAACAATGTAAATCCTTCGCGTGGTGTCATATTATATGACATGTTTTCAAGGAAAAATACCAAACTTGATAAATTGTAAACATCACAAAAAGACCTTCACATAAATGACATATCATGTCCGAGCTTTCATGGCTTTCAGGGAAAACGCCCAATATTATGGCCTGAATTGCAGCATAGTTTGTGATAATGTGCCTATATTATGCACGCATGTCTATCATGGAATGGAGAACAATGTTGTAGGAGGAAGTTTTTCTTTTCGTCGCACGGAAAAGCCATTTTGTATTTTCCGAGTGGCAACAATGGGGCATTTTGTTAAGTAACTACCAAGTGACAATTTCAAAATGGTGTCACCCTATTTTTCAAAAATACTAGACCACCTTACATGGCCAATGTCCCAACTGGGGTATCTAAAACATTTTTATCCACCCCTGGCAAAAAAGACAAATTCCTACCGAATCGGTAGGAAGCGGGTCCGATTTGAACTAGACGTACTTGATCTAATGCTCATGATTTTTTGAAAAAAATCATTTTTAGACTCACAATATGTTGTTTTATCAGAGATCCACTAAAAGTTTTGCATGACCCAGCCCCTAGCTAAGAACCTTCATGTCCATCGTTTTGACTATAGTTTGAAACCGGCATAAGAAATTCAACAACGGTCCAAACATGGTAAATCCCTCGATTGGTGTTATGTGACATAGTTGCAAGTAAAAATACCAAACTTGGTATATTGCAAATATCTCAAAAAAACCTTCACATAAATGACCTTTCATGTTCGAGGTTTTCTGGCTTTTAGGCTAAACGACAAATGTTATGGCTAGAATCGCGGCATAGTTTGTGATAATGTGTCCATATTGTGCACTCACGTGCATCTTTTGATGGAGAAGAATATTGCAGGAGTGAAGTTTTCCATTTCGTCGCACGAAAAAAGCATTATCCATTTTTTGAGTGCAAAAATCGGGGCGTTTTGTGAAGCAACCACCAAATGATAGTTCAAAATGGTACGACCCTATTTTTCAAAAATAATAGACCCACCTTACATGAACAATGTCCCAACCGGGATATCTAAAACCTTTCCGTCTACCCCTGGTGAAAAAGACAAATTTCTGCCAAATCGGTAGGAAGTGGGTCCGGTTTGAACTATAGGTACATGATCTAACACTAATGATTTGTTGAAAAAATCATTTTTAGACTCACAATATGATATTTTTTCAAAGATCCAATGCAAGTTTAGCGAGGCTCATCCCCTATCTTCAAGCCCACCTTTTGAGCATAGTTTGAAACGAGAAATTTTTGAAACGGGCATAAGAAATTCAAAAACGGTCCAAACAATTTAAATCCTTCGCGTGGCGTCATAGTATGTGACATAGTTTTAATTAAAAATACCAAACTTGGTATATTACAATTTTCTCGAAAAAACCTTCACAGAAGTGACGTATAATGTTCGAGGTTTCATGGCTTTTAGGCTAAATGACCAATGTTATGGCTAGAATCGCGGAATAGTTTGTGATAATGTGTCCATATTGTGCACCCATGTGCATCTTGTGATGGAAAACAATATTCCAGGAGGAAGTTTTCCATTTCGTCGCACATAAAAAGCATTTTCCATTTTCCGAGTGCCAAAATCAGGGCATTTTGTGAAGCAACCACCAAATGATAGTTTCAAAATGGTACCACCCTATTTTTCAAAAATAATAGACCCACCTTACATGAACAATGTCCCAACCGGGTATCTAAAACCTTTCTGTCTACCCCTGGTGAAAAAGACAAATTCCTGTCGAATCGGTAGGAAGTGGGTCCGGTTTGAACTACAGATACATGATCTAACACTCATGATTTTGCCAAAAAAATCCGTGTCGAAAAGCCTTTGCCACAAGAGATTTGGCTATGGCATGATGTCCGCATTCGCCTTCGTGGATCTCCCTTAGGATTTCCACTCCTTCTTCTAGAGAAATACAACACTAAAAACCCCAAATACACTTTGCATATAGAGCTCTCCACTGATTCTTGTGTAGGAGTTTGCTCGTTGGATGATCTGTCGACTCAGAACTTCATCTTAGGGTAATTTTGAGACCCAGGTAATTAGGGGTTTCTGAGACCTGGAACTCTGCCGCCTCGTGGAATAAGTGGATCCAGAAGCTTCTTCTGCCTCTATCATCAACGCTGGAGTGGGTTGGGCAGGTTCAGCGAAACCGAGGTAAATATCGATATCGCTGAAAGACATGATTATGTAGCTGGTCACAGATTCCCTAGCCGAAATCCAAGTCTCGTCGAGAAGGTAAAGAGGGATGTCGCTGGCGTAGAGGACCCAACTGACAGTGAGTGTCTTGCCGATTCTGATTCACGCAGATTCCGCCCGAAACATAGTTCTGAAAGTCACCCATTCCATGGTGGGTGCCAACTATCGTCGGATTGATGACAAGTACACCATGAGGGGGTCCTCGAGGTGTGGAGAAAGATGGGGTGTGAGACGATGGTGTTCCGGGACGATGAGCACACAAGCTTTACGTAGGTTCGAATCCGCCTGTGTTGGACAGATCCTACTCCTGCTAGCAATCCAGTAATATGGCAGAGCCGGAAGTATAGATTACAAGAGAGGTTTTGTCTGTGCGAGTTGAGGTTATGGTTGTTGTGCCCTAAAGGGCTATCCCTAGGATGGCTTATATAGTCATCCGTTCCTAGGGTTTACAGGAGAGTCCTATCCGGCTATGATGCATAGTCAGTTACATAACACATCTTGGACTACAAGTAACACTACAGGCCTAAGTCGGTAAGTCTTCGAGGCCTTCCTAGAGCAGGATGGGCTTCCAACTTCTCTCCCTAACTGGGCCGCCCGTGAAGCATTGCTCTAACCTGAAGTGGGCCACCCTGGTCAGCGAGTCACATCGGGTATACCCACAAAGTATATCCCCAATAGCCACCACCACTAGTGGATATGCCACACGACGACATCGATGATGCCAACAACATCGATGCATTCCTCAACTCTAGCGCCAATGATGGAATGTACATGCCTTCTATTGAACCTTTCGGCCGCGCTCGCGATGATCTAGCTTGTACTAGTATGACATGCAGGCAATGTCTGGTCTTCAGCAGTTCTTAAGAGACGCCTCCACCTATCACCGGTGCTCCACAAGCCTATCGTGGAATATTTTTAAGCCCTACCATACTACACCATGTGGCTGGTGAGGAGTTAGCGGTCCCTGATCAATAGAAGAAGGGTCAATAAAGAAGTAAGAAGAAGAAGGCTACGAGCTAGCCGGCTCTGAAGGTGGCGAGGACTATCCGGGATTAGGACGACGTGCCATATGAACCCAAGTATGTCTTGTGGAACATGCATATAGCGGGTAAGATGATGCTGGAATCGAGGATGCTCAAAGCGGCAAGTCCACCTATGCAGAGTTTGCATCATAGTATTCTGTTTCTAGAGAATCAACTTCTGAAAGAAAGAAAATCTGCCGCACCCTGTTTTCGTTGTCAAGGTGCCAGAGGGAAAGGGCTTCATCGAACCCCCACGGATCTATTCTTCCTATGGTTCGAAGACATCTTCAATTTCTTTCACTCGAAACGACTACACTATACCCTAGTCTGCCTATACCCGCTCAACATGGTGATGAAGGCCGAGAGAGAGAACTCAGGCATCATGATAGCGGACCCCTACTACATGCGTGAAAGGATCCTGTTGAACCCTGGGGACCGGTCACTCATGCGGGATTACCTCAAAGACTTCATGATGAAGAAAAGAAAGAAGGATTACCTTATCATGCCTTTCTTTCCTAAGTAAGTACAATACTTATTCGTTGGCCACCTGTAACATGTTTTCTTAGATTTGCATCATTTGTTTCCAATACATTTCTGTTTGAATTGTTTTGCACAGAGACAAATACTACACACTCATCAACATTGCCCAAAGCTTTCGCAAGCCACGTATTTTGACTCAGGAAGTTTGACAAAGAAGAAAGACTATGGCAACATAAAGAGTGTTCTAGATGATGCTCTCAATGCCTACGCCTTAGATTGAAGTTACTTCGGCATGGGGAGGAACATGTCAGGGAAGGAAAACACGTGTTTACCGATGTAACGGAATTCCCCTCTGTCAACTATCCAACAGATAGTTAAAAGGAGGCCTTCTACATCCTCTATCACATGAGCAGGTTTGTCCGGGATCAATAGTTGCTTAAGATGCCATCACATCTCTAGAAGTGGGCCCAAAATATGGCGACCCTCGTGGATGACGATCTTAGAGAACAATTCTTTCGCATCTAGACTCAGTTGTCAAAAATCATCAATCACAATGGTTGTAGAAGTGATGGTGTGTGTGTGTGTGTGGGGGGGGGGGGGTCTTGCACTACGCCGACATTAAATTGCAAAATCACGAGATAGAAGAACGCCTTGAAATGCTGGGTGATGATAGGAAGTTCTTGAAGAAAGGGAGGGTTCGAAGCGTCTAGCTTATTTTTATCTCTTTTACCGTATGAAGTTCTCCAAAAGTATGAAAGGATGGAGGGCTTTGTACCAACCATTCTAGTGTGGTTGGATTCTATCACCAAAAATGTCTTAGGGATCAATTGATTCACCTAAGCGACGAGACCTTGAAAGCAGCTTTTTCATGTCCCAGTAGCAGGACATTTTGTCAATCGGGGAAGGTTTTTGGTGACAAGACGGGACGAAGCCAAGCGAGACGTACGATACACGAAGGAAGCGCCCATCCAACAGGAGGGATAAAACCTATAGTTTTGAAGTTGCAAACTCCAACATGCAACTTAGAATCAGATTCTTCCTTAGTACGTGAGCGGCACGACAAAGTATTAGGCTTACTCGAGCCAACTAGGATCAGAAGGTGTTGATAGGGCTAGACCTTTCTCATGGGCGTGGCCTAAAGGGTCTTTTCATCACTTTGGCTTGGAGGCGAGTAAGTAAGGACCAAACCATCCAATGTAAAGGCGATTTTCAGTGCTAGTTATCTAGTTGAAGAAGCGACCCCACATGCTTGTACTTTCACGTCTCTCTAAAATTTTAGTCATGGTAAGATCTTGGTTTATTCAAATTATGTCTAATTATTCAATAAATTAGATTGATTGACACGAGTTGATTTCCTATTTTGATGGATGGAAGAAAGAATGGATAGTCCAATAGCGGCCTCAGCAGCCGCAAGGGATATCACAAAAACTACAAAAATGTCTCCTTTTAATTGGCGACTTGTTGTATGATTCACCTCTGAGTAATGAGTAGGTAGTTCGATCCTTTCCATTCTTATCTTCCTAGTAAACAGGGATCCGGAGCTTCGCCTGAAGCGACTAGTCGCTTCCCGATTGCCTCTTTCTTGTACTAATTAATGTGTATGGTCTAGTATTTCCAATGCATCCTTCATTGCCACCGAATGAATTAATAATCTGACATGAATTCACTTAACCAGCATTTGATAGATTATCCAACCCGGATTCTGGCAAAAAGACTGGAGTTCTAGGACCTAGCGGAGGAATCGCCGGGGATTGAAATTAGGATGCAACCCTTGCTCATCCCTTTCTTGTTATTGAGTGCTAGTCATTCATCCCGCAGCTGGGTTCTTTCCACAAACTGAGATTTGGCCATAGAAGGATCAAATTGTATCCGAGGAACAGATACAACAACTAGGATTGATGGCGAGCCTGGAACCCTTTCTCCTCTGCAGGGGCAATTCCAGAAATCCAATTCTATATTAGAACAAACTAGAAAGCAAAGATGAGGAAGGTGCGCCTTTACTCGCTCAAATTAGAGGAAAAAGGGGTAGTGCGACCAAAGCCAGGGAGAGGCCTCTACCGCTTTCCCTACTAAACTAGGCTTAGGGGAGATTTGTCCGTTTGAAGTAAGGACTAGGTGTTTTAGAAGCTCGAGGCGCCTAGTATGATTGACCTCCGCGTAACTTCTCGACCTGGGGTGAACCAACTAGTATCTTAGAAAGAAACTTGGCTAATGAATATGCCCAATGCCAAATAAAAATAATTTTCCAGTAGACCCTATCAAGTGAGCTAGTGACCGATAGCGAAGTAGTACTATGAGGGAAAGGTGAAAAGAATCCCAGTGGGTAGTGAAATAGAACTTAAAACCATGCTGAGCTCCCAAGTAGTGGGAGGGGAAAGTGATCTCTGACCGCGTGCCTGTTGAAGAATTAGTCGGCGAATCATAGGCAATGTTGGTTATCTAGCAAGTATAGAGATCATGCAGTATCTTCATTGGCGAGACAAGCAAAGAAGTAGATTCAAAAAAGCAAAGTCAAGCAGAATTCTTTAATGACCTCCTAATCTCCTCCACTTGGGACTTGTTAAGAACTTCCAAAGTAGAATTTTTTGCCCAAAGCCAAAGGTAGTAAATAACACATAATAACAAAGAGTCATCTCATTTCCTTACTTCTTTGTTCTTTTGAATTCAATCACTTCGACTTTCTACTTGTTTCGTTATTTGTTTCTTTTCTTTCTTTGTTTCATTGTTCTGTTTCTTATTTCACGTTGTGATAGTGCAATGTGCAGTGAAGTGAGAGATCTCTCTACTCTAGTAGACTAGATGAAATATCAGCAATGACTAATGTTTGATTTACTAGGATGATGCACAAGAAAAGGTTTGGATAGCTCAGTTGGTAGAGCAGAGAACTGAAAATCCTTGTCTCACCAGTTCAAATCTGGTACTTGGCAGAGAAAAAAAAGATCTGCTGAATAGGTATTGATACAAATACCTCGAGATGGTAATTCGAAAATAAAGTAGACTTCGGTGAAGGAACCTATTCTCTGGTATCTGCTTCAGCCATCTCATCTGGTTTCGGCCTTCTTTGTGAGCAGCTCCTAACTCGCTGGTAGATGATGGTATGGATCAAATGAATCCTCCTATCTTTGACCCTTTTACTAGGATTTTGCATTCCTATTCTGAGACTTCTTTCTCTTTTGAGTTTTTGTGGTAGACCTGCCGCGCAAGATCTTTGGTCTCCCCTGGAACCGATGAAAAAAAGTGGAGAGCTTTTTGCGGGGAAACTTGCAAGTCAAGTTTGGGGGGAGGCGGGCGTCGACCCAACCTTATGAGTATTCGAACTATAACCATTCTGATGAATAGTCACTCAGATTTGACAGTTATTCGATTCTAGAAGATGATCCAGAATTGGGCATACTACCATTCCCTACGATGAATCAGAAGTCTTAATGTTTATATTTCTAGTTGGATGTAGTTTCAAACTATCGTTGGATGTCTCTGATGTTGTAAACTGATTAGTAACTTGCCTAGCTCGAAACTGTATGGTTGTTAAACTTAATTATTGTGATCGACGATGTGCCTAGCTCTCTCTATATATTGTTTTGATGGTCGTTATACTTACTTATATAACCGTGATCGATGGTATATTTGTGTCAACATAAAGATGAGGCCCTTAGTACTTGATGTTCAGATTTTTGGTTTTTGCTTGTTGCAATGACCGATGATTAAAATTCTAGGGCGTCACTATACATGTGTGCCTTCATTTCATATGTGATCCTGGGGGTGGTGTGAGCGAGCCTTGTGATATGCACAAATAAATATCTTGTGCATTCTACTTGGCTTGCTTACGCGGTCCCTATGATTTTTGTGTCCAACATAAGTATGATGCCCTATAGTACTTGATGTTCATAGTTTTGGTTCTTAATTTTTGTTGCAACGGCCAATGATTAAAATGCTAGGGCGCCACTACATGTGTACCTTTATTTTGAATGTGATCCTGTGGGTGGTGTTAGTGAGCTTTGTGATATGCACATATACATATCTTGTGCATTCTACATGGCTCGATGACACCATCCCTGTGATTTTCTGTGTCCACTCTAAGTATGAGGCCCTAGTTCATATTTGTTGCAAGGCTCGATCTGGATGATGTTCATTTTGTAGTTTTTGTGAACATGCATCATGTCAACCAATGGATTTCTGTTGCATAATATTCTATCTTCCTTGTGTACACAGATGGCAAAGTGGTACATGGTGTACAAGAGTTTTGTTCCAATAGTCTACAGCGAGTGGGAGGACTATCAGAAACAAGTGAGAAGGTTCAGCGGCAACAACTACAAAGGGTACAAGACTAGAGAGATGGCGGAAGCTAGTTAGAGGAACCATTTGGGAGAGGAAGCTAGGTGGAAGAACCTGATGAAGGCCTTGCTAGTGGTCCCCGTCCTTCTCACCGTAGTTGTGGTTCTACTATATTTGGTCATAATTTAGGTGAACACTTGATATATAGTGTGATGACCAACTAGCTACTTGATCTGTCTCGGAACTTCAACTTGTGCAACAATCCGTTCCTTACTCGATCGTTCTTGGATTCTAATTAGTGTTATTAAGTATTATCACTGTCATTGTGTGTACATATACTTGTATAAATATGAGGGCATCATATAAAAAATTGAAAACATATCAGTGGTGCACCAATTGTGTCGTCAGTGGCGCAACAACTCAGTGGCGCACGACTGAATAGTGCACCATGGATAATGGAGCTGTATCCGTGGGTAGTTGTTATCTGTGGCACACGACAGGGGATGCGCCACTGAGATGTGGAATATCCATGGCGCATGTCAACATGCGCCACTAATAAAATATATCAATGACGTCACAATAGTGGCACACGGCCCATGCACCACAAACTTCATATTTGGTGTGCCACATATAGGGTTTTCTGTAGTAGTGGTGGTGAGTTTACTAGAGTCCATTAGGAGGATGTCGGAAAAAGTGTCCTTGTGGAGGAACAAGGGGCCCAACAAGCCCTAAGTTTGCGAGGGGGCTGAACATGCATTCGAAGCTTCTCAATGATAGCAGCGACGATGGAGTACCAACACGACAAAGAGTGACACATGGTTTTTTACCCATGTTTGCGACCCTCGTGAGCAGGTAAAGCCCCTACTCCTGCTTTGTTGTATTGCTCGCGGTGTGTCATGAGGGTGCAATGGTGGATGATTGTCTAGGTTTTCGGATCACAGGGATTGACCTACTCCAAGGTAGGAGAAGGCCTCCTTATATAGTGGCGATGGGCCTCTCCCCCCATTCATGGGCGGGAAGGGTCACCCCATAGCCGCTCCTTGAGATCCCAGTCTACAAGACTACTTTGTGTGGACTCGGTCTGGTTTGCTAGGGGCTCGCCACCTTCTCATAAAGCTTGTCATGGGCGCGTCCCTTGGTCGGCATAGAGGGGAAAGGGCCCAAAACGGTTGTCGGGCCCCAGTGCCGTATC
This sequence comes from Avena eriantha, assembly GCA_910589775.1. NCBI lineage: Eukaryota > Viridiplantae > Streptophyta > Magnoliopsida > Poales > Poaceae > Avena > Avena eriantha. The sequence goes on along the minus strand of OU342743.1, from coordinate 342,797,323 downwards.
AGCCAACACGGGTCTGGTACCACACTCATCCTGGCCATGCACACGAAACGACCATCGATCCTCCGTCATCGGTTGCGGTAGCGGCCGCTCTACCTTAGGAGTTGTTCCATGATGTAATGGCACGTGGGGGAAGCCTACGGTTAATGCCACGTGCCCGATGCAGTGACGCGAACCCTCGTTTTGTTAAATTAGGGCACGGGTGTGCTGCCTTCCCCTTGATGCCACTTCCTCTGCTCCTCCAACTCTTTTTTCTTGTTCCCCAGCGGCAAAACCCTGTTTCTCCCCATGGCTCCTAAGCGCCTCTCAGCCAGTGAGAAAGGAAAGTCCGTGATGGTGAAGCGCGGCCGTGGGAGACCGCGTGGGAGTGGCCACGGCAGGCGTGTCGGCCGTGGCGTACCCTGGGTGTCGCCTCCTCTTTCAGAGTAGTCAGGGTGGCTGAAAGGGCTGTACGAGCCAAGCACGACCAAGGTTGCCCTCGCTGTAGCGGTCGAGGGCGACACAGGGGGCACAATGGAGGGCCTGGCGGTGTCTCGGAGCCTGCGCTGCTTCCTTCCCCACCTCCTCCACCGGTCACGATCAAAATCAAGGATGACCCCGAGCCCGTTCGGGTCATAGACTTCGTCATCCTTCTCGGGCGCCCGAATTGGTTCGTGAGGGTGAGGCTTCCCCCGCGCTTCGCTCTCAAGATCGTGGATGACCTCACCCAAGAGGTGCTACTGCGCCACTCTGGTTGTCATGAGATGTGGGAGGTGAGCATCAAGATCCTTGCGTCGGGCAAGATGTATCTCACCGACAGTTGGAATCACTTCCTACCGGAGCATCACATCCAGCGTGGCTCGGTGCTATGGTTCCGCTATGCTAGCGAAGGTTTCTCCGTGTCGGTGTTCAACCCCTTGATGTGATGCGTCAACTACCCACGCCACCTCAAGTAGGTCGGAGCGGAACCTCTGCTAGGACCACCATAGTGTCGATAGGGTCGCAGATCCTTTACCGATGTAGGTGTGATGTCACAGTGTTTGTTAGCCTTTTTTTGCCAGTATGACTGTAATGAACATCCTTTTGTGGATCCTCATATCAACAGCTTTCCCTTCTATGCATCCCGTAGAGGCATCGGCCTGGAATGAGGTCGCGCCTAGCGATGGTTAGGGAGCATGGTGCGTGTTGCCTGGTTGAGTTGTGTAGTCACTATGGTCTGTGAGGACCTACTCATCTCCATTGGTCCATGCCCTGAGTAGCTTCAGGGGGCCCTCTCCACTTGGGAGGGAAAGATGGCATTGCCCGCGGAGGAGTTCAAGTGGCTCTAGACCACGTCGCGCAAGGGCTACAACATCCGTGGGGGTTCCTGAAGAGGCGGACTTCCTCGCAGATTATCTCGTGCTCCCTACGGAGGGCTTACCCCTCTGTCCGTGCCTTTGGAGGAGGTGGCGATATGCCTTGTGTGTGCCGCCCTATAGGTTCTTTTGCGGAGAGGCATGTATTGCCTGCGCTCGCTCTTTAGACTCCCTCAAGAGGAAATCTGTAGGTACCATGCTGGTAGGGCCCTCCTAGCAAGCGGTGATCCTCCGGGCCCATATTTGTGACCTCTTAGTGTGTGGGGGGGGGGGCATGGGGGATCATACACCTTCGCACGGGTGGCTCCCCGGCCCGAGGAGGCCTCATGGTAACAGATGCAACGTCACTAGCACGTCGGAGCCAAGTGCAGTAGCCCCATGCGAGCTCGCCTGAAGGGGCATTCTGTTAGCCCCCGTGACAAAAGGTGTCCGGAAGGGCAAGCCGCCTCGCTCGCTCTGGAGTTCGGAGGAGGATTGATGTGCACTCTCGGGTCTGAGCTATTGAGAGGTGTTCCCCTCATGAGTCTTTTCCCCTAACAGGTCCTCCGGTGTGTGTAATTGTGGGCCTCACGCAAATCCTTGCTCGCTTGGCAGGAAATGGCTTCACGACGTCTCCCTAAGAGGGGAATGCATGGTTGGACCTGGCCACATGGGCTCCACGGGAAGAAAGGGGAGTGCGTGTTTAGCTACAGTTTAGGCTGCTAAAGATGGATTCTGACAAGGGGTTAACTTGTCAATGCCCATGGTTGATGGACTTGGGTTAGAGGGTGTGGGGAGAGCTAGAGGCATCAATTTGCTAGCAAACAAGCACATCAGGGACTTGCGGTTTACCCAGGTTTAGGCCCTCGGATGGGACCCTACTCCTGCTTGTCTACTCTTTGTTAATGGAGGAATCAAAGATTACAGGGGTGCAAACATAGCAGGCCGAGTCAGTTACATATTAGGGTTTTTCCCTTTAAGTTTCCTATCTACACATTGCCGTGCATCCTAAGGATCCACGTCTTCTAGGACTTGGGCCACCCGAATCATCTTGGGCCTTGCCATATGATTCTCTTGGGCTGCACCGTATAGGACAAACTTGGATGCCTGTGGGGCTACCCATGTTAGTAGCCCTTGAGTGTCCATTTGAATCGTAGATTCGGATGTAGACTATGAAGTCTTTCGAGTGCTCATCCGAAAATTTTATCGGGTGCCTACTTATGTCATAGGGATAGTTGATACGCATGCCTGATTCATCCGATGGATCAGGATCAGCTAACTGCCTTAGGGCAAAACAACGCTATCTACTCAAACTCGAGTCCCTGGACTCAAATTCGGGAAAGTTCTAGCATAATTCGAGTTATGCCACGGAGGCCTTATAGATTCGAATTCCAGTGCTTAAAGTGTGCACTGGATGCATCTGTCGAGCCTTTTTCATTGTGCCTATATGCACGATATACTTACGGTAGAGCGTAACAGGTGCGTTTCTAGGCCATTGGATTGTATCCACATGTCTTATCTTCATGTTGTAAATGCAACATCCGCATTTTTATCATCAAAGAGGTGTTTCGGGTGGCCTAGGAGGCGTTGTCTCGTTGCAAGGTAATTTCGTGTTTGGTTGGAGAAGAAGTCTCCGAATGCTTGTGGTGCAGACATGGTCAACGATGTGTGCCATACATAGTTTATTTTTCCTTTTCATAGGGTGCACGACCGGCACTCCCTATGGGAGTAGCCCCTGAGTGCCTATTCGAGTCATAGAATCGAGTGGGGACTTTGAACTTATGCGTCTGCTATTGTTGGTCGTAGCTTGTTGATTGAGCTTCCAGTGCTCCCTACGAGAGTAGCCCCAGAGTCCGCAATTGAATCGTTGATTCGAAGAAGGGATCGAGGCGTAATGGTCCTAGACTTGTACTGGGATGGTGTGTTCACTGGACCCGGTAGATCTTCGGGTGCGTCACCAGTGCTCCTGTTAGGAGTAGCCCCCGAGTGTTTTGTCGAGTCATAGACTCAAGCAAAAACTAAGCGAGTCGAAGAAAAATTACCATTGCACACTTTTTCCTCTAGCTGCTGATGTTGCAAATGCTAATGACGTCACTTCTGACGATATGATGAGCTCAGCCACAGGCATGAGCGGTGCTGATGGGACATGACCATTGTGGACCCAATGTCTAATCGGGTTTGACTAGTCACTCGTAATTTTGGGGTTTTAACTGCGTCTCATTGATTTCATGCTAAGTGGGGATCATGCATCGACGGTTCATTGTGAATGCTGCCACGCGTCATCACCGATCTATGCCACGCGTCGAAGTAGAGGATTGTTGACCGTCAAATGGTATCCTGTCAGTGCTTAAGTAGCGATATGCAATAGTAATTTTGTTACTCTGCTTCTTCTTCCATCTCGTGTTGTTGCCGTTATCGCTCTTCTCCTCTCCAATACTCTACACCCGTTGCTACGCTGGACGTCCTTAGATCATTCCCTAGTTATTTCCTTTGGTCTCTCCGCTGGAGAAAAATTGGAAAGAAGAAAGTCGCCGCTGCTGCTGGATCTAGCGCCGCCACCACTGCTTCAAAGAAGAAATTTGCCACTGCCTCCAGGTCCACCATTGCCGTTGCTACTCCAAAGAAGAAGGGCACAGATCCCATGTCACCAACTAGTCATGGCGGCGTTCGACAATGAAGCTCCATGAGCTCCATCCTCTTCAACAGGACAAGCTTATTCAACCCACGGAAGATGACTGCTGAATCCCCGGATCGGAGGTAATTCCTCATCCTCCTGCCGGATTTCGCCTCATGATTGTTGCCTTCCTTCATCAAGGTCTCTCTTCCCCTCCATGACTTTGTTCATGGATTGCTTTGTTACTATGGGATTCAGCTCCACCAGTTAACTCCCCATTCTGTTCGACACATCGTGTGCTTCATCACACTTTGTGAGTGCTGGCTCGGTATCGCGCTACACTACAGTCTCTTCAAGAAGCTTTTTAGTTTGAAGAGACAGTCGGGGCCAAGTTCCATAGTATGACCTTGGCGGGTGCGGGATATCTGTAGATTCCCATGTGCAGTACTTTAGCCTCAACATGATCGACTCTGCCCAAGGGTGGAGGGACAAGTGGTTCTATATTCGGTACTAGAAGGCAACATGGCAGAGGTTCAGCCTCGCTCCCTTTTACACGTAGGTGGAGCTGAAGAGGAAAAGGTCGGACATCGTGATGCCGGGAGAGGTGGACGACATAGAGGTGTTGTACCAGCGGGTGTTGGACCATCAAGTCGTTCGAGGCAAGGAGGTCACTGGCATGGACCTCATCCGAATGTGGCTGTGACATCGGGTGCAGCTACTGCAAGCTAGGGCTTATCCAATGTATCTCTAGACGAGCATGATGGATCCGACATGCGTCTGTGTGAAGGACATGTCCTTGGTGGAGCTCGATAAGAAGATCAGGTCATTGACCGATATCACTTTGAAGGAGGTTCTCCCTACAGAGTTGAGCACCCTTCCTTTCTATGCTACCGTTGCTCCTCCAGAGGAAATCTTTTGTTGAATGTTTCCTTTTGTCCATATGACAAAATTAGTGATTAACTGATGGCATTATCCCCTTTGTTGTAGGAGTGGAAGGTTGTAGGCTCAATGCCTCCTTAGCCGGAGGGCGTAATCCCAACTAAGGGGCCAGAAGAGGATGAGTCGGACTCGATTGTGCCTGCTGCCGAGGTACAGGGAGTCCCCGAGTCAAGCGAGGCTGGGTCTCTTAAGCGAGAGCGAACTCCAGGGGAAAGGGTACGTAACAACCCGAACCTTCCCCGAAGACAACGGCCAACTCCAACACGAGCTCCTAAATTTCCTCCAAGCCAGGGGAACATAGGGTTCTAACCCCGATGACCAGAAAAGAGCCTTCGGAGTCTTTAGGTGATCATGTAAGTACCTTTGTAGTCATAGGAGGGAGCCCCGAACCTTTCTTTGTCACCTGACATGAAGAGTCACTGCAGCCCTTTCTTCAGAGCATGATCCACCTCGGCAAGGAGCATCCGCGACTGGAAGCTGACCATCAGCAGCTGTAGAGTAAGTTATTTTGTTCTTCTATTGGTCCACATGAAAATGGAAGCAATTCTTGACTATGCACCATCTATTGCTAGAGGAAAACAATGAGAGTCTTCATCGACTGAGCTCTCTTGAAATGATCCTCAGCACGGCGGAGACGAAGAGAAAATACATAGTCGATGCCCTCGAGCACTACAAGGAGGAGTTGCAAAGGGTGCGTGGGTTCACAGAAAAACTCCTTGCCACTGCCCTGGCTCTTTCTAGTTTGTTTTCTGGTTCGACTTTACTTTTGAATGTAGTGATGTCTTTGATTTCTTCTTATCCTTGATCATGAAAAGTTGTGGTTTCACAAATGCGGTTGGTATTGACTTCAACCGTCGGGCGTTGACCCGCGAGGATGCCCTGGCTGGCGCCATGGCTACAGTCGAAGATCGCAGCGTTTCCGCCAAGGACACGCTCCAAAAGGCCAAGGGTGTGCTTGGGCGTCTCCGAGAGGATATGATGCTGAAGGCCAAGGCCATTGACGATGTTGATGGTCTCGCTGAGGTTTTCGCCGGTGGCGTGCCTGCAGACTACAAGTATGCGCAAAAAGGAGAGAGTGCGTCCCTTGGACTGGCGATGGCGTAGGCCTGTGGTGTTGGGCTGAATGTGAGCAGAATCATGTCAAAGATGCCGGTGACTGCAGAAGGCAAAGAGGTAGCATTTGCACCTTTTGCTGCTCATTGTCAGAAGTACGGGCCTCAGCTCATAGAGATGCTCGCGAAGGCCACAGCATCAGGGCTGCTGCTGGAAAGGCCACGGTGTCGGAGGTTGCCACGGAGTCCACGAGGCCCACGAATGCTGATGCATAGGCCTAGCTGTGCTTTTGTTTATTGTATAGCTGTACTAGGAACTCATGGTATATTTTGAGTACTTTTGCGGGGGAGCCCCATCAAGAACTTATTGAAGCTCAGTGTATTTACTTTTGGTTTCCTGATGCTTCCCTTGTTTCTTCAGACTCAAACTCCTTGGTCAATGATTCTTATCTTTCGAATGTTTCCTTCACTAGGATCCTACGAGTGGCGCGCACGGCATGCCATCTTCTTTCGTGTCCTTGGCTCCTCCACGATCGAGGGTGGATGAGTGTCGCTCCTTTCTCGCCTACATGACCGCCTGAAGAGAGGGATCATATCAGCATCCGACTGAACTGCCTAACTCAAGTAGAGATGGAAGGTGGAGGATTCTTCTGGCCGATCGAAATTGGGAGATTGTGCTGGTGACCCTGTAGGATCATGTTTCGAGAAGGCACAGTCATCCTTAAAGCATATTTTCAGGGTGTTGTACCCTATGGATGCAGTCCCTGCAAGCTTTCTAGCGCTGCTATGGAGGTTCCATAATGCTGGTGTTGTACATGAGTGCGTGCACCAGCAACTTGTCTCGGGTGGCAATGCTGCACTAGCACTTGTGCATATGCAACGTTTGGACGTTGGCTTGACTGCTAACACGGAGGGACCGCCAGCACCTCCGGACGGTATAGCGTGGAACATGGTTTGACACTACCGGGTGGTTGCCTGGCCTACCGAGGACATTGTGAATTTGTTTGATGAGCGCACCAATGTCCTTCTTTAGCGGTAATAAATTAGTTTCTATCCTGCATAGAATGTATAAGTGTTGTAAAGTGCACATAGTTTTGGTGGGCATTTTCTGGCCCTTGTAATTATTGTAGGCTTGTTAACTTGTATATGTTCGAGTGTGATTATGCGATTCCTTTTCTTTAGCCCGATGCTTTTGAAATCTCTACACCTTGCCAACCTGTCAGTTGGGCTGCAACTAGGCTAGAGTTTTCAAGGGTTCGATTGTAAGCTAAATCAGCTATTTGGGCAATTGCGATGGTGAGTTATGTGTGTGACAATGTCGTCAAGGAGGCACAACCCCTGAGTGCGAGATGCATAGAAAGTAAATCATAATAAGACACGTAGTTGAGACACTTAGCTTTATTTATTGGAGAATAGAAGGAAGTATATTGTTTGGCTAAGTAGCCTGGCTGAGTAGCCTTATTGTAAAGGAAAAACATCTAAGGGCAGAAGCGCAGCAGTTGCATGACGTTCCATGGGTTGGAGTATGCGACTCTAGTATCTAAGTCCTTGAGGCGATATGCGCCACCTGGGATTACTACGGTGACCACGTAGGGTCCTTCCCATGGAGATTCGAGCTTGAGGTGCCCCTTTTGCTTCAGTCGCAGGATGAGGTCTCCTTCGATGAAGGACCTTGGTCGCAGTCGTTGGCTGTGGTAGTTGCGGAGGCTCTGCTGGTACACGGTATACCGTTCCACAGCGATTTCGCGTGCTTCGTCGAGGAGGTCGATAGAGTCTTTGACTGCATCCATAGATTTAGCCTCACTATAAGCAACGACCCTTGGGGCTTTGTAGCACACCTCCATGGGTAGTATTGGTTTGGCACCATGCACCATGAAGAATGGTGTGTAGCCCGTGGCATTGTTTGGCGTTGTGCGTAGGCTCCATAGTACGGAGGGTAACTCTTCATCCCAACATCCCGCCGCTCGTTCGAGAGGCTGAAGGAGTCACTTCTTGATGTCGTTGCAGACTAGGCCGTTGGTCTTCTCAACTTAACCGTTGGTCTGAGGGTGTGCCATAGAAGCGTAGCTGATGTTGATTCCCAGGCTTTTGCAGAAATCTTGGAACTCAATCGAGGTGAAGTTTGTCCCATTGTCGATGATGATGCTGTGCGGCACACCAAACATGAAGACGATGGACTCGAAGAACTTGACGGCGGTGGATCTAGTTTGTTTTGTCACCGGCATGGCCTCGATCCACTTGGGGAACTTGTCGACTGCTACGAGGAGGTGGACGTATCCTCCAAGCGATGATTTCTGCAGCTTGTCGACCACGTCGATACCCCATTGCACAAAGGGCCAGGCCACATGTATTGGCCTAAGTTGCACGCCTGGTGCATGCGGTTTATCCGCAAATCTTTAACAAGCATTACACCTTTCGACGATGTCCTTGGCATCTCGCATCATGGTTGGCCAATAGAAGCCAACTCGTAGAGCTTCAGCGATGAGGGCGCGACTGCCTGCGTGATGTACGTAGGTTCCCTCGTGTATTTAGAGTGGGATTCCTCTACCGTCACTGTTGGTGAAGCATCGTTTGAGGACGCCCATGATGCTTCGCTTGTACAACTCACCGTTTTATTGTGAAAGCCTTGGATCGATGTATCGTGCATCCGTTGGGTAATTGGACAACTTTTTGGTGAGCAGGTACTTGATTTATGGCTGTGTCTAGGATGGCTCAATGAGCATGGCCTCCATGGGGCCTTCGAGTGTAGATCCTTGTTCTTCCTTGTTGGATCATTCAGCTTCTTCGGGTGGTGTAACACCCGAGTGCGCTGTTGCATCTGATGGCCCTACGGTAGCCTTCATCTTGATGGATAGCTCGTAGATTTGCTCCAAGAATACGCCTGGTGGTACAAGTGGATCCTATGTTGGTGAGGTTGTCGGCCTCCTCATTACTTTCGCGGCCGACGTGCTACAGTTCACAGCCATCAAAGTCCCTTTGAGTGTGTTGTAGTGGTCACAGTATGTGATCATGTTATTGCTCAAGGCATCACACCTGTTCATTGTTTGTTTAACCACGAGGTTGGAGTCGCCTTAGATGATGAGCCGTGCGGTGCCGCAAGACTTGACCATCCCCATCCCGTGGATCAGCACCTCATACCCCCCCTTGTTGGATGCGCGGAACTTCATTTGCATGATATACCACATCTTGTCGCCCTGAGGAGATGTTAGGATGAGGCCAGCACCGGTTCCTTCTTTTCGTGTTGATACGTCGAAGTTCATGGTCCATAGATTGGACATGTCCGGTATATCCAGGAGATGGTTCTCCATCTAGTGGATGAGGAAGTCTGGCGGTACTTGCGACTTGATCGATGTCCGTTGCTCGTAGGTGATGTCCCATGGGGATAGTTCGATGCCCCAGAGGGCAACCCGCCCCGTTGCATCGGGGTTGTTAAGGATGTGGTTCAACGAGGCATCGTTTACCACAACTATCAGGTGCTCCCAAAAGTAGTGGCACAATCACCATTATGTCATGACGACACCATAGGCCAGCTTCTGGTACGGGTACCATTGCTTAGTGGCTGTCAGTACCTTGCTGAGGTAGTACAACAGACGTTGTACTCTGTGGATCTTGTTCTCTTCAGCTCGTTCGACCAGTAGTACGGTAATGACCACCTGGTTGGTGGCTGATATACATAGCAACATCGGTTCCTTCTCTCTGGGAGTCACCAGAACGAGTGAAGTGGAGAGCAGGAGCTTGAGATCTTTGAATGCTTCTTGTGCCTCGTATGTCCACTCGAACTTGTCTGTTTTGCGGAGCAGTTGATAGAACGGTAGTGCCTTCTCACCCGTTCGACTGATGAATCGCCTTAGCACCGTGATTCGCCCAGCCAGCTGTTGGACGCCCTTGACATTCTTCTGCTTATCCATGGCTAGTATGGCCTTTATCTTTTTCAAGTTAGCTTTTATTGCCCTGGCAAAGATGAGGTACCCGAGTAGTTCCCCGGATGGGATGCCGAAGGTGCACTTCTTTGGGTTCAGCATGATTTTGTAGCAGTCGAGGTTGTCAAAGGTCTCGTGGAGATCATCGATGAGTGTAGTTTCCTCTTTGGTTTTGACTACTATATCACCGACGTAGATCTGAACATTGCAGCCAAGTTGGCTCTCGAGGCAGGCCTACATGCACCGCTAGTAGGTTGCTCCTGTGTTCTTCAGTCCGAAGGGCATCGTGGTGTAGAAGTAGACACCGAAAGGCATAATGAAGGCCGTGTTCTCTTGATCCTCTTCCTTCATTTGGATCTGGTGATAGCTTGAGCAGGCATCGAGGAAACATATGCGTTCTCATCCCGCGGTGGAGTCGATTATCTAGTCGATCCACGGTAATGGGAAGTGGTCCTTCGGGTAGTGCTTGTTGAGGGAGGTAAAGTCCACACACATATGCAGGATGTCCGTGGCCTTTTTAGGAATGAGCACGAGGTTAGCCACCCAGGTGCTTTCCTTGATTTCGCGTATAAAGTCGGCGTCGAGGAGTCTGTTGACTTCCATGCCTACTACTTTTGCCCTTGGTTCTAACAGTCGACGCATCAACTGCTTGAATAGCCTTGCATCTGGAGACACGTTGAGTGCGTGCTTGGTGAATTACCTGGGAACCCTTGGCATGTCCAAAGGACACCAGACAAATATCTCCCAGTGCTTATAGAGGAATTCGACGAGCGAGAGTTCCTATGCGGAACTCAAGTTATTAGCGACCTAGACCGCCTTGGTGTTCACCACGGAGTCGAAGGATGGATCCAGTGTGTTCTTCTTGCTTACAGGAGGGAGACTATTGTCCATCGACTCCTTGAGCCTTGCCAGCTCCTCTTGCATTGCAAAGGACTGGGAGATTCTGTTGAATTCCCTATCGTAGCTTTCGGACTTGGTGAAGCTTCCATTGATGGTGATAATGCCGTTAGGCACCGACATCTTCATCTAGAGATACGCATAGTGTGGGACCACCATGAACCTTGTGAATTCTACATGCTCGAGGATAGTGTGATATTGGGATGGGCAGTCGACCACCTCAAACTCAAGGCGCTCATGTTGGATATTTGCGGGCGTGCCGAAGATGTCATCCAACTAGATTTTCCCCAAGGGAAATACTCCTTTCCCTGGTACAATGCCACCGAAGGTTGTTTTAGATGCTTCCAGGCTAGAGAGGTGGATCCGCTTGGCGCGTAGGGTGCTGGCGAACATGAGGTTGATGCCACTGCCTCCGTCCATGAAAACTCTGCTCATCTCAAATCCGCCGATCTACGCCTCGAGCACTAGGGAAGAATGGCCTAGGCGAGGGACCTAGCACGGGTGGTCACTCCTGTCGAAGGTGATGCAGCATTCCGACCCGAAAGGTACTCAGGGGTTGACGGTGGCGCGTTGACTGCTAAATTGACTTGGCGAGTGATTGTTTTTGTGACCTGTTGGAGGGACGCCCCTTCTAGATCATACCCATGTTCCCGATGATGGGTTCGTAGCATGGAAAACAAAAAATTTCTATCGCAAGAACGAACAAAACCCAGATCTAATCTAGATAAAAGCCAAGATCTAATCTATTAGACATGTGCAACGAGATAGATCTGTACTAACCCTTGTAGATCCGAAAGCGTTACGAGATTAGATCTCGTAATTGATGTAGTCGATCACTTGCCGATCTCAAGATCGTGTGGACGATCCTTCCAGCGCCGCGTTCCGGAAGCGCTTCCACAGTCGGTCACACATGCGGAGTCGAAGCAGACCTTCCTCTCCTCGTTCTAGCGAGCAGCGGAGGTAGTAGATCTTCTCCACGGAATCACAGCAGCACGACGGCGTGGTGTTGGTGGTGGAGTAGAGAATTCTGCAGGGCTTCGCCTATGCCTGTGCAGAAGAAAGGAGGAGGAGAGAGGCGGCGGAGATTTGGAGTTGTGGAGGAGGGCTTGGAGGTGGCGCCCCCACCCCTCTATTTAAAGGGGGAGGTGCCATGGGAGGGGGAGTCCTTGTAGGACTCCCCTCCCTCCTATGGCCGGCGGATTGGGGAGGGGGGGAGGAGTCCTCCTCCCCCACGACTCCTTGTCTTGCCCCACCAGGACTCCTTGATCCCTTTCTTGGTTTTCAAGCAAACTCCAAGAAATCTTCTAGAACCTTCCGGAACATTCCGAAACCTTCTAGAATACTCATACAAATACTCCGGAACATTTCCTAACTCAGAAAATGATCCCCAATATATGAATCTTATTCTCCGGACAATTCTGGATCTCCTCGTGATGTCCTGGATCCAATCCGAGACTCCGAACAACATTCGGTCTCCAACGCACATTCCATATCTACTTAAAACAACTTCGAACCTTAAGTGTGTCACCCTACGGTTCGTAAATATGTAGACATGACAAAGACACATCTCCTATCAATAACCATCAGCGGGACCTGGAGATCCATAATGGCTCCCACATACTCAATGATGACTTCGTGATCGATTGAACCATTTACATACGAAACCAATTCCCTTTGTCACGCGATACTATACTTATCCGAGGTTTGATAGTCGGCATCTCCATTCCTAGTTGTACCTCGTTACTGATAAGCACTCTTTACTCGTTCCGTGATATGTCATCCCTTGTGACCCAGTCACATGCTTGCAAGCTAACTAGATGACATTCCACCGAGAGGGCCCAGAGCATATCTATCCGTCATATGGAAGGACAAATCCCAATCTTGGTCCATGCGCTTCAACACATACTTTCAGAATACCCAATGACACCTTTATAACCACCCAGTTATGAAGCGGCGTTTGATGTCATCAAAGTACCCATCCGGTGATGGTGATTAACATAACCTCATGGTCGAAGGATTAGGTTAATATGCATTTAAAAGCTTATAGCAATATGAACTTAATGACTTGATCTTATGCTACGCTTACTATGGGTGTATGTCCATCACATCATTCTCCTAATGATATAATTGTTTATTAATTACATCCTAATGTTCATGATCAGGAAACCATGATCATCAATTAATTAACAAGCTAGTTCAACAAGAGGCTTACTAGGGACTCTTATATGTTTACAAAACACACAAGTATTAGTGTTTCCTAATAATACAATTATAGCATGGGATGTAAACATTCATCATAAACACAAAGATATAATAATAATCACTTTTATTATTGCCTCTTGGGCATATCTCCAACAGTCTCCCACTTGCACTAGAGTCAATAATCTAGATTACATGGTAATATACCGAACACCCATGGCGTTCTGTTGTTGGTCATGCTTTGCCCTAGGGAGAGGTTTAGTCAACGGATCCCCCACATTTAGATCAGTGTGTACTTTGCAAATCTTTATGTCATCATCTCGGACATACTCGCGAATAGCGTGGAAACGTAGCTTGATGTGCTTCAGCTTGCTATGTGACCTTGGCTCCTGTGCATTAGCTATGGCACCTGTGTTGTCACAGTAGATGGCCATCGGGTCCAACGCACTGGGAACCACGCCAAGTTCAGTAATGAATTCCTTCATCCATACGGCTTCTTGTGCAGCCTCCGAAGCAGCTATGTATTCCGATTCAGTTGAAGATTTCGCCACAACACTTTTCTTTGCACTCCTCCAGCTCACTGCAGCATCATTCAAAATAAATACGTATCCCGACTGTGACTTCGAGTCATCTGGATCGGTGTTCCAACTAGCATCAGTGTAACCGTTTACAACAAGCTCTTCATCACCTCCATAAGAAAGAACCATATCCTTAGTCCTATTTAGGTACTTTAGGATATTCTTGACCGCTGTCCAGTGCTCCATTCCAGGATCACTTTGATATCTGCTAGTCAAACTAACATCATGTGCTATATCCGGTCTTGTACACAACATGGCATACATGATAGAACCTATGGCCGAGGCATAGGGAATATTATTCATTTTCTCTCTATCTTCTGCCGTAGCTGGACTTTGAGTCTTACTCAAGGTCTTACCTGACAACATGGGCACGAATCCTTTCTTGCTATTTTCCATTCTAAACTTCTTTAGAACTTTGTCTAAGTATGTACTTTGTGAAAGCGCTATTAGGCATCTTGATCTATCTCTATAAATCTTGATGCCTAGAATATATGCCGCTTCGCCAAGATCCTTCATTGAAAAACTATTATTCAAATAGGTTTTGACGCTATTAAGAAGTTCTATATCATTCCCAATCAACAATATGTCATCTACATATAGTACTAGGAATGCTACAGAGCTCCCACTCACTTTCTTGTAAATACAAGCTTCTCCATAAGTTTGTATAAACCCAAAATTTTTGATTACTTTATCAAAACGTTGATTCCAACTCCGAGATGCTTGCTTCAGTCCATAAATGGAGCGCTGAAGCTTGCATACCTTGTTAGCATCTTTAGGATCGACAAAACCCTTGGGTTGTACCATATACAACTCTTCCTCAATGTCACCATTTAGGAACGCCGTTTTGACATCCATCTGCCAAATCTCATAATCGAAATGTGCAGCAATTGCTAACAAAATCCTCACAGACTTTAGCTTCGCTACTGGTGAGAATCTCTCATCATAGTCAACTCCTTGAATTTGTCGGAGCCCTTTCGTGACAAGTCGAGCTTTATAGACGGTAACATTACCATCAGCATCTGTTTTTCACTTGAAAATCCATTTGTTCTCGACAGCCTTACGGCCATCCGGTAAGTTCACCAAAGTCCACACTTGGTTTTCGTACATGGATCCCATTTCGGATTTCATGGCTTCTAGCCATTTGTCGGAATCTGGGCTCACCATAGCTTCTTCATACGTCGCAGGGTCATCAGCGCTGTCCACCAACATGACGTTCAAGGCAGAGTCATACCAATCAGGAGTGGTACGAACCCTCGTTGACCTGCGAGCTTCAGCAGCAACTTCGTTTGAAGTTTCATGATCATTATCATTAGCATCCTCTCCAATTGGTGCAGGCGGCACAAAAACATCTTCCGATGCTGCGCTACTCTCAAATCCGAGAGAAGGTTCAATAACCTCATCGAGTTCTACTTTCCTTCCAGTCACCTCCTTCGAGAGAAACTCCTTCTCAAGAAAGGATCCATTCTTGGCAACAAAAACTTTGCCTTCGGATCTATGATAGAAGGTATACCCAATTGTTTCTTTAGGGTATCCTATGAAGACACATTTCTCCGCTTTGGGTTCAAGCTTATCAGGTTGTAACTTCTTTACATATGCTTCGCAACCCCAAACTTTAAGGAACGACAACTTAGGTTTCTTACCAAACCACAATTCGTACGGTGTCGTTTCAACGGATTTAGATGGTGCCCTATTTAAAGTGAATGCGGCTGTCTCTAATGCATAGCCCCAAAATGAAAGCGGTAAATCTGTAAGAGACATCATAGACCGAACCATATCTAAGAGAGTTCGATTACGACGTTCGGACACACCATTACGCTGTGGTGTTCCCGGCGGTGTCAAATGCGAAAGTATTCCACATTTCTTTAAATGCATGCCAAACTCATAACTCAGATATTCACCTCCACGGTCAGAACGCAGAAACTTAATCTTCTTGTTACGATGATTTTCCACTTCACTTTGAAATTCCTTAAACTTCTCGAAAGTTTCGGACTTATGTTTCATAAAGTAGACATACCCATATCTACTTAAGTCATCAGTGAAAGTGAGAACATAACGATATCCACCACGCGATGCTACACTCATTGGACCGCACACATCGGTATGTATTATTTCCAATAAGTCTGTAGCTCGCTCCATTATTCCAGAGAATGGAGTCTTAGTCATTTTTCCCATTAGACATGCTTCGCATCTTTCAAGTGATTCAAGAAGTCCATCTGAATGGAGTTTCTTCATACGCTTCACTCCAATGTGACCAAGACGACAGTGCCACATGTATGTAGAATTATCATTCAATTTTATTCGTTTAGCATCTATGTTGTGAACATGTGTATCACTACTATCGAGATTTAGTAAGAATAAACCATTCATCTCAGGTGCATTACCATAAAAGATATTACTCATATAAATCAAACAACCTTTATTCTCGGACTTAAAAGAGTAACCGTATCGCAATAAACAGGATCCAGATATAATGTTCATGATTAACGCAGGCACCAAATAACAATTATTCAAATTTAAAACTAATCCCGAAGGTAGATGTAGAGGGAGCGTGCCGACGGCGATCACATCAACCTTGGAGCCATTTCCAACGCGCATCGTCACCTCGTCTCTCGCCAGTCTTCGTTTATTCCGCGGCTCCTGTTTCGAGTTACAAATATGAGCAACTGAACCAGTATCAAATACCCAGGCACTACTACGATTACTAGTAAGATACAGATCTATAACATATATATCAAATATACCTTTGTTCTTGATGTTGCTGTTCTTCAGATCCGCTAGGTACTTGGGGCAGTTACGCTTCCAGTGACCAGCACCCTTGCAGTAGAAGCACTTAGTTTCAGGCTTGGGACCAGCCTTGGGCTTCTTTGCAGGTGCGGCAGCTTTCTTGCCGTCCTTCTTGAAGTTGCCCTTGTTCTTAGGCTTGCCCTGTCTCTTGAAATTGGTGGTCTTATTGACCATCAACACTTGGTGCTCCTTCTTGATCTCCACTTCAGCAGTTTTCAGCATGGACGATAGTTCAGGCAACGTCTTGTTCATGCAGTGCATATTGTAGTTCATCACAAAGTTCTTGTAACTCGGTGGCAGTGATTGGAGGAGACGATGAATCCCCAACTCATTAGGAATTGATATTCCCAACTCTTGGAGTTTGTTTGTGTACCCAGACATGGTGAGAACGTGCTTGCTAACGGAGCTTCCCTCTTCCATCTTACAGTTAAAGAACTTTTCGGAGGCCTCATAGCTCTCCATGGCCGCGCGAGTCTCAAAAATTAGCCTGAGCTCCTTAATGATCTCGAACGGGTCATGGTGCTCAAAATGCTTTTGGAGCTCCGCTTCTAAACCGTACAGGATGGCACACTGAACTGTGGAGTAATGAATTTTCCGAGTGGCGTAAACATTCTTTACGTCATCGGTGGCATCATCTGCAGGTGGGTCACCTAGCGGTGCTTTGAGCACATAGGTCAACTGACCATCCCTAAGGACGATCTTCAGTCCACGGAACCAGTCCGTGAAATTGCTTCCATTGTTCTTAAGCTTTTCTTTCTCTAGGAACGCATTGAAATTGATGGAGGGGGTCGCCATAATCTACAACAAATTTGGAAGTAGTTTAGACTAAGTTTATGATGAATTGATTTCAAATTTAATACTTAAGTTAACTAGGTGAACTCCCACTCAAAACAACATCCCTCACAATGTCTTAGTGATTACACGAACCAAGTCCACTACACCAAGTCCGATCTTCACGAGAGAAGATGTAGTTTCATCGGCGAACAATCTTCATGTTCATCATATCATTTATATGACTCATGCTCTACCTTTCGGTATTCCGTGTTCCGAGACCATGTCTGTACATGCTAGGCTCATCAAGATAACCTTACTTTCCGCATGTGCAAATCTGGCGTGCACCCGTTGTATGCACACGTAGAATCTATCACATCCGATCATCACGAGATGCTTCGAAACGACGAGTCTTAGCAACGGTGCCAACTAAGGGTGAACACTTTATTACTTGATATTTAGTGAGAGGGATCATCTTATAATGCTACCGTCGCGATCTAAGCAATACAAGATGCATAAAGGATTAACATCACAGGAAATTCATAATTAGTGTGATATGATATGGCCCTTTCTTCTTGCGCCTTTGATCTCCATCTCCAAAGCACGAACATGATCTTCATCATCACCAGCATTGCGTCAAGGTCAGTGGCGCCGCTTCATGGTTGTCCATCATCACTAGCAACTATTACAACTACTTGGAATAAAGCTATTACAAGATGAATAGACACGCAGGTCTTAACAGAATTAAAGACAACCATTGGGCTCCTGCCGGTTGCCATATTACAACAAGGATCATTGCATACATCAAATATAATCACAATCACATGATGGCCATATCACATCACAAAACCCCTGCAAAAACAAGTTAGACGCCTCTAATTTTCTTTGCATGTATTACGTGGCTTGGGGCTTTCGAACAATAACGGATCTTACCTACAAAACTGAACCACAACGTTGAGACAAGTGCTATCGAGTGCAAAGTGTAAATTGGATCTATACTATGGTGGGAGAGACAGACACCCGCAAAGCCACTTGTGCAAAGCAAGTTACACGTCAAGCGTGGAGCAAGTCTCATATGCGATGACATGTAAGGTTAGCCCGAGCCGCTTCATCCCACCATGCCGCAAGATGCAAAGTACACAAAGCAAAAGACGACACGAGCACCAACACCCACAACACCATTGTGTTCTACTCGTGCAACAGATCTACGCATAGATACAGCTCTGATACCACTGATGGGTTCGTAGCATGGAAAACAAAAAATTTCTATCGCAAGAACGAACAAAACCCAGATCTAATCTAGATAAAAGCCAAGATCTAATCTATTAGACATGTGCAACGAGATAGATCTGTACTAACCCTTGTAGATCCGAAAGCGTTACGCGATTAGATCTCGTGGTTGATGTAGTCGATCACTTGCCGATCTCAAGATCGTGTGGACGATCCTTCCGGC
This sequence comes from Avena eriantha, assembly GCA_910589775.1. NCBI lineage: Eukaryota > Viridiplantae > Streptophyta > Magnoliopsida > Poales > Poaceae > Avena > Avena eriantha. Next base: position 342,778,806 of record OU342743.1, on the reverse strand, counting down.
GCCGCGTTTCGGCAGCGCTTCCGCAGTCGGTCACACGTGCGGAGTCGAAGCAGACCTTCCTCTCCTCGTTCTAGTGAGCAGCGGAGGTAGTAGATCTTCTCCACGGAATCACAGCAGCACGACGGCGTGGTGGTGGTGGTGGAGTAGAGAATTCTGCAGGGCTTCGCCTATGCCTGTGCAGAAGAAAGGAGGAGGAGAGAGGCGGCGGAGATTTGGAGTTGTGGAGGAGGGCTTGGAGGTGGCGCCCCCACCCCTCTATTTAAAGGGGGGAGGCGCCATGGGAGGGGGAGTCCTTGTAGGACTCCCCTCCCTCCTATGGCCGGCGGATTGGGGAGGGGGAGAGGAGTCCTCCTCCCCCACGACTTCTTGTCTTTCCCCACCAGGACTCCTTGATCCCTTTCTTGGTTTTCAAGCAAACTCCAAGAAATCTTCTAGAACCTTCCGGAACATTCCGAAACCTTCTAGAATCCTCATACAAATACTCCAGAACATTTCCTAACTCAGAAAATGATCCCCAATATATGAATCTTATTCTCCGGATAATTCTGGATCTCCTCGTGATGTCCCGGATCCAATCCGAGACTCCGAACAACATTCGGTCTCCAACACACATTCCATATCTACTTAAAACAACTTTGAACCTTAAGTGTGTCACCCTACGATTCGTAAATATGTAGACATGACAGAGACACATCTCCTATCAATAACCATCAGCGGGACCTGGAGATCCATAATGGCTCCCACATACTCAACGATGACTTCGTGATCGATTGAACCATTTACATACGAAACCAATTCCCTTTGTCACGCGATACTATACTTATCCGAGGTTTGATCGTCGGCATCTCCGTTCCTAGTTGTACCTCGTTACTGATAAGCACTCTTTACTCGTTCCGTGATATGTCATCCCTTGTGACCCAGTCACATGCTTGCAAGCTAACTAGATGACATTCCACCGAGAGGGCCCAGAGCATATCTATCCGTCATATGGATGGACAAATCCCAATCTTGGTCCAAGCGCTTCAACACATACTTTCAGAATACCCAATGACACCTTTATAACCACCCATTTACGAAGCGGCGTTTGATGTCATCAAGGTACCCATCCGGTGATGGTGATTAACATAACCTCATGGTCGAAGGATTAGGTTACTATGCATTTAAAAGCTTATAGCAATATGAACTTAATGACTTGATCTTATGCTACGCTTACTATGGGTGTATGTCCATCACATCATTCTCCTAATGATATAACCTTGTTTATTAATTACATCCTAATGTTCATGATTAGGAAACCATGATCATCAATTAATTAACAAGCTAGTTCAACAAGAGGCTTACTAGGGACTCTTATATGTTTACAAAACAAACAAGTATTAGTGTTTCCTAATAATACAATTATAGCATGGGATGTAAACATTCATCATAAACACAAAGATATAATAATAATCACTTTTATTATTGCCTCTTGGGCATATCTCCAACACTCGAGTGGGCGTGGGTATTACTCTCCTCCATTGTTTTGTACCAACACAGCCGCAGGCTCCACGGGTCCTCTAGGTGGTGGTGGTGGTGGCGCTCCATGAGCTATGGAGCCTAGCGCAACTCTGTATCCCTGATTCATCATGTCATGATGCAGTTGGGAATATCCCTCATGGAGCTTCTGAAACTCGCGGTAGTCCTTGAGGAGGAGGCTAGATTTCTTGTTATCATCGTCTTTATTGATGTAGAAGTGGATGTTGTAGGGTCTAGACAACTTCTCCAAGACACTGGGTGCACCTGGTGCGTCTTCATGGGTGTGACATTGCCACACTTGCGCGGTTTTTCTGCTGTCGCTGTAGCTGCTGCAATGGTATCCGCTATTGCGGTTACCCTTGTCGTGTTTGTCGGTGTAATAGGATGCGACCATGTCGACCTCCTCTGGGTCTTCATAACTGCGCATCGATGCTTCCCTCAGCGGTCGCGTCTACGGCCGAGGTCATCCTCGTCATCTGAGCGGACACGGTTGTTGTTGAGCAAATCTTCTTCAGCCGCCCACCGATTCACAATGTCCATCAAGTGGTCGATGGTTTTGGGCTTCGTGCGGCCTAGCTCCTCTGTGAGCTCTCTAGGGGTGTGGCACCGTTGAACACGTCAATTGCGTGATCCTCGGAGATATCCCCTGTGGAATTCTTGATGATGGACCACCTTTGAATGTAAGAGTGAAGGGATTCACTTGGCTTTTGGCAGTAGGCTTTGAGCTCTTCGATTGACGCGTTCCACTTGTATGTGCCCTTAGAGTTGCAGAAAAAGCTGTACACTAGCTCCTTCCAGCCGTGGGGCAGATTGTTGAGCCACGCTCGAGCAACACCCTACAACTGTAGTGGGACGCACTGCATGGCTGTGTTCTTATTCCCACCATGCAACTTGACGGAGGAGACATGGTCTTCCAGCCAGATTTTCCAATCCTAGAGGCCGTCGAACTTGGGGTTTTCCAAAGGGAGCTTGAAGCCTTTCGGCATCCGAGTATGTTGTATGGCTCTGCTGAAGCAGCTGGCACCGGAGAGCTCTATCCCTTTGCCCTTTGACTCTGTTGATTAGGTGCGCTTGTCGCACATCTTGTCGACCTTGCGCTGCGTGATTTCGTCACACACGTTGTATTTCTGGCTATGTCGCTGTGGGCTGTGGCATCACCGCTATAGGTCATGTTCCTCCTTGCTGGAAGATGGCGAGGGATATCGCACGGGTGGCGCCTTTGCTTTCTTTGGCTGCGGTGTTGGCTCCTTGGACAACACAGCTTCTACCAGCCCAAGTCCGGCAATGACGGACCGGTGCATGATAGATCGTGGAGATCTGGCCGGCGGCTGGTTGGTGAGCAGGTACGTAGTGGCTGCTATCACCGCAACTTGCAGAGTCTTCGGGATCATATTGACCCCAAAAATCCACCGACATGAATGAGGAGTCGAGGGCCTTGCTTGCCTCTTCTTGATCTCTGTCATTGAGGTGGTCCAGTCGAGAGCGCCTTTTGGCGGCTCTGGGCCATTGCCTTTTGAAGAGGATCCAGTGATGGAGGAGAGGGCTGCCCATCGGGCACTCGACTCATCTGGAGCCTTCTTGCGAGCCGTAAGTTATGCGTTCACCGCCTACTGGCGGTTGAACTCCTTGATGATTATCTAGGGGTATCCCATCAGCAAGTTGCGTGATGCGTCTGGTGGGAGGGGGTTGCCCTGCAGGGCTTCCCTGACTTGCGCCTACCTAGCCTTGTTGAGGCAGATCTATTGGCGCTCCATCTTATGGTCGGTGTTGACGCCCTGAGTGTCGGGGTTGGGAGGGTTGGGATGTCCACTATTGGCAGGGCCATTTGTAGGATCTCCTTTTGTTGGTCCTCCATTGCTAGTGTATCCTTGATTGCCTCCGTCACCGCATGTGATGATGGTGTACATGTAGTGGTTGGGGAGGTTGCTGTTTCCGCAACTTTCCTATCTGGAGCCGTAGGTGCCATCCTCCAACAATAGGTCGCATAGATCAGAGTCACACCTATTGTTGTTGTATGTGTCATAGGCTGAAGCCGATGTGTTGACCTCGCTCAGGGTACCGATTGGTGGTGGGAACCATGAGGCAAGTGCAATCGAAGGTGCCGACGATTGATCGGGGAAGTGGAGCGTGCTGATCTGGCAGACCTAGAAGCGTAGTCCGGGTGAAGTCACCGGCGAGTAGATGGTGAAGTTGAAGGTGCCGAAGAGGAGGAAATTCTCTGCTGCAGCAAAGTTGTAGATCGCAGTTAATGGGGCTGAGGAAGCCGCAACATCAGCACTCCCGTTCCCCACAGACGACACCATTGACGAGGGGTTAACTCGTCAATGCCCATGGTTGATGGAATTGTGTAGAGGAAGTAGGGAGTGCTGGAGTCATCGATGGGCTAGAAAACAAGCACATCGGGGACACGTGGTTTACCCAGGTTCAGGCCCTCGGAAGGGACCCTACTCCTGCTTGTCTGCTCTTTGTTAACCGAGGAATCAAATATTATAGGGGTGCGCAGATACAATCTAGTGGTGCGTGAGCTAGGGTTGCGAGGTGTCCTTGTCGACACTCCCTCCTAGCTTCTATATAGGGATGCTAGGTCTCGGGATAGAAGGCCAAGTCGGTTACATATTAGGGTTTTTTCCCTTTAAGTTTCCTATCTACACATTGTCGTGCTTCCGAAGGATCCGCATCTTCTAGGCCTTGGTCCACCCAAAACGTCTTGGACCTTGCCGTAGGCTTCTCTTGGGATGCGTTGTATAGGCCAAACCTGGGTTCCCGTGGGGCATACCCATGCCATATTCCCTCATGAGCCACCTCGTAAGCCTCTCGAGGACATAATCGTAGGGCCAATGCTTATCTTGTTGGCCCCTCGAGGAGGAGACCATAAGTTTAGCATGAAGTTTGGCCACTAGAGGGGAGTTCGCTCATGAGCCGCCCCGTAAGCGTCTCAAGGAGAAGACCATAGGGAAAATACTTATCCTGTTGGCCCCTCGAGGAGGCGACCGTAGGTCTAGCATGAAATTTGGGTGCTGGAGGGGGATTCCCTCACGAGCTGCCCCGGAAGCCTCTCGAGGAGAAGACCACATGACAAATGCTTATCCTGTTGGCTGCTTGGGGAGGAGACCGTAGGTCTGGCATGAAATTTGGCTATTGGAGGGTGATTCCCTCACGAGCCACCCCATAAGCCTCTCGAGGAGAAGACCATAGGGCAAATGATTATCCTGTTGGCCCCTCGAGGAGGATACCGTAGGTCTAGCATGAAGTTTGGCGGCTTGAGGGGGATTCCCTCACGAGCCGCCACGTAAGCCTCTCGAGGAGAAGACCGTAGGGAAAATATGCACTTCTGAGATTCGATACATGTGTTCTGCGAGGGTATGAAGCACCAGGAACCTTGGGTGAGGTGACTTATCACTAGAGCTAGTCTGTAAGTTCAGATCTTGACACTTAGGCCCTGGGTTGACAAGGAGTGGACCAGCGATGGACACCGTGCCTAGCCCCCACTCCCTTGGCATATGTAGGGGAACATCAACCAGGCCCAGTTTTGAAAATGTTTTCCCGAGAGAGAAGTAAATGGCAGAACTGGCGCCACGTGCAAAATCCCAAAAAACTTCCAGAGAGGTCCAAGCTTATTACAATGCTGCCGTGATCTGCACGGGGTCTTACGAGAAATAAGGCTGTAGGAGATGAGAGTTTCGAGAGTCACCTTCAAAATAGTCGGGCAGCCAGACACGCCGTTTGTAGGGGATTGTTAGCCCTCCTAACACCTGGCTCCATACCTAGGTCAGTGGCCTTCAACTAGTGTCAGGGAGGTAGTTGATGTTATACGCACGCTGGATGCAGTCCAGAGGGAAGTCAAGAGCCCCCCGTGTTAGGGCCACCCTCGAGAGGTTTTCTCCAGCACTGGCGAGGGCGAGCTGGGGCTGCCCTGGGGACTTCCCATGGCGGTGGGTAGTGGCCACGATGAGGTCATCGCTAGGAGGGTACAAGATGGTGGCCTCCCTCTTCGCCATGATGCTCTCTTGGGCCATCATATGATTCTTCCTTGTGGTGCCCCCGATTTAGTCAAGGGCATCCATGTCCTCAAGGTAGGCGGTGGATGTGGTTTTGGAGGCATGCTGGAGGGAGCGTAGAGCTTCCCTTTCATCGCAACGGATGGTGATCACCTTGCCATTGCCTCCCGAGATCTTGACGATGTTGTAGGCGTGGTGGTTGGACACCATGAACTTGGATAGAGCGGGGTAGCCTATGATGACGTTGTAGGGGAGACCAATGTGTGCCACGTCAAAGTCGATGAGTCCAGTGCAATAGTTTTTGCGGAACCTGAACATGATGGAGAGGCGCACCTGCCCAATGGGTATGGTGGTGCCGTTGGTTACCCCGAAGAACGGCATGGTCGGTATCAGCCAGTCGTACGACATCTTTAGTTTAGCGAATGTCTCTATGGAGATCGTGTTCAGGCCAGCACCACCGTCGATGAGCATCTTGGCGACTGCGATGTTGTTGATGGTGGGGGTGCAGATCATGGCTAGAGTCTCCGCGACCATGGTGGAGGCGGGGTGGTCTCCGGCGTCGAAGGTGATGGCATACTGCGACCACTTGAGCCTTGGGTGCCTGGCCGAGTGATGAAAACTTCGTGGGTGAGCTCCTTGAAGTGTCTTTTGGACGCCGGGGCCTGGGAGCCGCCGAGGATGCAGGCTATCACACCATTTGGCTCCTGGTAGCCCCCAGTATTCTCCTCGGCCTGGCGCTTCTCTGGAGCATGGTGATGCTGCTACGCGGCATTGGCTTGGTGACATGTGTGGTGGGTGCCTTGGCCTCCATGGTTGTTGTTCCAGCATCCCCCTCCTTGGCTGCTGTCGCACCTGTTTTCGTGCTCGCCGCCCTGCCTCCCCTTCCTTTGACTGCTTCGCTGGTCAGAGAGCCTTTTGAGCTCGTAACATTCATCAGTGGGATGCGCAAGCTTCTTGTGGAATACACAGTACGAGCGGTCTTCATGCTCCCCTACTCTGTCTCCCTCATGAGGAATCTTCCGTTTGGGGTCGGCAGCAAGGACATTGACGGGCTTTCGCTTGGTATCCTTACTCTTGCTCTTTGAAGCACTTGAGAACTTGGGCATGGTCTCCTCCTCGGTAAGGCCCAACATTTGACCACCCTCGGCCTTGGCGCACTTCTCTGCCATGACAAAAAGTTCAGTGGCCGTGGTGATCTTCTCACCGCAAATGGCGATATTTTCCCTCATCCGGACGTCCTTGACTCTTTTGGAGAAGGCAGTGATGACGTTGGAGTCCGAGATCTTGGGAGTCTTGTTACAGACCTGGCTGAACCTATTCAGGAACTTGAAAAGGGTATTGCCTGGATGCTAGCGCACTTGGAGAAGGTTGTAGTAGGCGAGCGGGCGCTTGACGTTCCTTTGTAGTTGGCGATGAAGAGCGAGCCGAGGGCCAACCACGATCCAATGGATTCTTCTGGGAGGTTCGTCAGCCAAGTTCACGCCACGTCCTTCAGACTCGGGGGGAACTAGTTCGCCATGACACGGTCATCGCCCCCTGTAGCCTCGATGCCCGTGGTGTAGAGATGTAAGAACTTGCATGGGTTGGCGGTCCCGTCATACCGCGACAGTATCTCCGGGCGGAACTTGTGCGGACACACCAGGCGTCAGAGTTCCCTCGTGAAGGCAAGGTAGCCATTGCCTTACACCTCTTTGCCGCTGGCGAGGGCCAAACATTTCTGCTGGCATGTTGCTGCAATCTCCTTGATGATGCGGTCCTCCCGCCCACGAGGGGACCGACGACCGGGGGAGAGGTCACAAGAGGTGAGATGATCTGGCAGCTGTTAGCTGGCCGGGGTGCGGCAACACAGAGCTTGGGAGAGCTGTCGGATCCCTAGGCTAGATGATGGCCCGCAGCTCCCAGTGCCTTGTCCTCAGCCTGATCCCCCGGCCCCGTTGGGGGATGTCAAGGAGCTCAGCGAGGCACTCACACCACTTCTCCTGGCTAGGCTCTATGGGTGGGTGGCGCAGCAACTCTTGGACCATGCGCATGGTGGCCTCCGGAGTGCGCTAGTCCGTCAGGCTGTGAGAGGACACGGTGTAGGAGAGCGATGTGTTGCCACGCGAGGAGATCTAGAGCTCCCGTGATGGGTGGAAGGAGGAGCCCTACTCGTCCTCCAACCACGGAGTTTTCTCCATGGTGGTGCGACATGAGGCGGTCCCCGTCTGAGCTTTGCTCGCTGCACGGAGGAGGGTGCTCTCAGCCCGTGCCTATGTGCGAGGCGACATGTCGACGAGGTTGGTGAAGGTCTTAGAAACATGCCTCAACCCCCTAACTAGGACACAAAATTTTGGAGAAAGTGTGCCGTGGAGGAACAAGGGGTCCAACAAGCCCTGAGTTTGTGAGGGTGCTGAACATGCGTTCGAAGCTTCTCAACGACGGCAGCAACGACGGAGTACCAACATGACAGAGAGTGACATAGTTTTTTACCCAGGTTCAGGACCCTCTCGAGGAGGTAAAGCCCCTACTCCTACTTTGTTGTATTGCTCATGGTGTCTTGCAAGGGTACAATGGTGGATGATTGTCTAGGCTATCAGATTATAGGGATCGACCTACTCCAAGGTAGGAGAAGGCCTCCTTATATAGCTGCGTCGGGCCTCTTCCCCCATTCATGTGCGGGAAGGGTCACCACATAGCCGCTCCTCGAGATCCTAGTCTACAAGACTACTTTGTGTGGACTCGGTCTGGCTTGCTAGGGGATCGCCACCTTCTCATAAAGCAAACTCCTTTGACGTCTCTTTTCGCCGCATGACGCTGCCGGTCTCCTTGCCTGCACCTTTGAGTAATTACACTCGTGCCCCTAGGTACGTACCAAGGTATACGAGGCCCGGGGCGAGCTGTAGAGCCTGAGGGGGATTTCCTTCATGGGACGACCTCCTGATGGCAGGTCAGACACGGCTGAAGCTTGAGGCTCTTGAGGGGATACCACCGGACGTTCCCTCTTGAGGCACCACTGCCTGAGCATTGCCTATAGAGGATGCCACTGCCCAGGCAGTGGGCTCGTCGACAAATAGGGTGTGGCACCCCGGTTGCTAGGACCCCGACAGAGGACACAATTTTCCTTGCCAAACCTGCAATCCCCAACTACAACTTGACCCTAAACATGGGCGCCATCTTGTTGTTCTACTTGAACCATCAAGATCTTCAATCCTGTGGATGGATTTTTTGCAGAGGATTCATAACTGTCCTTGCTAATGCCTTTCAAATTGACTTAGGTAATCTACAACCGTTGATAGGTGAGAGACGTCTTGATTTTTGTACTCTTAATGCTTGTGGTATGGTTAAGAGAAGGAACAACCATTATTTTGTTCACATACCTGGAGCTGGGCACCTAGACCCCTCTCATGTACCCTCACTATCTATTCTCTATCGAGGATGAATGTCTGCATTATGATGCGCAGGTTGAACAAAAACTGACCAAAGCGGAGGTGCCAGAATATGATGATGAAGTAGAACAAGAAGAAGAAGGAATGGAACAAGAATAGGAGCTACACAACATCTACACCATGTATGATGACATGAATGCACTCAGAGGCACCATCAACAACATGAACAACCTCGCCATCAACCTATGTGACACCACTCAAACCCTGTCATCCCATTTCACCCATTGGAGAAACACATGTGACTTCGAGACCTACCAGCCACCGCCACAATGAACCACAAGAGTGAAGGGAAAATGCCCGAGAGGCAATAATAAAGTGGTTATTATATTATTCCATGTTTATGATAATTTTTTTCTCATGCTATAATTGTGTTAACCAGAAACGTTAATAAACAAAGAAAAGGTTCCTAGAGATGCCTCTCATTGCACTATCTTGTTGATTAACAAATGATCAAGGTTTCATGATCATGAACATTGGATGTTGTTAATAACAAGGTCATGTCATTGGAGAATGATCTGAGGAACATTCACCCACCGTAGGGAGAGGTCACAGGAGGTGAGATGATCTAGCAGCTGTTAGCTGGCCGGGGTGCGGCAACACAGAGCTTGGGAGCACTGTCGGATCCCTAGGCCAGATGATGGCCCGCAGCTCCCAGCGCCTTGTCCTCAGCCTGAGCCCCCGGCCCCGTGGGGTGAGGGTGGAGATGTCGAGGAGCTCAGCGAGGTGCTCACACCACTTCTCCTGGCTAGGCTCTGTGGGTGTGTGCCGCAACAACTCTTGGACCATGCGCATGGTGGCCTCCGGCGTGCGCTGGTCCATCAGGCTGTGAGAGGACACGGTGTAGGAGAGCGATGTGTTGCCACGCGAGGAGATCTGGAGCTCCCATGATGGGTGGAAGGAGGAGCCCTACTCGTCCTCCATCCATGGAGTTTTCTCCATGGTGGTGCGACAGGAGGCGGTCTCCGTCTGAGCTTTGCTCGCTGCACGGAGGAGGGTGCTCTCAGCCCGTGCCTTTGTGCGAGCCGACATGTCGACGAGGTTGGTGAAGGTCTTGGAAACATACCTCAGCCCCCTAACTAGCACACAAAATTTTGGAGAAAGTGTCCCGTGCAGGAACAAGGGTTCCAACAAGCCCTAAGTTCGTGCGGGGGCTGAACATGCGTTCGAAGCTTCTCAACGACGGCAGCGACAACGGAGTACCAACATGACAGAGAGTGGCACATTTTTTTATGTAGGTTCAGGACCCTCATGAGGAGGTAAAGCCCCTACTCCTGCTTTGTTGTATTGCTGATGGTGTCTTGCAAGGGTACAATGGTGGATGATTGTCTAGGCTTTCAAATCGTAGGGATCGACCTACTCCAAGGTAGGAGAAGGCCTCCTTATATAGCTTCGCCGAGCCTCTTCCCCCATTCATGTGCGGGAAGGGTCACCACATAGCCACTCCTCGAGATCCTAGTCTACAAGACTACTTTGTGTGAAACTCGGTCTGGCTTGCTGGGGGATCGCCACCTTCTCATAAAGCAAACTCCTTTGATGTCTCTTTTCGCCGCATGACGCTGCCGGTCTCCTTGCCTGCACCTTTGAGTAATTACACTCGTGCCCCTAGGTACGTACCAAGGTATACGAGGCCCGGGGTGAGCTGTAGAGCCTGAGGGGGATTTCCTTCATGGGACGACCTCCTGATGACAGGTCGGACCAGGCTGAAGCTTGAGGCTCTTGAGGGGCTACCACCGGACGTTCCCTCTTGAGGCACCACTGCCTGAGCATTGCCTATAGAGGATGCCGCTGCGAGGCGGTGGGCTCGTCGGCCATTAGGATGTGGCACCCCGGTTGCTAGGACCCCGACAGAGGACACAATTTTCCTTGCCAAACCTGCAATCCCCAACTGCAACTTGACCCCAAACTTGGGCGCCATCTTGTTGTTCTACTTGAACCATCAAGATCTTCAATCCTGTGGACGGATTGTTTGCAGAGGATTCATAACTGTCCTCGCTAATGCCTTTCAAATTGACTTAGGTAATCTACAAACGTTGATAGGTGAGCGACGTCTTGATTTTTGCACTCTTAATGCTTGTGGTATGGTTAAGAGAAGGAACAACCATTATTTTGTTCACATACCTGGAGCTGGGCGCCTAGACCCCTCTCATGTACCCTCACTATCTATTCTCTATCGAGGATGAATGTCTGCATTATGATGCACCGGTTGAACAAAAACTGACCAAAGCAGAGGTGCCAGAATATGATGATGAAGTAGAACAAGAAGAAGAAGGAATGGAACAAGAATAGAAGCTACACAACATCTACACCATGTATGATGACATGAATGCACTTAGAGGCACCATCGACAACATGAACAACCTTGCCATCAATCTATGCGACACCACTCAAAACCTGTCATCCCATTTCGCCCATTGGAGAAACACATGTGACTTCGAGACCTACCAGCCACCGCCACAATGAACCACAAGAGTGAAGGGAATATGCCCAAGAGGCAATAATAAAGTGGTTATTATATTATTCCATGTTTATGATAATTTTTTTCTCATGCTATAATTGTGTTAACCAGAAACGTTAATACATGTGTGTTTAATAAACAAAGAAAAGGTTCCTAGTGATGCCTCTCATTGCACTATCTTGTTGATTAACAAATGATCAAGGTTTCATGATCATGAACATTGGATGTTGTTAATAACAAGGTCATTTCATTGGAAAATGATGTGAGGAACATTCACCCACCGTAGGTATAGAAATATGATCATGTTATCAAAGTTTATATTGCCATATCAATATCACTCAAAGTAACACTAATCCTTAGACCATGAGATCACGTCAATCACTAACACCAAAAGAGTACTTTGATTCCATCAAACGTCACGCCGTAACAGGGTGATTATAAAGATGTCACTAGGTACTTAGAAAGTGTTAGTTAAGGCTCGTGGATCAAGACTAGGATTTTTCCATCCCGATGAAAAAGAGATATACTCTGGGCCCTCTCGGTGATATAACATCAATAACATCTTCCAAGCAAGTGATTTGATCACAAGGAATGCTATATCACGAAATGAGTAAAAGAGTACTTGTCGGCAACGAGATCGAACTAGGTATGGATGATACCAAATGATCGGATATTGGACAAGTAAAATATCGTGAGACAAAAGGAATTGGTTACTATAAAAAAGGTTCACATGATCTCTAGATTTATCATTGAGTAAGAGGGAGTCATCACAAATTTCCAGATCCCGCTGATGATTATTGATTGGAGAGGTGTCTCAATCATGTCCATGTTATTCACAAACCGTAGGGTGACACACTTGAGGTTCGCTGGTGTGTTTTGAGTGGATTTGGACAATATCGGGGTTGTTTCGTAAATGCGCCGAAACTATTTCGAAATATCGAAATAACACTAGGGGTAATTGTTAATGTTTGTTAATTGAATGAATTAACAAATACTAAATAAATAAAAGTGTTTTATTAATTCCATAAGCGTGATTTAATTGTTATAATATCATGCAATTAAAAAGGAAAATAAGAGAGGGTTTACCTACTTGATGGAGGGGGTTACCACCATGAAGAGGGAGAGGTGGCACCTCTAGGGGCTGGTGCACCCCCTAAGGGCTTCCCCCTCCTCTCCTGTAAAAGGTGGAAACTCCTCCTCTCTTCCTTTAGACACTTGAGCCTCCTTCTTCTCCCTCCCTTGTTGCTCCACCATTACCATTGCTTAGGGAAGCTCTGCCACAAAAATAGTTCAAAATATACACTTAGAGAAATGGAGTAGGAGTTTCCAGTGGATCCCTTCTTCCGTTGCCCCGCTGGACCGAGGGCGTGGAGGACGTCAACAAGCTGCACGTGTGACCGAGTATGGAGGTGTCGTTGGTTCTGGCACCCTGACTACCCGATATTGAGATTTTCATGTGTACAACTTCATAGACAATGTTTGTGCGGGAAAATAATCCCGCTTACGGTCTTCGAGGGTGAGTTACTCGTTGCTACCATCTCGAATATGATCTTAGCTAGATAGTGGTTCACGCATAGGATTTTTTGTTTTCCATGCTACAAACCCCATTAGTGGTATCAGAGCCATGTCTATGCATAGATGTTATGCACAAGTAGAACACCTGGAGATGTGGGCGTTGGTAATCATGTTATTGCTTTCTTCATGTATTTTGGATCATAGTAGCATAGCGGAATGAAGTGGCCCGAGACTAACCTTACATGTCCTCGCACATGAGACTTGTGCCACACTTGACATGCATCTTATTTTGCATAAGTGGCCATGGGTGCCTGTTTCTCCCACTATAGTTATGATCTAATCTACAAAGGATTTCTAATAATATTTTAATCACCATTGTGGTTACATATTCGTAGGTAGGCACGATTCTTCCCTAGAAAGCCCTAAACCACGTAAAATATGCAAGACAAATTAGAAGTATCTAACTTGTTTTTGTAGGGCATGTGTTGTGATATGGTCACTGATACAAAAATCGTTGTATGCAATGAGATTTATTGTAAGTTAAACAACCGACATGAGCCATATGGTTGTCCATTTTTATGTCATGCATGCCGAAAATGGAAATCCATGTAATTCAGATTAGTGGAGAACAACGATGATAGTGGCACCATGGACCTTGGTGCCACACCGGTGGAATGATGGAGATCATGCCATGACGCACAAGATGGAGATCGAATGCGTGAAGGACCATATCATATCACATTATACTTGCATGTGATGTTTATCCTTTGATGCATCTTATATTGTTGATTTGATCACCTTGTACTATTGGATCGCCGCGGTAGCATTATTAGATGATCCCACTCACTAAATATCAAGATAATAATATGTTCGTCCTTAGTATAGACCGTTAAGAAAGTTTGTCATTTTGAAGCACGACATGATGATTATGTGTGATAAACTCTATGTTTGCATATAACAAGTGTAAGGCAGTTTTACACATGCGAGTACTAAAGTTCTTACTTAGCGAGCCTAGATGTAAAAACATGGCCTCAGAACATTAATCAAAAGGTAAAGGACGAGTCATATTAATGATATAATGTGCATATGATGCTCGCCATTGCAGCCGCACCACCTTACGTAATGATCGGTCGTGGTGTAGTGAATTTGGTTCGTGTAATCACTAAAAATGACTAGAGGGATGTCATTTTAGAGTGGAAGTTCATTTAGTAATTTGGATTAATTAGAACTCAATTTATCATAAACTAAATCATGGTGAATTTGCATAGTTCATTGTAGTCACTATAATTGAGATAATAAAACTATAGAATTCTAGATTTTTTACTTTAAGAACTAGTATCGTATTGTTTTATGAGTGTCAATCTAAATTTTAAAGTACTGTTGCAAAGTTTCAAAAAGAACTCACTTACTCCGTGAAATTCAATAAGTAGTATTGAATCAAGAGTAACAAATTCCAGCGTTAGTATCTAAGTATGATGCTTGCCTCTATGATTCTTGATATTGAAACATTGTTTTAATATCAACCTTATCTAGGAGTTGAAAGACTTGTTTTAGAAACCATCATGCGTGAAAGATATTGTGATATCTAAAACAAAGTTTGGTTGCAATATGATAGAATATAATTTTAGTAAGATACATGTTCTCATATTTTATGAGAATTTGCGAAGGTTGGAGATTCTAGGCATCCTAGTCACCCAAAAGGTTTTGGGTATTAACATTATATTCACAATTCATCCTTATGAGCTATAGTAGCTTGATCATGAAAGTTGTCATGATAAGGATGGATAGAAGATGTAGGTAAAATATTTACTACATTAATAGGATTACTAAAAGGAATGAAATTTGGAAGAGTGCCAAACATTTGATGATGGTGATCTACATCAAAAGTGCAAGTTCAATGATATTAGTGTTTGACTAATACGATTTGGACTATGTGTCATGTGTATGACACCACTTTTGACGTTTATATATTCTTATAATAAGGAAAGTAAATGCTAAAAGAGAATCTAGTAAATATTTGGGAGAAAATAAAAAGACTAGAAATGTCTAGCTTAGGTATATAGATGATATACATGTTGTTTGGATATATTCTTTGATTTTTAAACAATGTGGTTCTTAGGTATTAGATACCATATTGGTTGGTGTGAAGTGTCACACAAGATAACAGAATTCATGAATTGCAACGGCCTAAGTAACTAGCAAAAGAATATGGGATGATGTTCATCAAAAATAAATAAAGTGTTGTTGTGTTTCTCATTGACATCAAACCTAGCCTCCAATATTTGTTTTAATAAATTATTATTTTATTCTGGTATTATGAGAATAAGTGTTGTTCAAATAATTATTGTATTCCATAGAAGATGGATGAACTATTACAAGTCTAGTTGGAGAAATCACATCCATAACAATAATGCTAAAATGTCACAAGAAAAATGATAAAAATATCACTTGTCAAGGGACATCGTTGTTTAAATTATATTGGAAAAGAAAACATGAAGAAACTCCATGCTGATGTTTGGAGTGCTTTTGATTTTTGAATCAAATTGACGCTTGTGAGAATTTACTGGAAATGGTTTAAATTTTGTTCACAGGCCAAAAGAAGAACAAACGACTAACTTATTGGACATTGTACATGTTAATATATGTAATCCATTAAGTAGGTCATGAGCGATGGATTTCAACTGCATATACTTTCTTCTAAAATTTGAGTGAATATATGTGTATATTTAGTTAATAAAGAATAAGTATGAAACATTTGAAAATGTTGAAATGATTTCAAGATGAAGTGGAAAATCATTGTAACAAGAAAATAATAAATTTATGATTGGATCATAATGGAAGATATTTGAGTTACAAGTTTAGCAAACACATAAGAATTGAGGAATCGTTCCACACACTTGCGTTTCTCGAAACACCATAGAAGTATGGATTGTTCATGAAATGTAATCAAACCTTGTTTGATGGATCAATGGTGTAATTTATAAAATTGCCATTATATTTTAAATATCAAGGTTTAGTGACTACCGCTTTTACACTAAAAAGAGCTCCATATTTGAAATGACACAATATGAGTTATGGTCTGGGATAAAACCCAAGTTGTCTTTTCTTAAATTTTGGTATGGTAGGCATAAGTGAAATGTTTACAACCAAAGTCGGATGAGCATGTATTTGTAGGTTATTCCAAGTAACCGTTGGGTGTTCCTCCATAACACCGAAGACAAAAATGTTTGTCACTTAGAAGCGTCAAATTTCTTAAGAAGGAAATTTTTGTGAAAAGTTAAGTTGAAGGACAATAGAACTTTGATAAGGTTATTGAATCTTAGCTATATGTGCTGAGTTGCGTAGTGCTAGAAAGTATCCCAGAGGCAGCCACAATTCTCATAGCTCATGCACCTCAAAGGTTGTGGTCACGAATATCTAAGTTCCTATTGAATTGCCGTTGGTCAGGTAAAACAATCAAATAGTAAGATTTGAGATTGAATCATTATTGTTTTACAATGATGGACCGACTACTTGCAAAGAAGCGATGATGGTCCCTAACTCCATCAAATGGCTATAAGCCATAAAACCCGTGATAGTTTCATACAAGAAAAACCAAGTTTCTGAACTTGGAAGACCCTCCAGAAGGCGTGAAGCCTATCAGTCGTGTTTGGATCTTTACATAAACAGACATGGATGTTTCACATCTATGAAATAGTCGATATATTGGAAAAGAGTTTGTGACAATGTTAAAAGAGTTGACTATGACAAGATTTGATCTTCCATAGCGATGTTTAGTCTAGACAGATTAGTGTAGCAACCACTACACATATAAATTTTTGTATATGGTCCAAAGGGTTTTGTTAAATCAAAGGATGCTAAAAAGGCATGCAAACTATAATGGTTGAAGTAAGCGTCATGGAGTTGGAATCTTCACCATGATGAAATGCTAAAAACTTTAATTTCATTGGAGATGATGAAGATGCTCACATTTCCAAGAAATTAAGTGGGAGCGCTGAGACATATTTCTAACACATTGTGTATAAGACATATTATTGATTGGAAATGATGTATCTTTTATTTGATAGGTTAAGAATTTTATTAAAATTAAGATTTTGATGAAAGACTTAGGCAAAACCTTAATATTAGACATCAAAGTCTATATGGATAGATTGAGACGCTAATATGGTTGTGCAAAATGTACATAGATGAAATATTGAATGAGTTCAACACGGAAATGACAAGAAAGGTTCTTACCACATGGAAAAGGTTGAATCAAGATTCAAGTGTATTGACACTTGGTGAAAGAATCAAGATTCAATTGTTTTGACACTTAGCGAGTGAAACAAGATTCAACTATTTTGACACTTGGTGAGTGAAATCACATGAATATTTTGATCAATCACACCATGATATGTACATATCCAGATATGTCCTATGCTCTAAATGTTATGAGAATAGACCAGGATGACTCATAAGAGATCATTGGACGATATTAAAGATATTCTTATGATCTTTGGAAGAACTAAGAATATGTTCTATATGTAGATGTGACAGATAGTTCATTGTAAAGTGTTACATTGGTACTAGACAAATAGTTCATTGTAAAGTGTTACATTGGTACTAGCATGTTAATCATAGGGACTTAGGATCTTAAATGATCCAAGGTCATAACAGATGGTATCAGAGCAGAAAGTTGCATGTAGGACGTGACCCCTAGGATCGGAAACCACCTTTAACTTTGTGTGCTTTTTGCTTTCTATAATCTTCTAAGTTATTTATGCACTTCTAGTAAATTACTTTTCCTTATCACTTATTTTATGTGCCTAATCTTCATCCTTCTAACTTAAAGATGACGAGCTTCCACTATGACACTGCCGAAGACATCAAGTACCAGCACTTCGGGGTATGCCTTCTCGACATCGTCACAGCATTGGAGCTGCCCATGCCGTCAATCAAAGGAAACTTGCTGTGGATGATGCACAAGGAAGGATGTTGGGCGGTCGAGATCATCCAATTGGGGCGAAGTAAGGCTGAGCCCAAGACGGATGCCATTGTGTTCAACATCATCAACGACTCCAAGGACAAGGGACTTAGTTCTTGCATGCAAGAACTCATTGGACTCCTATGTGGACGTCACTTCAAAGAACTTGATGGCCATTACGCCCAAGATATTGGAAGGCGTGATGAGAAAGGAGTTCCAATTGAGTTAAACTTAGAGGAAAGGGCGACTGCTAAGCATCAAAGGATACAATACCAAGACTTAGAGTGCCACATCAACAATCTGGAGGAGGGCAGCTGCTTTGAGATCATAAAAGAATGACGAGTTATGTGCTCTAGTCAAGGAGAAGGACGAGAAGATCCAAGAGCAAGTAGAGGTGATCAAGTCCCTAGAAGAGAAGCTCATAGCCCAAGATAGGAAGTTTGTTAATCAAGAGAGAGGGTGCATGATAAGAACAAGAGAATTAGGGAACATAATGAGCTACTCAAGAACAACGAGATGGAGGTCAAGGACCTTCTTCACATGATCAAGGAGCTGTGAGCCACCAAGAGGAGCTTGGAGGAGAAGATCGAGCCTATGACTAAGAAGGCAAACCTGATTGAGGAGCTGCAAGAGGAGAAGAAGGAACTTCAAGAGAAGCTCGAAGCTGCTACACAGGAGGTGCATGAGGTGAAGGACCTTCAGGTGAAGCTCGAAGCCACGACGAAGGACATGGAGCTATACAAGTCAATGCTGGAAAAGGAAGGCTTCTCGATTGAGGACGAGGAAGTGGATGATGAGTAGGGTAGATAGTTGGACCACCTTTATCTTTATGGTTAAACATTATTCGTGATTGTAATAAATACCAAAACAATATTGGTTTAGTTAAACTTGGATGAGTTGCGTTAAACTTTGTGCTATGTGTGCCTTTTGTGTTTCTCGTGTGTTCTTATTGTGTTTACATAAGGCTAGGAGTTTATCCCTTAGTCTTTATATCTATCTCTTAACTTGTTTCCCCAACCCCATAGATGACAGCAAGGCGTACGAACAATGATCTACCTCGGGAGATTCCGCAACTTCTGAACTCCCAGAATCAGCTGATCCAACTCCGCACCCAAAACCTACAAAACAACAACAACAACAACCCGCCACCTCCACCACCTCCGCCGCCGAAATAGGATAGCTTGACTCGGTTTTTGAGGTTGAACCCTCCTACCTTCTAAAGTAGCTCTGAGCCAATTGTGGCATATGACTGGCTCCGCACCATCAACAAGAAGTTAGACACCATCCAAGTTGTTGGAGCTTACAGGGTGCGCTTTTCCGTGCACCAACTTGAAGGACCTACTGCTGAATGGTGGGGTAACTACCAAGTCACCCACCTGGATATTGATGCTATCACCTGGAACCAGTTTGAGGGGGACTTTCGTACTCATCATGTAGCTGCTGGTGTCATGTCACTGAAGAGACATGAGTTCCACGACTTGAAGCAACTGCACCACTCTATCTCCGAGTATGGGGACCTTTTCTATAAGCTGGCACAGTATGCACCTGCTGATGTTTCCACTGATGCAGAAAGGCACGAAGAGTTCCTGAGAGGACTTAATGATGAGATATCCGTTCAGCTTGTGGATCTAAAGTTTGATAACTATCAGGAACTTCTGGACATGGCAGTTGTGGTTGAATCAAAACAAAGGAGTATAGAGAACCACAAGAGAAAATCCACCTCATACAAGCATAACTCAGTTCTATACCATAAGTAATGCACTTCGTCACCACCACCCCACAACCACGATGGCCACAACCACAATGGTCATCGTCATGGTGGACATAACCACAATGGCCATAAGCATCGCAATGGGAATGGAAATGGTAATGGAAAGGATCTGAGTGAGGTGACATGCTTCAAGTGTAACAAGACAGGGCATTATGCAACTAATTGCCCTAAGAGGATGAAAATGGGAATGGCAATGGGAACATCAATGGACACAACCATGGTAATGGGAATGGGAAGAAGCCGAATCCATTCGTCAAAGCCATGGTGAATCATGTCTCCGTGGAGGATGCTCATGAGGCACCAGACTCCGTGATTGGTAAGTTCAAGCTTAATTCCATCCCCGCAGCTATTCTTTTTGATACTGGTGCATCACATTCATTCATATCAAGGGTATTTATGGATAGAGGCAAAATACCTACAAATATTATTAGTACTCCTCTAAGGGTAAGTTCTCTTGGAGAAGAAATATTGGCAAACTCTGGATGCCGTGGGTTAGAACTAAGGATTGGGACACACATCTTTCCCACAAGTCTAGTCGTTCCAGAGTCACAAGGCTTAGACATAATTTTGGGCATGAATTGGATGACCAAATATGAGGGAGTCATAGATTGTGCTAAAAGGACTATCGCACTCACAACTCCGGAAAAGATACGAATTTTCTTTAAGTCAACTTTTGCACTCAAGGGAAGTATGGTGCACTCTCTTAAGGGGGTTAGCCTAGAGGATGTACCTGTTGTGAAGGAATATCCAGATGTCTTTCCAAAAGAATTACCAGGGATGCCTCCTGACCGAGATATCGAGTTTCTCATTGACTTGATGCCTGGGACTGGACCGATGGCCAAAAGACCGTACAAGATGGATGCCGATGAGTTGAAGGAACTTAAGAAACAACTTAGAGAACAATTGGACAAAGGCTTCATTCAGCCAAGTGTGTTATCATGGGGAGCGCCTGTCTTATTCATGGAGAAGAAGGATAAAACCAAGAGACTAGTCATGGACTACCGGTCATTTAATGGAGTGACAATCAAGAACAAGTATCTTTTACCCAATATTAATGACCTGTTTGACCAATTAAAGGGAGCTAGTGTGTTCTCTAAGATTGATCTCCGGGTAGGTTAATTCCAAATGAAGATTCGGGAGCAGGATGTACCCAAGACTGCCTTTACCACAAGATATGGTTTGTATGAGTACACCGTGATGTCTTTTGGTCTAACCAATGCCTCAACATACTTCATGACTATGATGAATAAGGTGTTCATGGAGTACTTGGATAAGTTTATTGTGGTGTTCATTGATGACATAATCATATACTCCAGGGATGAGAAGGAACATGAGATGCATCTGTGGCTAATTATGGAAAAGCTAAGACAATACAAGTTGTATGCCAAGTTTAGCAAATACGAGTTCTGGTTAAATGAAGTGGGATTCCTTGGTCATATTATGTCAGCAAAAGGAGTTGCCGTGGACCCAAGTAAGGTAGCTTCCATGATAGAATGGGAGTCGCCTAAGAATATGGGAGATATCAGGAGTTTCTTGGGCCTTGTAGGATATTACCAAAGGTTCATTGAATTTTTTTCCAAGATAGCAAAACCTATGACTGAATTGTTGAAGAAAGCAAAGAAGTTCCAATGGATCGAGGCATGTGAAGCGAGTTTTCAAGAATTGAAGAAGCGCCTAGTAACAACACCATTTTTGTGTCTGCCTAATATCCAGAAGGATTTCCAAGTCTATTGTGATGCATCTCGACAAGGACTTGGTAGTGTACAGATGCAAGATGGGAAGGTAGTGTCATACGCCTCTCGACAACTTAAGAACCATGAGAACAACTACCCCACACACAATTTGGAACTAGCATCAGTTGTGCATGCGCTCAAGTTATGGAGACATTACCTCATGGGCAAACATTGTGATGTGTTCACGGATCACAAGAGTCTGAAATATATCTTCACCCAAAAGGAGTTAAATATGAGGCAAAGGAGATGGCTTGAAATCACCAAGGACTATGACTTGGACCTGCAGTACCATCCTGGGAATGCCAATGTTGTAGCTGGTGCTTTAAGCCGCAAGGTTAATGTAAATGGACTTACCGCAGGAGAACTTCCAAAGGATTTGTGCGAAAAGTTCAAGGATCTCAGGTTAGAAATAGTTCTGGAAGGATACTTAGCGACTATGGAGATAGTGCCAACGCTTCTAGACCGAATCAAAGCGGCCCAGAAGGGGGACAAAGAGTTGGAAGAAATAAAAGTTAATATAAGCAAGGGTAAAGCAAAGGGGTTCCATATGGATGAACAAGGAACACTTTGGTATGGGAAGGGTTTGTGCGTACCCGATGAACCCGATATCAGGAAGTTAATCCTACATGAGGCTCACGATCCTCCATACTCAATTCATCCCGGTAATACAAAGATGTACATGGATGTGAAGGATATATTCTAGTGGAATAATTTGAAAAGAGAAATTGCGAGTACATCTCTTTGTGTGATGTATGCAAGAGAGTCAAGGCCGAACACCTGAAACCAACAGGGCTGCTTCAGCCATTACCTGAGCCCGACTGGAAGTGGGACACGGTAGACATGGACTTTATCACTGGACTACCCTGGATTCGTTCTGGGTATGATTCTATCTGGGTAGTAGTCGATCACTTCACCAAAGTGGCCCACTTTATTACCGTAAAGACCACCTATACGAGCTCCAAACTCACCAAGATTTATATGTCAAGGATTGTAAGCCTGCATGGTGTACCTAAGGGAATTGTCTCTGATAGGGGTACCCAGTTCAACTCGAAGTTTTGGCGACAGTTACACGAATCCTTAGGGACGCGACTGGAGTTTAGTACTGCTTTCCACCCACAAACAGATGGTCAAATAGAAAGAGTTAACTAGATCCCGGAGGACATTTTGAGAGCTTGTGCCCTAGACTATGGGTCTAGTTGGGATGACAACTAGCCATATGCGGAGTTCTCGTACAACAATAGTTATCAAACTAGTATCAAGATGGCTCCATTTGAAGTTCTATATGGCAGGAAGTGTAGAACTCCGCTGCTATGGAATGGAGTTGGAGAACGTAGTTTGTTTGGACCTGAGCGGATCAAGGATCCGGAAGAGAAAGTAAGGCAGATTCAAGACAGGTTAAAGGTAGCCCAATCCAGGCAAAAGAATTATGCTGATTCCAAGCGTAGGGATGTAACTTATGAAGTAGGAGACCGTGCATATCTTCGAGTTTCACCACTATGAGGAGTTAAGAGATTTGTAATCAAGGGTAAGTTGGCAC
The DNA here is from genome assembly GCA_910589775.1 of Avena eriantha. NCBI lineage: Eukaryota > Viridiplantae > Streptophyta > Magnoliopsida > Poales > Poaceae > Avena > Avena eriantha. The sequence continues at coordinate 342,755,894 of OU342743.1, read as the reverse complement.
CTCGATTCATAGGGCCCTATAAAATTCTGGCTCGTAGAGGAAGGTTTCCTATCAGTTGGAGTTTCCTGAAGTATTGACTGTTCACTATGTACTCCATGTGTCACAACTAAAGAAGTGTCACCCGCAAATGGCTAATACACCACTAAGGGATACAGTTCTCCTGGATGAGATTCAGTGGGAAAACGATCTCACTTATGAGGAAAAACCCATCAAGATATTGGAGACAACCGAGAGGATTACTCGTACCAAGACTTGCAAAGTTCAATGGAATCACCATTCCATGGAAGAGGCCACATGGGAACGTGAAGATGATCTGAAGACAGAACATCCACACCTATTTGCTAGCCAACCTGAATCTCGAGGACGAGATTCTTCTTAAGGGGGGTAGGTTTGTAACATCCCAAATTTTGTATTTCTAGATGTTACTAGAAGCATGCATCATAGCATATACCTCATGGCATCATACAATAAAACTGCATCAAAACCCTATTTTTGTTTTCCATAGTCTATTAAAGACAAGAATGGGTTATATTAAACTTAACCTTCTAAATCTTTGCAAAAGTCTATTTTTATTATCCTATGATAATATCCTCCTTTTTAGAAAGTTTTAGAGACTAATTTCATTAATTTTGGTTTTAAGATGCAAAAGTTATTAAAGCATTTATAAAACAGAATTAATAAAAAAACTGACTAATCTAACCTAGGCAGGCCGGCCGAGCCAGCCCGCAACTTACCTGCCGCCGCACCAGGGGAGTGGGCGGTGCGCGCCACAACCATGCAAGAGGGTTGGCTCATGGCGGCACGTGCAGCCGCCAGCGCCTCGTAGCCGCTGACGGCGCGGACCCACTTGTCATCACCCCCGTCGAGTCTGCGTCAAGCACGTACACCCTCCGCCGCATGCCGAACGAATTCCCGGCCGAATTGGTGCCAATTCCACAACCTCTGCGCCAAGAAAATCCGCATATTCATAAAATTGTGTAGAACACAGACCTGTAATAAAATTGCTAGTTTACCGTATTAATATTGCCGTAGGATTTAAACTCTAGATTGAAGTATTTTAATTCTAGGAAAATAACCGTAACTCCGTTTTAGTTGATTCTTGTTGGGTTGGGTTCGTAATTATGATATATACTGCTTAAAATTGGAATATCTTGCTTACAGGTTTTAGATCTGTTTCGTGGTAGATTTTAAGGATAAATATCTTTAAGTGCATATTTAATAAGGTAATTATCCGAATTACTCGAAATCTATGGGAAATCGATACTAATGACATCCCCAACACAATACCACCCCTGAATAATATGCTTGGTCGAATTTGAGCTCATCCTTGCATATAAACATGTTGCATGCATGCATGTTACCTTTGTGGCATCGTCGTTGTGCTTTTTATGATTAGATCTATGTTTGTGATTTTGTTAGATTGTTCGGAGTGCACTGAGGAGTATTGTTGCGTAGAGTGCTGCTCAGATCAAGGCAAGTTACACCACTTGTACATATTTTGTCCCAGTTTTCAATACTATGCATGTTTTGCTCTTCAAAATAGTAGTATGCATCTGTAGGAGTGTTTTAGTAGATTTACTTAGAAATATTTTGCAAGTGCGATGATTTTGTTGTATGCCATAATAGTTCTATACTTAGGATTTTGCCCTCCTAATAGGTTATCCCTATTTTTGCTAAGTACTACTTGCTATGCTATATATATAAAGTACCGTTGGGGTGTTCGAAAGACTCAAAATTTTCTAAGTTTAAGAGCTCTCTCGAGCGAACCTTTTCCTCTCAAAACCATCTTCAAATTAAAACTAAGTTTTTGCTGGGCGGAATGGTTGCCGGGTCAACGAGTGGAATTTGGTGGGGGACGGATGCCTAGGAATCAAAGAAGTCTACCATGTTTTAGAATTCAGAAGCTTCAAGTGCAACCACAATACATATGGGCTCTGTCTTGGCTTAGTACTTAGTGGGAAACCTCACCTGGGTACCGTCATTTGGAGGTTACTTTGGCATGGGTGGATCCGGAAGGTAGATGGGATACTAAGGGAAGGCTTCGCCATGGTCTTATCTGTAAAAGGACTTGATCGTGGATTGTGGGTAATGTGCACAACCTCTCGAGTGTATTGCAATCTGATCGATCAGCAGAGTTCACGGAAAAGAACACTTTGAGCATCTGAAGGATCTTCCTCTCTCTTTCCAAACTTAAAGTTTTCTAAAAGCCCATGGCATGCATAATATCGCTAATGGGTGGGATTTTGGGGACTTGGTGCGTAATATCCAAGTGCTAGGTTGATTGGACACTTGGTGTGTAATATCCTTGTGTTCCACTCGACCCTATACTACTTAAACAATGTTTACAAAGTAGGATCAAACTCTCCCCCTTTTCCTCTTACTTAGAGAAAGTTGGCTTTATGCAAATGAACCCCAAAGCCTACTACTAGCCTTGCATGTAGAGTTAGTCTTATTCTTTCCTTGGTGTAACTTGCCAATACATTCAAAGTATTGACCCAACTTGTTGGCTGCATGTTTTATGTGCAGAATCCGAAGATTAAAAGGTGCATAGGGATCACTGGTCTTCACTCAACTAGCCTAAGGCGTTGATGGACTCAAGTTTATTAAGTTTCCGCTGTTTTATTTGAGCTAGCTACAAGCTATGCAAATAATTATACTCTGGATTATCCGTGTAATAATGACTTGTGTTTTACATGATATTCATCGATGAGTGCTAGCTATTGATCTAGGGATTAGCATGTTAATCACAGGGACTTAGGATCTTTAACGATCCAAGGTGATAACATGGACAAGTAAAATATTACGATACAAAAGGAATTGGTTACTATGAAAAAGGTTCTGACGATCACTAGATTTATCGTTGAGTAAGTGGGAGTCATCACGGATTCCCACTTATGATGATTATTGATTGGAGAGGTGTCTCGATCATGTCCATGTTATTCATGCACCAAAGGGTGACACACTTAAGGTTTACTGACGCGTTTTGAGTGGATTTGGAACTCTAACTGAATTACTGGACAACACAGGGGTTGTTCCGAAAAAGTGCTAAAACTATTTCAGAATATCGAAATAACACAATCTTAAAAGTGGATCAATTTGACTCCATTTCTTTAATATTTGCAAGAGAGTTATTGCTTTGAGTTTTGAAGAAACACATCATATGGAAGAGAAAACATGAAGTCATGAATGAGAGGTATGTCTTATGACTCCCACTTTTGAAGTTTGAAATGCTTATGCTAGTTAGTAGTATTGTTGAGATATTATGCTAGTGGGATTAAGTCTTGATAGATAGAGTAAAGCTTTTGTTTGCATGAATAGTTGGATAAGTAAGATTTTACTCTAGCTCTTGTAGTTAACCGAGTCTTACATTGGAAATAATCTTGATATAAGGATAGATTTACCCTTGAAGATACTAAACCCCATAGATATAAGGATAGATTTGATGGCACTTTTGAAAGGATTGTGTTCGAAGGAATGAATTTTTAGTGGTAATTTAGATGCATGCCTAAACTTGAACTATTGATTGATACATGATATCGATTTATGCATGTCTAGAACACTATCGCACACCATGGTATGCCAACAACTCTGTGGGCCTACGAATGATTTATATAGAGTAAACTCTTGGATTTTGGATATGAATTGATTAAACATTCGTAGCAGCAATGCCATAGTGAGTAAGAGTATTGATATTTCTCATCGGACTGTGTTACACGCAAAATATGGAAAAACTCCTTTAACTCAAACGGTCACAAAAACCATCCTAGCCTACATAGTCTGGTTAAACCCACTAAGTTTCGACATACAGTTCTAAAAAGACAAAGAATGTAAAAGACGTGTTTTGATAGACTTGATTTATTGATGTGTGTGTTCTATAATAAGGCACTATGATGTTATGCTTTTTTTGACATAATTTTTAGGGGGATGACCCCCGGATAGGCCAAGCCAGGCTCAACTGGCCGGCTCCAGGAACGTCTGGTCGGATTGTCGCAGCACAAAGAACCACAGCCGGGTGGACCGCTCCATCCAGTCCGCCCTCAAGATTCCTCGGCTAGCCGTCTAGCCGGATGGCCAGAAGAACCGGCTAGGTGGCTGCTTCCACCTGGCCGCCTCAGATTCTGTGGCAGGGCTACGAAGGGGGTGATGCTCCTTGTTGAGCTCGCCCCTGACTCCTTGCATCATCAAACAAGCTGGTGCATCGCCCTTGCCGGCGCTACTAGACAACTAGGCCAAAATACCAAAGCTGGAAGCTGAGCGAGGCGCTGTCGACTGAACGCTAAAGCCTCGGCTGACCGTTAAAGCACCGGGTGACGCCTAAAGCACTGGTGTTGGGACACTGTAGTGCTGTCCCCCTTGTACTAGAGGCTTGACTAGGTCCTGGCCCACCGGCTAGACCCAGCCAGCCGGCCCACTTTGTAAACCTGAAGCCCAAATAGTAAACCCTAGAACCCACATTGTAACCTACCTCTCCCAACCAGTATATAAGGGAGGGTAGAGCTAGGGTTCTAGGTAAGCTCAAGTAGATTCAAGTTCATGTCTCCTAGTTCATCTTCTTCCTCTAGCTCTCCTTAGTAGCTAAGGAAACAGCTCAAGGAGCACTTGTACTGGGCATTCACCCCCAATATAGTAGATCCTTGTAGGAGTAGGAGTGTTACCCCGCCAAGAGGACTCCAAACCTAGGTACATCGCTATGTCTGCAGTATCTGTGCCCAACCCGTTGGGAGTAGCCACCGATAGCATCCTGATTGTCCCCTCTCATGCCATCCTCGATGGCACTGCCGTGTTCCACACCACGACAGTTAACGCCCACCATGGGGTACCACACTTCAGCTAGGGTCATCTTTCCCACGAGACATCCGCTCGTCACTAGTGAGCGAGTCGCCTCCCGCCTCGTCCTCACTCTCGGCTACTTTGACTGTATCATTGACAACACATACCGGGGGGACCTTCCCAGGTGACGGCTCCATCATGCACTTCGGCGAGCACCGTGTCTACATTGCCACCATCAACGAGGCCTTCCCTCGCAAGGTCATTGCCGTCTCCGACGCACCCCCGGGCTTCTCTGCTCAGCGCGTCTCTAGAGACAGCATGGAGGTCATGATGGCTGGCTCAGGCGAGGGCCACCGCCTGCCTGTGTAGCGCAACGTGGGATGCAATAGCTCCACTTCTTGCGAACATGACCAACATCCGCTGACCACCTCCATCCAACACCTCCGAAACCCCATCATCCCCAAGGCGGATCTGGTAGTAGCCGAGCTACACTAGAAGCCACATGCCAAATCCTCCTAGAGGAAGCCAACAAGGGTGCCGCCCAGCAACGCCGCTTAAACGCGACCATGCGTGAGTAGAACACCACACACGACATTGCCCACCTGGCCGGTGCCAACCAGCAGATTCGACCCTAGGGCCGTAAACTTGGCTCGGAGCTGGACCGTGCTTCTGTCTCGTGTACCCCCACGGTTCAGCCGGTTTACAATACTCCTGCCAAGAACATGAGGGCCATGGAGGAGGCCGCTACTGAGCTGAGCCACCTTGATGGCGATGAGCTACGCCACCAGCAGGCGCGTGTTTAGCTCCTCGTAGCAACGGCCAACAAGCAACATGCTGAGTGTCGTTGTATTGGGAACGGCAGTACCTGAGGAGGTTAGATAGAGGTGTGGGGACTAGCAGGGAAGCTATCGACGGCGTCCGCAGGCGGGATTGGATACAAGCGAGCGTAGCGGGACGCAGGAAGTAGCCAGGTTCGGGGCCCTCGTGACGAGGTAAAGCCCCTACTCCTGCCGGGTCTGACTATGTGGAATATACGAACTACAAGTGCTCCTCGAGCTGTATTCTCTAGCTACTGCCTTAAATGCAATGAGACCAACCCTTTCTACTGAGGCCTTGCCTCTCCTTATATAGGCAGAGAGGCAAAGGTCTCACTGACCAGTCCGACTGGCGGGCCCCACAGGCGGGTCCCAGCCGACTAGTCATCCACAGTGTCTGGTATGGCTTGTCCTGTCGGAGTACGAGCGGTATGGCTGTCGTAGGCACAGTGGACGCCGTGCGAGCCTGTCGTCAGCACCGGCCACTATTCCTGCATCACCCGCGCAAAGTCTTCGGTATGGCCGGGTAGTTGCCAGTCTTGTCACCGTACAGGGCGTACCGTGCACTGATACACACGTCGCCCTGTCCCATTGATTGAGTCCAGCTATGTAGCCGTATCCGGCTGCCTCCTGCTGATCCGGCTACCAGGGGATAGCCGGCCTGTCTTGCCTTGTCCGGCTGCATCTGGTCAGCCGGACGCGCTCCGACTGTCTTGTTTCTTATTCGGTTGGGATACCCGGGGATCATCCCCCTGACACTAGCCCCCGAGCGCGTGTGGATTCCGCCCTTAGGCGAAATGTGCGCGCGCTTCCTCTTGTTTTTGAATTTGCGTCCGGCTGAGCTTGGCGGTTGCGCTACCCGTGACGTCCGTGCTGACGCCGGCCACGCGCGCACGTGCCATCATTACTCTACGGCGGGCAACGTAACGTCCCGTCGCACGTCGCCTCGGGAAGCTGCTGTCCGGCGCTTCGGTTCCCGCTCCAGGATCTTCTGCGCATCCTGCTCCGGCACATGGGATCTTAGGTGGCGGTTGGGGTGTGGACGATCACCAAGGAGTGGCTGCCGGAGAACTGGACGTTCAGCCTGGCGCCGTATACGCAGGAGAACCGCGCGCCTCGGGTAAGCTCTTCTTACCAGATGCACTTTTGATGTTTTCTTGTTCTTGTTCTTTGTCTTCATCTAGCTGACCTTTGTGTTCGGCAGATGTTCCCCTGCATCATCCGCGAGGAGGGCGCGGCGGTCCTCGAGGAGTTCGCGCCCAACCTTCCCGAGCCGCGCCCCCGGCGGTCCGGCGAGGAATCGGATGGGGATGGCGACGCCTTCCCCAGTCGGAACGACGAGCCGGCCGCCGACCCGCACCTGGAGGTGCACGAGGAGGAGGCCATGCTGACCGCGGAGCCGGCGACGTGCTCCACGACGGACGGGGGAGCGGGCGGGAGCGGCTCCTGCCGCCCCGCGGTGGAGGAGCCGGCGCCCAAGAGGAGCCGGTCCGGCCCCCCGCCGCCAAGCCGGTCCGGCACCCTGCCATCAAGACGTCTTGGTCGGAAGAAGGGGCCGCCTCCTGTGGTGCCGGGGTATGTTCCTTCTCCCCATTCCTTTTTGTCGGTTTGCCTTTTTCCTCCTTTTCTGACTTTGGCTTGTTTTGCTCTTGTCTTCCTTGCTTTTTCCTTAGCACGCTCGTTTCCTTTGGAGCCGTGAGCCCGGCTCGCGCGCCCGCCGGGTCGCCGCCTCGCACCTCGACTGCGCCGACCAGCGCTCCTCCTTCCTATGAGGCGCCGCCTTCGCCTCCACCACGGGCTGAGCTGACTGCTTCCGCCCAGCCGGAAGTCCCCCAGCCGGAGGCGAGGTCCTCCCAGCCGGAAGGCTCCTCTGCGGGCGCGCGGGGGGCTGCTGGCAAGGAGCTCGTTGTCGTTGGCAACGACAACTCCGACGAGGAGCCCGGGGAGGAGTGGCAGGCGACGGTGGTCGCGGCGAAGGAGTCCCTGGCCGTCAACGCCGTGGACGACGACGCCTCTTCCGCTGCCTCGCTGTCGGACCTTGCCGCCACGCTTGAGCTGGCGGTGAAGGAGATCCGGCTGCTGGAGGCCACAGCCGGCGGGAACCGGTCGTTGGAGCAGAAGCTCGCTGCCGCCAACGGAACCTCCCAGAGTGAGTTCACTTTGTCCGGCTCCTTCCTTTTGGGGGGGGGGGACTGATAGCCGGTTTGTTGTAGCCATCCTCGTGTGCGCTCAGCGCGAGATCGATCGCTTGAAGAAGGCGAACGACCGGTTGAGCAAGTCCAACTCCACTCTGTGGCTGCAGAACAAGGACTGGCACGCGCGGGTGGACGGTCTGGAGGCCACCATCAAGGAGCGTGACGCCTCGCTCGCCAGCCGGACCGAGGCTTTCTCCCTTCTCGAGGCCCAGAACAAGGAGCAAGAGAAGGAGATCAAACGGTTGGCGCTCAAGGAGAAGGCGCTGGTGGAGGAGCTGATGCAGGTCGGCCACACCGCCAAAGGTGAGTCTTCTTTCCGTCTCTTTTTCTTTCCGGATCTGGTAGCCGGATCTGACTTCTCTTTTCTGACAGCTTTTTACCCCGGCATAGACCTGCTAGCCTACAACCGGCTGCAGGAGAATTGGCCGGGAGCGCAGCCTACGGCCCAGGAGCTCGTCGTCCTTCTTGGCGAGGAGGCTGCTAAGCTTCGCCAGGTGGCGAGGGACGTCTTCTCCTTTAACTGGCCGGAGGCTCCGGTCCCGGAGACAATGGTGCAGCTGGCTGCAAAGGTGGGAGAGGTGCCGGCTGCGGTGGACCGGCTACGGGATCTGGCTGCACGAGCCGGAGCAGAGATGGCCTTGGCCTTGATGCTCTCCTGGTACAAGGACACCCGCGTCGAGAAGATCGACGGAGGCTTCCGTGCCGGGGCTGACCTTGCCGCCATCCGCCAAGCCCACCCGGAGCTCCACAGGTCCGCCATGAAGATCGCCGACTATGTGGACCCCGACGAGGTCCTCACCGACTCGGAGTCCACTGGCACTCCTGATGTGGAGGCCCCGATGCCGCCGCCTGCCAGCGCCGGGACCAGATCAAGCCCCGCGCCTCCTCCACCGCCTGAAGCCTCCGCTGGCCAAGATCTCCCCCACGGCAAGGGTCCTGCTGCCTTGATATCGCCCCGGGATGCAGGGTGTAATTGTCTTGTGTTGTACACCTATAAACCTTGTCTGTTTGAGCCGGCTATCTTTGACGCCGGGTAAGTTGCGAGAGCTTCGTCTCTCTTTTGCTTGTTATTGTTGAAATCATTTTTCCTTACTTGTGCGCTGAGTTTCTTTTTGCCATTTTGCCCAGCTAACCTTGTCCAGCTACACGCCTTTAGCTGGATAACCTACACCTCCAGTGGGGGCGCGCAAGCGCACCCACTGGGTGTAGCCCCCGAGATTCGTAGTAGTTGGCGAAGGCAGGTGCTTCGAATCATCCTTCTTTCCCAGTTCTTCTGTCTTTATCCGACTAGACTCGTCTTAGTCGGTTGCTTTCGCTGGCTGAACCCTTTTAGCCGGGGGAACTAACATTCCAGTGGGTGCGCGCGAGCGCACCCACTGGGTGTAGCCCCCGAGATTCGGAGTAGCTGGCGTAGCCAGGTGCTTCGAATCTTCCTTGTATTTTTCTTGCTCCAGCCCTTGCCCTCACCTGGGCTCCGAATGGCCGGCTAAACGCCTTTAGCCAGTCGGGAACCCTAAGATTCCACTGGGGGCACGCGAGTGCACCTAGTGGGTGTAGCCCCCGAGATTCGGAGCGCTTGATGAAGGCAAGGACTTCAAATCTTCTTTCCTTCTCCTGAACTCCGACTCTAAGTAGTCAGACGCACGTACGTACGCATACACACATGTCCGCAAAGGTTAGTAGGTTAGTCTGATAAATTGTAGCCGAAAAACGGCTTGTTTTTCCGAAAACTGGCCTGTCCCTTTCTAGACACTTAGTCGCTTTCCCGTGCGCTCTGCTGTTTTCGCTGCGTCCTTGCCGGGCAGCCGGGTTGCGGTCTGCAGCCGAAATCGAAGGGAGCTGACAGTACATTGCGCACGGTACTAAAGGCTTAGCAGCTGGATTGGTTCGAGCTAGTTGCAGGGCCGGGACACCCGATCTGTCGCGTCTCCTCCCTGTTTTTCGTGTGGGATGCCTCGGGCTTTTGCTCTTGCTAGCCGGACAGCCGGGTTGTGTTCTGTAGCTGAAACGAAGAGTGGGCCTCTGACATCGTCGCACAGTACTCAGCCGGTTTGTTGACTTAGTAGGCCGGGCCAGCCGGCGAGCTCCGGGTAGGGGTTGCCGGAGCCAGAAAATAATAACCGGAAAACAGGTGCATATATATTTCTGGCAAGGAGCCCCCGAGATTCTCGTGGGGGTCCGTATTTTTATTCATAGGGGTTTCGGGATACATACACTGTCTAGCGACTAGGTGTAAAATGGGCGCAGCAGGGCCGCGTTCCAGGGACGCTCGGTCTCCTCGTCTGACTTGTCCATCTTGTTCTTGCGTGGCTGCTGCGTGTCGATGAGGTAGTAGGAGTCGTTGGGCAGCGCCCGACTGATGATGAAGGGGCCCTCCCAGGGTGGCGATAACTTGTGCATGCCCTTCGTGTCTTGCACCAGCCGGAGAACCAGGTCGCCTTCACAGAATGTGACTGGGCGGATCCGGTTTGAATGGTAGTGACGTAGTCGCTGCTGGTACAGGGCTGATCTGGACAAGGCCAGCTCGCGGGCCTCCTCCAGGAGGTCCACTCCGTCCTCCCGCGCCTCCTGGTTGGCTTTTTCGTTGTAGAGAAGCTTGCGAGGGGAGTCGAACTCGATGTCGGCGGAGAGGACGACTTCCGATCCGTAGACCAGGAAGAACGGCATGTAGCCGGTTGACTTATTCGGCATGGTGCGGAGGCTCCACAGCACAGCCGGAAGTTCTTCGATCCAACATCCGGGTGAATGCTCCAATGGCTCGATGAGACGTGGCTTGATGCCGGCTAGCACTAAGTCGTTTGCTCTTTCGACTTGCCCGTTGGATTGCGGGTGCGCGACGGAGGCGAGGTCCAACCGGATGCCCTTGTTGCTGCAGAACCGGGCGAAGGCCCCTTTGGCGAAGTTCGTGCCATTGTCGGTGATGATGCTGTTGGGGTAGCCAAAGCGGTTGATGATGTTGGTGAAGAAGGTGACAACCGTCGCCCCGTCCAGCTTTTGGATAGGCTTGGCCTCGATCCACTTCGTGAACTTGTCCACCGCCAGTAGCAGGTGGGTCATGCCCGCGCGCGCTCGCCTGAAGGGACCGACCATGTCAAGGCCCCAAACTGCGAATGGCCAGGTGATCGGTATGGTCTTGAATGTCGAAGTTGGCATATGCCTGAGCTGCCCGAAGCGCTAGCACCCATTGCATGCACGGACCAGCTGCTCAGCGTCCTCGAGGGTGGTGGGCCAATAGAAACCATGGCGAAACGCCTTGGCGACTATCGCCCTTGACGAAGCGTGGTGCCCGCACTCGCCCTGGTGGATGTCCTTGAGTAGCCGGTGGCCCGTATCCGAATCAACACATCTTTGGAAGATTCCGGATACACTGCTCTTGTATAGCTCGCCGTTTATGATGGTGTATGCGTGCGCGCGGCGCCGGATTTGCCTGGCCTGCACCTCGTCGTCCGGAAGTTCTCCATTGGTGATGTACCTCATGAAGGGCTGTGCCCAGGATGGCACTTCCCGAATGACGAGGATGCCCACGTTCTCCGGTTGACGGGTGTCCGGGGGTCGTCCGGATGGCGTATCCGGAGAGGTAGCCCTCGAGCCGCTGGGCGAGCCGGCAGGCCCCCGGGCCTTGCGAGCCGGAAGGCGCTGCCCGGCTGGAATTGCTGCGTGTCTTCTTTTTTGGTGGTTCTGCCGGCTCTGCTTCCGCCGTCCCGCCGGCCGGAACGGTTCCTGCCCAGACGATGGAGTCCGATTCTGGCGACGGGTTGATGGATGGCTTCTCTAGGTGCTCCAAGGACACCCCTAGTGGGATGGCCTTCCTGGTGGATCCGATCTTGGAGAGCCCGTCGGCCGCCTCGTTCTTGACGCGGGGGATGTGGTGAAATTCGCACCCGTCGAACGAGGCGCTGAGCTTCTAGATGTGGAACCGGTAGAGAGCCATGTTTGCGTCTCTGGTGTCCCATTCCCCGGATACTTGCTGCACCACCAAGTCCGAATCACCGAAGCACAGGATCCGGTTGACACCGATCTCCTTGGCCAGCCGGAGTCCGTGCGCCAGTGCCTCGTATTCGGCTACGTTGTTGGAGGCCTTGAAGTGGATCTGTAGTACGTACTCCAGCCGGTCTTCCTTGGGCGAGGTGAGCACGATGCCGGCTCCCAAGCCCCCGAGCATCTTTGATCTGTCAAAGTGCATCCGCCAATGGTCCGAATCCGGAACCGGTGGGAGATACTGGGTCTCGGCCTAGTCGACGAGGAAGTCCGCCAACGCTTGCGACTTGATCGTGAGCCCGGGCTCGTACTGGATGGAGTAGGCGGCAAGCTCGATGGCCCACTTGGCGACTCGGCCGGTGGTGTCCTTGTTGCCGATGATTTCCGAAAGGGGTGCAGTGCACACGACCTTAATCGAATGCTCCTGGAAGTAGTGCTTGAGCTTCTTGCATGCCAGGTACACGCCGTAGCACATTTTCTGGTAGTGGGGGTAGTTCTGCTTGGAGAGGGAGAGAACCTCGCTGAGGTAGTAGACGGGCCTCTGAACCGGCTGAGCCTTGCCTTCCTCGGGGCGCTCCACCACCAGGACGACGCTGACGGCCCGGCTGATGGCTGCTATATAGAGCAACATCGGCTCCTTACTAGCCGGCGTGGCTAGGACCGGTGCTGTGGATAGCCTGCGCTTGAGGTCGTGAAACGCGGTGTCAGCTTGCGAAGTCCAAGAGAACTTGTCCGTCTTCTTCATTAGTTGGTACAACGGGAGTGCCTTCTCCCCCAGCCGGCTGACAAAACGACTGAGGGAAGCAAGGCATTCGGGGAACTTCTGGACTCCAAGCAGGTTCCTGGACGGTTGCATCCTTGCGATGGCCGCGATCTTCTCCGGATTTGCCTCGATACCTCGCTGTGAGATGAGGAAGCCGAGGAGCTGACCGGACGGTACCCCGAAGACGCACTTCTCTAGGTTCAGCTTCATCCGGTACTGGCGGAGGTTGCCAAATGTTTCTCCCAGGTCCTCGAGGAGGGTGCGCTTCTCCTTGGTCTTGATAACCACGTCATCCATGTAAGCGTGCACGTTTCGGCCTATCTGCGAGTGCAAGCATTTCTGCATACATCGCTGATAGGTGGCGCCTGCGTTCTTTAGGCCGAAAGGCATGGTTACATAGCAGAAAGCCCCATAGGGGGTGATAAATGATGTCTTAATCTGATCAGCCGGGTTCAGCTGGATCTGATTGTACCTGGAATAACAATCTAAGAAAGACAACAAATCACAACCAGTCGTGGAATCGAGGACTTGATCGATACGGGGCAAGGCGAAGGGGTCTTTAGGGCACGCCTTGTTCAGGCTGGTGTAGCCGATACACATGCGCCAGGTCTTGTTCTTCTTCAGTACCAGGAATGGGTTCGCCAGCTAGTCCGGGTGGTACACTTCCATGATGAACCTGGCTGCAAGGAGCCAGGTGATCTCGTCACCGATTATCTTTCTCTTCTCCTCTGCGAACCGGCGCAGAGGTTGCTTGACCGGCTTGGCATCCGGACGCACATGAAGTGAGTGCTCGGCGAACTCCCTCGGCACACCCGGCATGTCCTTGGGGGACCACGCGAAGATGTCCCGATTCTCACGGAGGAAGTCGACGAGTGCGCCTTCCTATTTGCTGTCCAAGCCGGCGCCAATGGTGACGAACTTGGCCGGATCGGAGGGGTCGAGCAGGATCCTCTTCGTCTCCTTTGCCGGCTGGAAGGCTCCTTCTCCAACCGGCTTGCTGCTAGCCGGAATGTCCTGCTGGGCCATGGCCACATTGCGCATGATCACGCGCTTCTCCCCGGCTATGATGAGGGCCTATGCCAGTTTGGAACCGGCTGAGGCGCACTCCATCGATCGCCTGAAGCAGCCGGCGACGGTGATCACGCCGTGGGGTCCCGGCATCTTCGTCTTGAGGTAGGCGTAGTGGGGGATGCCCATGAACTTGGTGAGGGCGGGGCGCCCGAGGAGAGCGTGGTAGGAGCTCGTCAGATTTACCACCTCGAACCAGATTGGTTCGCGGCGGAAGTTCTCCTCGGTCCTGAAAATGACGTCCAGCTGGATTTTCCCCAGCGGGGCGCAGGCTGGCCCCGGCAGTACGCCGTGGAACGTCGTGGTAGTCGGGCGTAGGTCGCTTTCGCGAATGCCCAGCTTCTCCAGCGAGGACTGGTAGAGGAGGTTGAGGCTGCTGCCTCCGTCGATGAGGACGCGCGAGAATCGGCAAGTACGCGCGTTGGAGACGATGAGGGGGTCGAGCACCATGGCGTAGCCCCCGGGAGTCGGTAGATGCTCAGGCTGATCTGCCCGGCTCCAGGCGATAGGGGTTTCCGACCAGTTCAGATACTAGGGGACCGGAGAGGCGATGGTGTTGACCTCCTTGGAGCGTCGCCTGCGGTTGTGCCTGTCGTCCTGTTTCGTCTCGAAAATGTGGTAGGCGGCGTGCGGCTAGGGGTAGCCGTTGTTGTTGCCGCTGTTACCGTCGTTGCCATCATTGCCGGCTCGCCTAGCCGGTGGTTGAGGTCCGCCTGGTGGGGGAGGCGGGGGACGCGGCTGGTTGCCCTGGTCCTTTAGCTGGCGGGTCCAGCTGCAGTTCCGGGTGGTGTGCGTAGCCGGCTTGAAGGGACCGCTATGCCACTTGCACGGGCCATCGAACATCTGGTCGAAGGTGAGCCGTGGCTTCTGCCTCCTTGCTTCATTAGCCGGCGCGTCGGGCGCGCCCTCCACATCATTGACTTGCCGTGCGTGGTAGCGAGGCTTCTGCTGTCGGGCCTGGCGGTCCCCATGGAACCGGTTGTCGTTGCCGTGGCGTCTAGAGGGTCCGGCTTCTCTAGCCGGATTGCTGGGTTGGTCGCGAGCCGGCTCCATGGGAGTCGGTCGTCCATCTGCGTTTACTCGGAGGGGCTTCTTCATGGTGGCATCCGCCGTGGCGTACTGGTCCACAACCGTCATGAGCTCCGCCATGGTATTTGGCTCGTCACACAGTAGCCAGTGGCGAAGCATGGTGCCCTCGCGGCAACCCTCGATGAAGAAGCCGATGGCTTGGCTCTCTAGGATGCCCTCGCAAGTGTTGCGCAGCTCCGTCCACCTCGCGAGGTACTCACGGTCGGTCTCGTGGTCACCCTAGACGCACAAGGCCAGGTCGCGTGGGCGCCCTGGGCGCTTGTACGTGCCGTTGAAGTTGCGGACGAACACCTTCTCGAAGTCAGGCCAGGCGTTGATGCTGTTGGGCGCGAGGCTATTGAGCCATGTCCTCGCTAACCAAGTTAGCATCAGGGGGATGTAGCGCATGGCTGTGCGCTTGTTCCCGTGGGCGATGCCGACTGCCGTAGCATAGTCGGTCAACCAGTCCTCCGGCTTCATGCTGCTGTTGTACTTGAGGGTGTCCCTGGGCAGGGAGAATTTATCCGGAAACGGCTCATTCCGGATACGGGGTCCGAAACAAACCGGACCGGTAGACTCTTCGTCCTCCGTGACGCGCGCTTGAGCGAGGAGCTCGATGCGGTCGCGGGCATCCGGGCGATCCGGGTTGGGCGCTCCCACCCGGCCCGAGAGACGGGAACCGGCTGGTCTGGGCGCTCCGGCTGGCGAAGAGGGAGGTGGCGGGTTGCTGTTCACCGTCTGCTCCTGGCACGGCTGGCCCTTGTTACCGGAGCTGCGGCGCCTGCTGCGGGCCCTGGGCGGCTGAGGGGAGGACGCCTGCTCGGTGTCACGCGGCGCGCCCCTACTGTTGGCCGGTAGCTCGCTCCTCCTGGAGTAGCTAAGGTCCTCCTGCACCTGCCGGTTGGCGCCAGCCTGCTCGTCCGTGACGCGGAGGAGCTCCTGCACGCGGACTTGCTGGCGGGCTCGCTCCTCGCCCTCTAGGCTGGGCAATTCCTCTACCGCGGCTCACGCCGCGCGCAAGTTCTTGATGGGCGTGTTGTAGGTGGGCTATGCGAGGGCGGGCACGGGATCCGGTTCCCCGTCCTTTTCCAACCTACCGCCAAGCTTGCCGCCCCGACGCCGTACCTGGCCGCGCCGGCTCGGCTCCGCGGTAGCCGGAGTGAGGCCATGCGCGCGGTCGTACTCGCGCCGGGCGATCTCGAGCTGCTTACGGGCTACAGCTAGCTCCATGGCCTCATGGAGGAGGATCTGTCTCTCCATGCTGAAGTTGGCCTCCGCCTCCTCCGGGTTATCCTCGAGGTTAACCGGCGTCAGGAGCCGATCAATGGCATCTTCCACCGGGTTCTGGGGCTGCGGGGGAGCAGAAGTTCCGACCTCGTCCGCGCCTCGCTCCCGCGGTTGGCAGGGATGGGAGCTGGAGCCGGCCATCATGACCTCTGTGCCGCGAGGTGCGGCGGAGGCGCTACCGTCTGAGCACGGCAGCTCCACGACAGAGATGATTTCCCTAGGGAAACGTTCCGGGATGGTGGCGACGTAAACGGAGAGGTCGCCGAATAGTAGAACGGTGCCGTTTGCCGGGAAGGAGGTTCCGGCGAAGCAGGAAGCGTTGTCGATGACGCAATCGAATCTGCGGAGCGTGAGCACCAGGCCGGAGGCCACGCGCTCACCGGCTGAAGTGCGGAGTCCCATGCGGAACATGACTCCGGTCGAAGTCATCTAGCCCCCGGTGGGCGCCAACTGTCGTTGTATTGGGAACGGCAGTACCTGAGGAGGTTAGATAGAGGTGTGGGGACTAGCAGGGAAGCTATCGATGGTGTCCGCAGGCAGGATTGGATACAAGCGAGCATAGCGGGACGCAGGAAGTAGCCAGGTTCGGGGCCCTCGTGACGAGGTAAAGCCCCTACTCCTGCCGGGTCTGACTATGTGGAATATACATTCTCTAGCTACATTCTCTAGCTACTGCCTTAAATGCAATGAGACCAACCCTTTCTACTAAGGCCTTGCCTCTCCTTATATAGGCAGAGAGGCAAAGGTCTCATTGACCAGTCCGACTGGCGGGCCCCACAGGCGGGTCCCAGCCGACTAGTCATCCATAGTGTCCGGTATGGCTTGTCCTGTTGGAGTACGAGCGGTATGGCTATCGTAGGCACAGTGGACGCCGTGCGAGCCTGTCGTCAGCACCGACCACTGTTCCTGCGTCACCTGCGCAAAGTCTTCGGTATGGCCGGGTATTTGCCAGTCTTGTCACCATACAGGGCGTACCGTGCACTGATACACACGTCGCCCTGTCCCATTGATTGAGTCCGGCTATGTAGCCATATCCGGCTGTCTCCTGCTGATCCGGCTACCAGGGATAGCCGGCCTGTCTTGCCTTGTCCGGCTGCATCTGGTCAGCCAGACGCGCTCCGACTGTCTTTTTTCTTATTCGGTTGGGATACCCGGGGATCATCCCCCTGACACTGAGGTAGGTGCAAGCCTTGGGGAAACAGCAAGAGCTAGCCACCTCGCCGGATGGCGGATCCGGTAGCTGGCGGCAGCAAAGCCTCCTCTCTAAACAGAACGAGGCAGAACAGTCGTCCACGCGGCGGGTTGGCTTGACGCGGGCATCATCCACATGACGTCGCGGCGGTCACCAACAGAAAACAAGATCTGGCTAACGGAGCCAGACAAGGGCAACACCATCAACCCGCTGACAAAACCGAAAGAAGCTTCGCTCCACCCAAGTCCGCCTGGCGGGGCGACTTAGCCCAAGCGAGCCGGAAACGCGTGACGTGTGCGTGCGCATCGGTCTCCTAATACAATTGCGCGTGCTAGAGGAGGAAAGTCCATTCGGTCCAAGATGCTTCGGACCGCGCAGCCGAACGAACCATTTCCAAATGGATTTTCTCTCCCAAGGGACACGCCAAAGTACGATGGCTTAGTAAATCCAAAAGACTAGCTGGTAGACTATGTCACTACGGTAGGCATACCCACCGGCAAACGGCGAGTGGTAGTGCGTTACGCCCCCTCATGCTCCTCGACTTGGCCATAACCTGGCTGAACAGTCTCCCCGACAACAGCATGAACGCTTGGGTCGACTTCGAGGAAGCATTCATTCGAAACTTCACCAGCACCTACAAGCGGCCCGGGCGGCCCCGCGAGCTCGCCCTTTGCGTTCAGGGAAAGGATGAGTTCGACCGCTCCTACCTCACCTAGTGGACAAGCATGCACAAATCCTGTGATGGGGTGCACGAGCACCAAGAAATCAACTTCTTCATCAACGGCTGCAGAGACGGCACCATGCTAAGGCACAAGCTCAGCCAGGTGGAACCCAAAACCATGGCTCATGCCATGGCCATCACGGACAAGTACGCCACCGTTGACACGACAATGAAGAAGGCCATCATGGTGGATGACCAAGGGCAGATCATCGTGGACAAGTCCACATACCGGCACCAGCCGGATGGGCATCATAACAACTCTAGGCGACACGACCACGACAACCGGCATGGCAAAAGAAAGGATGACCAGCTGGACAACTGCTACGGGTAGAAGAAGGTGGTAGCTGTCCAAGAGGATCCGGCTGGGGGCGGCAAACAGAGGCAGAAGCCCGACGATCGGCTGCCACAACCCAAGTACTCCATCGAATCGATGCTTGATGGCCCGTGCAAGTTCCAAAGTGGCGACAACAAGAGGTCTACATACACAACTCGCCAGTGCACTTGGACAAAGAAGATGGCCGAAGTTTGCGGATTACCACCGCCGCCTCTGCCAGCCGGTGGACAATAGGATAATCGTGAATGCCAGAACCGCCAGGACGAGGACGATGGTGATTACCCTCGCCGGGTGGGAAACTACCACCTTTTCACCACTGAGCCAGAGACCAAGCATAGCAGGAGGTGCCGTGAGGTGGAGGTGAATGCAATTGTTCCCACAGTTCCTTAGTACCTAATCTAGTCCGACCGGCTATGCTACCTCACCCAAGCACCTACACGATGGTCCTGGATCCTATCATTGTCTCCAAGAAGCACTCCTGTAGATTTTCACACGTCCTCATGGACGGTGGCGGCAACATCAACCTCTTGTACCATAGCTCATTGGACCGGCTCGGCATTAGTGAGTCCCAACTGGAGCGGTCCAGCACCTCCTTCCAAGGAGCAGTCCCGGGTCCATCGCATTCGCCCATCGGCAGGATCTAGCAGGATGTCATTTTCGGTAAGAAGGGAAACTTTCGTCGCGAGCCCATTTGGTTTGAGGTGGTTAACCTCTCCAGTGCATACCACGGCATCCTTGGACTCCTAGTGCTCACCAAGTTTATTTTGCTGTCGTACTACGGGTACCTCAAGATGAAGCTCCCTGGGCCCAAGGGACTCATCACCATTGTCGGTGACTACAGGAGGTCGGTGGAATGTGCCACATACGGCTCAAAGTTAGCCGAAGCCATGATCATCATGGAGGAGAATCGCATCATCATGCAGAACATGGCAACCCTGTAGGCGGAAATACCGGCTGGCGAGCCAAAGCCACCGGAGTGGCATAGTTCAAGCCATCGAAGGGCACCAAGAAGATTTTGCTAAGAGAGGCTGACCAGACAAGTTCATCCTGGTTAGAGATGGCCTTGACAACAAATAGGAAAGCGCACTCGTCAACTTCCTTTGTGAGAATCGGGATATCTTTGCATGGTCCCCCAAGGATATGCCTGGTGTTCTGAGGGAGCTCGCCGATCACTCTTTACATGTCAGGCCAGATGCAAAGCCAGTCAAGCAATCTCTACTCTGCTTTGCAGAAGAAAAGAGAAGAACAATTGGTGAAGAAATCACCCTGCTCCTTGCAGCCGGATTCATCATGGAGGTTTTCCACCCAGAATGGCTGGCAAACCTAGTGCTGGTGCTGAAAAAGAACAAAACATGGCACATGTGTGTTGACTACACCAGCCTCAACAAGGCATGCCCGAAAGATCCGTTCACCCTGCCAAGGATAGATCAAGTGATCGACTCCACAGTTGGCTGTGAACTGTTGTCGTTTCTGGATGTATATTCTGGCTACCACCAGATCCGGCTAGACCCCACTAATCAAATAAAGACATCATTCATCACCCGTATGGGGCTTACTATTATACCACCATGTTGTTTGGACTAAAAAATGTAGGGGCAACGTACCAGCGCTGCATGCAGAAGTTCCTGCAATCGTAGATCGGCAAAAATGTACACGCCTACATCAATGATGTGGTGGTCAATACGAAGAAACGACGAGCATTCCTCAAGGACCCGAAGGAAACATTTTGCAACCTTGGCCGGTTCTAGATGAAGCTGAACCCGGAGAAGTGCGTATTCGGTGTCCTAGCCGGCCAGCTCCCTGGTTTTCTCGTCTTAGAACAAGGAATTGAGGCCAACCCAGAGAAGATCAACACGATCGAGCGCATGCAGCCGACCCAGAACCTGTGCGACATGCAAAAGTTCACCCAATGCTTGGCGTCCCTCTGCCGGTTCATCAGCTAGCTGGGCGGGAAAGCACTCCCACTATACCAGCTCATGAAGAAAATGGACAAGTTCGTCTGGATGGCCCAAGCAGACAAGGCCTTCCACGACCTCAAGTGCATGATATCCTCCCCACCAATACTAGCGGCCCCCGTTGCAAAGGAGCTAATGCTAATGTACATTGTAGCTACCAACCGGGTTGTTATTGTCGTGCTCGTGGTTGAGAGGCCGGAAGAATGGAAGGCGCAATGGGTCCAGTGCTCGGTGTACTACTTGAGTGAGGTACTCTCGCTCTCAACGCAGAACTACCCCCACTACCAAAAGCTAGTGTATGGCGTATACATGGTTGCCAAGAAACGGAAGCACTATTTCCAAGAGCAGTCTATCCAGGTGGTAGCGTTAGCACCTCTTTTGAAGATCATTGGCAACATGGATGCCACAGACCGGGTGGAGAAATGGGCAATAGAGCTCACCACCCACAACATCTAGTATGAGCTAAGAACGACGATCAACTCTCAAGCGCTGGAAGATTTCCTCGTTGGTTGGGCTCAAACACAATACCTTCCACCGTGCCCTGACTCCACGCATTAGAAGCTACACTTCAACGGCTCCTAGATGTATGGGGGGCTCGGAGGCGGAGTCGTCATCACCTCTCCAAAAGGAGACCGGATGGAGTACATGCTACAGATCCACTTCCGCGCATCCAACATTGTCGCTGAGTACGAGCACTTTTCCATGGCCTCAAAATGGTAAAAGAGATCGGTATCCGGTGCATCCTCTGCTTCGGCGACTCGGACCTAGTGGTGCAACAAGTATCAGGCGATTAGGACGCCAAGGACGGAAACATGGCCATGTACCATTTCTTCATGCAGTAGCTATGCGCCTGCTTCAAGGGGTGCGAGTGTCACCATATTCCCCGAGCCAACAATGAGGCCGATGATGCACTCGCTCGTGTAGGTTCAACAAGGCAAGCAATTCCACCTGTAGTCTCCCTTGAGCACCTGCGCAAGCCATCCATCACGTCGTCTTTGGAATCCGACTCCATCATTCTGGATGCGGACCTAGGGACTACCGGCTCCAAGAAGCCAGAGACTGACGCAAAGCTCCCAAGGACTGCCGCGTCAAACCCGAGGACTGCTGCACTAATCCCAGGGACTGCCGGGTCGGAGGCCCCGACTCTCCCAACCGGCTCCAGAAGCCTGGGAACTGCCGGCTCCGCTCTTCCACCCGACAGACCACCCGATAAGCCCGAGCCGGTCGTGCGCAAGGAATCAAGCTAATCATGGAGATCGTGTACGCCATCCGGGAAACCCCTGGATGGGCCAAGCTGTTCGTGAATTTTCTGGCCAAAGGAGAGTTGCCTGATGAAGAGGTCGAGGCAAGGCAAGTAAAGCACAAAGCAAGTGCATATAGCATCATCAACAATGAGCTGTACAAGCGCAACGTTGGAGGAATCTATCAGCACTGCGTGAGCCAAGAGGAAGGAATCCGGCTACTTGTGGACATTCACCAAGGCGAATGCGGCCACTGGTAAGCGCAGAGCCCGCCCGTACCGTCCGCCCGTACCAGGCGCCATCGGGACCGCCTCCTCAAACACTTCTATGTGGCAAAGACAAGAGAGAGATCCGACATTCATAGCCACCAGAAACCACGAAACACCACATTCGAGAGGGATCTAAAGGATGAACTTGGCTAGGGTAAAATCCCTACTGATCCATGGATCATTGGAGGACAAGCATCATCCCCTTCATCATCAACCGCTGCATCTTCATCACCACAATTACTCCATCTTTCATCTATTAGATCTCTTTGTAATTCCAGATCCAATTGTGGTTTGCATTATATCTACCCCTATACTTTAATCCATTCATTTGATTATGATAATGTTGTTGATTGTTTCCATGAGTGAGTAGTTCCTTTGTTTTTGGGGAGATGGAGAAACCCTAGCACAATTATGAACTTGCAATAAAGATGATCTATTCTTGTGTCCGTATGACTTGCTTGTCTATGATATCATTTGCCTTCGGGGCTAAAGGGAGGGAGAAATCCTTTGGACCTATCTTGGAAGCATATCCGGAATGCCCCGTGACAGATTGGTGTCAGCTTGTAACCTACACGGTCAAAGGGGGATTAAATAGGGACTCCCTAAGCTAATTACAATATCCATGGGGAAACCCTTAATTGCGGTGGTTTGTATGGATGTTTGCTCTCAGACATCGTAGTGGTTGTTTAGAGGTGACCTCACACTTGGCTCAACAAAGTGGCTTCCTACGAGCCTTGTCGTGAACATCTTATTATGGGGCTCTCTCCACACATATCATGACAGAAGAAGTATGTTATCTTGGTTCCATATAACAATAATACTATGCTAGTGGTGTATCCTGTATCCCCGAGAACGTTTTAGCCCTATTGAGTTCAGCCATGCTTTCACACAAACTTGTTACTTGTTTTAATTACTTTTCTACAAACAACCATAAACCATTCAAACACCCTTTACTTGAGATCAAAGACAACTTACAAGTATACTTTGGTAGAGTGTAACAAGGGGCATAATGACCTTTACCAATAGCTCTCTGTGGGTTCGATATCTTTACTTAGAAACTAGCTACAATTGGTCTGTGCACTTGGAGTCATCACCTGCCAACCGACATCGAGGTTGACGCACCTCGCAAATTGTTATACACAGAGCAGCAGGCCAAAGAAGCACATGAGGATAGCATCGACCTCCTCGAAGAGGCACGCAAGATGGCCTTGCCCAGATCCGCCATCTACCAGCAGAACCTGTACCGCTACCATGCTAGCCGGATCCGCCATATTTCGTTCCGAGAGTGTGACCTAGTGCTGCGACTGGTACAAGACACCAAGGGGATGCACAACTTCTCTCCACCTTGGGAGGGGCCATTCATCATCAACCGAGCACTGGAGAACAACTCATATTACCTCATCGACACCCGCCAGCCAGTAAAGAACAAGATGGACCATTCATCATCAAGAGTGTGACCTAGTGTGACCTAGTGCTGCGACTGGTACAAGACACCAAGGGGATGCACAACTTCTCTCCACCTTGGGAGGGGCCATTCATCATCAACCGAGCACTGGAGAACAACTCATATTACCTCATCGACACCCGCCAGCCAGTAAAGAACAAGATGGACCATTCCGGCAAAGAAACCAAGCGCCCTTGGAATGCGAACCTTCTTCGCCCATTTTAAACTTAAAAAAAAGTGTATGTATCTTACTTTTATGTAATGAACAAGTTGAGGAGCCCTGACACAGTCTCGGGGACTCCTTAATCATTTGGCATTTCTTGCTACATCATTTGGCATTTTCTTGCTGCACTATTTTTTACCCCTGGATCCGACGATATCTCCCGGGGACTCACCGGATGGCCTAGACGGCCGTGCATTCCAAGCGACAAAGTACTGTATGCGGCTCCAAGGGCTTCCTCTTCGGTTCTAGCTGCAGACCGCAATCCGGCTGACAGTTTGGCAAGAGCAGAAAGCTCAAAAACCACTACACGAAAATTCATAAGGAAAACAAAAATGTCTTGACGTTCCGGTTGCGCTCGCTCGCTCAACACTGATAACAGAAATCTGAAGTATCCTGTAGTGCGCTCACGAGCTACCCCTTCGGTTCCAGCTGTAGACCTCAACCCAGCTCGCGGTCGGGAAGGGCATAACTTAAATGGCCAATGCTCACTAAGAAAAGGACAAAGTTGTTGGCCCAGCGCGAACCGTCAAAAGTTTCCAACCTTAATAAATGAACTACAAACTATGTTCCCCTTCTACATATCTAACACAGAAACCGTCATTTGTGTTTTATTTATTTGCATGAATTAAAATTCAACCAAGTGTAATGGCCGGGTGCTGATCACCCCCGCAGATGGTAGAAGGCAGAAACGAGCTTCGACCTGGCTAGATCCTCTAGCCGGGCCGAACCTCGGAGACTACACCCTATGGGTGCGCTCCCGTGCCCCCACACAAAGGCCTACAAATAGAAACAACAAAAGAAAGGAGCTTTGACCCAACTGGATTCTCTAGCCAGCCCAAACCTTGGGGACTACACCCTATGGGTGCGCTCCCATGCCCCCACACAAAAGCCCGCAAATGCTGATGGCAGATCAAACAGTCAGAAACTACAAAAGAGAACGAGACGGTATAATAACACAAAAGGGAGACGAAGCTCCCACCAGAGTTCAACGTAACACAAGAACAAGCTGTTCACATGCACGCGGACAAAGGAAAAGAGTCTAGCAATACAAATACTCCTGGCATTCTAGGGATTAGGCCTGAGGCTCAACAAAACTATCGGAGGCGTCCGCTAGAGGATGGTTGCAGGAGGCGACATCGGCTGGATCAGAGATTGGCACAGCTGGGGCATTGGTTTGCACTGGAGCCAGAACCGGGGCCCAGCAGAATGGCTCTGGCCTTGCCGGGTCACTAAAATCCTGGTCCAGCTGTACAAACCATGAGATCTTAACACCACATGAGCGGATATCAGGAACCTCACTGCGTAGCTGGTCCCCTGCCGGAATCCTCGGGAAAGGCTCCGAAGATCTGCACTCGGATACTAGGACTTGAGTAGCATGAGCACCTGCGCGCCACCCACTCCTGCGACACCTCGATGAGATCAGCGCCAGTCTAGAGCCGGTCAGTCAGTGTGTCCATGGTGGCAGGGGCAGCTTCGGGCTAGAGGTAGGCGGCAACATCCAAGCCAGCCTAGCACAACCGGTTGGCATCCTCACTCGCCACCACAACCACCTCATCGGGACACATGTCGCGTCCGGTCTCCTCCTCGGGCACGCGGGCAAGATCTTGGTCAGTCGCCTTAGGATATTGAGCTAGACCCAGCCAGGTAGCAATCATTACAAACCGGGTACAACGGACAAAAGGAATTCAGCAAAGGAAAAGAATAACTCATTGATGACAATCTCGAGGATCTGCTTTAGCTCTACCTGTGAGGCCTTCTCTCGGTCCTTCACGTCCTTCAACGCCTCCTCCTACTTCTTGTACAAGTCCTCGAGGTTCTTGAGAGTCTCGGCGTGGATACCGGCAGTTTTCTTAGCCTACACGGCTGCAATATCCATCTTATTTTGATGCTCCACCAGTTCATTAATCTGAGCCTGGCAAGTATTGTTGGAGTCCTGCAGCCGAGCACCTCTGCCTTCAACCAGTCCACCTCATGTTCCCTGTCCACTATCATGGCTACAGGAGGGTACCCGATAGTCAACAAAAACTATGAAAATCCGTGCAACTGTGATTACATGGCAGAGCAAGAAATCTTAGGCCCTAGGTCCTACGTGTTCTTGATCATCTCGGCAAAATATTTCTACGGAAGAAGGAAAGAAATGAAAAAGAGCATGAGAAAAACAGCTAAGGCCAAGGGAATAAGCCTGGAAAGACTCTTACCTTGAAAGAAACACCCAGCACTTTGGCCGCCACAAGCCCCTGCTCCATCACCTCCACTAGGTGGCACGCCTAGTCGAGGGAGACGGGTGCCGACTCGGAGAGCTAGGCGAGAGCATCTCTCGATGCCAGCACGCCTATGGCCGGCTTGTAGCCAGTCACCAACACCTCCTAACCATCCTGTGAGATCCAGGCACATGGCTTAATAGGATTGATAGGATACCCATATCAACAAGTTGCAACTTCTTTTCCGGAATCTCATTCGAAAAGAACTCTAAGGTTAAGCGTGCTTGGCCTAGAGCAATTCTAGGATGGGTGACCAACCGGGAAGTGGGTAAACGGGTGCGCACGAGTGAGGACAAAGTGCGTAGAAAAGACTAGTGTTGGTCTGTGGGGCGAGTCTAGATATCCTATTAAGCTACCAGGAGTGACACCCCCCAGGCCCAGGAGTGGACGGGGTGTTACAAAGTGGTATTAGAGCCGACCCTTGCGATTATAAGGGTGTGTGCGGGTTAGTGGCGGGACATGTGGAGCATGACGCGCGTAGCCCGGAGTGGACACAGCATGGCACATGTGCCGGCACTGGACGCACAGACGCGTGCCAAGAGGGAACGTTCCTTGGGTGTTCTTGATCGATGAGGGCATCGATCTTCTAAAGGGTGGGTGTATGTGAGATCCAGGCACATGGCTTAATAGGATTGATAGGATACCCATATCAACAAGTTGCAACTTCTTTTCCGGAAGCTCATTCGAAAAGAACTCTAAGGTTAAGCGTGCTTGGCCTAGAGCAATTCTAGGATGGGTGACCGACCGGGAAGTGGGTAACCGGGTGCGCACGAGTGAGGACAAAGTGCGTAGAAAAGACTAGTGTTGGTCTGTGGGGCCAGTCTAGATATCTTATTAAGCTACCAGGAGTAACACCCCCCGGGCCCAGGAGTGGACGGGGTGTTACACATCCGAGACGGCCCGTGCGGTCCTTGCCACGACCGCCTCAGCCCCATCACTCGCGCCGCCAGAGCCCGAGGCCGCACCTGCCCACCATCGCCTACACCCGGCCGCGTGGAGGCATCTGGTGCTGCCTCCACGGGTTCCTCGACTTGGTAGGATGTCAAGCCCGGCTAAGCATCGCTCAAGACCGGGTCCGTGCCCTCCGTGAGCCTGAGCAGAGGAACAACGGCATCACTCTCAGCCGTGAACATCTGAGAAAGTCTAGATGCGGCTGGGGCATGATGAAGCGGCGTAGAGGCATCTAGCGGAGATGGCTCTGGCGCGGCCGCTGTGGGCTCAGCCGGCATGGCTGCAGAGGGAGCAACCGGCTCAGCTAGCCCCTCAGCCAAAGCCGGAGCCGGGGTAGACGCGATGGCGATAATGACAGAGCCGTCCAATGAAATTGCCTCACTAGACAATGAAACCAAGACTAAGCTACACAAAGGACAAGTCAACGATGGTACTGAGAAGAGCAAAGCCACATACCTAGCAACACTTGGCGCGACGACCGTGGCCAGCAGCCGATGAGACCTCTTTGCGCCACCGCCCGCGGGGGGCGCTGGCCGAAGCTGCCCGCTTCCCCTTGCCCTCGCCGCAATAGTAGGGGAAGGAGACGCAACCTCGCCATGCATGGCTGCATCAGTAAAGATATGACATCAAGCATCCGGCTGAAGAAAACAATCAAGAAAACGAATGCAAGGAGAAAATTCTCACCGGGCAGGTCCTCGCGACCCTCGTCGGCCCGGGTGGGGAAGTGCTCCGGCTCCGTCTGTGGGTACTTCTGCGGCTTGAGGTCGACTGACAAGAGGGGAAGATCATGGTCTCCCATGCGGTCCTCCGCTAGCTGTGCCATAAAAAGCTACTCAAAAGGGGCAGATAAGAAGCAAGAAGAAACCCTTCGATAAAATCCCCTGAAAGAAAAGTAACCTTTTGGCGGCAGGCGGCCCCAGTGGAATAGCTCACAGGATAAGCGCCAGCTCTCGTCTAGATCCTCCTTTGAGATCATCGCAAGCCACTCTCGGAGAGGCTCGTACTATACCTCCAGCTCGGAGCCCTGTGTGGGATTGTTGGAGCCGGAGAGTTGGCACATTTTGTATAATCGCTACTACAGTAGAAGCACGCGGCGCGTCATCTTGGACAAGGAGATGTACCGGGAGGTGAGCCGCTCCCTCTCCACCAGCTCCTCTAGCCGGACCACCATCTGGTCCATGTCCGCCTAGGCTCCCAAACCCTTCACGGTCCAGGCCTTCCGGGTAGACAGGACATTGGCGAAGGGCGGCAACCGGATCCAATCAAGATTGGTGGCCTTGCACATGGAGAAATATGATCGTTGCCACCGCTTCATCGTGTGGGGAAGATCTAGCCATGGCATCGCAGACGATGGCCACGGGTAGACCACGTAGCAGCCGGTCTCCATCAGCGGCCCATCCTTCTGCAGCGGCTGGACCTTGAAGTTGAAAAACTTGAGGAAGTTCGCCGCGTCTAGGCTAACCCCAAGTAATATTAATAGCATGCCGCATGATGCGACAGCTACATGATGGTGTTCTCCCCTAGATGGTGAAACTAGAGGTCGACCATGCCAAAGAGGTCGAGGAGGAACTTGCCCAGATGAAGTGCACGAGGAAGACCACGACCTCGTCGGGCTGAGGGTTGGTGACCCGTTCCCCTCCGGCGTGAGGCGGTGCTTCACCACCCGCTCCGGTGGGATGAACTTTCACCGCCAGTACTTGAGGATGAGGTCCTTAGTGACGTAGGACGCACCAGCCTCCACCCTGCTCCGATAGCATATTGTCGAGTGAAGTTACCGTGGTGGAGAAACGAGGCCCCGTTGTCACGAGGAGACGCAGCGGTGCCAGCGACCAAAGACTGGTAGTCCGAGGGCGAAAGAAGGCAGAGCGCCAGAACACGAGGAGGCAGAGCGCAAGGATAGGAGCGACAAGCAGCAGGAGGAAGATGAAGTGGGGAAACCCCCTCCCCGCGGCCCTATTTACCGCAACGGCTTGAGAACGCCCCCTGCGCTCCCTTCCACCACGTGGCAGCCAACTACCCACTACCCTTACGACGCTTCGGTTGTGGATCCTATGCGCTAGCACGACACCCACAGAAGATCCCGTAGGCATTACTGTGGGAGGCGAGGCGTGTGCATGACTCCCAAGAAACCACAATGATCCATCATGCACATGGCTACCAAAAACTGCCGCCACAGAGCAAACGGTCAATGTGACGTGATGTGCGTCAGAACCACCAGACGTGGCTAGCGTAAGCACTGACCTCAACGACCAGGTGACCCATCTCCCCTCTTCGGGTGCGGCATCCGGTCGATTCAATCGCTGCTCACACCATGTGTGTGGGCCACCGATTCCGTAGACGGTAAACTCTAGCTGGGAAACAACAAGCATCTCGAGCCGGAAAATGATAAACGCTTCAACACAAATCTACAACCAGTTTTTCATCACTAACCATTTCAGTTTAGTCAATAAGCATGCAAGAACTTCTCCACAAGGCGAAGTCCCTACGCACTTGGGGACTAGTGTCAGGGGGATGACCCCCGGATAGGCCAAGCCAGGCACAACTGGTCGGATCCAGGAGAGCCTGCCCAGATGGTCGCAAGACAAAGAACCACAGCCGGGTGGATCCGGTCAGCCCTCAAGATTCCCCAGCTGCCGCGTCTAGCCTGATGGCCAGAAGAACCATCTAGGTGGCCGCTTCCACTCGGCCGCCTCGAATTCGGTGGCAAGGCTATGGAGGGGTGACACTCCTTGCTGAACGCGCCCATGACTCCTTGCATCATCAAACAGGCTGGTGTGCCGCCCTGCCGGTGCTACAAGACTACTGGGCCAAAGTGACAAAGTCAAAAGCTGAGCGAGTTGCTATCGGCTAACCGCTAAAGCCTCGACTGACTGTTAAAGCACCGGGTGACACCTAAAGCACCAGTGCTAGGACACTGTAGTGCTATCCCTCCTAAACTAGATTCTTGAATGGTTCCTGGACCACCGGCTGGACCCAACCAGTTGGCCCGCGTTGTAAACCCGAAGCCCAAACAGTAAACCCTAGAACCCACATTGTAACCTACCTCTCCCAGCCAGTATATAAGGGATGGTAGATCTAGGGTTGTTGATAAGCTTAAGTAGATTCAAGTTCATCTCTCATAGTTCATCTTATTCACCTAGCTCTCCATAGTAGCTAAGGAAACAACTCATGGAGCACTTGTACTGGGCATTCACCCCCAATATAGTAGATCCTTGCAGGAGTAGGAGTGTTATCTCACCAAGAGGGCACCAAACCTGGGTACATCGTCGTGTCTGTAGTATATGTGCCCAATCCGTTGCAAGTAGCCACCGAAATCATCCCGATTGTCCCCTCTCATGCCATCCACGATGGCACCGCTGTGTTCCACACCATGACAATGATATCTCACTCTTAATTGTTAATATGAATCTTAAAGTGTTCCTTGGCAAGCTAAGAGTTAACAAGAGGAATTGGAATAACTATTTATTCATCTAGTTGTCCATGTTGATGAAATCTTTATTGTGATTGTCCTAACTAAACAAAGCTTGTATGATATTCTTTCCACTACTCTTTCTGCTAAGCCTTCAGATTGAAGAAGTGGTGGGTGCATCAGACTATTAATTGTAAGTGAACTTGTTTTCTTGTTGTTTCAGTTTAAACATTGAGTTCCTTATGATTTTGTTTTCTTGCTCAAGGACGAAAAGGTTTAAGCTTGGGGAAGTTGATGGATATGCAATAGAACCATTTTTATCTATCTTTAAACTTCATATTAGTCAAGTAATTTACGAAATATCACTCTAGCCTTGCCATTAATGACTAATTATTGCATAGATGTGCAAATCCTTTCTTTGATTTTATCCTTGCAGAAATGGATGATGGATTCATTGCATGGTAAATAAAAAATTTCCTACGGAATAGCAAGATAGAACCTTGCAAGGTCTAATCTACTAGATGCAACTCACAAGTAGAATAGATCTAATCTACTTACCCTCGAAGAACACGAGTGTAAATCCCATTTTCAGCAATCCTGATTAGTTGTCTAGAATGCAAAAAATCCAGGGGAACAAAACCTTTTTCTTGTTTACTGATGCAATGCTTGCTTGCTTGTTTGTTTCTTTGTACTTATGCATATGAATATATAGTAAATGATATAGTACACTATCTTTCCCTCAGTTTAAAAAGCTACTTAACAAAACTATCTTGGCTTATTATACATATTTTGAAATGTTTTGGCATTTCAAAAATTGAGCCAAGATGCCCTTGCAACTAAAATTATTTTTCTAGCATCTATTAACAAAATTATGGATATCTATAAGATATAATATCCTTATGTTTTCAAGACAAAACTTTCAACTTCTCTTACCTCTAGGTTTTCCAAAACCTTTTATAAAACTTTGGACTCTAATCTTGGTAGAAGTACCAAGGGACTCTTACCAATTTCAAAACTCTAACCTTTCAAAATACCCATCCTTACCTCAAGCTAGGCTTGATCGTATCCATAGTAGTAGATTGATTTTCTTGTTAAGATGAATTGCCTTGATCTGCTGTCCTAAACCAGATGGTCTGGACTTGTTTCTTTGGAAGTAGTAGGACATACTCTATGAGCTCATCCTCTGGTACTAAGCTAAACTAAGAATACAAACCCTAAGCAAGTCTCCAAAGCTGGATCTGATCTCTAGTCACTAAAGTGACAATCTAAACCCTTAATCAGATCAATTTAGGGTTAATCCTTTCTAGTAATTTCTAAGTCAACAAAGACAAACTATAAGAATGGATCCCTTCTACACATTCTACACTTCCACCTCATCCCCTTGATGATGAGTTTGGAACCTTGCATCCTCTCAAAATCAACCCCTCTTATATCCTAGTCAAAAACCCCAAATCTTTGCAGAATGACTTAAGTATGGAAATGTTATCAACATCACATTTTTGAGTCTCTCTTTTTATAAAACCTTGTGCATTTTTGGAAATGCACTTGAAACATCTTATAGACCATCTTAAGGACTTCCTACAAAAGAGAGACTCAAAAATGTTCTTGATGGTTTTGTAGGCAAGAAAGTATTCTTCCTACAAATCTTACCAACATGCCTACTCTGGCAGAAGCTCACATCTTCATGTTATCTTCTTTTGAACAACTATTTGCATGCTGTGCTCTACGCATCAAGGTCTACCCATCCATACTTCACTTGTTTCAATTGGACCCTTGTGCTTCAAAAACCCACATGGTTTCTGAAGCTAAATACTAATCTTCTTTGACACCCTTTTTTTAGCCAACTTTGGCATCAACCCTAGGAGAGCTCAATCATAATCAACCCAAAACTTATGGACCATGGTTATGTACATAACTTTATCCATCCATCCCATGACCCGAGGGGAGATCTGAGCTTCTTAATCCAACAAGGTTTTGATGGTATAAAATTAATAGTGCCCAAGTACCTCTATTCCTAGTTTTTATTCCAAAATCAAGTTTGAATTTCAAAAACCAAGTTTTAAAATGATTGATACACTTTGTGTACATCATCTACCTTGGAGATAAAAATTTAGCAAATGTTCTTCCACAATTATTTTGGCCCAAAACTATTTAATTCCTTTCTTTTCCAAAAATTTCAAAACACTCTCAATAAAAGAAAGTTTGGTTTTCTCCAAAACAATTTTCCAACTTTAGGCACATTTGAGGCCTATATATTGTTTCCTACCTTCCCACTTCAAAAATAAATATTTTGAAGAGTTTTATTATTTCTTTTTGCCTTTTTATCTAAATGGAAGAAATGGAAAAATAAATGTTTTAAATACTTTTATGCCGCAATAAATCTTGGAAAAATTCCCCAAAGTGTGAATTCAGATTCGAGACCATATCAAACCAAAAACCCAACCTGTACAATTCAAAAATATCAAATGAATTCATTAAACCCAATTTAGCACTTTTTGAACAAGTGATATAAAAGGGACCTAAACAAATCTGAAAAATCCCAATTAAATACATGGAAAATATCTTGACCATATCTATCTACCACCATCACTACATCATCTTGCCAAGATAAAAAATCAATAAGACCTTCATGATCATCAATGTGGCCATGAATTGAAATAATTCAAAACCATGAACCATTCGCCCATCAAACCACCATCAACCCTCATCTTTAAACACCACAGCACTTCATAACACTCTCTGGTCGAAATCTACTGTAGCACCACTGTAGCCAACCCTAAATCCTTGTCCACTTGTGCTTGGATATAAGGGAGACAAAGGCTATGTCATGTCTAGACCATTGCATCTTTTGCTGCTGCTGCACCACCCCCTCACTGCCTTCCTACAGCCCCATAGAACGCCAACACGACCACCCACCATCCATTTCGACCAATGCCTGGACACCTCCTTCTCTCCAAGATCCTCCTACACCATGTACACCAAGGGACTCTCCCTTGCCTTTAAAAGGGCTAGAGAAAACCCAGCCTTCCCCACTAGTCTCGTTTCTACTTCCTCACCTACCTAGCAACCACCCTGAGCCTGGGCTCCTCCTCCTCTATCCTCTCTCGTCGTGGATAAGGAAGAGTTCTCCTCTCGGCCTCCATCGAGAGGTGAAGTTTATGGTCTTCCTCGACCTTCCCCAACTCCCTCTATTCTCTCCATTCTGCTCCTCTCTCTCTGATCTACGTCCCTGTGCCTTCCCCTTTGCTGCAGGAACTCCGGAACTCTTTCATCGGTTGCATGCCTGAGCGGAGAACCACCAATGAGTCCAAGCTCCTCAAACCTCTGTAGAGGAGGCAAGGCCTCCCTCGCGTTTCCTGGACTCCAGCACCTCCCCAGCCTCCTCATGGGTGGCATGTAGCAAAGCCAGGACGCACCCCGGTGAGTACCCAAGCTAGCCGAGCCGGTGGAGATGCGCGAGCCAAATTCCTACGTCAAATTTGTCGCTCCTACCCCTTGTTTGGCTCGCTTGCTCATGCCGCATCTCCTCCGCCCCTTCTCCGGAGCCCGCACACCCTGGCAAGCTCTCCCCAACAGAACTATGTCGCCGAAAGGGTTTCCATGCGAGCGTGCCTGTTTGGAGGAAGACGAGGTCCGGTTGCCATCGATGCTAATCTAATCAGGTGACCATGTTCGCCCAGTACATCTTCATCATGTCTCCTCCACTGACGAGCTGGTCCCGCCCAGCGGGTTCGAATGGGATCCCCTCCCCCCGCGTGCGTCACCTCTGGACCGGAATCGCTGCAGTAAGGCAGTAGCCCCTGTCCCCTTCTCCTTTTTAATATTTTTCAAATTGTTTTTAATTGACTGTTAGTATTAAATGCAAAATAAAATGAAATGTACATGCAATTGTTTAGATCCAAATTTTATAAAGTTCCTCTATGTTTTTCCCAACATGCAGGATCGAGATCTAGCCAAAATATTAACTCCATAATTTCTAACAGTTAATCCACTAACTACTATATTTCCAATGAATATTTTCCTCAGTGAGTTTACTAGAGCCAAATGAAGTGGATCTAACTCCCAAGGGTGGGTTTTGAAGTTGCCCATCTTTTGACATTGATCCCTTGCCAAGTGGAACATTAGATTACTCCCAATGGTAGGTTGTTTCCCTAGATAAATCACTCCAGTAGTTCTACAACTTCAAAAATGATGATTCCAATTTCTACAGAAAATTATTTGAAATACCTACCCTATGACATTGGATTCATCTCAAAAGCTTATGTATTTTAATCTGGTGAAAAAGACAAACTACCAACATGACTAACTTTGGGATTTTCCCAAGGGCATTCTGATAATTATTTTTAAGTGATTTCAACTATCAAAAATCACAAACTCATATATATACAAAACCCTCTGACAACAAATTTAATGGAGCTACAAATCTTTTCTGGTGATTTATTCACGTAAACTAAAGGTTATCTTCACTAGAAAATCCATATCTAATAAAAGAAATTCGATAAAATAATGAAACCACTTCTAGTGGATTTGTTATTTCAATATCTACATGAAGATATCATTATTGTACATAGGTATCATAAATAACCAAGCCTTGGTTGGAAACTACCTTAATTAACTCACCTTGTCCTTAAATTTCTAAAAGAAATTCCACCAATACAATTAAAGTAATTCCATTTTTTCTATGAACACAATATCAAAACCTACTGAAATTAATGATGTGTTGTATGTTTGTTGCTGTATTGTACCGGTGCTTGTTTGCC
This sequence comes from Avena eriantha, assembly GCA_910589775.1. Lineage (NCBI taxonomy): Eukaryota > Viridiplantae > Streptophyta > Magnoliopsida > Poales > Poaceae > Avena > Avena eriantha. The sequence goes on along the minus strand of OU342743.1, from coordinate 342,721,190 downwards.
TAGTGTTAAATTGTTGTACTTTGTGTGCTTGCATGTGTGATCCCCGACGATGATAGTTGCAATTTTTTCGAAGACAAGACGGAGGAGATATTGGTTATTATTGTTTTCTAAGAAGAAGATAAAGGACACTTTTCCATATTGTTGGTCATACGAAAGACACCTACTTATTCATAAGCCTTGTCCTACTATTTTACTTATGCATTATTGTATCTACTTATTTATGCAAAACTACATTGTTTTACTATCTGATGATCTATATCGGGTAGTGGCTTGGCTCCTCCCATCATTACACTTTTGTACTACTAAGTACAAGCCCCCTCGATGGCACCTACTTGCCCTAGTATTGTAAGTGGTGTATAACACCATACCCCTTTGGAGACCCTGTTTTAGCCAGGGAAAAACTATAGGTTGGGAAGAACCCGGAAAAGGTTACAAAATGTTTTATGGTAAAACCTTGGCGAGTCTTGATCCTGCCAAGAGAAGTTTGAGAAAAATAAAAAAGGTTTTGCTTTACATTATATGTTGAAGGAAAGAGGAGGAAAAGTGCTTATGAAAATGCACCCGTTTCTTTGCAGTTTGCTAGAACAATTAACCCGTGCAACCACATTACCTTGGTATGGGACATGGCCTGGCTTTAAGTTTGTCTACTCTAATATGGATGCCTCGCAACTACGTATAAGGGATCATATCTCTCGAATGTCGGGCTTACCCTTTGTGAGCATTGCGCTGAGGTAATGACCTTCGGGAGCAGTCGGAAGATACTATGAGCCTCTCACTAAAAGTGCCCACTCTCGAGGAGTCGGATGCACTCTAGTTGGTTCGCTAGTACCCGACGTCCTGGTGTTGAGAGGAACAACTCATAGGGTAGGGAATATGCTAGTGGGGCATCCAGAGAGTCTTGATCGGTTACTCAACCCACGATATGTGCGGGATCAGGGGAGGGTACCCGGATGGTGTGGGTGAAGTGTACAACAAAGTGTAAATCTTTTCGAATAGTCGTGTTCATCGTCATGGACAGTTGGAAAGGCTGCTGTAGAGCGGTGCTTGTTTTAATTTCTAAAAAGGATTTCGAAGAAGAAAGATTTTTCCGAAAAGGGTGGTCTGGGAGACCACAGAGGAAGTGAGGTGATCTTGGAGGATCACAGAAGATGGAAATTCCAGTCGAGTGAGGACCTGGGAGATGATAATGGGTGACCTAGTTCTAGTAGTTTCCAAAACTTTTCAAATGTTTTATAAAAGTTTCAATAAAGATATAGAGATGCTATATCTACAAGAGAAACTATTTGAGAAAAGAACCTCTTTTGGAGTCCTCCTACTACCACAACCATGTTGCATATCCTCTTATTATTATTATTGTTCTCTTAAGGTGGATTCGAGTACATTCAAAGTACTCACTTGCATTGTCCCTGCTTATTAACTTGGTCAGATTTGAGAAGACGGTGGTGTTGATGACTATGCGAGCTAGGCCATTCTCCCAGTCAGCTGCCTGTAGGTGAAAGAATGGCTCGGGCTCAACGCTTTGATAGAGTTTCGCTAAAGATGATCGATGTAGCCATAATGGAAAATTGAGGTATGACTTCTATCCACTTAAGTAATGGATGTCTACTTTGATACTTGTCGGTTATGTGCCACGACAGACTGGTCATGGGATCATGGTGGTATGCATAACAAGGATTCTCGGAGGATTAATCCGGGGGGCCCACAACGAGTGTTAATTATCTAGAGATCATAAGTAATGTAGTCGATCGCTTGAGACAATTCAGACTGTAGTAGATCTTGACCTTCGAGATCCCAGCACCGAATGGACGACACCTCCGTGGTATCCACACGTTCTTCTACGACACCATCTCCTCCTTTTTTTATCCCGCAAGATATGGTGGATCTTGTAGCACAACGAAAACATTGCTATGGTGTATGGGGAAAAGCAGCAGGGCTTCGCCTCACGCAGATGAGAAAGAGAGTTCTCGTGGAAGAGAGAAGCGGTAGGGGTCAAGGGTGTGTGCCGACTCCTTCCCCTCCCTCCCTTATATAGGCATCCAGGTGGAGGCCTTGCCCCGCCCCCAAGTCTCCTTGTCTAGCAATGCAAGGGAGGAGGGGGAGAGTCCCTCCCCCACATGCCTGACCCTCCCCCATCCAGGGTTTTGGTGTTCGGTGGCCACATGGGACTTTTGGCCATGGCACCCTGGCCCATGTTGGCTGGGTCCCCCTACTTGGGCCCATGTTGGCTAGGACCCCCTACTTGGGCCCATGTTCCCCCACCTCGCAGGTGGGTCCCACCATGGACCCTCTGGAACCCTCTAGAAGTTTCCATCGGCATAGAATCTTTTGAACTCCTCCAAAACCCTAAAACAAGAAATGCCTTATATAATTCTTTAGCTCTGCACCTTTCTGGTTATCCTCGTGATATCAAGGATCTCATCCAAGACCCTGAAACAAAATTTGATTCACACAATACATATTCTCAAATGAAGACTAGCGACATTATAGGTTAAGTGTATGACCCGACGGGTTTGAGAATATGCAAACATGATAGAGACAACTCTACGATCAATAAACATCAGTGGTACCAGGATTCCTATGATGACTCCTACCATACAACAAAGTTATTTTCTATTGAACCAATATGTAAAAGATTCAAACAATCCGGTATACGATTACTTTTGTATCATGATATGTTGCTTTCCCGAGATTCGGTATTACTATACCTAGTTCAATCTTGTTACCGACAAGTTCTATTTAACTACATTATGGCACAGGATCCATGTGACCAAGTACTTTAGTCATTGATCTCGTGGATTCTGTACTACTAAGAGGGCCTAGAGATATCTTACACTCTGTCACACGAAGGAAGAAATACCAATCTTGATTCACACAACCCAGCAAATACCATTGGTGATACCTAAAAGCCACCTTTATAATGACCTAGTTACAAAGTGGCATTTGATGTCCACAAGGTATTCCTCTGACATCTGGGAGTAATATGATCTCATGGTCTGATGAAAGTATACATGGCATATACTTAAAGAGATAACAATCAAACTAGACATTGTAATCAGAAGCTATACGTACTATTAAGGGTCTTGTCCATCACATCATTCACTAATGAATGTGATCCCGTCATCAAGTGACATCAATGTCCATGGTATAGAAAACCTTAACCGTCGCTTGACTAACGAACTAGTAGAAGAGGCTTACTAGGGACTCTACATTGTTTATTTACCCACACATGTATTTAGTTTCCAATACATAAATTTATAGAATGGACAATAAACATTATCATGAATAAGGAAATATGAATAACAACAACTTTATTATTGCCTCTAGGGCATATTTCCAACAATGCACTCTTTTATGGCAAAATTTGGGCTAATTAATGAGAAATCATGAGTTGCTAATATCCCCAAGTCAACTAGGACACAAAGGTTGCGCCGCAGGCTTTAGAGAGAACTGGTACAGACACAACTCGCCCATATGATGCGCCTATACGAAGTGCCACCTGATGATGGGTGACCTCAGCAATTCCCATTGTTATAGACTTAGGGCTTCACCGAAAAGAGAGGGCTAGTGATTTTGTTGGATTATTAGACAAACAAGGGAGTCGAGGCTCGTCTGATTATTATCGAAGATGATTACAAGGTCACCGATTCGCTAGATGTTGTCTAAATCATGGCGGGTTGTGGTTTGCTGAAAGCTACAGTGCCCTCTCCGTCAGCTCCTCCCAGCCTTTATATGAGAGGCTAGGTCTCGAAGTCGAATACTGATAGGTTACAAGTATAATTTACAACTCTATGAATATGTCGATTTAACTTCTATCTTGATCACCACGTCTGGATCCTGGGCTTCAAATGCATATAGGACTCTTGATTCCTTGTGGGCCTTGTGAGCCGTAGTTCAGGTATGTACCAGGTGTACCCATCATGGGAACCTGATAAGTCATACCTATATGAGTAGCCCCCGAGATTCCACCCGAATAACGGATTCGGGTTGAGTCTCAAAGACATTTTTTCGCATTTAACTCAAAGATCTCTTCGAGTAAACAATATGTGAATTTAAGTATTTTTTTCATGGGGATTTGGTATCACGAGTCCGGTGCATCTGACGGATCGGGAACTAGTTAATTTCTCTTGGGAAAAACATCGTGAACCTTCTCAAGCTCAAGTACTTGGACTCGAACATGGTACATATTGGCATAATTCAGCTCGAGCCACAGAGGTCTTATCAATTACTTTATGTTTTGGGTACCCAACTCGTCCGTCGGGATTTTCCATCATATCATTGATATGGAAATTTTCTAGCAAAGAGCACATGTGTGTGATTACTAGGCCCACAGGACAGATCCCGGGGTCTTATCTTCATGTCATGGACACGACATTCAGACATGTTATCGCGGCGGACACAGTCTGAAAATTCAAAAAAATTGTCGACTGCCTTGTTTGGATGTTGGAATTACTGAAGTTGTTAGCTCATTATCATTTTCATCAGGTGTGTTGTTAACTCTCCTACTGGGAGTAACCATTTGAGGTTACACTTGAATATGCTCATAGGTTTTCATTCATTGAGGCTATGGTTGGCTTCTTGTAACGAACATTGACTCGAAGATGATCTTTGTTGTAGAGGTGTAAGTTGTTTTCGTCGACTCCATTGGAGGATATGTTTTCATTGGGCGCGTGACCAGTGCTCTCGATCATAGCAGCCCCTAGGCTATATTTGAATGCTTGTATTCGAGTGTAGGCTTAGAGTTTGTCTTCTTGAATTCTTCTACTAACTCCATAGGAGGATTTGTTGTTTCTGTTGGGTACATAGTCAGTGCTACCGATGGGAGTAGCCCCCGAGATTATGTTTGTGTGTTTGCTCTAGAGCTTTGGCTCAAATCTTTATCATCTAAGGAGGCGCTCAACTCAGGCCTTCTATTTCTTGAATCATCAAAATTGTTGGGTGTGCAGCCAGCGCTCCTGATGGGAGTATCCCCGAGGCTATGTTCTGGGGCTTTCATTGGAGCATAGACTCAAGATCGTCATCGTCTGAGGAAATGTTCATCTCGGTCCTTGAGCTAAAACACCAATAGTTTTTATCGGGTCCTCCATAGGCTCACCCGATGCTTTTTCTTCGTCAGACATGATGTTATTGCTAAAAAAGATGGCGCGGTTCAGTCATGATGGGACATTCAAGTGGTGGGCCCATGACAACGGTGGACGATGCGTGGGCGGCGTGTCAGCGATGAGTTTGACCACACGACCCCACGCCACGTGGAAATCGAGGCACCGCGTGATTTTCTCCAGAAATTACGACGGTAATTAGTGCCCACTATGGATGATCCTTTGTTATCTGCAGACACGTGTCAACATAGGTTTTATCCAGATGGAATGTCACCCATATCTAACAGCTCTGGAATGCCACAATTACTTTATAAGCATCACGGGGATTTTTCACTGCTCATTCTTTCCTCCACTGCTAGCTCTCTTCTTCTTCCCCGTGACGCATCTGCTCCATTACTTCTACTCCTTGCGCTCTTTCCCATTTGCTTATATTCCAACTATTGGGCCTCATAGAGATAAAACAAAATTTTCCTACGTGGCGATCTCAAGATATAGCTGAGGTAGAAGGCCACGAGGATTACCACTAGACGTGCAGTTGCAGAACTGATGAAGCGCGTCAGTTGATGCAGTGAAGTCCTCGCGATCCGGTCCAATCCACGATCGTCAATGTGTTGATCGTACAGCACCTCTACTGGTATCCACACGTAGGAGGAGGAGCACCGGTGGTGGAATGCTAGGTCCGGTACGGCAGCTGGACTGAAATGGATCTAGGGTTTCCAACGCATGGAATGACCTAAATAGTATATATAGGGAGTGAAAGGGGGCTCCGATCACTTGTGTCCCATTCACTAAAAGGCTTATATTAGTTACTGCAAGTCCAACTCACTGACTTAGTCCGTGTCCAATTCAGGTCCAATCCAAACAAATTTTTGGTTCGGGTCTAAGCCAAACTTACTCCCGCTCTTAAGTATGTGACCTAACAGGTTCATGGTGACTCAGACATGATTTGAGTCTCACTTGTAATCAATCAGTAGGTAGTGGCTCCTAGCATAACATGCTGACTCCCAAGTAGCAAAGAGTCATGATGACATACCTTCCAATGCAACTTGTGTCCTAGTCCATTTTTCCTCACAATAAATCTTGCCAAGATATATGAGAATAATCGTCATCCTTTGAATAACTCAACTCTCTTTCTCGATCTAAGTTAAGTGATTCATCCGACTAACTCTTAGTTGGATGCCTCAGTTAACACTTAACCGTGTTGTGCATGTCCATGCTTTCCGAATCATATCTTCGAAGAGGGCCCAAGAATATCTCTCTAGTCGGAGGGGCAAAATCCCATCTTGGTCATCCACATCACGCAGCTTGATTCTTAGTCGACCTAAACTTTGCCTTTATGACTGCCCTTTGATGGAACAGGGTATGACAGAACCTAAGTCAGTGATCCACAACTCGGATTGTGCAATAACCTCAGGTCTAAGGATTACATTGATTGAGACATACAAATGATGACTTATTCATTGTATCTCAATATGGGTAAGTCCAACTCGCTGAACTCTTTAGCTGAATCCGTGTAAGTTAGAATATCATCACCATGCCAATGAAAAGTGGAACTGAGTCATCATCCGACTTTCACATTAGTCTAAGTTGTGTTTCTAGCACAACCTCAATGACCAAGGAAATTTAGCATGAACAACATGAATACATAGTTCCACAACTGAATCACATATTTAGTGATACATATCAGAAGTTCATACAAGGAAAACTTTATGAATACATCAGGAATAACATCATACTTGATTGCCTCTAGGGCATATTACCAACACCAACACATCTGATGCCATCACCATGGGGAGAAGTAAAGACGCTACATCCGTCGCCGATGCCACGGCAGCCAAGCTGAAGGTTATCGGGGTTTGCCCTCGTGATGCACTACGTGACGCCCAAAATCCTAGACTCCTTCGGGAGAACTCGTTCAAGATTCCCGGCAATGAGGCGACACCCGTACTCGAGGAGGGATGGCGGGTAATGTTTCTCTCCTTACTTTTCCACGGTCTTTCTCTTCCTGCCGAGAAATTCCTTTGTGGGCTTCTCTTTGTGTATGGCGTGTAACTCTATCAGCTCACGCCAAATTCCATCCTCCATATCGCTTGCTTCATTATCCTTTGCGAGTGTTTTCTTGGGATCCATCCCCATTGGGGTCTATGGAAACGCTTATTCGTTGGGAAGAGGAACACGATGGAAACATTCATCTATGATGTTGGGGGTGCTATCAACTGTTTCCTCCAAAATGTTGACTACTTTGACCTCAAAATGGCAAACTCTGTCCAAGATTGGTGGAAGAAATGGTTTTATGTCAAGGATGATAAATCCGAAGGCCAGTTGTATGGATTGGCCCCCTTTGACTCGACCAAGGGGATGGGAAAACTCAAATCCTGGGAAGAAAATGCAACTCTAGTGAAGGTGGAAGCAATCAAGCCGCTGATGGACCAAATCCATGAACTCCGATATGCAACTGGAAAAGAGGTCTCGGGTATTCAGATTATGGCATATTTCCTTCGCATCCATGTCCAACCTCTCTGGTCTAGAGTTTCGGGTATGTGGGAGAAGGACCGATGAGAATCTCCCGAACAACCTATCTTCCCCTCACCTCGAAAAGAGAGTCAGATCCTTCTTCACGCTTTCCTACAATGATGAAATTCCATCTGAATGTCGAGTTGAGCCATTCGGCAAGAAGAACCTTGTACCAGCTATAAGTCATTGCTTCTCGTCTATCATTTATCGAGTTCTTGTGCTTTACAATCCTTATGCCTTATATGGAGTTTGCTTTTCTTTTTATGTACAATCATGATCACTTGGACTCTCTTCCCCCACTACGTGAAAATTGCGAAGTACCTAAAGCTGCTACTAAATCCAAAGGTTACACCGAGGCTCGGGTTGTGTGAGAAAATCAAGAGATTTCTGCCCCCACATTCTTCTCGTACTCCGAGACTGTCCCTTATGCGAACTCTGGTGACATCAAGGTTGTGGCCAACCAAGGAAAAAGGAAGCGCCCCGAAGAGGACATCAAGGAAATCTAAGACTCCTATGATTTGAGTGCTTCGGAACCAAAGATAGTCTAACCACTAAGGACAGATCCTCCTACCAGAGGGGACTTCTTTGTTATGCGTGAAACGTTAGCTCGTAAGTTTTGATCCCTTCCAATTTACTCTAAGACTCCATTATCTATGTCTTGACCCAAAGTTTTATACTTTTCTTTGTTAGTGACGAGCAGGAAGAGGCTCCCCAAAGTCGCATGTTGGTGTCATAGCAGAAAGGACGGACGCCTTTGCCAAGTCAACCACAAATCGATGGAAAAAAGCTAACCTACGAGAGGAAAGAGACGGATGTGCTGATCCCGAAAGGTCTAGTGGCTACGCCTGAAGCTCCTCCCCAAAAGAAGAGGAATGCTGACAAAGGCATAATTTTACCAGAGAACCCAGCTGAGCCCGACATGAAGAACATGAGTCTCCTATTTTCCATTCATTGTGTGCTGCTCTATTGGGCAGCCCTCGAGTTCTTGCTAATGCTTTACTTGCTTTCAGCCGATAATGCGTGATATGCTCAATATGGCCACTCGTTTTATCAGGATCCAAGATGATGCCTCTTCCTCCAAAGGTTTATTCTGCTACTTTTGTCCCCTTTTAATACTTTGCTCCATCGATTTATTTTCCTAATAACTTCATATTCTACTACAACCGCTGCTGACGAGTCCAATATCATCCGTGAAGCTGCCTTAAAGTGTGTAGAGGACCTCGAGATTAAATTGAAGTCTGCCGAAAAGGCACTCGAAGAGGCCCAGGCAGCGGCCAAATCCGAGGCGGAAAAGTGCGAAGACGAAGGCTATTGTTGTAGTCGGACAAGATGAAAATCTTCGGAAGAGGCTTGAGGCCCTGAACACCTCCTTAATGAGTAAGTTACTTCATCTGATGTAATTCCATTTGTGTTACTGAATCTGATGCTCTTTGCTTGATTCTTGGCTCTTGATTTGATCCCTTTTTCTCGATTGCAGAGATAAAAATCATTCGCTAACACTAGCAGAGGACCAACAAGTTGATCCTTTATCAGATGTCGTAAGTGTTTTGGAGGGGAACATCATTCATGGACATAATCTTCTGACCCGCTCTCTCCGTGCCTTCAAGTTCCTTCATTCGGAGATCTTCCCCGAGAAGGATGTTCCAACACATCTCAACATCCTTGTAGCATCCCAATTATCTAACATTGGAATGTGATGGCGTAAGATATATCGAGCTCGTTGGGAACCCCAAGAGGAAGGTATGATGAGCACATCAACAAGTTTCCCTCAGTTATGAAACCAAGGTTATCGAACCAGTAGGAGCAAGGAAACAACCCCAAGGTGTTGCTACCAACATGGAATCTTGCACAAGACAACCATAGAACTTTGCCCCAACTTATAGTGAGGTTGTCAATCTCACCGGTCTTGCTGAAAACAAAGCATTACACGAATAGTGTGGAAGATAGTAGTTGCTTGCATAAAGTAAACAATAAATAGTAAATAGTAGATGTATATCAATGGTAAAAGAATGGACCGGGGTCCATAGTTCACTAGAGGTGATTCTCCTTAAGATAAATAGCATGTTGGGTGAACAAATTACAGCAGGGCAATTGACAGATTTGAGAAAGCATACAATGCATATACTAGACATCTTGACTCCTATAAGATATGATTGGGCATTACAACATTATACATAGACTGTAATCCAACTACATCTATGACTAATAATCCACCTTCAGGTTATCATCCGAACCCCCTCCAGTATTAAGTTGCAAGCAACAGACAATTGCATTAAGCAAAGTATGTAAAGTAAACAATACGATTGTCCCATGGACAAATGATTGCTATTTTCTCCCTAGTAGCAACAACACATATACAACCTTAGAGATTCATGTCACTTCCCCAAATTACTAGAGGCATGAACCCACTATCGAGCATAAATAATCCCTCTTGGAGTTGCAGGCATCTACTTGGCCAAGACAGTTACTAACAACGGAAAGCATGCAAGATCACAAATAACATAGACATGATAGAATCAATAATCAATCTGAAATAGCATCTCAATATCCATGAATCTTAGTGTGAATAAAAGATTCATGAATAACAAAAGATATTGAGATGAATAACAAAAGATAAGGAATATCTTAGTGTGAGCAAATACTAAGATTCATGAATAACAAAAGATTCATGAATAACAAATATCTTAGTGTGAGCAAATACAATATCTCAAAGTGTGAACAAAACATAAGGAAGTAGATATAAAATAAGCATGGAACATCAAAAATTATAGCTACATTTACGACGTATCAGAATGCTACATAAGAAATAAAGATCAATGCTAGCATATGCTTGCCATTATTGCATCATCGTATTTCATGCTCATGTCACCATGCCACATTACATTCAAGAATCATATTAAAACTATTGCATTTGGTTCTTTCCCTCATCTTTCATTTGTTTTATTATTTTGCTTCTTGATATATTGTATTTGCTTCTTACTAAATTTCTTGATGCTAGGGCATATCTATTATAATTCCACCACCCTCTTCTTACCTTCCTTAGTTTTTATCCACCATCTTCTCCATGCTAATTATATATGAGCACATGCATTTCTCTTGGTATTTAAATCTTGATCATAAATAATTGAGATGGATCATATCTTGTTATCCTTGATCACATATATGATTCCATACTGTTATCACAATATTGTTTATGGGAGCCTATTTGGCCACCTTTGCATGTGTAGGTAAAGCTTTTCTTCTTCTATGAATGGTTTTGATGAGATATGGGCTTATTTGAGTTTATGGAAAATGCATGAAGTATTAGTGGTACACACACTAGCTATGCCACCCTAATTCAAACATGCCCATCACTTGGATACACCATGTGAAGTAAGAAATTCTTTTCCATTGAGTTAAAAAATCAAACGAGTACTCTTGTTTGAATTCATATGCTCATGGGAGATATTAGTTGTTTTCACAATTACATCATGCATTAAATTCTTGTGCATGGCCCATGAAACAAGATCTATTCCATTCCTCCTGTTATTTTTGGTTTATGAAAGTTTTGTATTTGCGTTTTTTGAAAAGTTTTGTTAAACTGAATTAACCATCCTACCCCTTAAACCATTCTCTCTTATTTTTATCCACTTATTCTATCTCTACCTGTTTACTGTGAGAAACCAACTCAACACACCATAGATCTAGCTAAACCCACACCCGGCTGCACCCTGTCCTCCCTCAAACGTTAGTCCAACTGACCCATCCGCCTTCCTTCGCGAGTTGGCGGAACCGAGCAGCCATGTGCATCTTCTCGCTCTCGCTCACGTGTCTGCACGCTGCTGCACCCGCAAGCCCCCGACCGTGCACATGCCTCGCTCCATCCTTTGCTTTAAGCAGTGCCGTGGCGGTATACCCCCTTGTCCCCATCCCCAACAACTCCTAGATCGAGATCTGGGAGGTCACCTACCTCCTCCCCAAGCAAACTAGGCTGCACCCATAAACCCTAGTTTTCCTCTCGAGTAGCCATGCACCCTGTCGATCTGCTGCTTGGCAAGTACGGGCACGAACTAAGGAAGCCTTAGAAACACCTATGGCACCTTGTTGACGAGCTCGCCGTCTAGAGAGCTGATCGCCGCCTGACGTTCACCGCCGAACTCTGCTTCCCCTTTGCCTCCCACTCGCTCTGGCTTGGCCTGGGATGCGTGCAAGGTGAGCTTTGCATACCACGAAAATCCTAGTATCTCATTGTCCCTTGTTTCCCTCGCTCACCTGTAGCTATGCCACGCACATGAACATCAGCAACAGTAGCCAACCGCCTTTGTTTCTCCTCAATTCCCGGTAGTCTCTGTTTCCCTTCCCGATATCTCTTCAACCACTTATGTACAGGACATGTTCCTCTCTCCAATGAACACAAACCACGCTCAAATCTATGCAGTGTATCCCTTGGAATCTTTAGCGAAAGATCGAAGGAACGCGTTGTTAAATTGTCGTTGTTTTAGTTCTTTTCCGACAGTTTAGCCTGTGTTTTATCCCTCTGTTCCTCGACGATATTTGTCCCGTCTAGTATTCATACAGAGCATCTTTTCATGCACATCGCATCTCCAACGTAACGGCTACGCATAGTATCAAGTTTGGATCTAGATGGTGAACTAAATCACTCGGAATCATGCGATAAACATCTCCCGAGCTAGCAGTTACGCGCAGACAAAAACTTCAGTTCATCAGTCAACCATCGGAAGTTTTTCTACAAAAGTCCCTAACATTTCTAAACATCCAACCCTTAGTCCCTCACTTTGCCACGTAGTTGGGCTGACCCGTTTTCGATATCCGTCACCCGCACGTGACACATAATCTATATCGCGGCCCAGAACCCATCCGGTGTCCCACTTCCTCTACTCTTTTCCTTTTGCTGTTATATTTCTTTTGTAATGCCAAGTCACAAACATTTTCCTAAATACAAATAAGTTTGGAATTTGAAAATGTTTCTAGAATGCAAAGTAAATAATTTCTAGAGATGAATTCATATACATTTTCAAAAAATTCTAAAAATTCGCCTAACTATTCACACTAATGATAATTTTGCCCCTTTTCTTATAAAATGTAATTATATCTTTTAATCACTATTTTCAAATATTACAAATTATATTTGTTTTGGGATTAGAAAAATGCAAGGATTAATAATATGCCATCAAAAATAATTTTTGGGCAAATGAAATTTCGAAATTAGTTTGGAAAAAATGAAATTTTGAAATTGTTTTAAATGAATTAAATGCCCTTTTCTTAATAAATTCATAACTTTAATCCATATTTCTGAATTCAAAAAATGATATGTCTAAATCGATCAGCACGACGATTGCTTACCAACTATGCAATCCATGATATCAACTGAAGCACGGATCATATAAAAACTATAAAACTAGAACTATTTATACAAGTAAAACATTATAAATAAAATTGCTAAATGCTTTATTCTTGTTCCCGAACCTCACTCCTGTCATGCTATATTATACCGTGCAATTGTGCATTATTTTATCATGGCATACCATGTTTTGCTAGTTGTATATGCTCCATATGTTTACGAACATTATTTATTATATCCCTTGTTTGTTTGGCTTTTATTACAGATAAACGGTAAGCAAGGAGGTTATGAGGAGGCACACGAGTATTACCAAGAACCTAGTTATCCCATTGTTGAGCTACCATGCAAGAAATTCCCCATGCTTGCAAATACATATAACACCTATGCCTCTATCTTTATTCTTGCATCATGAATCGCGTTACAAATTAAATTGCAATCCCAAGTACTGCACAACCTTTAAACCCCAATGAAGCTTGTACCCTCCATCCTATCATAATTAATTACATGAATTGTTTGAGCCATGCGAGTTATAGAATTGCATGTATAGGATTTGTGCGAGTCTGTTATGGATAATGAGGTACATAAACAACTTAAACTTGTGTATTAATGGGATAACTAAAGAAAGAGGAATCGATGGGCAATATATGAGATTTCGCTTCTATCCACTCACTTGTGTCCCTTAGGACCCGAATACTTGATGCCTATTCATTAACTATCGCACTATCCACATGTGGTCCCATGGATCCCCTTGGTATGCGCATGATTCACATCTTATTTCTTGGGGCCACAATTAGTTTGGGGATTAGTACTATCCTATACTTATGCCATACTTTACTTCTTTATTTACTAATGTTACCCGAGGATCATTTACCTGTACTATTTTGGAATGTAGAATCTTTACGCGGTATCGACAAGCCCAGTCACACTTCTGGTCTTCCAGTCGTTTACATCCATTGGCACAAACCCTAGGTTCATCTTGAAGCCCTTCCGACTTTGTTACGAGTAGCTTAGTAGGGTAGCCCCTGAAATCATTTTTGAGTCTTGCAAATGCTGTTGTGATGCCTCTTTGTTTTCATTTGGTCTTTGTCGAGGTTGATCGTGCGTGTGTTGCTATTTGTGCACCCCTACAGGGTAAATCTTTTCGAAAATCCATTTCCATGGTTATGGATGACTTGGAGCACAGTTTATCGATCATAGACAACTATAACTAAAGTACCATGTTTAACTTGACCAATCATAACTAATAATTAGTCCAATACTCATGGAATGGTTAATATTGCCAATGGATTGGGTATTCTTCTACCTTCTTGTTGGTAAGCGAGAAGGAGGATGAAATATATTTTACATTATGTTGCCTATATAACTATTGGTTTCTAATTAGCATGCATCCATTTATATTTGGTTAGGCAGATGTTTTAGCATGTCTCTATAGAACTATTAGATATTTTATCTTTCGCTGCAATTGCGTCAACCAAGGATATCCCTTTAGCTGCATAAAGACTTGCTGAGGGTGCCCCTAGAGTCTCACACTCCACTGATTAGATTGTCAGGTATATCCATATGGAGACTAATACGTTGATGAGGCTGATGATGGAGGCAACAACTCTCTTTCATAGAGATTCTAGGGGTGGATACCTCTGAGATCTGTGAGCGGGAATGTGCTTTGTTTATGGCAACTTATGCCGATTTGACTCTTAATTCATACTCAGATCTTTATTTCCGCTTCTTCTTGATGTTTTGTTGAGTGATGTATGAGGATATAATCCTAAAATATTACTACTACTATCTATTTATATTTTGTTTTTTCCATAATGGCGTTGCAATATATTTCTATTTATTTTAGATGGAATTGCTCTGATGTACTCTCATATGGCACTTGCGTACATACTCGCCAATGTAAGCTTGACTCGTAGCCAGCCGATCACGTTTCTTGCACTCAAAGTTATAACCATGAATTTTTGGGGTGGATGGTTGGCCGGTACCGTGCCCTGCCATTGTGGCCTGCTTATGGGTGGTCACGCGGCCTCCATTGTAGTACGTCCTCCCTAGATTCAAGTAATAATGACTTGTGATTTAGAAACATGAGGTTATAGTTGGTATCAAAGCTATTCTTCCCTTCAGGGTCTCAACCAAGGTGGTCATTGTCAGTCTAGAAATATTTTGGTACATATATACTAGGGAAAAACTAGACGTGAGAGTAGGACTGCTTCCAATTTTTTCTTAACCACCCACCCACCCTATTCTGGTAAGGAAGTGTAATGATTTTGACTCTTCTCATCCAAAGTTTCAAGTTAGGATTTCACGTGTTTGGGGTATTTGTAGTACCATAGGATGTGGTAATCCTTTGTTGATCTGTTGCATCCAACTTTGCTTCATAATCTACATTTGGTTATCAACTGTTGGTACATTCCATATCAATAGGCTTATGTGTAAACTGACACAATCTATTCAACTCTTTGTTAACTGACGCGATCTTGTTAAGGGTGTTCATTCTTTAGTATACTTTCATAGAATGTGGAGTTGCTAATATCTATCTGTTAAGTTATTTTTCGCATCTAGTTGGTATTCTAAAGCCAAAAATGCGGAAATTTTTCTTTGATACACCTATGTTTCCACACTCCTTTTCAGCCGTGTGTGATATGCTAGCTATCTTATTTTTGTCGGCATATTCATGCTAACTTATTCTATTGTCAGCGACATATAATCTAAACTTTTTACTTCATCTTCAAATTATTTTGGGCTAAATACATAACGTGCGTTGATTCGATGCTTGCGATGGTAATTTGGGTTTCTGTATAGCTATATGACTCTTATCATGAGTGGAATATGTTCAATGCTATCAATCTAATTCTCCAAATGATTAGGTTTATCTCTTGTGTATTCGAGTTGTACCACAACCATATCTATGTCATATCCAAGCATCTTGGGCAATCCGAAGATTTTGAAGGCACTATGATGGATACCATCGGATTATCATGCTTCATTTCAACTTCTTATCCGCAAAGGTTCTCTTTGATACAAGAGAATATCATCCCTTGTATCTCTGATAGCTTTTCTTAAATGTATGAGTTATCATTGGTTCTTATCCAAAATTTCTTCGTCTTTTAAAACGGTGTTCCGATCGACTATGTGAATAAGTTGGTATATATTTTATCATCCGAAGGGAAAGATAATCTATTCGTCCAATGCATCTCTTCGAACCCAAATCCTTACTCTTAAGTTGATATTTCTAAGAGCGTTTAGCTCAGAAAGTGTTTTAAGCATTTGTCCATTTCTCCCGCCTCATCAACCTCGTATTCTTGGAATATCTTGTTAAACTCCTTGTGGTATATCTTGACGATATGCTTGCCTATTCTATATCAATGGAAGAACACGAAGAGCATCTTATTCTCTTTCTCTGAAGCTTCGTGAACACCGCCTATATGGAAAGTTCTCAAAGTGTGAATTCTAGATTCTGAAGTCATCTATCTCGACCACATACTTCTACTAAAGACATCGCTTCAATTCTGGAATCATCAAATCAAGTGTTGGTTTCCATCATCCTACAGATTCCAACCAACTCCGAAGCAAGTATCGTCCCTTTCACACTGAAGACCTCCTTAAGATTGCTAAATCTCTCTTACATATTCTCAGGAAGAATAATAAATTATTTTGTTCTTCCGCTCGTCAAGAAACCTTTTGAAATCCTCTCACTTTATCTCCTATCCTCACTTCGACAGTTGCCACGAAGACTTTCCAAATCTTTCGTAATTACACTATTCATGACCTTGGTTCTTTTGTCGTCTATCTATTGAATTTATCATCAATTTCAGTGATATTCCTTCATATCTTTTCTGGTGGTTTGGGGACTTTGTAACACCCTCGAATCGGCCCCATACAGATTTTAGCGATTCCTGTCAAATCCGCATAGAAATGATTCGATGATGCCCACCAAGCACTTGCATGCGAGTGGAAAACAAAGTAATACCATCACAAAATAGTCCATGATGGAATCCACAAGAACATATCTATATACTATAAAGACTCCTCGAGTCAAGAGTATAAATATACATTACAAAGATCCAAAGCATGTTGAAATCGATACAACATCTGAGTACGAATAAGATGTAAACTGGACTAAGAGTCCTGAAGAAAAACCAATGGCATCCATAACCTTGCCCAGGCCTAGCTAGAAGCGTAACCTTGCTAACATCATCGAACTCATACCTGTCAAAGAAAAAGGGGTGCTGACAAAGGGGAAAGGAAAAAAGGGAGCGGTCAGTACTGAGGCCAGTACACAGCGAGTCTAAGAATTCGGCGGCACTCGTCTACGGGGGTCTGGTGGACTAAAGGGGCATCAAAGCATGCACTAACAACCTATAGAGACTCGATACAACTGTCGATTGTCAAAGAGAGAGGATCAACCTATTCGGATCCAACCTGATACTAACACCAAACATAACCCATTGTTCGATTTCCCCCTCGATACCAAATGAGGAAGTCCTTCCGAGGAAAACACAGAGTTGGAAGTTTTTTTAATCATGGTAATTGCCCAACCTACTAGTCATGTCAAATCCAAGTCATATTTGGAGTACTATTTTAGTGTAAGTTTTCTATGATCGATAAACTATGCTCCAAGCCATCCATAACCGCGGACACGATTTTTTCAAAAATATTTACCCTACAGGGGTGCACAAATAGCAACACACGCATGATCAATCTCGGAAGAAGCAAACGTATAAAAAGCAACGAGGCATCACGATAGAACCATTCTAAGAAACCCGAGAATGTTTTAGGGGCCACCAAAAAGAGATACCCATACGAGGTATAGCTAATCCTCGTACGGACCCAGAGGTTGCATGGACTTGTTACGCGAGAAGAGGCCATAGATAATATATTTTTGTGACAGAGTGTCGCACCTACGCAATAGTAATAAATGTTCATCGAGAAACAAGTAATAAACATCTCATAACATGGCATACATGTCATATATACAGCAGATAACTTATAAATCCTGAACTAGTTGTGTCCCCGAAACGTTCTTGAGAATCAAGTTCAAGCCCAGGGGATCCAGAAAGGCTCCCGCATGTGGATAGTGCGATATTCAAGGAACATGTTTCAAGTACTCAGGATCTTAGGTGGACACAACTGGGGGGATAAAAGCTAGATCTCAACAATTGCCCACCGATGCCTCTTTATTCATTATATCTACTTCCAGCATTTAATTGTCAAGTTACAAGTAGAACCATGATTATCTCCACCATTAAGCATGTGACAACCCCCAACCACTATGGAACTCGACGAATCGAACCAACACCTGAGTAAGAAACTACAACTCTCAAGACCAATTATCTACCAAAACAATGGGTAATAGGAAGTGGTGAAGGGAATATAGGCTGCATGGAGTATAAATGATACAGAATCTAAAGCATTGCAACACATATAGCAATAGAGAGAAGTAAAGCCGTAAAGAGAAAATAGGTAGAAGGGGGAGGATGCTCGCCTGGAAAATATTGACAAAGAACATCATACGAAGAACTTGTCGAAGCTAACCACATCTGACTGTCCTATCCGGGAAGAAGCAAAGCACTAAAAGGAACAAGCAATACTGTAATTACAACTAATACAGAAGACCCAGCATGATCATGATATGATGCATGACATGGAAAGTTAAAGATGCAAACCAACTTGAAAGGATGTAAGTTTCAAAGAACAATGATGATACAACATCAGTGAGGCGTTATTAACAAGAAATAATCATTTTCCAATTTGTTCATCATGTTTTCCTTGCATAAACAGTTCTGATTTTACAAGTTCTCCATGATACATGATGCAATTGCAAGTATGGAATGCATAGTTGGAAAGGGCTCATCACACTGATCGATTTAGACATATTATTTATCGAATTCGGATTTACGGAATTAGAGTTATGAATTTATTAAGAAAAGACCATTTATTAGCATTAAAACAATTTCAAAATTTCATTTACACATAAATTATTTTGGATGTCATATTGTTAATCCTTGCATTTGCTGATCAATAAACATATATCATAGGTTAGTTTTGGAAAAGGAATTTAAAATATATGAGATATTACATATTTGTCCCATTTTATCATTTCCAGAAAAAGAAACTAGCCAAAAACTTTTCATACT
Source organism: Avena eriantha (assembly GCA_910589775.1). NCBI lineage: Eukaryota > Viridiplantae > Streptophyta > Magnoliopsida > Poales > Poaceae > Avena > Avena eriantha. The sequence continues at coordinate 342,702,105 of OU342743.1, read as the reverse complement.
CAAGATATGCTAGCCAGAGGCACTACCGTGTGGGGCTGGGTATACAGAATATCACAGCTAGAGGCACAGTTCAGATCGACTCCTGGACCAGATGGGCTAGGTCATGTTAGTGATAGAAAGGGGGCTGCACTATCGAAAAAGTTCCTGCAGCTGCTGTTAGCCCTAACGAAACAACACTAGCTGGACTGAAACTCGACAGCTCGACTACGAGACGACGCGATCTTCCGGAGAAGCTCCAGGTCGCGTTTCTTCACAAAAAAGAGTGTGGGCGGCTCGATGGAAAGCTCGAAACTCAAACTACAACCACACAGCAAGATCACCTTCTGGGACACATTGTTGGTGAAGCGATCTTGCAGCAAACAGTGGCGGAACTAGCTGACGAACAGAGACTAAAAACTGACAACGACGCGCGCGGCGGGGCTGTCTTGCGTGGTAGATCCCGATGGACCAAATGGAAGGTTGCAAGGGAGCCATAGCTTGTTTTAAAGAGGGTACATAGGTCTACAACAAACGTTCAGGGATCTCATACGGAGACGGAACATTGAGAGTACTAGGACTTGACGAACAGGGGCAGATCTGACGTGTACAAAACTGTAGAATAGCGTGCAGCTTGATAGAGATATTGGGCTGACTTTAGGAGATGATTCCAAGCGATTTACTGATACATGTAGTGTGTTATATGATCCTAGAGATAGCTGGAGTTACCAACTGAATTGGCATGTGAGGGAAAGAGTGAAAGGCAGGCTATGTGCGTCGTGAGAAAGCGGAGAACAGAGGATTCTGCAGCGGGCGACGTCGGACAGCGGCACAGAAAGGCATGCACGTAGAACATTCGATGCAATAAATGTAGGTTCTACGAACTAAGGAGAGATAGATGATGTCTGGGATAGCGGGAAGCTCACCAGCGACCAACTGGTGCAGAAAAACGTGCTCGAGGTGGTCCAGTTCGATGGTGCGGCTCGTTGTCTCCTAGCTCCTGGTACTCCTCGGGACTTGGCTCATGTGGTGGCTCCGGTGCTCTCCGGCGTGGTTGGATGGTTCTAGGGGATGAAGAGGAAGCAGGGGCACCTCCTGGAGCTCTTGGCTCGACTTGGTTTCCTCCAGAACAATGGGTTGCAGGAGGCAGTGGCTAGGGTTTAGCTAGGCGCCATGGGAAGTTTCGGAGGTGGAGAAAGAAGATAGGCTGGACCTGGGCGCCTCCTAGATCCAATATGGAAGGTGGTTAGGTGTTGCACAATGGTGAAGGCCAGCATATAAGTAAGGGGAAGGGAGATCACATGGGGGAGCTTACTTTTGCAGAAGTTATAGGCTTCTCTTCTCTTCCCTCATATCTTGCTCTTCTTGTCCCGTAGCTGCATTTTCTCAAATGGATTAGGGTTTAATATAATGGTCAAATGTAATGTGGCATGATGACATGAGCATGATATGATGTGATGCAATAAATTACAAGCATATGGTAGAATTCATTTATATTTCTTATTTAGGATTCAATGTTAGTGGGTTGCTACAAACTTCCAACATCATCATCATCTTTATCTACTTGGATCCGACGAAGTATTTGCATCAAATCTTTGTTTTCTTACAAAGCTTCATGATTATGTTTATCAAGATCTTAAGTCTGAAATTCTAAGAGTTGGGTGACATGATTTTCCTATTCATGTATAGAATAATTCTTTGGGTGCTGGATGGAGTCGCTACCGTACCACTACTCTTATCATTCTCCTTTTGTATATCGAATTGGTGAATAAATATGATTTTTACTCATTCCAAATAAATGACCTATCTTTTGAGACTTTTACTTCCATCTTTGTTATTCTAGAGTGTTCTCTTGAAGAACATGCGAAATAATCTCTTGTTAGTGTTCTCTTAAATTTCAAGATGGAGCAAGGTTGTCCATGTGTTGAAAACGTGGAAACACTGTTGTGTGGAAACTAATGCAAAATCTTCACTGCGGCTCTTCTTTCAACCGAGTCTCGACAACATCAAACAGGATGGATGGAAGATATATCTAACTTTCATTTTGTACAATTCTTCTACTCTTGGTAAAGGCCAATTACGTTTGATGTCATCAATTGCACAATCTATTGAAATAACCTCATGGTTAAGTTGAATAATAAGCATCTCTACAATAAACTCTAGATATTCAACATTCAACTTCTTCCTCACTATTCCACCATAAACTTGTGTCACCTCTTTCTCTCGAAGATATATCTGCGCACCTAAATCGTGTGATCTTTTGGTTCTTAACGACACAAGAATAATCTAATCTATGAACTCCTCTATTCTAATCTTTTTCTGTTGAAATCAAGGAACTCTATTGCTTGAAGGCAATATTGTTTCCAAAATTCATTTCTTCAGTCTATGGGAAGAAACAATTATATTTTCATAGTGGTTGATAACTTCTCCAAAGACGTTCTTTTCTTCCGGCGGAAGAAAAAATCATCTTCACTTTCATATTTTAATCTTTAATCCTATGGATGTGCCTTATCATTCGGCCTGAAGTGGGGAGATTACCTTGCTTTTGATGAAGTTCCTTTCTTACCAAATATTTCGAAGTTCTCTATGGACGTAAATGCCATATCCCACCCCTTCTAGTATCCAAGGGAAACTTGAGCATCATAATAAATAAAGAGCAATGCTAGAATATGCTTGTCATTATTGCATCATCATAATATCATGCTCATGTCACCATGCCACGTTACATTTGAGCATCATATTAAACTATTGCATTTGGTTCTTTCCCTCGTCTTGTATTTATTTTATTATTTTGCTTCTTGATATATTGTATTTTCTTCTTACTAAATTGCTAGATTCCCAAATAGAGTTGGGGGCATATCTATTATAATTCCACTACCCTCTTGTCACCTTCCTTTGTTTTTATCCACCATCTCCTTTGTGCTAATTATATACGAGCACATGCATTTATCTTGGTATTTAAATCTAGCTCATAAATAATAGAGATGGATCCTATCCTGTTATCCTTTCTCCCATATATGGTTCCATATTGTTTTCACAATATTGTTTATGGGAGCCTACTTGGCCACCTTTGTATGTGTAGGGTAAAGCTTTTCTTCCTCCATGAATGGTTTTGATGAGATATGTGCTTATTTGAGTTTATGGCAAATGCATGAAGTACTAGTGGTACACACACACACACTAGCTATGCCACGCTCATTAAAACAAGCCCATCACTTGGATACACCATGCGAACTAAGAAATTATTTTCCTTTGTGAGTTCAATAATCAAACGAGTACTCTTGTTTGAATTCATATGATCATGGGAGATATTAGTTGTTTTCACAATTATATCATGCATTAAATGCTTGTTCATGGCCGATGTGACAAGGTCTATTCCATTCCTCTTCTTCTTTTTGGTTTATGAAGGTTTTGTATTTGTGTTCTTTTGAAATGTTTTATTAATGAATTAACCATCCTTCCCCTTAAACCCTTCTATCTTGTTTTTATCCACTTATTCTATCTCTACCCATCTACCGTGAGCACCCAACTCAACATACCATCGATTTTGCTAAACCCACACCCGACTGCACCCTGTCCTCCCTCAGAGGCTAGTCCAACTGACCTAGCCGGTCTTTCCGTCTCCGCGAGATGGTGCAACCGAGATGCCCTGTGCATATTACCTCTCTAGCTCACGTGTTTGCACGCTGCCATGCCTGCAAGCCCCCCGACCGTGCACATTCCTCGCTCCATCCTCTTCTTTAAGCAGCACCGTGGCGACAAACCCTCTTGTTCCCATCCCCAACAACTCCCGGATCGAGATCTAGGAGGGCACTGTCGTGGTATTGCCGACGAGTACGCCATGGAGGGGTCCTCACAGACCGTGTTTAGAGAGGTGGGGGAAGGCGGCGAGTTAGTGGGTACGAGGTAACACAACTTACCCAGGTTCAAGTCCCACAATGGCGGCGGAACTCTACTCCTGCTGTAAATCACTATAATGGCAATACGCCGAGTTACAGGGATTGGTTCGCTGTGTAAGGTCTTGTACGTTGTACGTTGGTTGTTTTCCCTAAAGGCTCCCACAGGTACGACTTATAAAGGCACCAGAACCTAGGGTTACAGGGAAAGGACCTTGCCGGACAAGCTATAGAGTCCTACACTAATACTCACTAGTCTTCGTGTCCTGTACTCCAAGGCTCCGCGTATGTCGGTGACTTCCACGTAGCCTTCCTTTATCCGGAATGGGCCTCCCTTCTGGATCCACCTAACTGGGCCGCCCAGCAGGACATGGGCCATGCTACCAACTATGGGCCACCTGGGTTAGCCTAATTAGAGACATGCAATGGTGATACCCATTTAGCATATCCCCAAAAGGAACCTACCTACTCCCCAAGCAAACCAGACTGCACCCATAAACCCTAGTTTGCCTCTCTAGTAGTCGCGCACCCCATCGATCTGCTTGCCGATGATGGACACGAACTATGGAAGCTTTGTTGCCACCGCCTACATCTCCTAGACTCGGAGCCCACCCCTGGAGAAAGACAAAGAAAAGCCTACGCCACCATGTTGACGAGCTCACCATGCAGAACGCCGCTGGCCACCTGATGTTCACCGTCGACCTCTACTTCCCCTTTGCCTGCCGCTCGCTCTGGCTCGGTCTGGGACATGCCCAAGGTGAGCTTTGCATACCACAACAACCCTAGTATCTCGCCGTCTCTTGTTTCCCTCACTTGCCAGAAGCCACGCCACACACCCTCATAGCAGCCCCGCGCATTCCCAAGTCACCACCACTCGTGCGCCGCGCCTGTGCGCGCACCGACAACAACAACAGTTGCCAGCTGCCTTTGTTTCTCCTTGAATCCTGGCGGACTCTGTTTCCCTTCTAGAGATCTCTTCAACCACTTGTGTAGAGGGCATGTTCCTCTCTCCAACGATCCCAACCACGCTCAAATCTATGCAATGTATCCCTTGTAATCTTTTGCGAAAGATCGAAGGAACACGTTGTTAAACTGTCGATGTTTTAGTTAGTTTTCGACAGTCTAGCCTGTGTTTTATCCCTTTGTTCCTCGACGATTTTCGTCCCGTCCAGTGTTCATATGGAGCATCTCTTCGCGCACATCTCATCTCTGACATAACGGTTACGCATAGTATCAAGTTTATCTCTAGAGGGCGAACTAAATCACTCGAAATCATGCGATAAACATCGATGAAGCTAGCAGTTATGCAGGCAAAAACTTTAGTTCATCAGTCAACCACTGGAAGTTTTTCTACAAAAGTCCCTACCATTTCTAAACATCCAACCTGCAGTCCCTCACTCTGCCGCATTGTTGGACCGACCCGTTTTCCATATCCATCGCCCGCACGTGAAACATAATCTGTATCTGGTCCCAGAACCCATCCGGTGGCCCACTTCCTCTACTTTTTCCTATTGCTGTTATATTACTTTTATAATTCCAAGTCACGCATATTTTCCTAAATACAAATATGTTTGGAATTTGAAAATGTTTTCAAAACGCAAAGTAACTAATTTCTAGAGTTGAATTCATATATATTTTTGGAAAATTCTAGAAATGCCGCTAACTATTCACACTAATGACAATTTTGTCCTTTTTCTTATAAAATGTAATTATATCTTTTAATCACTATTTTCAAATAATATAAATTATGTATGTTTTGGGATCAAAAAATGCAAGGATTAATAATTCTCTATCCAAAATAATTTTTGGGCAAATAAATTTTGAAATTGTTTTAAATGCATTAAATGCCCTTTTCTTAATAAATCCATAACTTTTAATCCGTATTTCTGAATTCCAAAAAATTATGTCTAAATCGATCAGCTTGATGAGCTCTTTCCAACTATGCAATCCATGATATAAATTGAAGCATGCATCATATAAAAACTATAAAACTAGAACTGTTTATGCAAGTAAAACATGATAAATAAAATTGTTAAATGATTTATTCTTGTTCCTGCAGCTCACCCAAGCCATGCTATGTTATACCATGAAATTGTGCATCAGTTCATCATGGCACACTATGTTTTACTTGTTGCATATACTTCATATGTTTGAACACTTTATTTATTATGGCCCTTGTTTGTTTGGATTTTTTCCAGATAGATGCTGAGCAAGGAGGTTATGAGGAGGCACAATAGTATTACCTGGAACCTAGTTATCTCACTACTGAGCTACCAGGCAAGCAATTCCACATGCTTGCATTTACATATAGCACTTATGCCTCTATCTTTATTCTTGCATCATGAATCATGTTCCTAATTAAATTGCAATCACAAATACTACACAACCTTTACTTTTAAACCCCACTAAAGCTTGTACCCTCCATCCTATTAGACTTAAGTACAGGAATTGTTTGAGCCACGCGAGTCGTAGAATTGCATGTGTAGGGTTAGTGAGTCTGTTGTGGATAACTAGGTACCTAAACAAATTAAACTTGTGCAGCAATGGGATAACTAAACAAAGAGGCACTAGTGGGCAATATCTAAGATCTTTCTTTATCTGCTCACTTTTATCCCGTAGGACCCGAGTACTTGATGTCCGTTCCTTCACTATCGCACTATCCACATGTGGGCTCATGGATCCCCTTGGTATGTGCATGATTCACATCTTATTTCTTGGGGCCAATATTAGTTTGCGGTTTTACTACTATCATGTACTTATGCCATGCTTTACTGCTTTATTTACTACTATTTCTCGAGGAGCATTTACCTATACTTTTTGAATATGGAATGTTTATATGGTATAGACAAGCCCAGTCACACTTTCAGGTTCCTAGCATTTACAACCATTGGCACATACCCTAGGTTCGTCCCAAAGCCCGACCGACTTCATTGCGGGTAGCTTAGTGGGGTGGCCCCCTGAAATCATTTTTGAATCTTGCAAATGCTTTGTCGTGATTTCTCTTTGCTTTCATTTGGTTTTTCCCGAGGTTGATCGTGCCTGTGTTGCTATTTGTGCACCCCTGCAGGGTAAATCTTTTTAAAAAGCCGTGTCCGCGGTTATGGATGACTTGGAGCACAGTTTCTCGATCATAGTCAACTATAACTAAAGTACCATTTTTAACTTGACCAAACATGACTAGTAACTAGTGAAATACTCATGGAATGATTAATAAAATTGCCAACAGATGGGGTATTCTTCCGCCTTCTTATTGGTAAGCGAGAAGGAGGATGGGATATATTTTACTTTATGTTGCCTATATAACTGTTGGTTTCTAATTAATGTGCATCCGTTTATATCTGAATAGGCGGATGTTGTAGCATGCCTCAATAGAATTGTTAGATATTTTATCTTTCGTGGGAATTACGTCAATTAAGGTTATCCCTTTAATTTCATAAAGACTCATTGAGTGTGCCCCTAGGGTCTCACTCTCCATTGATTAGATTGTCAGGTTTATCCATATGCATACTAGTACGTTGATGAGGCCGATGATGGAGGCAATGACCCTCTTGTGTAGAGATTCCGGAGATGGAGATCTCTGAGATATGTGAGCGGGAATTGCTTTGTTTATGACAACTCATGCTGATGTAGCTCTTAATCCATACTCAGATCTTTGTTTTATGCTTCTGCCTAATGTTTTGTTGAGTGTTGTATGAGGATATAATCCTAAAACATTATTACTACTATCTATGTATATTTGGTTCTTGCCGTAATGGCATTGCAATATATTTTTATTTCTTTTAGATGGTATTGCTCTGATGTACTCTTGTATGTCACTGGCGTACATACTCACTTGTGATTTCTCGCACTCAAAGCTATAACTATGAATTTGTGGGGTGGATGGTTGGCCTATATGGTGCATTGCCATTGCAGACTACTTGTGGGAGGCCTCATGGCCTTCATTGTAGTACATCTTCCGCAGATTCAGGTTATACCGGCTTGTGATTTAGAAATGTGAGGTCCAGGGAATACAGTCCTCACCGACGTCTTTAATTCCGATCTGAAGCCCTTACTAGCTACCACTTGGTTCAAGGGAAGAGTAGCATGGAGAGCTGGATGGTCCTATCCTTGGCGCATGGCGAAAAGGTCAACTAGGAGAAGGTTAGATCCTCTTTTATAATCATCGATGCAGGAAAATAGGTCGACGTCAAGCCTTATTTTAAGAAAGTGAAAATATTCTCTAAGTAGCTCCTTGCAATGATGAGGAAGAATATGCTCCTCGTGCAAAAGATTTGGCTAATGCCCCTTTTGCTGGTGTTGCTGCCGCTGCTAGTGATGCTACTTAGTCCTTAGACATAGTTTCTTTATGTTGAACTCTCTGTAATGAATTCCACCATATGTATAGATTTTTGTCCAGGAATTGGAAAACATTTCTCTTTTGTATCCTTGAATCTTCTGCTAAATTGAATATTATGTGTTTCTGATGAATCTTGCTGCTGAATCTTGCCTTGGCTTTCTTTCTTTAGAAAATGTCTTTCTCAACCAATCCTTTGGCTACTCCTAGTCCTTCGGGTCAACAGTTATTACAAACCAAGACAAATGCACCTGCAAACATTAATATTGTCACTCAATTTGTTGATCGTCCACCGTATGCTAATAAGATCCATCATATAAGGATGAGCTTATGGTTGTAAAGGCTAGGTGGATGTATCCAAATCCAAGTCAAAAAATGCCATGGAGCTTGAGGCATACTTGCTGGAAGAGATCTCAAGGCCGAGCGAGAGAATGCTATGTAAGTCTCTCGCAAAGCCCCTGAGTCCCTAATTTTATTGTTGTGATGTAGACTGATCCTTTTTGGTTTTCTAGGCATCCTCTTAAGCACGGTGGAGGAGTCCTGATGCCTCGAGTCTTGAATGAGTTCCTTGATAGTTGCTTTGTTGGGTGCTAATACAAATTTTTGGACTAGCCACAAGCGAGCCTATACTTTGGAACTTATTCATGATCGATTCTCATTAGTGGAGCAATTCGCTGAGTGCTGCTGTTCTGCCTTGGCGATGGTGTATATGCAATGTTTCCTAGAGATCCGCAACCTCAAGTGTTGGTGGCATTGATGCAGGAGTTCCAACTAGGTGAATCAATCCATGACTTCATCAAGCTAAAGCTTATCGCGGGTGCCAAGGTTGCCCTTTCTTGGGTGCACATACATCAACTGACGATAGATCTAGATGTTGTATCACAGCATCTTCCTTCTCCTCTAGGTGGTGGCGTGATATCCATGGCTCCTCATTATGAGGTTGATCATAGGCCAGCTATTCGAATAATCTGCAGGTGCCTTGATGTGGAATAGGAGTTCTTTATATGCTTGTAATTAGGCGGTTTATCCTATGTAAAATTTGTTAAAGTAAGAGTCGCGTACATTAGTTGAGAATGTATTTATATGCTTGTGTCGATGGCCATTGCGACTGAACCCTACACGAGACGTTTTCGTTAGCCTGATGCCCGTTAGGCCAAATCGGCTACTCGGGTCATGGTGTGTTTCTTGATGCTTTTGAAGTTGAATCTGAAGATTTTATGAATTTGAGCTGATTAGCGAAACCCCTAAGTGTCGGGTGTGATTATATAATAATATGATTAGCTAAGCACCCGAGTATCGGGTGTGGAAAAAAAGGTAAAGGATTGAAATTGGGACTCGGTTGAGAGAACTTAGCTTTATTAATATCGGGTACAGAGTTATATGTTTTGGCGTATTAGCTTGGCCGTTGGCCTTATTGGAATTAAACGCTAGTCTTCGGCTGAGAAACTTGGTCGTAGGACTTATTGGAAGAGAATTGTAGGAAGTAAATGTCCTAAGCTTAGAAATGTCGTAGCTATGCAACGTTCCATAGGTTGGAGTACTTAGCTCCGGTCTTCTTGTCTTTAAGGCCATATGCTCTACCAGGGATTACTTCTATGATGATGTAGAGTCCCTCCCATGGGTTCAAGTTTGCGATGGCCATTTTTCTTGACGCGAAGGACTAGGTCCCCCACGACGAAGGACTTGGGACACAGTCGGCGGCTGTGATAGGTGTGCGGGTTCAGCCGATATGTGGTTGCTCTTGCGAGTGCGATGTCTCGAGATTCTTCCAGTGCGTCAACATCATCTTCAAGTGCCTCCGTAGAGGTTTCTTCGTCATACATGATGACTCGCGAAGCTCCATGAGTTATCTCCACTAGAAGCACGACTTTGGCTCTATGGACCAGGAAGAAAGGTGTTTCCTACATAGCAGTGTTTGGGGTTGTGCGAAGACTCCATAGTACAGAGGGTAGCTCATCTACCCAAGCGCCTTTTCCCTTTCGAGTGGTCCTAGGAGCCTTTTCTTGATGTCATTGGTCACTAGCCTATTGGCTTTTTCCACCAGGCCATTAGTTTGCGGGTGGGCGACCGATGCGTAGCTTACTTGTATACCCATATCGTTGTAGTTGTCCATGAATTTCTTGGAAGTGAAGTTCGATCCATTATCGGTTATGATGCTATGAGGCACCCGAAGAGGAAAACTATTGACTTGATGAAGTTCACAGTAAAAGTATCATCTTGGATGGTGATGGGCATTGCCTCGATACACTTGGCGAATTTGTCGACTATGATGAGCAGAAAGACGTGAACTCCAGGAGAAGACTTGTGGAGTTTACCCACCACATCGAGTCCCCACTGGGCAAACGACCAAGCCAAAGGTATGGGGCCCAGTACTGCCGTGGGTGCATTTGCATTTGTAACGAACTGCTGGCATGCTTCACATGTTCTCACTATGTCCATTGCATCCTGGACTATAGTAAGCTAGTAGAATCCTTCCTGGAAGGCTATGGATGTTATTTCTCGGCTGCTGGCATGGTGGACACATATTCCTTCGTGGATGTTGTTGAGGATGAGCTTTCCCTCCTAGGGTGTCACGCATCGCTGGAGCACATCTGAGATACTTCTCCTATATAGTTCCCCTTTTATTATTTGGAAGGCCTTAGATCAGTGGGTGATCCGTCGTGCTTCCATTGTGTCTTCTAGGAGTTCTCCATTTGTCATGTACGTTAGGTATGGCTATATCCACGTGGGCTATAGAATAATGACATCTTCGGGTTCTTCCTCGTCCTCTGGGGCAGGTATCTCCGGTTCAGCTGCTCATGTAGCCCTTGAGTCAGCCTGCAACATAGCCCCCTTGCGTACCTTTGGTTCTGCGGCTTCAGTGGCTTTCTTGACTTTGATGGAGCACTCACTGATTTCCTCCCAGAAAACTCCGAGTGGTACAGGTAGGCAGAGGGACCCAAGGTTTCCAAGATTTCCGGATTCCTTTTTTATCATTACGCTGATGTGGGAGACCTCGCACCCGTCAAAATGACCCTCCATGATGACGTACATGTCGCGGTATGTGATCATGTTGTTGATAATGGAGTTGCACTTGTTCATAGCTTTCTACACGATGAGGTTTGAATCTCCAAAAATTTTGAGGCGAGTTGCACCGCAGGATTTGGCCATACACATACCATGCAACATGGCCTCGTATCCAAGTTCGTTGTTCGACGCGTTCGAGAAGCTCCTCATCCAAAGAATATAGTGCATTTTATATCCTTGGGGTGACATCAATATGACACTAGCACCCACTCCTTCAATTCTTTTGGATCCGTCAAAGTACATGGTCCATGCACTTGATAGATCTTGGGGAAACCTGATGGGGTTCGTTGCATAGAAAACAAATTTTTTCCTACGGTTTGCAACTGCCAAGATCAAATCATGGCGATACTTTGAAACAATTACAGATGGACTCACCATCGTAGAACATAAGAAGGATAACATTCCCGGAAACAAACGGGGTTGACGTAGATGGTACACGACCATCGTCAAGGATATGCAGGCAATCACCGCCATATACTGGCAGCATCTATGTAATCGGTCACACGTTCGGTATGCCGACGACTCCTGGTCCGTTGCTCCAGCCGCACAGCGAAGTAGTAGATCCCCGAGAACTCCAAAAGCTCAACACCATGGTAGTGGTGGTGGAGGGGAAGGTTTAGAGCAGAGATTCGCCGAGCACCTTTTCTAGTGGCAATGGACAAGGCAAGCAAGGGGGAGAATATGCTAGCCCTGAGTGTGTGGAGAGGAGGAGGAGGCCACCTATTTTATAGGTGCCATGGGGCTGTCCCCTCCCCTCCTCTCATTCACTCTCTATTAAAGCACTTTCATTCCCTTAAAGTTATATCCATCAAAGCACTTTAATTCCCCTAAAGGCCTTTCCATTAAAGCACTTTAATTCCATTAAAGCATTTTAATTCCCTTAAAGGTCTTTCCATTAAAGCACTTTAATTCCATTTTAATGCAACTAAATTTAATGAACACTTCATTTAATGAGTACTTCATTTAATAAACACATTAACATTTTGATCCCTTGCCTTGTTTTGATACCCCAAAACTATTCCCGCAGATTCGGCAAAACAATTTTCTGCAACAGAACAATTTTCTGCGATGTCCACTGACTTCCCCGTGTTCCTGTCCGCTTAAACACATTGGTTAACCTTAAGTGTGTCTCCCTACAGGTTCGAGAACTATGTAGACATGATCGAGACTTTCTCTGATCAATAATCACTAGCGGGACCTGGAGATCCATAAGGACTCCCACTAGTTCCATGAAAATTAGATGACCGTCTGAACCTCTTTCGCTGCAGTCAAATTCCTTTTGTCTCGCGATATATTACTTGTCCGAGATTCGATCACTTGGTATCATCTATACCTTGTTTAATCTCGTTCCTGACAAGTACTCATTTTCTTATTCCTGTGATATGACATTCTAGTGATCAAATCACTTGCTAGCAAGGCTATGTCAATGTGATATCACCAAGAGGGCCCTGAGTATATCTCTCCATCATACGGATGGAAAAATCCCAATCTTGATCCAAGATCCTCAACTGACAATTTCCAAATACCCGATGACACCTCTATAATCACTCAGTTAGGGTGTGATGTTTGATGTAATCAAAGTACTCTTATGGTGAAAGTGATTGACATGATCTCATGGTCTACGGACATTGAGTTACTATGAATGTGATAGCAATTTAAACTTGATAACACGATCATATTTCTACATCTACTATGGGTGACTGTTCATCATATCATTCTCTAATGATATGACCCTGTTATTAACAATATCTAATGTTCATGATCAGGAAACCTTTGATCATTTGTTAATCAACAAGCAAGTATAAAGAGAGGGTTTACTAGGAACCTTATCTGTTTATAATTCACACATATATTAATATTTGCTTATTAATACAATTCTAGCATGAAATATAAACATCTGTTATAAAACTGGAGTAGCATAATAACCACTTTATTATTGCCTCTTGGGCATATTCCTTTTAGTCTCCCACTTGCACTAGAGTCAATAATCTAGTTTACATAGTCATGAATCTAACACCCATAGAGTTCTTGTGCTGATCATGTTTTCCCTTGGGAGAGCATTAGTCGATGGATCTGCAACATTCAGATCTGTATCTACTTCGCAAATCTCTACATCGCCATGCTGAATATGTTCCCGGATGGAGTGAAAATGACTCTTTATATTCTTGGAATTCTTTTGAGACCTTGGTTCCTTAGGATTGGATATGGTACCATTGTTGTCACAATAGATCACCATAGGATCAAAAGCACTTGGAACCACACCCAATTTGTAAATCAACTCCTTCATCCAAACTACTTCTGCCACTACTTCCGAAGGAGAGATATATTACGCCTCCATTGTAGATCTCGCAATCACTGGTTTCTTGGAGATCCTTCAACTCACACATTGCACCATTCATCAAAAATACATATCAGGATTGTGACTTAGAGTCATACGGATCAGTGTCGAAGCTAGCATCCACGTACCACCTTGAGACGAGCTCTTCTTCACCTCCATATATGAGAAACATGTCTTTAGTTCTTCTTAAGTACGTAAAGACATCCTTAACTGCCTTCTAGTGTTATGAACCTGGATCAAATTGGTACCTGCTAGTCAAACTAACAGCATGTGCCACATCTGGCCTTGTACATAACATAGCATACATAAGAGAACCTATGGTTGAGGCATAGGGACACAATCCATTATTTCTCTATCTATTTTTGTCGCTGGACTTTGAGTCCTACTCAAAACTGTTCCTTGCAACATCGGTAAGAACCCATTCTTACTTCGGTCCATTTTGAACTTCTTCAAAATCTTGTCAAGGTATGTACTCTATGACAATCCTATTAAGCATCTTGATCCATCTCTATAGATCTTGATGCCTAATATGTATGAAGCTTCACCAAGATCTTTCAACGAAAACTTACTATTTAAGTAATCCTTTACGCTTTTCACAAGTTCTATGTTATTTCTAATAAACAATATGTCATCCACATACAATATTAGAAATACAATAGAGCCCCCACTCACTTTCTTGTAAATACAAGCTTCTCCAATGGTTTGGATAATTCGAAAACCTTTGATTACTTCATCAAATCGGAGATTTCAACTTTGGGATGCTTGCTTCAGTCCATAAATGGATCGCTGAAGTTTGCATACCTTGTTAGCATCCTTAGGATCAACAAAACATTTTGGTTGTATCATATACAATTCTTCCTCAATATTTCCATTAAGGAACATTGTCTTGACATCCATCTGCCAGATTTCATAATCGTAAAATCTAGCAATTGCTAACATAATCCTAACAGACTTTAGCATAGCTAGTGGTGAGAAAGTCTCATTGTAGTCAACGCCTTGGATTTGTTGGAACCCTTTCACGACAAGTCGAGCTTCATAGACGGTCACATTATCGTCAGCGTCTGTTTTCTTTTTGAAAATACATTTATTCTCAGTGGCCTTTTGGTCGTGAGGTAAGTCTACCAAAGTCCAAACTTGATTATCATACATGGATTCCATCTCGGATTGCATGGCTTCTAGCCATTTTTTGGAATCCGGTCATAGGGTCATCACTTCCATATAACATGAAATTGAGGACTAGATCACCATACAGTTCCAGAGTTGTATGTATCCGGCCCGACCTGCGAGGTTTGGTAGAACTCTCTCTTGGAGTCTCATGAGGAGGGGTGGGTACATCATCATAATTTCCTTCTTCCATGGGTGGAGTCAACACTGGAACAGATTCAGGCGCTATGCTACTCGCGAGAAGGTTCAGTAACCTTGTTGAGTTCTACCTTCCTACTACTCACACCTTTGAAGAGAAACTCTTTTTCTAGAAAGGATCCATTCTTGGTGATAAACACTTTGCCTTCAGATCGGTGATATATAGAAGGTGTACCCAATTGTTTTTCTTTGGTATCCTATGAAGATGCATTTTTCTGCTTTGGGTTTGAGCTTATCAGGTTGAAGTTTCTTCACATAAACATCGTATCCCCAAACTTTTAGAAATGACAGCTTAGGTTCGTTACCAAACCATAATTCATATGGTGTCATTTCAATAGATTTTGATGGTGCCCTATTTAAAGTGAATGCATCAGTCTCTAATGCATGACCCCAAAATTACAACGGCAAATCTACAAGGGACATCATAGATCGCACCATATCCAATAAGGTTCGATTACGATGTTTGGATACACCATTATGTTGTGTTGTTCCGGTGGGAGTGAGTTATGAAACAATTCCACATTGTCTCATGTGTGTGCCAAACTCATGACTAAGATATTCTCCACCACAATCAGATCGTAGAAACTTGATCTTATAGTTACGATGATTTTCTACTTCACTCTGAAATTCTTTGAAATTTTCAAATGTTTCAGACATGTGTTTCATTAAGTAAATATACCCATATCTACTTAAATCATCTGTGAAGGTTACAAAATAACGATATCTGCCTTGTGCCGATACACTCATTGGACCGCATACATTGGTATATATTATTTCCAACAACTCCGTCATACATTCCATTGTTCCGGAGAATGTAGTTCTAGCCATCTTGCCCATAAGGCATGGTTTACATGTTTCAAATGATTCATAATCAAGTGATTCAGCAGTCCATCAAATTGGAGCTTCTTCATCCTCTTTACACCAATATGACCCAAATGGCACAATGCCATAGATATGCAACAATATCATCATTCAACTTAATTCTTTTTGCATTCACATTATGAATATGCGTACTACTAATATCAATATTCAAGACAAATAAACCATTCAACAAAGGTGCATGACCATAGAAGATGTTATTCATATAAAAGGAAAAACCATTGTTCTCCGATACACATGAATAACCGTCTTGTATTAAACATGATCTAGACATGATGTTCATGCTCAACGTAGGCGCATAATAATAATTATTAAGGTTTATTATCCATCCCGATGGTAGATGAAGAGCCAGCATCCCATCGGCGATAACATCAACCTTCGATCCATTGCATACACACATCGTCACTTCGTCCTTAGCTAGTGGTAGACTATTCCTTAGTCCCTGTTTTGAGTTACATATATTAACAACCGAACTAGTATCAAATACCAGGTACTACTTTGACTACTAGTAAGGTACACATCAATAACAAGTATATTGTATATACCTTTGTTCACTTTCCCAGCCTTCTTATTTGCCAAGTACTTTGGGCAGTTCCGCTTCTAGTGACCAACCTCCTTGTAGTAAAATCACTCAGTATCAGGCTTAGGGCATCCCTTTGTTTTCTTCTCAAGCCCAGCAATAGTATTGTCGTCCTTCTTGAAGTTACCTTTGGGCTTGCCCTTTTTTCCAGAGTTGGTAGTCTTATTACCCATCAACTCATGATGCCTTTCCTTTATGTCTACTTCGGAAGCCATCAGCATGACATCGACTTCAGTGAGCAATCTAATCACATTAATTCAGCACAAACTCTTTGTAACCGGTTGGGAGCGACTGCAGAACTCTATCCGTCGCAAGATCAACTGGGATATCACATCCTAGTGCCTTAAGACGTTGAACATAACCTATCATCATGACGTGCTCGTTCACAGAGCTGTGTTCCTTCATCTTTGCACTAAAGAACTTGCAAGAAATCATATATTTCTCAGCACGGATCTGGCTCTCAAACATAGTTTTGAGTTTCTTCACCATAGCATCAACATTGCTAAGTCCAACACGCTTTTGCAGTTCAGGCTCTAGCGACTGAAGGATGGCACACCGCACAAGAGTGTAGTCATCACGCTTTGTGCCATACACAATGCGCTCATCCTGAGATGCAGTATTTGCAGGAGCGTCACCTAGCGGACCATCCAGCACATATGACTTCTTTATGTATGAGGAAAATCCTCAAGTTGTGATACTAGTTGGTGAAATTAGACCCATCGTATAGCAGTTTTTCTTTCTCAAGGAATGCATTGAAATTGGATGCTGGGGGTGCCATGATCTACAAAGTATTTCCAAACACTATTTAGACTAGGTTTATAACAGATAGAGTTCAAGACAATTCAAAAATACTTATGTAAACTCCCACTCAAAATGACATCCCTCTAGTCATTTTAGTGATTACACGAACCAAATTCACTACTCCACGAACGATCATCATGAGTGGTGGCGCAGCTCCAATGGCGAGCATCGTATGGGTCATCATATCTCCATATGACTCATGCTTTACCTTTCGGTTCATGTTCAGCGGCCATGTTTGTACATGCTAGGCT
This sequence comes from Avena eriantha, assembly GCA_910589775.1. Classification (NCBI taxonomy): domain Eukaryota; kingdom Viridiplantae; phylum Streptophyta; class Magnoliopsida; order Poales; family Poaceae; genus Avena; species Avena eriantha. The sequence goes on along the minus strand of OU342743.1, from coordinate 342,684,623 downwards.
CATCACGTAAGAACCACAGTATTCGCGAGTGTAAAACTGTCTTACACCCGTTGTATGCGAACGTAGAATCTATCACACCCGACCATCACGTGGTGCTTCGAGATGACGAACTTTCTTAACAGTACATACTAAGGAAGAACATATTATTATCTTGATATTTATTGGGATGGATCATCTTACAGTGCTACCAAGGCAATCAAATACTACCTTGGCAATCAAATCAACGCAAAATAAGATGCATAAAAGGATAAACATCACATGCATATATAATGTGATATGATATGGTCCTTCTTGCATTCGATCTCCATCTCGTGCGTCATGGTACGATCTCCATCATTCCACCTGTTGGGGATATACTTTCCGGGTATCCTCACAGTTCCTCACTGGCCAGGGTGGCCCACTTCGGGCTAGAGCTTTGCTTCACGGGCGGCCCAGTCAGGGAGAAAGACGGAGTCCAATCCGGCTACGGGAAAGCCCAGAAGACTTACTGACTTAGGCCCATAATGTTACTTGTAGTTCATGATGTACTCTGTAACCGACTTTTAGTCGTGGCCGGATAGATCTCTCCTATAAACCCTAGGCCAGATATCTATATAAGCCGTCCTAGGGAGAGCCTTTAGGGCAACACCTCAATAGTCTACAATCTCAACTCGCATAGGCGAAACCCTTGTAACCCATATTCCGGCTCTGCCGTATTACTGGATTGCTAGCAGGAGTAGGATCCGCCCAAAGCCGGCGGATTCGAACCTGGGTAAACTTGTGTGCTCACCGTCCCGGAACACCGTACGTCTCACACCCCTCTCTTCCACACGCCTCGAGGACCCCCTCATGGCATACTTGTCCTCAATCCGACGACAGTTGGCGCCCACCGTGGGGGAAGTGAGCTTCGGATCTGCGTTCCGAGCGGAATCTGCAAGAATCGGAATCGGCGAGACTATCGCCGTCGGTCGCATCCTCTACGCCAGCGACGTCCCTCTCATCGTTCTCGACGAGACCTGGATTCCGGCTAGGGAGGTTGTGACTGCCTACACAATCATGTCTTTTGGCGAGATCGATGTTTACATCGGTTTCATTGAACCTGCCCAACCCACCCTAGCGGTGATGATAGAGGCAGAAGAATCTTCTGGGTCCCCTTTGTCCATGGAGACGGCAGAGTTCCGGATCTTAGAAAACCCTAATCCCACCCAGCCCGCACCAGTTGCGGAGATACTGGAGAATTCCGAGCCTGAAGATGACCTAGCGGTTCAAGTCGAATCTGGAGTGGATCTCCCTCGAGAGGCCGGATCCCAGATCGACCCACCTGTGGAAGTCGAAATTTAGGAGGAGCATAACAACGACACTGATTCTGGCTCCGATGACGCCGAGACGGATAGGCCTTTCCTGAGGTATACACTCAGACGAATGATACTGCAAGGCGAAAGCGCGGACGCAATCCTCGAGACCATTAAGAGTTTCGACATGGCTGATCATGAAGGCCGCAGGTACCTCAGGAAGCACGCATCGCACTTCATCAGATACGTGGGATCCGGGTCTGGCTCTGCCGATGCTGGAGAAAACACCGACTCTATGCTGGAGGCAATCAGAACAAATGCCGACGTACCCGCATCCTCGGATGAATCGATGACGTCAGCAGATTTCCAAAAGTTCTCCGTGGAATATGTAGAGGAGTACAACTCCAAAGCTGCAGAGGAAGGAGAAGCCATGGATGAAGGATCCGGGGAACACTCTCCCAAAGCGGTGGATGACATGGACGTCGGAGATAATCCCAAGGTCCAGATGTCCGAAAGTACCGATCAGAGCTTGACTCCGGGAAACGGACCGAAAGCCGTCTTTGCTACCGGCGCTGCCAAGAACGAAAACAAGAGGAACAAGAAAAACAAGACCCCGGCAAAAGACCCTCTAACAGAGGAGGTGAAATCCGAGGAATACGAACATCTGGACACGTGAAAAAGAACCTCGGATGGAGCACTTATCCCAGAAGAGCCGAAAAAGAAGAATCGGTGGATGGACACGTGATCACCAAAGGTGCACGTAAACTCATCGATGCTGCACTAACCACACCTATCCCTACAGCTGTAGAACTTACTGATGAAGAGCTGGACGAAAGGGCCCAGGCCCTAGAAGCGCGTCGTCAACAACTCCTAGATGAAGCCAAAAACATCGAGGGGGAGAAGAAATGCATGGCAACTAAGGACTACATGTCTCGGTTGCATCAGAAAACCTGGAAACGTTACACAGGTGACGGTAAGTTTCCAGAAGTAAACAAGGTCCTCTTTGAAGGAGATCCAGGGATGCCTCGTCTCGACAGCAAAGGAGACCCGGTGTACCCAACGCCGGTACAGAACACTGTCGCAACACGAGATATCCTGTCCAATAACCCAGGCCCAGAACAAGTTCGATTGGGCATCAAGCTACTCACCAAGGGTCTGGAGCAACAGATGGATGCGAAATCTGGAAGTGGAAAACTGGTCTCGAAATCCGACCAATGTCACACGGACTGAGCCTGGAATGATATAAGGACCCAACGTGTTCTAGAACAGCGTCACCGTTCGGACCGACGGGAAGATAACCACTCCAGAACCGGGTCGTCAGGACAACATCATAGAACCGCACGTGATTGGAGCAATGTCGCTCCAGCGGCCAAGCAAGAGGCCATTGCTGCACTGTATCCGAGGAATCCTCCCCGACGAGAGTCTAACGATCGAAGGGGAGAAGATAAAGAGAAACGTCGGGAGGAGGATCGTCAGAAAATGCCACCTCCTAGACATGCAAGCCGTTCGGCTGAAGCCCACCGTGGTGGGAACGACGGATGAAGGAACGACGGAAACCATGCTAGGACAAGCCGACAAGGGCTCGTCGTAGTCAAGATCCTCTCCGGAACCGGAATAATGACGTTCCGGACGGAGACCGGCGATCAGCCGGAAACAATTAAGCTGCCCCACCATCTCCACCAAGCAGTAATCACAACGGCTCCCAAGGAGGGCAAGGAGGATGACGAGGCGGAGGAGGTGGTGGCAGAAGCCAAGGTCCGGCTCCAAGGCACCGCAGCCACAGCCGACATTCGGGACGATCTCTATCCCCGAACGACGGAAGGCACAAGATCAATTCCATCATAGAGGCGCGACGCTACGAATACGATGCAATCTACGTGGGCCCAAAGTGCTTCGGACCACGCATCAAGGCTACAAAATCCCGGGAAGGATTTGCTATCTCAAGGCATATCCAAGCCTATGACGACATTGCTCGGCCAGATACCTGGCTTCAGGATTTTTTCCAAGCTTGCTGCATCGCCAAAGGCAGAAACAGCCTGGTCGCAACCCGATATCTCCCACTTATGTTGTGGAGGATGGCACAATCATGGCTCAATGAACTTCCGGAGAACACCATCCATAACTGGTATGACATGCAAAGTGCATTCTTTCGGAATTTCGAAGGCACATATTGGAGGCCCTGTACGGTTGGAGACCTACAGCGTTGCACCCAGAAAGCCAGAGAAACTTGCTGAGATTACCTCGGACGATGGATCGACACCAAGAACTCCTCTGAAGGAGTAAACGATCAAACCGCGATTGAACCTTTCATCGCATGACTCCCAATTGGTCTACTACGTCACCACTTGAAGTGTGACAAGGTCACTGATTTGGGAGAGATGATAGAAATAGCGAGCAAGTATGCAGATGCTGACGACGATGCAGAGGGATTACTCAACATCCTAGCTGTGTCTCCGTTGGCAAGACAACCAAAGCAACAAGCTCAGAATCGCAAAAATACCTCGGAAGAAAAACCCAGCACGGAAACAGCGGTGGTCACCACTGTTTCAGGGTCTGGAGGACGAGGAGGACGTGGCGGAGGCCGCGGGCGTGGCCGTGGGACTTCAAGGGTCCAAGGTAGAGGAGAACGGCAACCAGGCAAAACTTATTCTTGGGCCAACATTGCCAATAACCCATGTGTGCATCACCTAGACACCAATGGGGGCTCATCCCACACCAACGCTGAATGTCGTTTCAATGACGACATCAAAAGAGATGACACCGCGGGCTACAAAGCTAAGCGGAAGAAGGGAAAGAAAAATCCCGAAAAGGACAAGGAGACCAAGGAAGATTCCGACATGGAGGAAGCTGATGCTTCAAATCCCAAGCCGGAAGGGAAGAAGACTTTTCCCACCAAGAAGGACACTTACGTCACTTTCCTCAGATCTCAACCAGCAAAGGTCAAGAAGACAGTTCTACACGAGCTCAATGCAAAAGTTCCAGCTGTCGCTCAATATGTGGACTGGTCGGAAGTGGCGATCACATTTGACCGCGCTGATCATCCACCTAAGTTACACAGGCGAGGAAAATACGCCTTAATCATCACCCACTTATTTACGGTTATGGTTTCTCCAAGACCCTCATGGACGGTGGTAGCAGCATCAATATTCTCTATGTCGAAACGCTACGCCGGATGAAGATCTCGGAAACCCAGCTCAACCATAGCTTTGTGATCTTTCATGGAGTTGTCCCAGGAAGACAAGCTAATTCCCTGGGAGAGATTACTTTGGATGTTACCTTTGGAACTCCAAAGAACTACCGGACGGAGGCACTTTCCTTCGAAGTGGTCCCGTTCAAGAGCGCGCACCATCAAGGTTGGCTCTGTCGTCGGATTGAGGACAAGTACGCCATGAGGGGGTCCTATGTAAGCCATCAATGTAAGTCTTCTGGGCCTTCCCGTAGCCGGATTGGACTCTGTCTTTCTCCCTGACTAGAGGGGGTCCTATGTATAATGGTGCGTGTCACCAAGGTCCATGGCCCACCATCAAGGTTGTTCTCCACTAATCTAATTACATGGATTTCCATTTTCAGCACACATGCCATAAAATAAAATAACAACCATATGGCTCATGCCGGTTGTTTTACAATAAAACACATTGCATACAACAACATTTGTATCACATACTATATCACATCACATGCCCTGCAAAAACAAGTTAGACGCCTCTAATTTATTTTTGCATATTTCACGCGGCTGTGGGCTTTCTAGGATAGAACCGTTCTACCTACAAACTTCAGCCACAACGGTGATAACAAAGTTATTAAGCAGACCGTTGTAAATCAGATATCAACTATAGTGGGAGAGACAGACACCCGCTAGCCACTCATGCAAAACGATTTGCATGTCAAGCGTGGAACATGTCTCATGTGCAAGGACATGTAAAGTTTGTTTAGGCCGCTTCATCCCACTATGCCACCAATATCCGAAATAGAAGAGATTTGCAATAACAAGACTTATGAACACCCACAAATCCATGTGTTCTTACCGTACAAGGAAACTACACATAGACATAGCTCTGATACCACTGATGAGGTTCGTTGCATAGAAAACAAAAAATTTCCTACGGTTTGGAACTGCCAAGATCGAATCTTGGCGATACTTTGTAATGGTTATAGATGGACTCACCCTCGTAGACCGTAAGCGGGATAAAGTTCCTACAAAGAAACATGGTTGATGTAGATGGTACACCATCGTTCTCAAGGACGTGATGACTGTCAGCGCCACAAACGAGCAACGCCTCCGTAACCGGTCACACGTTCGGTGTGCCGACGACTCCCGATCCCTTGCTCTAGCACGACAGCGGAAGTAGCAGATCCCTGGTAACTCCAATAGCACTACGCCATGGTAGTGGTGGTGGAGGAGAAGGTTTAGAGCAGGGCTTCGCCGAGCACCTTTTCTAGTGGCAATGGACAAGGCAAGCAAGGGGGAGAAGATGCCAACCTTGGGGCATATGAGAGAGCTTGTGAGAGAGTGTGTGGAGAGGAGGAGGAGGCCACCTCCTTTTATAGGAACCATGGGCCTGCCCCCTCCACTCCTCTCATTCAATCTCCATTAAAGCAATTTAATTCCCTTAAAGGTCTATCCATCAAAGCACTTTAATTCCCTCAAAGGCCTTTCCATTAAACCACTTTAATTCCATTAAAGCACTTTAATTCCCTTAAAGGTCTTTCCATTAAAGCACTTTAATTCCATTTTAATGCAACTCAATTTAACGAACACTTCATTTAATGAGTACTTCATTTAATGAACACTTCATTTAATGAACACATTAACATTTTGATCCCTTGCTTTGTTTCGATACCCCGAAACTATTTTGGTACATTTGGCAGAACAATTTTCTGCAATGTCCATTGACTTCCCATGTGTTCCCTATCCGCTCAAACGCGTCGGTTAACCTTAAGTGTGTCTCCCTACAGGATCAAGAACTATGTAGACATGATCGAGACCTTGTCCAATCAATAACCATTAGCGGGACCTAGAGATCCATAACGACTCCCACTAGTTCCACGAAAATCAGATGATCGTCTGAACCTCTTTCGCTGCAATAAAATTCCTTTTGTCTCGCGTTATATTACTTTTCTGAGATTCGATCACTCGGTATCATACATACCTTGTTTAATCTCGTTCCCGACAAGTACTCGTTTTCTCGTTCCTGTGATACGACATTCTAGTGATCAAATCACTTGCTTGCAAGGCTATGTCAATGTGATATTACCGAGAGGGCCCTGAGTATATCTCTCCGACATCCGGATGGACAAATCCCAATCTTGATCCATGAGCTTCAACTGACACTTTCCAAATACATGACGACACCTTTATAATCACACGGTTATGGTGTCACGTTTGATGTAATCAAAGTACTCTTCCCGTGAAAGTGATTGACTTGATCTCGTGGTCTAAGGACATTGAGTTTCTACAAATGTGATAGCAATTTAAACTTGATGACGTGATCGTATTGCTACATCTACTGCGGGTGACTGTTCATCATATCATTCTCTAATGATATGACCATGTGATGGCTCTGAAATATAGCCATCTATGTCCACATTTAAACTGGATATTAATCATATGCTTGATAAAATATCTCCCTGCCACTGATGCTAATATTCAGAGGAGTATGCAATTCTTTCTTTTGTATTTTTCATGCATAGATAATGTCGTTTAAAGGAGGGAATCACTACATTAAAGTCAAAGATACGAGATTTCCAACAACCAGAAGAAACCAGGAGTCGAACAATGGAGGCAGATGCTTTAATGACCAACTATATGGCCGGAGCAAAAATTCTGACCTTATAGCTCCAGTCGTATAGTTGGCACCGCCACTATTAGGTCAAATAGAACAACTTTCATGAAGGGACCCCTATATAAAGAAGCCTCAGTCGACGAGAAAACAAACCACACCTCACCAAAAAGTCTCTGCTACAGATCTCCAGCCGCCTCTAGATCTCCAAACCATTCTCCATCTCCATAGCCATATTCCACCACTTGTAATAGTAGATCTCTCCTCCGATTGGCAACATTGTAAGACTATTGCTATCAATCTTATAATTTTCATTACAATGTTTGTGATTATTGATCTCATCTCAACGTGTGAGTAATTCTCCTTGGGCTAAGGGCTTCGGCCTAGCCATGTAGCAATTGTGCTTGTGATTTATCATAGATGGGATCGTGTATTAGTTTGTATGACATGATGATTATTGTATCCTCTCTTGCCTCAATCTAAGGACTTGTTAGGTACCCAAGACCCCGAGGTTTGAGCCAAGTTATAGGGAGTATGAGTGATGACTGATCTGCAGGTTGGGAACACCAGTGACAGAAGGGGTAGTACGGCTGTATGTGAGGGATTTGCTTGGGATTAACAGTGACATCACTATGCATATCATTAGTTCTCTTTCTTCTATGTATGAGACTAGTAGGTTATTGCTATAAGCGGTTGCGGAGGCAATAGAAATTATGGATGCACTGCCCACATATAATTTATCTTGCTCTAACAAGTACACACATACTTTATTTCTATCTTTTATTTCCATCAGATGTTTTGCATAGCTACAGTGAAACCGAACGCCCTAGGCCCTCTATCTCCATCATCGACAACAACAAAAAGACGCAAGCTATTGGTCCGGTAAAAATACAAAAGGAATTCTAAAAATCCCAAAGGTCCGTTAAAGTAACTTCACTATGCATTCACTTTCCAAGGATTTGATAACCTAGGTCTACTAGGGAAAAAGAAGCTATACTACACCCGTAATCCGGGTCGAAGGTATCACCATGTTATTAACAGCATCCATTGTTCATGATCAGGAAACCTTTGATCATCTGTTAATCAACAAGCTAGTATAAAGAGAGGCTTTACTAGGAACCTTATATGTTTATAATTCACACATGTATTAATGTTTCCTTATTAATACAATTCTAGTATGAAAAATAAATATCTATTATAAAACTGGAATAGCATAATAACCACTTTATTATTGCCTCTCGGGCATGTTCCTTTCAACCCGCACTTTGGAGTTCCATCCATTCCGCGATGAAGTCAGGTAGAACCCGAGACTTTATTGTTTTGCACTTCTCATACATGATTGTCTCATGGGGATAACTCGATGCCCCAAAGAGTGACATGCCTTGTAGCTTTAGGGTTGTGTAGGATGTTGGAGAGAGGGGCCTCGTTGACCACCACTATCAAATGCTCTAAGAAGTAGTGGCGCAATTTGCACACCGTCATCAAGACACCGTATGCAAGCTTCTAATAAGTGGGTACCTTTTCTTGGACAGAGATAGCATCTCACTAAGGTGGTAGACTGGTCGCTAGACACCGTGGGTTTTTCCCTCTTCAAGTCATTCGATGACTAGTACTATGCTGACCACCTGGTTGGTGGCGGCGATGTAGAGCAATAGTGGTTCATTTTATTTGGGTGACACTAGTACAAGTGATATCAAGAGTGTTTTCTTGATATTTTCAAAGGCTCATTAGGCTTCATCAGTCAACTTGCAAGTATCCGATTTCTTCACCAATGCGTAGAATGGCAACGCTTTCTTGCCTAGCCGAGCTACTAGATGCCTCATAGATTTGTCGATTTATGCATCGTTACGATCACCTATATTTTTTAGGGTTTGATTTGATTCCCCTGGCCGACACGAGGTACCCGAGGAGTTTCCCAGCAGGGACTCCGAAGGAGAACTTTATCAGGTTGACCTTGATATAGTACTTGTCGATATTATAGAATGTTTCCTCAAGATCATCGATAAAGGTTGATTCTTGCCTTGTCGTGATTACAACATCGTTGATCTAGACTTGGGCGTTTCTGCCAATTTCATCTCCAAGGAAATTTTGCATCATCCACTTGTACGTGGCACCCGCCCTTTTTATTCTGAAGGGCATTCTTTCATAAAAGAATACACCATAAGGTGTGATAAATGCTATCTTGTCTTGGTCTTTGACTTGCATCCTAATTTGGTGGTACCTAGAATATGCATCCAACAAGGAAAGACGTTCGCATCCGGTGGTTGAATCGATGATCTAATAGATTCATGGGAGAGAAAATTGATCCTTTGTATAATGTTTATTTAGTGCGGTGAAGTCGATACACATGCAGATCTCAGCTGTGTTTTTCTTCGGGATGCACACTGGGTTAACGACCTAGGTTGCCTTGTTATCTCTCGGATGAACTTGGTGTCGAGTAGGCGATGGAGCTCTTTACCAATGGCCTTGTGCTTTGGCTCCGCGAAGCGGCAAAACGATTGCTTGACTAATTTTGCGTCAGGATATATGTTAAGTGCGTGCTCGACGAGTTCCCTAGGAATTCCTAGCATGTCAGCTAGGACCCATGCAAAAACTTCCTAGCTCTCACAAAGGAACTCGACAAGCGCGTTTCCTATGCCGGAACAAGGTTAGAGGCCACACAGGCTGTCTTCTTCAGGTCAGTAGGGTGAACTTGAACATCTTTCATGTCCTTTGGAAAGTCGAAGGATTGGTCAGGTATGGACCTTGTTGCTTCTGGTAGAATGTTGTGATCATTGGTGATCTTGAGCTGGGAGAACTCTGTTTCCATTCTCAAGGACTCGGAGATCTTGTTGGACTCATGGTCGCAGTTGTCTGAGCGAGTGAAGCTTCCTCTTATAGTTATGATTTCATTAGGTGCTGGCATCTTCATCATGAGGTATGCTTAGCGCGACACTATGATGAATCGCGCAAATGATGGTCACCCTAGGATTGCATAGTACTATGATGGCCAGTCCATAACCTCAAACTCGATCTTCTCGCTTATGAAGTTTTCTCGTGTTCCGAAAACAACGTCGAGGAAGATTTTGCCTAAGGGGATTTCGGCTTTTCCCAGGACTATGTCATGGAGTGAGGTGTCCGGTGGAGCTATATTAGTCAAGGAGAAATTCATCGTGTAGTGTCTTGGCATATATGAGGTTGATGTCACTTCCTGCATCCATGAAGACCTTTCTCATGTCAAACCCACTGATCTGGGCTTCAACTATCAGTGTCGAATGACCTATAACACCCCTAGTTCTATTAATAGCAATTAGGGTTTGATTGTGCATCCACGAGCATCATATATTTTTTCCAAAAACATACAAGAAAATTAAAGCAAACAAAAAACCCAAACCCTAATTTGGTTCCCTCTCTTACAAATACCTCTCAAATGGGTTTTGTAATTTTAAAACTACCAAAAGTGTGGAGTTCAAATTGAATCATACGTCCCTGAGTGTTTGAAACTAATTTAATACTCCCTGGTGTTTTTGAAATAATCTAAAACATATTTCAAATGGGTTGAAAATGAGAAAAAAGAAAAGAAAATGCTTTAACAGAAAAATAGAAACCCTAGCTACCTGGGCTACAACCCATCCTTCCTCTCCCTTATTTTCTACTCAGCATTGTGTAGTGAAACCCACAACAACCCGCTTCACAAGATTTTCTGCCGCCTAGCAGTCGGCCCACGTGTGGCCCAGCACCGGCCTCCTACCGCTTCGACCCGTTTATCGTGTCGTCGTCTTCCCACCCGATGGGGAAGATGGTCCATGTCATCAGCGATGTCATCCACCTCCGGTGTGCGCCAAGATGCATGCCGCCGCCTGCCACCGTCTACAAGACCATCCACGCACCACAGGACGAACCGTAGCACTTCACTACGTTTTCTCCCTGTCTCTCTCATTGCAGGACCCAAAACCCTAACCTTAGGGCTCACGGTAGCCTCTCATCGCTGCTGGCTCTAGCCTCCCTTCGCCATGCTAAGATGCCCAAGAGAATCTCCTCATCACTCTCATCATCCTCGTTAAGACACGCTAGCCGGGGAGTTGTCCCCTTCTCGAAATCGAGCTCGACACCATCGTCTGCTCGAAGTGCGGTCATCGTCAATTTTCTGAGGTCCGTGCTCGCCTCGCCTTCCCGACCCCTGTTGTCGTTTTCTAGTGAGCCGTTGGTGCTCCAACACCTCTCCACCGCCCCCCTCGGTCTCTAACATGTGCGTGCCGTGCTCCGCCATTGCCCTCCACAGAAGCTCATCATGGCCGCTGTTCCGGCAACCAATAACTAGTGGTGCCACCATGAATAGCCCTCCTAGCACATGCTCTCTCCAACGCGTGCAACCGTGCTTCTAGTCGAGCTCGGGATCAATAGATCCGTGCTCCACCTGGGAGAATAGCCATTGATGATGTTAGCATGACATCATCATGATGTCATTATTGATTTTCTATTTCTTTTAATCAATTTTGTAAATTATTTATTGTAATTGTTAAATACCTTACAAGTGGTTCCCCTTGTATAATGTTTAAACATTTTCAAAAATGATTTCTGATTAATAAAATTGTTAAAGATTATCTTATGTGTAAATCTTTTATAATTTCCAAAAATGATTTAAAATGAATTAAAATTGGGAAAAAACATAAGTAATTCATTTTAAATAAAAAATAAGTATAATTTTTCAAAACATTCAGAAAATAGAGATCTACACTATAGCATAATAATCATGCATGGTTAAGCATCTTGAATGATAAGTTTAATTAGAAGCACAAAATGAACCCCTTTAGGTGATTCCGAGGTTTCCCATAATTAGGGTTTACTTCCCTCGGACCCTAGTTTAAAATGGTCAAACATGCACTAGGGTTTCATTCCAATACCATTTAACTTTTCATATCATCATAATTTCTTGAGAATTGCATTGATGGCATGTGTTAATTGTTTCCCTTCTTTTCTGATGTTTGGTTCTTCCTGGTAGAACTCGAGATCAAGTCCGTGATCGAAGTCATATATCAACACCATCAAAGATCGAAGATCAATACTTGACCAACTATAAACAAGTCAAGTAAAAGGTTTACGAAGAACTTCTTATTGATTATCAATAGGCAAAGGCAAGCATAGCCCCACACACGAATTCAGGGTATTTCAATTCTTGTCATGTGTATATGATTCCGAAGTCTTTTATTGATAGAAAGAGTAATCCTATCTGATCCATGTTTCTTTTTTAGCCTATATTTTCCCGATCCACTAGTCCTAGCATAACGAAGGTTTGGCTTTGTGAGCATTGCTAGTGCTATTATATTGGTCATGCTTAGCAATGCTTAGGTGTTACCTCTTGTCCATCCGGTTGATGAATCAGAGCTGCGAGTAAACCTAGTATAACAGGATGACATGGTATGATTAGAGATGTAAGTTAAACATGATAAGGCTTGTATGGGAGCCCACAGTGGGTTGTAGTTTTTGCAGTCCCATACTTGCCACTACCCGGAATCGAGTTCTTGCCTCTTGAACCAAGACGAGCGTACAGCCACACGGGGGCCTTGAAACCCCCTCGACCAACTAACTTGACTAGTAGATTCCATGAGTCACACAGTTTAGGTGTTCCATTTTGAATATGCACTTTGGATGTTCTGATGAAGGTAGTGAAGGAGGTGCATTCATAATAGGTAGGACATGTCCGGGAACAAGAAAGGCATGACCTTCGTAATCTTGGTCCCTGCGCACATCCCTAGGGACCGACTTTAGGACTTCACCCACTACGGCAACACCTCCTTAGGGAGTGACTTGTGGTGTCGGTGAGAGAAAGGTAATGGTTGTGGTCAACCACCCTCTGCCGGCCTTCCTAGGAAGAGGGATAATCCTGTGGCATTAAGAGTCAGTTGGTATGTGTGGGTAAAGTTGTACAACCCTGCAGGGATTTAATATTTTCGAAAAGTCGTGTCTGTAGTTATGGATGACTTGGGAACGGACGTGGTGATCATAGAGAACTATAACCTAATCGTAAAACTTGGCAAGTAAAGTATAGTGTGCTCTAAGGATGCTTCCTCGGGGATCAAGGGAGTGATCCTAGGTGGTAGGTTTAGCTTTTAAAGATTTGGTGGATATCAAATGATGATCAAAGCTAGAGATACCTCTCTCTTATCCCCTTTATAATATATTCTTATTAGACGATCTTCTACTCCTCCCTATTTTTAAACACAGATAACTTTATGCAAATTACCTCCACCAGCCATAAGTCTTATGGAGTACACCCTATACTCAACCTTAGTATGTTGATACTTTTGTTGCGGATTAAGTGTTACCATGGAGGAGAGTTTATTACAGCATTGATGGCTGTGAAAATAGCCATCTTTCTCCATGTTTAAACTTCATTTTAGTCAAGTAATTGACCAAGAATATCTCTAGAATTTCTACTAATGATAAATTATTGCAAAGATGTGAAATCCATTGCTTTGAATTGTGTTGTGCAGAAAATCATGCTTTTCAGGAGAAATCAGGAGCTATTAATGAATATTTTGAGGAAGTATACACGGCCAAGCAATCCTAGTGTAAAAACAAGTCGACAGAGGCTTTAACGACCACTAGTACGTGCAAGGCCCGCACGTACGGTCCGTGCGTACCATATGGTGTTGCTTCGTCTTGTCAAACCCTATGACTTTCATGGAGGTGCCTATATATTTCGAGGTCCTAGCCGGCGCGCTGAGGGCCACCATTCTCAGGTTGCATCAGAACACCACCAAAGGAGATCGGCCATAATAATTCATCCTCTCTAACCTCCATCCTCTCCATAGCCATAGCAGTTAGCTTGTACTTGAGATATCCTTTTGATTCAGTTACCATTGTAAGAATATTTGACTTCAATCTAATCTAAGTATTTTGCACAATGATTTTTATTCTTGATCTTATTGTTATGAGTGAGTAGTCCTCAAGGACTGCGGGTTCAGGTGAAACCTTGCGGAGATTATGTGCATCTAATCCATGGGAGTACTGTGTATTCGTTGAATAGAGATTTGTATCTTTGTTTCTTTATCTCTTGTCTCAATCTATGGACTTCGTTTAGCGATCCATATGGGAACAACAACAACAATATCACTTCTTAAGGCTTTGATCTGTGTTTTCACTTAATAATTGTTGTAGCCTGGTACTTCGTGTTATGCCTGTGACTCGGGCTTGTTGGTTTGCGGACCAAAATTTCTCGCGCGAGTGCATCGCGGTACCCGAGTTGCCTATAATCTCATGGAGGGGCCGTAGTAGAATCGCCAATTGTCCAAAGGGGCCAAATGGGGGTGAATACAAATCTAACAGCCAAATGGTCGTTTGAACCAAACGAAAAATGGTTGAACTCGAATACCAGAGTTAGGTCAACTCTTCTTGGCCCGCCCGGTGAGTATTCCCCTTTATCCTTTGTGGTCGTGGACCAGTTTAACCCTACGTGGACCAGATCTATTTCTTTGCTCTGCTCTGCTCTTCTCCCCTTCTCCTGTCCCCATAACCTTTGCTCAACTCCGGCCGCTCGTCTCATATCGGAGCTTGCACTTGCTCTCCTTGCGTCCCCGCCATGTCCGGTCAACCTCCCGCACCCCTAATCGAAGCTCGCAGCGGTCACCGTCGCATTGTCCAGCATAAAGGAGTTTCGCGTCTCCAAACTAGTATCTTACCTCTCGCACGACGGAGCGCGTCCCGTCGGGTGATCCTGGCCGGCGAATGGCCTCAGGCGTTTGCGTGTTGTCGCGCACCCCAAGCATGGTAGCCCTGGCACAGCAGTTCGACGACCATGCTCTCATGGCCACCGTGCTGGGCATCTGTCCCGTCCTGTCACTGGCAGACTTGTTGTCGGCTTTCAGGTATCATTTGGGGATCAGATGAAATGAGGTGAAGATTGAGGTACGCGCGCTGCCATTTGATTTTTTTATCTGGTTCAATCATAGCTCAAACACCGAGCGCATTATGCATTCTTCACATTCTTTGTACACCGTTCTCTGCTCCGCACGTTAAGTATACACTTTCTATCAATTCCGTTTTTAGTTTGTTTTCTTTTTCATTTTCGTTTATTTTCATTCTTCTCTTTTCCATTTTTCGTTCATTTTTATTATCTTTTTTTCTCTTTACGAGCAATGGAGATTTTATGGGGTGTAATGGGAGGGGTCTGGTTTGTACAACACAATGAACTGCCTTTGAACGGATTACAGTAACGCGGTGCATTTGTACATTAAGAGCAGTACATAGATGATTCAGCGCAGCGCAATGTATTGAATTTGAATGGATTACAGTAACGCAGTGCATTTATATATTAAGAGCAGTACAAACATGATTCAGCGCAGCAGAATGTATTGACTTTGAACGGATTACAGTAACACAGTGCGTTCGTATATTAAGAGCAGTACACAGATGATTCAGCGCAGCGAAATATATTGACATTGAACGGATTAGAGTAACACAGTGCGTTTGTATATTAAGAGCAGTTCACAGATGATTCAACGTAGCAGAATGTATTGACTTTGAATGGATTACAGTAACGCAATGCGTTTGTATATTAAGAGAAGTACACATATGTATTTCGGAGCGCCTTGTATTTCGGAGCGCCCTATATTTCGAAGCGCCTTGTATTTCGGAGTGTGTATTGCGGGCTCCGCTGGTGGGCACAGCGCCTTCGGCGCATCAAGCATTCATATAGATCTTGAAGCGCCGTGTATTTCGTAGCGCCGTGTATTTCGTAGCGCCTTGTATTTCGGATCGCCTTCTATTTCGGAGTGTGTGTTGCGGGCTCCGCCCATGGCACGGCGCCTTCAGCGCATCAAGCATTCATATAGATCTTGAAGCGCCGTGTATTTCGTAGCGCCGTGTATTTCGGAGTGTGTGTTGCGGGCTCCGCCCGTGGTACGGTGCCTTCGGCGCATCAAGCATTCATATAGATCTTGAAGCGCCGTGTATTTCGGAGCACCGTGAATTTCGTAGCGCCTTGTATTTCAGAGTGTGTGTTGCGGGCTCCGCCCGTGGCACGACGCCTTCGGCGCATCAAGCATTCATATAGATCTTGAAGCGCAGTGTATTTCGGAGCGCCGTGTATTTTGTAGCGCCTTGTATTTCGGAGCGCCTTCTATTTTGGACTGTGTGTTGCGGGCTCCGCCCGTGGGCACGGCGCCTTCGGCGCATCAAGCTTTCATATAGATCTTGAAACGCCGTGTATTTCAGAGCGCCGTGTATTTCAGAGAACTGTGTATTTCGTAGCGCCTTGTATTTTGGAGTGTGTGTTGTGGGCTCCGCCCGTGGCACGGCGCCTTCGGTGGATCATGTATTCATATATATCTTGAAGCGCCGTGTATTTCGGAGCGCCGTGTATTTCGTAGCGCCGTGTAATTCGGAGCGCCTTCTATTTCGGAGTGTGTTGCGGGCTCCGCCCGTGGCACGAAGCCTTCAGCGCATCAAGCATTCATATAGATCTTGAAGCGTCATGTATTTCGGAGCGTCGTGTATTTTGTAGCGCCTTGTATTTCGGAGCGCCTTGTATTTCGGAGTGTGTGTTGCGGGCTCCGCCCATGGGCACGGCACCTTTGGCGCATCAAACATTCATATAGATCTTGAAGCACCGTGTATTTCAGAGCGCCGTATATTTCGGATCGCCGTGTATTTCAGAATGCCTTGTATTTCGGAGTGTGTGTTGCAGGCTCCGCCCGTGGCACGGCGCCTTCGGCGCATCAATCATTCATATAGATCTTAAAGCGCCGTGTATTTCGTAGCGCCTTGTATTTCGGAGTGTGTGTTGCGGGCTCCGCCCGTGGCATGGCGCCTTCGGCGCATCAAGCATTCATATAGATCTTGAAGCGCCATGTATTTCGGAGTGTGTGTTGCGGACTCCGCCCGTGGGCACGGCCTAGATCTTGAAGCGCCGTGTATTTCGTAGCGCCGTGTATTTTGGAGCACCTTCTATTTCGGAGTGTGTGTTGCGGGGTCCACCCGTGGCACGGCGCCTTCGGCTCATCAAGCATTCATATAGATCTTGAAGCACCGTGTATTTTGGAGCACCGTGTATTTTGTAGCGCCTTGTATTTTGGAGTGCCTTTTATTTCGGAGTGTGTGTTGTGGGCTCCGCCCGTGGGCACGGCGCCTTCGGCGCATCAGTCATTCATATAGATCTTCAAGCGCCATGTATTTTGGAGCGCTGTGTATTTCGTAGTGCCTTGTATTTCGGAGTGTGTGTTGCGGGCTCCGCCCCTGGCACGGCGCCTTCGGCACATCAAGCATTCATATAGATCTTGAAGCCCCGTGTATTTCGGAGCGCCATGTATTTTGTAGCGCCTTATATTTCGGAGCGCCTTCTATTTCGGAGTGTGTGTTGCGAGCTCCGCCCGTGGGCACGGAACCTTCGGCGCATCAAGCATTCATATAGATCTTGAAGAGCCATGTATTTCAGAGCGCCGTGTATTTCGTAGCGCCTTGTATTTCGGAGTGTGTGTTGCATGCTCCGCCCGTGGCATGGCACCTTCGGTGCATCAAACATTCATATAGATCTTGAAGCGCCATGTATTTCGGAGCGCCATGTATTTGGTAGCGTCGTGTATTTCGGAGCGCCTTCTATTTCGGAGTGTGTGTTGCGGGCTCCGCCCGTGGCACGGCGCCTTCGGCGCATCAAGCATTCATATAGATCTTGAAGCGCCGTGTATTTCGGAGCGCCGTGTATTTTGTAGCGCCTTGTATTTCGAAGCGCCTTGTATTTCAGAGTGTGTGTTGCGGGCTTAGCCTGTGGGCACGGCGCCTTCGGCGCATCAAGCATTCATATAGATCTTGAAGCATCGTGTATTTCGGAGCGCCGTGTATTTCGGAACGCCTTGTATTTCGGAGTGTGTGTTGCGGGCTCTGCCCGTGGCACGGCGCCTTCGGCGCATCAAGCATTCATATAGATCTTGAAGCGTCGTGTATTTCGGAGCGCCTTGTATTTCGGAGCACCTTGTATTTCGGAGTGTGTGTTGCGGGCTCCGCCCGTGGCACGGCGCCTTCGGCGCATCAAGCATTCATATAGATCTTGAAGCGCCGTGTATTTTGGAGCACCGTGTATTTCATAGCGCCTTGTATTTCGGAGCGCCTTGTATTTCAGAGCGCCTTGTATTTCAGAGTGCGTGTTGCGGGCTCCGCCCGTGGGCACGGCGCCTTCGGCGCATCAAGCATTCATATAGACCTTGAAGCGCCGTGTATTTCGTAGCGCCATGTATTTCGGAGCGCCTTCTATTTCGGAGTGTGTGTTGCGGGCTCCGCCCGTGGCACGGCGCCTTCGGCGCATCAAGCATTCATATAGATCTTGAAGCGCCGTGTATTTCGGAGCGCCGTGTATTTTGGAACGCCTTGTATTTGGGAGTGTGTGTTGCGGGCTCCGCCCGTGGCAGCGCACGTAGGTTAACAGAGCAGTTTACCGGCTACCACATCTACAATTATAGAGCAGTACGCACATTCCTACAAAGCAGTTTCTCATTCAATATATTTTTTCTTGGATGTTAAAATATGGATACGGCTAGCATAGGACGTTACGGCCTCATTCTTCCACGAAAAGAAAGAAACCCTTCTTCTTCTGTCTGGAGCAAAATAAAACAATCTATTCAATAGCGATGGATTTTACTAGATCTGGTTCCTTGATAAGTCGCGTGGATGAGGACCTAGATTTGGTGCAGGAGATTGTTTTAAGGTTAGTGTCTACGAAATCTTTGATCCGTTGCAGTATCCTCAACAAAGCTTGGTATACTGGACTCAAAGAGCCTGGATTTCTTTCGCGTTATATGTAGAAAAATTCGCCATCATGCCTAGGATTTCTTGTTGATTATCATTGGATGCCTGAGGTTGGTAATAGGCTACAGGTGCTTGAATATTCATCTAAAGATGAAACATCTCTAGCTATTTGTTCGAACTTAGATTCAACATATCTTCTAAGGGAATTGGTCGTCTGCTGTCGAAATGGAGTAGTCCTCATTCAGTTCTTTCCACACGGTTCTAGAGATCCTGGGTACTATGTTAATTATCCTTCCAGGTCTCCAGATTTGTTCACTTTCCTTGCCTCACCTGTTACACGAATGCCATCAATGTCGAAGAGTGATATAGATAATGCAAATGGGCAATTCTGTTTGATTCCAAGTGCTGCTAGATCATGAATGACATTCTTTCGTAGAAATATATTCAATGCTTGCAAGGTTTCATATCATGGTGTTACTGCTAATACAACATCTGGAATATTTTTGCATGTCTGTATTTAGAAAAATGGTCAATGGGAGATGCATATTTCTGACCCAATTCCTGTGCCAACACCAACCACTTACCTTAGTCAGCCTGAAGGAATCCTGATAGGCAAAGGATCAGACATATCCACACAATTAACTCGTGTGATACAATTCCCTAAATCAGTGAGGCTGACAATAAAGGATCAGAGGAATTATTGTATTTCAGAGAATAGATCAGGAAACATTTTACTAGCTGCCTTTTCTAGTGATGGTATACTGACAACTTGGCTCCTTGACTACAACAATGGTGAAAATAAGTGGATCCTCCAGACAATGTTAGATCTGCCTGTTGCATGCAGAACTGCTTTTGGCTAGGATATTGAAGATTACTGGAAGGAAAGACTTGGTAGTATCTGTGAGAATTGCAATCTCCCAGTTTGTGGTGTGTTGCGTGTTATAACAATGTCAGCTGATGGTCGCTATGTTCTGATCACAGTTGATTTTGATGTAGACTTGTTCTGTGCAGACATGCTGAAGAAGACTGTATCAGTTTTATCCAAGTTATCTACACTATTAGTTGTCCATAGTGCTTTTGCAATGTCTGAAGCCTGGCCACCTGCTCTATAGTGATTGACCGAAATACAATAAAAATTAAATATCTCTTTGTAATGTGAGTACAGTAAGCCTTTTGTTGCTTCTTTTGATCTTCTAGCACTTTATTCTGACTTCAATTATGTACTATGTTGCTTTTTTGTAATCTTCTTGCACTGTATGCCAAATTTGGCATCCTAGTACTGCTTTTGTAATAGCTAATTGATGCAGTGCAATTTCATATTATCAGTGTACCTGCAACATTACATAGAGCAGTATACTAAATTTCATATTATCAGTGTACCCGCAGCATTACATAGAGCAGTGCAATTGTCGAAATAAGGGCAGTGCACGTAGGATAAATATGGCAGTTCTTCGAAAGTACATAGCTTTGTATCCGTGTAGAAAGCAGTTTTCTATATGACTATACGGGTAGTGCACTTAGAGTGCAGGGTCGTACCGCATTCGTTAGGGGATAGTATAGTTTCTAGGTTAGGCAGTGCACAAAGCTGAGGGAGCGCAGTGGTTCGAACAGAAACCAGTGTACCTGCAGCATTACATAGTGCAGTGCAATTGTCGAAATAAGGGCAGTGCACGCAGGATAAATAGGGCAGTTATTCGAAAGTACATAGGTTTGTATCCGTGTAGAAAGCAGTTTTTTATATGACTATACGGGCAGTGCACTTAGAGTACATAGGGAAGTTCTTCGAAAGTACATATGTTTGTATCCGTGTAGAAAGCAGTTTTCTATATGACTATACGGGTAGTGCACTTTGAGTACATAGGGCAGTTTTTCAAAAGTACATATGTGTGTATCCGTGTAGAAAGCAGTTTTCTATATGACTATACGGGCAGTGCACTTAGAGTGCAGGGTCGTCCCGCATTCATTAGGGGCTAGTATAGTTTGAGGTTAGGCAGTGCACAAAGTTGAGGGAGCGCAGTGCTTCGATCAGAAACCAGTGTACCTGCCACATTACATAGAGTAGTGCAATTGTCGAAATAAGGGCAGTGCAAGCAGGATAAATAGGGTAGTTTTTCGAAAGTACATAGGTGTGTATCTGTGTAGAAAGCAATTTTCTATATGACTATACGGGCAGTGCACTTAGAGTGCGGGGTCGTCCCGCATTCGTTACGGGCTTGTATAGTTTCTAGGTGAGGCAGTGCACGTGGGTGAGGAAGCGCAGTGCTTCGAACAGAAACCAGTGTACCTGCAGCATTACATAGAGCAGTGCAATTGTCGAAATAAGGACAGTGCACGCAAGATAAATAGGGCAGTTCTTCGAAAGTACATAGATTTGTATCCGTGTAGAAAGCAGTTTTCTATATGACTATACGGGCAGTGCACTTTGAGTACATAGGGCGGTTTTTCAAAAGTACATAGGTGTGTATCCGTGTAGAAAGCAGTTTTCTATATGACTATACGGGCAGTGCACTTAGAGTGCGGGGTCATCCCGCATTCGTTACGGGCTAGTATAGTTTCTAGGTGAGGCAGTGCACGTGGCTGAGGAAGCGCAGTGCTTCGAACAGAAACCAGTGTACCTGCAACATTACATATAGCAGTACAATTGTCAAAATAAGGGCAGTGCATGCAGGATAAATAGGGCAGTTCTTCGAAAGTACATAGGTGTGTATCCGTGTAGACAGCAGTTTTCACTATGACTATACGGGCAGTGCACTTTGAGTACATAGGGCGGTTTTTCAAAAGTACATAGGTGTGTATCCGTGTAGAAATCAGTTTTCTATATGACTATACGGGCAGTGCACTTAGAGTGCGGGGTTGTCCCGCATTCGTTAGGGGCTAGTATAGTTTCTAGGTTAGGCAATGCACGTGGCTGAGGAAGCGCAGTGCTTCGAACAGTAACCAGTGTACCTGCAGCATTACATAGAGCAGTGCAATTGTCGACATAAGGGCAGTGCACGCACGATAAATATGGCAATTCTTCAAAAGTACATAGGTTTGTATCCGAGTAGAAAGAAGTGTTCTATATGACTATACGGGCAGTGCACTTAGATTGCGGGGTCGTCCCGCATTCGTTAGGAGCTAGTATAGTTTCTAGGTTAGGCTGTGCACAAAGCTGAGGAAGCGCAGTGCTTCGAACAGAAACCAGTGTACCTGCAGCATTACATAGAGTAGTGCAATTGTCAAAATAAGGGCAGTGCACGCAGTATAAAATAGGGCAGTTCTTCGAAAGTACATAGGTGTCTATCCGTGGAGAAAGCAGTTTTCTGTAGAACTATACGGGCAGTGCACTTAGAGTGCAGGGTCGTCCCGCATTCATTATGGGCTAGTATAGTTTCTAGGTTAGGTAGTGCACGTGGCTGAGGAAGCGCAGTGCTTCGAACAGAAACCAGTGTACCTGTAGCATTACATAGAGCAGTGCAATTGTCGAAATAAGGGCAGTGCACGCAGGATAAATATGGCAGTTCTTAGAAAGTACATAGGTGTGCATCCGTGTAGAAAGAAGTTTTCTATATGACTATACGGGCAGTGCACTTAGAGTACATATGGTAGTTTTTCGAGAGTACATAGGTTTGTATCCGTGTAGAAAGTAGTTTTCTATATGACTATACGGGTAGTGCACTTTGAGTACATAGGGCAGTTTTTCAAAAGTACATAGGTGTGTATCCGTGTAGAAAGCAGTTTTCTATATGACTATACGGGCAGTGCACTTAGAGTGCGGGGTCGTCCCGCATTCGTTAGGGGCTATTATAGTTTCTAGGTTAGGCAGTGCACGTGGTTGAGGAAGCGCAGTGCTTCGAACAGAAACCACTGTACCTGCAGCATTACATAGAGCAGTGCAATTGTCGAAATAAGGGCAGTGCACGCATGATAAATAGGTTAGTTCTTCGAAAGTACCTAGGTTTGTATCCGAGTAGAAAGCAGTGTTCTATATGACTATACGGGTAGTGAACTTAGAGTTCGGGGTCGTCCCGCATTCGTTAGGAGCTAGTATAGTTTCTAGGTTAGGCTGTGCACAAAGCTGAGGAAGCGCAGTGCTTCGAACAGAAACCAGTGTACCTGCAGCATTACATAGAGCAGTGCAATTGTCGACATAAGGGCAGTGCACGCATGATAAATATGGCAGTTCTTCAAAAGTACATAGGTTTGTATCCGAGTAGAAAGCAGTGTTCTATATGACTATACGGGCAGTGCACTTAGAGTGCAGGGTCATCCCGCATTCGTTAGGGGCTAGTATAGTTTCTAGGTTAGGTAGTGCACGTGGCTGAGGAAGCGCAGTGCTTCGAACAGAAAGCAGTGTACCTGTAGCATTACATAGAGCAGTGCAATTGTCAATATAAGGGCAGTGCACGCAGGATAAATATGGCAGTTCTTAGAAAGTACATAGGTGTGTATCCGTGTAAAAGCAGTTTTCTATATGACTATACGGGCAGTGCACTTAGAGTACATAGGGCAGTTTTTCGAAAGTACATAGGTGTGTATCCGTGTAGAAAGCAGTTTTCTATATGACTATACGGGCAGTGCACTTAGAGTGCGGGGTCATCCCGCATTCGTTACGGGCTAGTATAGTTTCTAGGTGAGGCAGTGCACGTGGCTGAGGAAGCGCAGTGCTTCGAACAGAAACCAGTGTACCTGCAACATTACATATAGCAGTACAATTGTCAAAATAAGGGCAGTGCATGCAGGATAAATAGGGCAGTTCTTCGAAAGTACATAGGTGTGTATCCGTGTAGACAGCAGTTTTCACTATGACTATACGGGCAGTGCACTTTGAGTACATAGGGCGGTTTTTCAAAAGTACATAGGTGTGTATCCGTGTAGAAATCAGTTTTCTATATGACTATACGGGCAGTGCACTTAGAGTGCGGGGTCGTCCCGCATTCGTTAGGGGCTAGTATAGTTTCTAGGTTAGGCAGTGCACGTGGCTGAGGAAGCGCAGTGCTTCGAACAGTAACCAGTGTACCTGCAGCATTACATAGAGCAGTGCAATTGTCGACATAAGGGCAGTGCACGCACGATAAATATGGCAATTCTTCAAAAGTACATAGGTTTGTATCCGAGTAGAAAGAAGTGTTCTATATGACTATACGGGCAGTGCACTTAGATTGCGGGGTCGTCCTGCATTCGTTAGGAGCTAGTATAGTTTCTAGGTTAGGCTGTGCACAAAGCTGAGGAAGCGCAGTGCTTCGAACAGAAACCAGTGTACCTGCAGCATTACATAGAGTAGTGCAATTGTCAAAATAAGGGCAGTGCACGCAGTATAAAATAGGGCAGTTCTTCGAAAGTACATAGGTGTCTATCCGTGGAGAAAGCAGTTTTCTGTAGAACTATACGGGCAGTGCACTTAGAGTGCAGGGTCGTCCCGCATTCATTATGGGCTAGTATAGTTTCTAGGTTAGGTAGTGCACGTGGCTGAGGAAGCGCAGTGCTTCGAACAGAAACCAGTGTACCTGTAGCATTACATAGAGCAGTGCAATTGTCGAAATAAGGGCAGTGCACGCAGGATAAATATGGCAGTTCTTAGAAAGTACATAGGTGTGCATCCGTGTAGAAAGAAGTTTTCTATATGACTATACGGGCAGTGCACTTAGAGTACATATGGTAGTTTTTCGAGAGTACATAGGTTTGTATCCGTGTAGAAAGTAGTTTTCTATATGACTATACGGGTAGTGCACTTTGAGTACATAGGGCAGTTTTTCAAAAGTACATAGGTGTGTATCCGTGTAGAAAGCAGTTTTCCATATGACTATACGGGCAGTGCACTTAGAGTGCGGGGTCGTCCCGCATTCGTTAGGGGCTATTATAGTTTCTAGGTTAGGCAGTGCACGTGGTTGAGGAAGCGCAGTGCTTCGAACAGAAACCACTGTACCTGCAGCATTACATAGAGCAGTGCAATTGTCGAAATAAGGGCAGTGCACGCATGATAAATAGGTTAGTTCTTCGAAAGTACCTAGGTTTGTATCCGAGTAGAAAGCAGTGTTCTATATGACTATACGGGTAGTGAACTTAGAGTTCGGGGTCGTCCCGCATTCGTTAGGAGCTAGTATAGTTTCTAGGTTAGGCTGTGCACAAAGCTGAGGAAGCGCAGTGCTTCGAACAGAAACCAGTGTACCTGCAGCATTACATAGAGCAGTGCAATTGTCGACATAAGGGCAGTGCACGCATGATAAATATGGCAGTTCTTCAAAAGTACATAGGTTTGTATCCGAGTAGAAAGCAGTGTTCTATATGACTATACGGGCAGTGCACTTAGAGTGCAGGGTCATCCCGCATTCGTTAGGGGCTAGTATAGTTTCTAGGTTAGGTAGTGCACGTGGCTGAGGAAGCGCAGTGCTTCGAACAGAAAGCAGTGTACCTGTAGCATTACATAGAGCAGTGCAATTGTCAAAATAAGGGCAGTGCACGCAGGATAAATATGGCAGTTCTTAGAAAGTACATAGGTGTGTATCCGTGTAAAAGCAGTTTTCTATATGACTATACGGGCAGTGCACTTAGAGTACATAGGGCAGTTTTTCGAAAGTACATAGGTTTGTAACCTTGTAGAAAGCAGTTTTCTATATGACTATACGAGCAGTACACTTAGAGTGCGGGGTCGTCCCGCATTCGTTAGGGGCTAGAATAGTTTCTAGGTTAGGAAGTGCACGTGGCTGAGGAAGCGCAGTGCTTCGAACAGAAACCAGTGTACCTGCAGCATGACATAGAGTAGTGCAATTATCGACATAAGGGCAGTGCACGTAGGATAAATAGGGCAGTTCTTCGAAAGTACATAGGTGTGTATTCGTGTAGAAAGCAGTTTTCTATATGACTATATGGGCAGTGCACTTAGAGTACATAGGGTAGTTTTTTAAAGTACATAGGTTTGTACCCGTGTAGAATGTAGTTTTCTATATGACTATACGGGCAGTGCACTTAGAGTGTGGGGTCGTCCCGTATTCGTTAGGGGCTGGTATAGTTTCTAGGTTAGGCTGTGCACGTGGCTGAGGAAGCGCTGTGCTTCGAACAGAAACGAGTGTACCTGCAGCATTACATAGAGAAGTGCAATTGTCGACATAAGGACAATGATCGTAGGATAAATAGGGCAGTTCTTGGAAAGTACATAGGTGTGTATCCGTGTAGAAAGCAGTTTTCTATATGACTATATCGGCAGTGCAGATAGAGTACATAGGGCAGTTTTTTGAAAGTACATAGGTTTGTATCCATGTAGAAAGAAGTTGTCTATATGACTATACGGGAAGTGCACTTAGAGTGCAGTGTCGTCCCGCATTTGTTAGGGCTAGCATAGTTTCTAGGCTAGGCAGTGCACGTGGCTGAGGAAGCGCAGTGCTTCGAACAGAAACTAGTGTACCTGCAACATTACATAGAGTAGTGCAATTGTCGACATAAGGGCAGTGCACGCAGAATAAATAGAGCAGTTCTTCGAAAGTACATAGGTGTGTATCCGTATAGAAAGCAGTTTTCTATATGACTATACGGGCAGTACACTTAGAGTACATAGGGCAGTTTTTTGAAAGTACATAGGTTTGTATCCGTGTAGAAAGCAGTTTTCTATATGACTACACGGGAGTGCACTTAGAGTGTGGGGCCATCACGCGATAGATAGGGGATAGTATAGTTTCTAGGTTAGGCAGTGCACGTGGCTGAGGAAGCGCAGTGCTTTGAACAGAAACCAGTGTACCTGCAGCATTACATAGAGCAGTGCAATTGTCGACATAAGGGCAGTGCACGCAGGATAAATATGGTAGTTCTTCGAAAGTACATATGTGTGTATCCGTGTAGAAAGCAGTTTTCTATATGACTATATGGGCAGTGCACTTAGAGTACATAGGACAGTTTTTCGAAAGTACAAAGGTTTGTATCCGTGTAGAAAGCAGTTTTCTATATGAGTATACAGGCAGTGCACTTAGAGTGTAGGGTCGTCCCGCATTCGTTAGGGCTAGTATAGTTTCTTGGTTAGGCAGTGCACGTGGCTGAGGAAGCGCAGTGCTTCGAACAGAAACCAGTGTACCTGCAACATTACATATAGCAGTACAATTGTCAAAATAAGGGCAGTGCATGCAGGATATATAGGGCAGTTCTTCGAAAGTACATAGGTGTGTATCCGTGTAGACAGCAGTTTTGTATATAACTATACGGGCAGTGCACTTTGAGTACATAGGGCGGTTTTTCAAAAGTACATAGGTGTGTATCCGTCTAGAAAGCAGTTTTCTATATGACTATACGGGCAGTGCACTTAGAGTGCGGGGTCGTCCCGCATTCGTTAGGGGCTAGTATAGTTTCTAGGTTAGGCAGTGCACGTGGCTGAGGAAGCGCAGTGCTTCGAACAGAAACCAGTGTACCTGCAGCATTACATAGAGCAGCGCAATTGTGGAAATAAGGGCAGTGCACACATGATAAATATGGCAGTTCTTCGAAAGTACATAGGTTTGTATCCGAGTAGAAAGCAGTGTTCTATATGACTATACGGGCAGTGCACTTATATTGCGGGGTCGTCCCGCATTCGTTAGGAGCTAGTATAGTTTCTAGGTTAGGCTGTGCACAAAGCTGAGGAAGCGCAGTGCTTCGAACAGAAACCAGTGTACCTGCAGCATTACATAGAGTAGTGCAATTGTCAAAATAAGGGCAGTGCACGCAGTATAAAATAGGGCAGTTCTTCGAAAGTACATAGGTGTCTATCCGTGGAGACAGCAATTTTCTATAGGACTATACGGGCAGTGCACTTAGAGTGCAGGGTCGTCCCGCATTCATTATGGGCTAGTATAGTTTCTAGGTTAGGTAGTGCACGTGGCTGAGGAAGCGCAGGGCTTCGAACAGAAACCAGTGTACCTGTAGCATTACATAGAGCAGTGCAATTGTCGAAATAAGGGCAGTGCACGCAGGATAAATATGGCAGTTCTTAGAAAGTACATAGGTGTGCATCCGTGTAGAAAGCAGTTTTCTATATGACTATACGGGCAGTGCACTTAGAGTACATAGGGCGGTTTTTCGAAAGTACATAGGTTTGTAACCGTGTAGAAAGCAGTTTTCTATATGACTATACAAGCAGTACACTTAGAGTGCGGGGTCGTCCCGCATTCGTTAGGGGCTAGTATAGTTTCTAGGTTAGGAAGTGCATGTGGCTGAGGAAGCGCAGTGTTTCAAACAAAAACCAGTATACCTGCAGCATGACATAGAGCAGTGCAATTGTCGACATAAGGGCAGTGCACGCAGGATAAATAGGGCAGTTCTTCGAAAGTACATAGGTGTGTATCCGTGTAGAAAGCAGTTTTCTATATGACTATACGGGCAGTGCACTTAGAGTACATATGGTATTTTTTCGAAAGTACATAGGTTTGTATCCGTGTAGAACATAGTTTTCTATATGACTATATGGGTAGTGCACTTTGAGTACATAGGGCAGTTTTTCAAAAGTACATAGGTGTGTATCCGTGTAGAAAGCAGTTTTCTATATGACTATACGGGCAGTGCACCTAGAGTGCGGGGTCGTCCCGCATTCGTTAGGGGCTATTATAGTTTCTAGGTTAGGCAGTGCACGTGGTTGAGGAAGCGCAGTGCTTCGAACAGAAACCAGTGTACCTGCAGCATTACATAGAGCAGTGCAATTGTCGAAATAAGGGCAGTGCACGCATGATAAATAGGTTAGTTCTTTGAAAGTACATAGGTTTGTATCCGAGTAGAAAGCAGTGTTCTATATGAATATACGGGTAGTGCACTAAGAGTTCGGGGTCGTCCCGCATTCGTTAGGAGCTAGTATAGTTTCTAGGTTAGGCTATGCACAAAGCTGAGGAAGCGCAGTGCTTCGAACAGAAACCAGTGTACCTGCAGCATTACATAGAGTAGTGCAATTGTCAAAATAAGGACAATGCACGCAGTATAAATAGGGCAGTTCTTCGAAAGTACATAGGTGTCTATCCGTGTAGAAAGCAGTTTTCTATATGACTATACGGGCAGTGCACTTAGAGTGCAGGGTCATCCCGTATTCGTTAGGGGCTAGTATAGTTTCTAGGTTAGGTAGTGCACGTGGCTGAGGAAGCGCAGTGCTTCGAACAGAAACTAGTGTACCTGTAGCATTACATAGAGCAGTGCAATTGTCGAAATAAGGGCAGTGCACGCATGATAAATATGGCAGTTCTTAGAAAGTACATAGGTTTGTATCCGAGTAGAAAGCAGTGTTCTATATGACTATACGGGCAGTGCACTTAGATTGCGGGGTCGTCCCGCATTCGTTAGGAGCTAGTATAGTTTCTAGGTTAGGCTGTGCACAAAGCTGAGGAAGCGCAGTGCTTCGAACAGAAACCAGTGTACCTTGAGCATTACATAGAGTAGTGCAATTGTCAAAATAAGGGCAGTGCACGCAGTATAAAATAGGGCAGTTCTTCGAATGTACATATATGTCTATCCGTGGAGAAAGCAGTTTTCTATAGGACTATACGGGCAGTGCACTTAGAGTGCAGGGTCGTCCCGCATTCATTATGGGCTAGTATAGTTTCTAGGTTAGGTAGTGCACGTGGCTGAGGAAGCGCAGTGCTTCGAACAGAAACCAGTGTACCTGTAGCATTACATAGAGCAGTGCAATTGTCGAAATAAGGGCAGTGCACGCAGGATAAATATGGCAGTTCTTAGAAAGTACATAGGTGTGCATCCGTGTAGAAAGAAGTTTTCTATATGACTATACGGGCAGTGCACTTAGAGTACATAGGGCAGTTTTTCGAAAGTACATAGGTTTGTAACCGTGTAGAAAGCAGTTTTCTATATGACTATACAAGCAGTACACTTAAAGTGCGGGGTCGTCCCGCATTCGTTAGGGGCTAGTATAGGTTCTAGGTTAGGAAGTGCACGTGGCTGAGGAAGCGCAGTGTTTCGAACAAAAACCACTATACCTGCAGCATGACATAGAGCAGTGCAATTGTCGACATAAGGGCAGTGCACGCAGGATAAATAGGGCAGTTCTTCGAAAGTACATAGGTGTGTATCCGTGTAGAAAGCAGTTTTCTATATGACTATACGGGCAGTGCACTTAGAGTACATATGGTAGTTTTTCGAAAGTACATAGGTTTGTATAGGTGTAGAAAGTAGTTTTCTATATGACTATACGGGTAGTGCACTTTGAGTACATAGGGCAGTTTTTCAAAAGTACATAGGTGTGTATCCGTGTAGAAAGCAGTTTTCTATATGACTATACGGGCAGTGCACTTAGAGTGAGGGGTCGTCCCGCATTCGTTAGGGGCTATTATAGTTTCTAGGTTAGGCAGTGCACGTGGTTGAGGAAGCGCAGTCCTTCGAACAGAAACCACTGTACCTGCAGCATTACGTAGAGCAGTGCAATTGTCGAAATAAGGGCAGTGCACGCATGATAAATAGGTTAGTTCTTCGAAAGTACATAGGTTTGTATCCGAGTAGAAAGCAGTGTTCTATATGACTATACGGGTAGTGCACTTAGAGTTCGGGGTTGTCCCGCATTCGTTAGGAGCTAGTATAGTTTCTAGGTTAGGCTGTGCATAAAGCTGAGGAAGCGCAGTGCTTCGAACAGAAACCAGTGTACCTGCAGCATTACATAGAGTAGTGCAATTGTCAAAATAAGGGCAATGCACGCAGTATAAATAAGGCAGTTCTTCGAAAGTACATAGGTGTCTATCCGTGTAGAAAGCAGTTTTCTATATGACTATACGGGCAGTGCACTTAGAGTGCAGGGTCATCCCGCATTCGTTAGGGGCTAGTATAGTTTCTAGGTTAGGTAGTGCACGTGGCTAAGGAAGCGCAGTGCTTCGAACAGAAACCAGTGTACCTGTAGCATTACATAGAGCAGTGCAATTGTCGAAATAAGGGCAGTGCACGCAGGATAAATATGGCAGTTCTTAGAAAGTACATAGGTGTGTATCCGTGTAGAAAGCAGTTTTCTATATGACTATACGGGCAGTGCACTTAGAGTACATAGGGCAGTTTTTCGAAAGTACATAGGTTTGTAACCTTGTAGAAAGCAGTTTTCTATATGACTATACGAGCAGTACACTTAGAGTGCGGGGTCGTCCGCATTCGTTAGGGGCTAGAATAGTTTCTAGGTTAGGAAGTGCACGTGGCTGAGGAAGCGCAGTGCTTCGAACAGAAACCAGTGTACCTGCAGCATGACATAGAGTAGTGCAATTGTCGACATAAGGGCAGTGCACGCAGGATAAATAGGGCAGTTCTTCGAAAGTACATAGGTGTGTATTCGTGTAGAAAGCAGTTTTCTATATGACTATATGGGTAGTGCACTTAGAGTACATAGGGTAGTTTTTTGAAAGAACATAGGTTTGTATCCGTGTAGAAAGTAGTTTTCTATATGACTATACGGGCAGTGCACTTAGAGTGTGGGGTCGTCCCGTATTCGTTAGGGGCTGGTATAGTTTCTAGGTTAGGGAGTGCACGTGGCTGAGGAAGCGCTGTGCTTCGAACAGAAACCAGTGTACCTGCAGCATTACATAGAGAAGTGCAATTGTCGACATAAGGGCAGTGCACGCAGGATAAATAGGGCAGTTCTTCGAAAGTACATAGGTGTGTATCCGTGTAGAAAGCAGTTTTCTATATGACTATATCGGCAGTGCACATAGAGTACATAGGGCAGTTTTTTGAAAGTACATAGGTTTGTATCCGTGTAGAAAGAAGTTGTCTATATGACTATACAGGAAGTGCACTTAGAGTGCAGGGTCGTCCCCCATTTGTTAGGGCTAGCATAGTTTCTAGGTTAGGCAGTGCACGTGGCTGAGGAAGTGTAGTGCTTCGAACAGAAACTAGTGTACCTGCAACATTACATAGAGTAGTGCAATTGTCGACATAAGGGCAGTGCACGCAGGATAAATAGATCAGTTCTTCGAAAGTACATAGGTGTGTATCCGTATAGAAAGCAGTTTTCTATATGACTATACGGGCAGTACACTTAGAGTACATAGGGCAGTTTTTTGAAAGTACATAGGTATGTATCCGTGTAGAAAGCAGTTTTCTATATCACTACACGGGCAGTGCACTTAGAGTGCGGGGTCATCACGCGTTAGATAGGGGATAGTATAGTTTCTAGGTTAGGCAGTGACGTGGCTGAGGAAGCGCAGTGCTTTGAATAGAAACCAGTGTACCTGCAGCATTACATAGAGCAGTGCAATTGTCGACATAAGGGCAGTGCACGCAGGATAAATAGGGTAGTTCTTCGAAAGTACATACGTGTGTATCCGTGTAGAAAGCAGTTTTCTATATGACTATATGGGCAGTGCACTTAGAGTACATAGGACAGTTTTTCGAAAGTACAAAGGTTTGTATCCGTGTAGAAAGCAGTTTTCTATATGAGTATACGGGCAGTGCACTTAGAGTGCAGGGTCGTCCTGCATTCGTTAGGGCTAGTATAGTTTCTTGGTTAGGCAGTGCACGTGGGTGAGGAAGCGCAGTGCTTCGAACAGAAACCAGTGTACCTGCAGCATTACATAGAGCAGTGCAATTGTCGAAATAAGGACAGTGCACGCAAGATAAATAGGGCAGTTCTTCGAAAGTACATAGATTTGTATCCGTGTAGAAAGCAGTTTTCTATATGACTATACGGGCAGTGCACTTTGAGTACATAGGGCGGTTTTTCAAAAGTACATAGGTGTGTATCCGTGTAGAAAGCAGTTTTCTATATGACTATACGGGCAGTGCACTTAGAGTGCAGGGTTGTCCCGCATTAGTTAGGGGCTAGTATAGTTTCTAGGTTAGGCAGTGGACAAAGCTGAGGAATCGCCGTGCTTCGAACAGAAACTAGTGTACCTACAACATTACATAGAGCAGTGCGATTGTCGAAATAAGGGCAGTGTACGTATGATAAATAGGATAGTTTTTCGAAAGTACATAGGTGTTTATCCGTGTAGAAAGCAGTTTTTTATATGACTATACGGGCAATGCACTTAGAGTGCAGGGTCATCCCACATTCGTTAGGGGCTAGTATAGTTTCTAGGTTAGGCAGTGCACGTGGCTGAGGAAGCGCAGTGCTTCGAAAAAAAGCACTGTACCTGCAGCATTACATAGAGCAGTGCAATTGTCGAATTAAAGGCAGTGCAAGTAGCCTGAGCAGTACAGGGCAGTGCACGCGAGGGTTAAATATGGCAGTGCCTCATAGTAAACTAATTTGGCTGGATCAACTCGCAGAGCAGTGCATATATTCTAATAATGGCAGTGCAGGAAGAGTACACGGTCGTTGCATATTTGTTTGTGTTGGTAGAACACCACGGTTAATTGGTTTCACAGGCAATGCATGTAGTCTAGAAGCGCAGTGGTTCTTATCTAAACCGGTGTACACTTGTAGTGCACTGTAACTTTTAGGTAATCCAGTGCAGTCAGGATAAATACGGAAGTTCTTCGAAAGTAAAGAGGTGTTCCCGCAGGATATGCGAAAGCAGTTTTCTATATGACTGCAAGTAATTTATTTATAAGGTAGTGCACGAAGGCTAACAAGTGCAGTTACAGTGCTTCGAAATTAAACTAGGCTGCGCGTAGCATTACAGAGAGCATGGCATATATGAATATAATGGTAGTGCAATTATAATACACAGTTGTAGCACATTAGTTCGTTGTTTCGATTGCGCTCGATGTATTACAGACTAATATTCTTGATTTGTACATAATGTAGTCCAATCGTCGTCACCTTCATGTGATATTTCGGTCACACTGTATAAGACACTCTTAATTAAAAATGTATCTTATGCAGTGCACCAAAACATCATAGTAGCAACGGACTGCAAAAAAAATTGTGACATGCTGCAATATGCTGCACCCTGTAGAGACAAAGGTAGAAAACAAATATATTAGTTTAAGCATATGAGTTATATTTTTTGAGTGTTCAGTCATTTGTTCTTACCAGGTAAAACTCTCACCTCGGTATTCAAGGTATGGGTTTGCAAGCATGCTGATATCCCTCTCATACAAAAGGATTTCTTATACAGTATGACCGAAATAATATACCTATTTTTAGATTTTGTAGCAGTGTTAGGTGTTTGTCTCATACACCAAGATTAGTATAAATCTATAGCATATTAACTTCTGTATATCGCTATTCTATAGTAAACTTATACATAAAGTAGTACCTTGGGTGTGTAAAACGACTTGGGCATGACAGATGCACTTGATGATATTGATTTGCTCTTGAATTGGTAGATCCCTTCCTATATGTAATTCTCTAGTTGGCTTCACCTCTAGCTGGAGAATTTGATTTGTATCTAATATTTCTTGGACCTATGATTCCATCTACAAGCATGTATTTTTTCATCGACCCGCTTAGCATGCTGTAAAATAGAAGGTGGCGGCTTCTGAGCTATGTGAGACTAGGTGTGGTCGTTGTATGTCTTTATATACAATTCCTTGGTTGTTCTAGGGTT
This sequence comes from Avena eriantha, assembly GCA_910589775.1. Lineage (NCBI taxonomy): Eukaryota > Viridiplantae > Streptophyta > Magnoliopsida > Poales > Poaceae > Avena > Avena eriantha. The sequence continues at coordinate 342,650,450 of OU342743.1, read as the reverse complement.
TCCGTCTGGTGGGCCTTGTTGGGCTAAACTATTAGTGTAGATGTCGTTGTATTGGGAACGGCAGTACCTGAGGAGATTAGATAGAGGTGTGGGGACTAGCAGGGAAGCTATCGACGGCGTCCGCATGCAGGATTGGATACAAGCGAGTGTAGCTGGACGCAAGAAGTACCCAGGTTCGGGGCCCTCGTGATGGGGTAAAGCCCCTACTCCTGCCGGATCTAACTATGTGGGATACACGAACTACAAGTGCTCCTCGAGCTGTATGTGCTAGCTACTGCCTTAAATGCTGTATGACCAACCCTTTCTACTGAGGCCTTGCCTCTCCTTATATATGCAGAGAGGCAAAGGTCTCACTGGTAGTCCAACTAGCGGACCCCACAGGCGGGTCCTAGCCGGCTAGTCATCTACAATATCCAGTATGGCATGTCTTGTCGGAGTACGAGCGGTATGGCTATCGTAGGCACAGTGGATGCCGTGCGAGCCCGTCGTCAGCACAGGCCACTATTCCTGCGTCACCCACGCAAAGTCTTCGGTATGACTAGGTGGTTGCTCGTCTTGTCATCGTACATGGCATACCGTGCACTGATATGCATGTCGTCCTGTCTCACTAATTGGGCCCGGCTACGTCGTCGTATCCGGTTGTCTCGTGCTGATCCGGCTACCGGGTGATAGCCGGCCTGTCTTACCCTGTCCGGCTGCCACTGGCTAGCCGGACGCGATCCAACTGTCTGGTTTCCTCTCCGACTTGGGTACCTGGGGATCATCCCCCCGACACTAGCCCCCGAGCGCGTGTGGATTCCGCCCTTAGGCGAAATGTGCGCGCGCTCCTTCTTGTTTTTGAATTTGTATCTGGCTCAGCTTGGCGGTTGCGCTACCCGTGACGTCAGTGCTGACGCCGGCCACGCGCGCACGCGCCATCATTGCTCTGCGGCGGGCAGCGTAATGTCCCGTCGCACGTCGCCTCGGGAAACCGCTGTCCGGCGCTTCGGTTCCTGCTCCGGGATCTTCTGCGCATCCTGCTTCGGCACACCGGATCCTGGGCGGCGGTTGGGGTGTGGGTTGCCTGGATGCGCGCCACGTGGCCCCGTCGACGGTTGCCCTTCTGGCCCTTTAAAGGGACGCTGCGGGGGAGGTAGTTCCTTTCCTTCGCTCCCCCGCTGCAGTCTCCTTCTCCCTCACGTGCTCCTGCTTGTGCGCTCTTGCCTTCTGCGCCGCCCGCTCGCCGTCGTCGACGCTACGGGCCACCGCCACTCTTCCATCGCCGCTCCTCTCCACTAGCCGGAAATGGCCACCGATCGCGGGGCTTGGGGCGGCTCCTCCATCACCGAAGACCAGATTCAGAAGTACCACGCCACCCAAGTTCTCCCATCGAAGGAGGAGGTGGCGGTGCGGTTGGCGCCGGCGGGAGAGGTGTCGCCGCACCCGGCGGAGGGGGAGCGCGTCGTCTTCCTCTCTCATCTGGCGCGCGGGTTTGCCCTTCCGGTGAACCCCTTCCTCCTGACCTTTCTTGCCTTCTTCGACCTCCGTCTTCACCACCTCGGCGCCAACGCCATCAGGACGCTGGCGCACTTCATGGCATTCTGCGAGAGCTATATCGGGATCCAGCCGGATCTCGGGCTCTTCTGCCGGCTCTTCCGAGTCCGGCCGCAGGTGCAGTACACGAAGGGGGCCGCTAGTCGCCTGTGGCGGCGCCTCCATCTACTCCCGCTCCCAATCCGGCTACCCCAAGTTCTTGCTCCATGACACGGTACGGCTGTGGCAGCAGTCGTACTTCTACGTCAAGAACGTCACCAACGTCGACCAGATAAATCTTCCGGCCTTCCAGGATGTCGAGTCCAGCCGGCACAACTGGGACTTGAAGTTCCACGGCGACAAGGCGGAGACGGACGCGATGCTGCAGTGCATGCGCTCCCTCGTCACCTGTCGGCTAACCGGCCGGGACATCACTCTTAGCTGGATGTCCCCGCTGATGATGCCGATGCAGCAGCGGGCGCACAAGATGTGCTATTACTCCGGCCGGCTGGACCCGACCTAGCTGTCGCGCCGCGATCCCCGCTACCACAACTTGAAGGAGTGGTTGTGGACGATCAGCAAGGAGCGGCTGCTGGAGAACTAGACGTTCAATCTGGCACCGTACAGCCAGGAGAACCGCGCGCCCCGGGTAAGTTCTTATAGCCGAGAACTTTATTTGCTCTTTCTGTGTTATTTCCTTGTTCTGTCTAACTGACTTCTTGTATTCGGCAGATCTTCGCCTGCATCCTTCGCGAGGAGGGCGAGGCTCCCCTCGAGGTATTCACGCCTGACTTGCCCGAGCCGCGCGCTCGGCAATCCGTCGTGGAATCGGATGGGGATGGCGATGCCTTCCCCAGCCGGAATGACGAGCCGGCTGCCGACCCGCACGTGAAGGTGCACGAGGAGGAGGAGGCCGCGCCGACCGCGGATCCGGCGACGCGCTCCATGACGGACGGCGAGGCAGGCGGGAGTGGCTCCAGCCGTTCCTGCTCCCGGCGGCCTACGATGGAGGAGCCGGCTCCCAAGAGGAGCAGGTCCGGCGCCTTGCCGCCAAGCCGTCTTGGCCGGAAGAAGGGGCCGCCCCCGGTTGTGCCGGGGTACGTTCCTTCTCCGCCCCTTTTTCTTTCGGCTCCTTCTGTCTGTTTGCCCTTTTTCTTCTTTTTCTGACTTTGGTTTATTTTGCTCTTGCCTTCTCCTCTTTCTTTTTAGCACACTGGTCTCCTTCGGAGCCGCGAGCCCGGCACAAGCGCCGGCGGGGTCGCCGCCCCGTGCCCCGGCTGCGCCGACCGGCGCCCCTCCTTGTTCTGAGGCACAACCTTCACCTCCCCCTCGAGCTGAGCCGGCCGCCTCCGCCCAGCCAGAAGCGGAGCCCTCCTAGCCGGAAGGATCCTCCGCGGGCGCGCGGGGTGCTGTCGGCAAGGAGCTCGTCGTTGTTGGCGAAGACAACTCCGACGAGGAGCCCGGGGAGGAATGGCGAACGGTGGTGGTCGCCGCGAAGGAGTCTTTGCCCGTCAACATCGTGGACGACGACGCTTCCTCCGCCGCCTCGCTATCGGACCTTGCCGCCACGCTTGAGCTGGCGGTGAAGGATATCTGGCTGCTGGAGGCCACAGCCGGCGGGAACCGGACGCTGGAGCAGAAGCTTGCTGCCGCCAACGGGACTTCCCAGAGTAAGCTCGCTTCTCTTGGCTTTTTTTGTACTGATAGCCGAATTTCCGCATCCATCCTTGTGTGCGCTCAACGCGAGATCGATCGCTTGAAGAAAGCGAACGACCAGCTGAGCAAGTCCAATTCCACTCTGCGACTTCAGAACAAGGATTGGCACGCGAGGGTAGACGGTCTGGAGGCCACCATCAAGGAGCGCGACGCCTTGCTCGGTAGCCGGGCCGAAGCCTTCACCCTTCTCGAGGCCTAGAACAAGGACCAAGAGAAGGAGATCAAACGGCTAGCGATCAAGGAGAAGGTGCTGGTGGAGGGCTGATGCAGGTCGGCCACACTGCCAAGGGTGAGTTCCTTCTCCCATCTTCCTTTCTTTCCAGATCCGGTAGCCGGATCTGACTCCTCTTTTCTGACAGCCTTTTACCCCGGCATAGACCTGCTAGCCTACAACCGGCTGCAGGAGAACTGGCCGGGAGCGCAGCCGACGGCCCAGGAGCTCGTTGTCCTTCTTGGCGAGGAAGCTGCCAAGCTTCGTCAGGCGGCGCGGGACGTCTTCTCCTTCGTGTGGCCGGAGGCTCCGGTTCCGGAGACGATGGTGCAGCTAGTTGCGAAGGTGGGGGAGGTGCCGGCTGCGGTGGACCGGCTGCGGGACTTAGCGGCGCGGGCCGGAGCGGAGATGGCTCTGGCCCTCATGCTCTCCTTGTACAAGGACGCCCGTGTCGAGAAGATCGACGATGGCTTCAATGCCGGAGCCGATCTTGCCGCCATCCGCCAAGCCCATTCGGAGCTCCGCGGATCCGCCATCAAGATTGCTGACTACGTGGATCCTGACGAGGTGCTCACCGACTCGGAGTCCATCGAAACTCCTGACGTGGAGGGCCCGATGCCGCCACCCGGAGGTGCTGGAACTGGATCAAGCTCCGCGCCTCCTCCGTCGCCCGAAGCTTCTACCGGCCAAGATCTCCCTCACGGCAAGGGTCCTGCCGTCTAGTTATTGCCCCGGGATGCCGGGTGTATTGTCTTGTCTTAGATATCCATGAACCTTGTCCGTCTGTACCGGCTATCTTTGATGCCCGGTAACTTATGGGAGCTTCGCCTCCCTTTTGTTTGTTAATCGTTGAAATTCTTGAATCTCCCTTAACTTGTGTGTTGAGTTTCCTTTCGATATTTTGCTAACCTCGTCCGGCTACACACCCTTAGTCAGACGAACTACACCTCCAGTGGGGGCGCGCAAGCGCACCCACTGGGTGTAGCCCCCGAGATTCGGAGTAGCTGGCTTAGCCAGGTGCTTCGAATCTTCCCCATTTCTTCCAAGTCTTCTAACTTTATCCGATTGGCCTTGTCCCAGTCGGCTGCTTTCGCCGGCTGAACGCCTTCAGCCAGGGGAACTAACATTCTAGTGGGGGCACGCGAGCGCACCCACTGTGTGTAGCCCCCGAGATTCGGAGTAGCTGGCATAGCCAGGTGCTTCGAATCTTCCTTGTCTTCTCTTGCTCCAGCCCTTGCCCTCACCTGGGCTCCGAACGGCCGGCTAAAGGCCTTTAGCCAGTCGGGAACTACAAGATTCCACTGGGGGTGCGCGAGCGCACCCAGTGGGTGTAGCCCCCGAGATTCGGAGCGCTTGATGAAGGCAAGGACTTCGAATCTTCTTTCCTTACGCACGGTAATGATGGCTTAGCAGCTGGACTGGTTCGAGCTAGTTGCAGGGCCGGGACACCCGATCTGTCGCGTCTCCTCCCCGTTTTTCATGTGAGATGCCTCGGGCTTTTGCTCTTGCTAGCCGGATAGCCGGGTTGCGGTCTGTAGCTGAGACGAAGAGTGGGCCTCTGACATCGTCACACACTACTCAGCCGGCTTGTTGACTTAGCAGGCCGGGCCAGCCGGCGAGCCCCCGGGTATGGGGTTGCCGGAGCCGGGAAATTTGAACCGGAAAACAGGTGCATGCACATTTCTAGTAAGGAGCCCCCGAGATTCTCATGGGGGTCCGCATTTTGATTCATAGGGTTTTCGGGATACATACACTGCTTGGCGACTAGGTGTAAAACGGGCGCAGCAGGGCTGCGTTCCAGGGACGCTCGGTCTCCTCGTCTGACTTGTCCATCTTGTTCTTGCGTGGCTGCTGCGCGTCGATGAGGTAGTAGGAGTCGTTGGGGAGTGCCCGGCTGATGATGAAGGGGCCCTCCCATGGTGGCGATAACTTGTGCATGCCCTTCGTGTCTTGCACCAGCCGGAGAACCAGGTCGCCCTCACGGAATGCGACTGGGCAGATCCGGCTTGAATGGTAGCGACGTAGTCGCTGCTGGTATAGGTCTGATGTGGACAAGGCCAGCTCGCGGGCCTCCTCCAGGAGGTCTACTCCATCCTCCCGCGCCTCCTGGTTGGCCTTTTCGTCGTATAGGAGCTTGCGCTGGGAGTCGAACTCGATGTCAGTGGAGAGGACGGCTTCCGATCCGTAGACCAGGAAGAACGACGTGTAGCCGGTTGACCTATTCGGCGTGGTGAGGAGGCTCCACAACACAGCCGGAAGTTCTTCGATCCAACATCCGGGTGACCTCTCCAACGGCTCGATGAGACGTGGTTTGATGCCGGCTAGCACCAAGACGTTTGCTCTTTCGACTTGCCCATTGGATTGCGGGTGCGCGACGGAGGCGAGGTCCAGTTGGATGCCCTTGTTGCTGCAGAACCGGGCGAAGGCCCCCTTTGCGAAGTTCGTGCCGTTGTCGGTGATGATGCTGTTGGGGTAGCCAAAGCGGTTGATGATGTCGGTGAAGAAGGTAACAACCGTCGCTCCATCCAGCTTCCGGATAGGCTTGGCCTCGATCCACTTTGTGAACTTTTCCACCGCTACCAGTAGGTGGGTCATGCCCGCGCATGCTCGCTTGAAAGGACTGACCATGTCGAGGCCCCAAACCGCGAAGGGCCAGGTGATCGGTATGGTCTTGAGTACAGAAGTTGCCATGTGCCTGAGCTGTCGGAAGCGTTGGCACCCATTGCATGCGTGGACCAGCTGCTCAGCGTCCTTGAGGGCGGTGGGCCAATAGAAACCATGGCAGAATGCCTTGGCGACTATCGCCCTTGACGAAGCGTGGTGCCCGCACTCGCCCTGGTGGATATCTTTGAGTAGCCGGTAGCCCGTGTCTACATAGACACATCTTTGGAAGATGCCGAATACGCTGCGCTTGTACAGCTCGCCGTTTATGATGGTGTACATGTGCGCGCGGCGCCGGATTTACCTGGCCTCCACCTCGTCGTCCGGGAGTTCTCCATTGGCGATGTAGCTCATGAAGGGCTCTGCCCAGGATGGCACTTCCCGAATGACGAGGACGCTCCTGTCCTCCGGCTGACGGATGTCGGGGGGTCGTTCGAGTGGCGCACCCGGGACGGCAGCCCCCGAGCCACTAGGCGAGCCGGCAGCCCCCGGGTCTTGTGAGCCGGAAGGCACTGCCTGGCAGGAATTGGTGCTTCGAATCTTTTTCTTCGGCGGTTCTGCCGGCTCTGCTTCTGCCGTTCCATCAGCCGGAACGCTTCCTGCCCATACGATGGAGTCTGATTCTGGTGACGGGTTGATGGATGGCTTGCGCAGGTGGTCCAAGGAGACCCCTGGTGGGAAAGCCTGCCTGGTGGATCCGATCTTGGAGAGCGCGTCGGCTGCCTCGTTGTTGATGCGGGGGATGTGGTGAAATTCACACCCATCAAAGGAGGCGCTGAGCTTCTGGATGTGTAATCGGTAGAGAGACATGTTTGCATCTCTGGCGTCCCATTCTCTGGACACCTGCTGCACCACCAAGTCCGAATCACCGAAGCATAGGATCCGGTTGACACCAATCTCCTTGGCCAGCCGGAGCCCGTGCGCCAGTACCTCGTATTCGGCTACGTTGTTGGAGGCCTTGAAGTGGATCTGCAGCACGTACTCTAGCCGTTCTCCTTTGGGTGAGGTGAGCATGATGCTGGCTCCCAAGCCCCCGAGCATCTTCGACCTGTCGAAGTGCATCCGCTAGTGGTCTGACTCCAGAACCAGTAGGAGATACTGGGTCTCGCCCCAGTCGACGAGGAAGTCCGCCAACGCCTGCGACTTGATCGTGAGACGGGGCTCGTCCTTGTTGCCGATGATTTCCGAAAGGGGTGCAGTGCACACGACCTTAATTGGGTGCTCCTGGAAGTAGTGCTTGAGCTTCTTGCATGCCAGGTACATGCCATAGCACATCTTCTGATAGTGGGGGTAGTTCTACTTGGAGAGGGAGAGAACCTCACTGAGGTAGTAGACGGGTCTCTGAACCGGTTGAGCCTTGCCTTCCTCGGGGCGCTCCACCACCAGGACGACGCTGACGACCCGGCTGATGGCTGCTATATAGAGCAACATCGGCTCCTTGCTAGCCGGCGTGGCTAGAACCGGTGCTGTGGATAGCATGCGCTTGAGGTCGTGAAACGCGGTGTCGGCTTGCGAAGTCCAGGAGAACTTGTCCGTCTTCTTCATCAGCTGGTACAATGGGAGTGTCTTCTCCCCCAGCCGGCTGACGAAGCGACTGAGGGAAGCCAGGCATCCGGTGAACTTCTGGACTCCAAGCAGGTTCCTGGGCGGCTATATCCTCTCGATGGTCGCGATCTTCTCCGGATTCGCCTCGATACCTCGTTGTGATACGAGGAAACCGAGGAGCTGGCCGGACGGCACCCCGAAGACGCACTTTTCCAGGTTCAGCTTCATCCGGTACTGGCAGAGGTTGCCGAATGTTTCTCCCAGATCCTCGAGGAGGGTGCGCTTCTCCTTGGTCTTGATGACCACGTCATCCACGTAAGCGTGCACGTTTTGGCCTATCTACGAGTGCAAGCATTTCTGCATACATCGCTGATAGGTGGCGCCTGCGTTCTTTAGGCCGAAAGGCATGGTTACATAGCAGAAAAGCCTCGTAGGGGGTGATAAATGATGTCTTAATCTGATCAGTCGGGTTTAGCCGGATCTGATTGTACCTGGAATAGCAATCTAGAAAAGACAACAAATCACAGCCGGCCATGGAATCGATGACTTGATCGATACGGGGAAAGGTGAAGGGGTCTTTCGGGCACGCCTTGTTCAGGCTGGTGTAGTCGATACACATGCGCCAGGTCTTGTTCTTCTTCAGCACCAGGACAGGGTTCGCCAACCAGTCCGGGTGGTACACTTCCATGATGAACCCGACTGCAAGGAGCCAGGTGATCTCGTCACCGATTATCTTTATCTTCTCCTCTGCGAACCGGCGCAGAGGTTGCTTGACCGGCTTGGCATCCGGATGCACATGAAGTGAGTGCTCGGCGAACTCCCTCGGCACACCCGGCATGTCCTTGGGGGACCATGCGAAGATGTCTCGATTCTCACGAAGGAAGTCGACGAGCACGCCTTCCTATTTGCTGTCCAAGCCAACACCAATGGTGATGAACTTAGTCGGGTCAGAGGGGTCGAGCTTGATCCTCTTCGTCTCCTTTGCCGGCTGGAAAGCTCCTTCTCCAGCCGGTTTGCTGCTAGCCGGAATGTCCTGCTGGGCCATGGCCACATTGCACATGATCACGCGCTTTTCTTCGGCTATGATGAGGGCCTCTGCCAGTTTGGAACTGGCTGAGGCGCACTCCATCTACCGCCTGAAACAGCCGGCGACCGTGATCACGCCATGGGGTCCCGGCATCTTCGTCTTGAGGTATGCGTAGTGGGGGACGGCCATGAACTTAGCGAGGGCGGGGCGCCCGAGGAGAGCATGGTAGGAGCTCATCAAGTTTACCACCTCGAACCAGATTGGTTCGCGGCGGAAGTTCTCCTCGGTTCCGAAGATGACGTCCAGCTAGATTTTCCCTAGCGGGGCGTAGGTTGGCCCCGGCAGTACGCTGTGGAACATCGTGGTAGTCGAGCGCAGGTCGCTTTCGCGAATGCCCAGCTTCTCCAGCGAGGATTGGTAGAGGAGGTTGAGGCTGCTGCCTCCGTCGATGAGGACGCGCGAGAATCGACAGGTGCGCATGTTGGAGACGATGAGAGGGTCGAGCACCATGGTGTAGCCCCCGGGAGTCGGCAGATGCTCAGGCTGCTCCGCCCAGCTTCAGGTGATGGGGGTTTTCGACCAGTTCAGGTACTAGGGGACCGGAGAGACGATGGCATTGACCTCCTTGGAGCGTCGCCTGCGGCTGTGCTTGTCGTCCTGCTCCGTCTCGAAGATGTGGTAGGCGGCGTGCGGCTGGGGGTAGCCGTTGTTGCTGTTGCCGCCGTTACCATCATTGCCGGCTCCCCTAGCCGGTGGTGGAGGTCCACCCGGTGGGGGAGGCGGGGGACGAGGCTGGTTGCCCTTGTCCTTTAGCTAGCAGGTCCAGCTGCAGTTCCGGGTGGTGTGCGTAGCCGGCTTGAAGGGACAGCTATGCCACTTGCACGGGCCGTCAAACATCTGGTCGAAGGTGAGCCGTGGCTCCTGCCTTCTTGCCTCATTAGCCGGTGTGTCGGGCGCGCCCTCCACAGCATTGACCTGTCGCGCGTGGTACCGAGGCTTCTGCTGTCTAGCCTAGCGGTCCCCATGGAACCGGTTGTTGTTGCCGTGGCATCTGGAGGATCCGGCTTCTCCAGCCGGGTTGCTTGGTCGATCGTGAGCCAGCTCCGTGGGAGTCGGACACCCGTCCGCGTTTACTCGGAGGGGCTTCTTCATGGAGGCATCCGCTGTGGCGTACTGGTTCGCAACCGTCATGAGATCCGCCATGGTTTTCGGCTCGTCACACAGTAGCCGGTGGCGAAGCATGGTGCCCTCTCGGCAACCCTCGATGAAGAAACTGATGGCTTGGCTCTCCAGGATGCCCTCGCAAGTATTGCGTAGCTCCGTCCACTTGGCGAGGTACTCGCGGTCGGTCTCGCGGTCGCCCTGGACGCACAAGGCCAGGTCGTGTGGGCGCCCTGGACGCTTGTACGTGCCATTGAAGTTGCGGATGAACACCTTCTCGAAGTCAGGCCAGGCGTTGATGCTGTTGGGCGCAAGGCTATTGAGTCATGTCCTTGCCGACCCGGTTAGCATGAGGGGGATGTAGCGCACGGCTGTGTGCTTGTTCCCGTGGGCGATGCCGACTGCCGTAGCGTAGTCGGTCAGCCAGTCTTCCGGCTTCATGCTGATGTCGTACTTGGGGGTGTCCCTAGGCAGGGAGAATTTATCCGGAAACGGCTCGTTCCGGATGCGGGGTCCGAAACAAACCGGGCCGGTCGCATCTTCCTCCTCCGTGACGCGCGCTTGAGCGAGGAGCTCGATGCGATCGCGGGCATCCGGACAATCCGTGTTGGGCGCTCCCACCCGACCCGACAGACGGGAACCGGCTAGTTTGGGCGCTCCGGCTGGCGGAGGGGGAGGTGGCGGGTTGCTGTTCACCATCTGCTCCTGGCGCGGCTGGCCCCTGTTGCCAGAGCTGCGACGCGTGCTGTGAGCCCTGGGCGGCTGAGGGGAGGATGCCTGCTGGGTGTCGCGCGGCGCGCCCCCGCTGTTGGCAGGTAGCTTGCTCCCCCTGGAGTAGCTGAGGTCTTCCTGCATCTGCCGGTTGGCACCGGCCTGCACGTCCGCGACGCGGAGGAGCTCCTGCACGCAAGTGTGCTGGCGGGCTTGCTCCCCGCCCTCTAGGCTGGGTAGTTCCTCTGCCGCGGCTCGCGCCGCACGCAAGTTCTTGATGGGCGTGTTGTAGGTAGGCCATGTGAGGGCAGGCGCGAGATCCGGTTCCCCGTCCTTTTCCATCCTACCGCCCAGCTCGCCACCCCAACGCTGTACCTGGCCACGTCGGCTCGGCACCGCGGTAGCCGGCGTAAGGCCGTGCGCGCGGTTGTACTCGCGCCGGGTGATCTCGAGTTGCTTGCGGGCTGCCGCCAGCTCCATGGCCTCATGGAGGAGGATATGTCTCTCCATGCTGAAGTTGGCCTCCGGTTCCTCCGGGTTATCCCCAAGGTTAACCGGCGTCAGGAGCCGATCAATGGCATCCTCCACCGGGTTCCGAGGCTGCGGGGGAGCGGTAGTTCCGACCTCATCCGCGCCTCGCTCCCGCGGCTGGTGGGGATGGGAGCTGGAACCGGCCATCATGACCTCCACGCCGCGGGATGCGGCGGAGGCGTTGCTGCCTAGGCGCGGCAGCTCCGCGACAGAGACGATTTCCCTAGGGAAACGCTCCGGGACGGTGGCGACATAGACGGGGAGATCGCCGAATAGTAGGACGGTGCCGTTCGCTGGGAAGGAGGTTCTAGTGAAGCAGGAGGCGTTGTCGATGACGTAGTCGAACTTGCCAAGCATGAGCACCAGCCCGGGGGCCACGCGCTCACCGGCTGAAGTGCGGGGTCCCGTGTGGAACGTGACTCCGGTCGAAGCCATCTTGCCCCATGGTGGGCGCCAACTGTCGTTGTATTGGGAACGGCAGTACCTGAGGAGATTAGATAGAGGTGTGGGGACTAGCAGGGAAGCTATCGATGGTGTCCGCATGCGGGATTGGATACAAACGAGCTCAGCGGGACGCAAGAAGTACCCAGGTTCGGGGCCCTCGTGATGAGGTAAAGCCCCTACTCCTGCCAGATCTGACTATGTGGGATACACGAACTACAAGTGCTCCTCGAGCTGTATGTGCTAGCTACTGCCTTAAATGCTGTATGACCAACCATTTCTACTGAGGCCTTGCCTCTCCTTATATAGGCAGAGAGGCAAAGGTCTCACTGGCTAGTCCGACTGGCGGGCCCCACATGCGGGTCCCAGCCGGGTAGTCATCTACAGTATCTAGTATGGCATGTCTTGTCGGAGTACGAGCGGTATGGCTGTCGTAGGCACAGTGGATGCCGTCAGCATAGGCCATTGTTCTGCATCACCCACGCAAAGTCTTCGGTATGGCCGGGTGGTTGCCCGTCTTGTCATCGTACAGGGCGTACCATGCACTGATACGCACGTTGTCCTGTCTCACTAATTGGGTCCGGCTACGTCGCCGTATCCGGTTGTCTCTTGCCGATCCGGCTACCGGGTGATAGCTGGCTTGTGTTACCCTGTCTGACTGCCTCTGGCCAGCCGGACGCGATCCGACTGTCTGGTTTCTTGTCCGGTTTGGGTACCTGGGGATCATCCCCCTGATAGTAGATGTTGCAGTTCTTTAAAAACTTGGTTTGTACATGTACCGCTTGAGTTATATATTTTTCCATTGTATGGCTATACACTTCTAGCAGATAATCATTATTTAATCTAATATTATTTTTCCATTGTAATTACAATATGTTCATGCTAAATATGTATATTGTGCACTAATCAAATCTCTAGGAGCACAATGTCTATTGTTTATATTCCGGTAATTTGATTCCACATAGAATTTATAACAGTCAGTGCGTAGTTAAAGCACCAATAATAGTATTACAAGATAACAACAGGACACAAACATTTCGTTTCAGTACATTGCAAATTCTAAATAGACATAAAGAGATAAACAAGTACATATTCTACCAGACATAAGAAATAAGCAAATCATCATTCGGAGTTTGATTCTGATTACTCTGCTAATGCTTGGCTATTATGAATAATGATGTTCACGACAAACATCATTTCAGGGTTAAGCTATGAATATTTTTTCGCTGTAATCAGTATTGCTTGTCCAACACTGAGATTTGTAGTTTCAACGAAGATCTTCCATGCGTATTTGTTGAATGAGAAGTGGCCATCTTTTGTTGTTTTGTATTCCATGGTGTTGACATTACCACTTGCTCCTAAGCGTACTCCCACAAGACCTTCTTTAGCAATTTCAAGTGTAGAAATGAACTTCAATGGTAGTTTCTGAGTTGCAATAGAAGGAAGATGTTTTTTAGGAATAACATTATGATTGTATTAAACCAATGTGAAATCAATAAACAAATAAATAAAGTTAAATTTAGAAACATACCATAGTATGTTGTTTAATGTTTGTTTTTGTCAAACGAGTCACAAATGGCAACCCTACAAATGAATTAGCCGAGGGGAAGATATCAAATAAGTAATTTTCCTCAGAATCTGTAAGGGTGCATGTCTTGGAAAAAATTGTAGAATTAAGCACTTGGACATTGCTGTTTTCATCATCACTGCTGCTGTTATCTTCTTCAAAATCAAAATATATCACAGTGACCTTTGGACCTAGAGCTCCCAATGAAAAGAATAGGTATGCTCTTGCGCCAATCCTGTTCTCTGTGACGAACCTTGTCCAACCTGGACCGGTAATGCGAGTAATTGTGCGTTGTTTGTGGACTTCAACATAATATGTTTTTCCAAGAGCTTGGAATTCCACTCCAAGTTCAGTTATGTCATTGAATTTCAACCTTAGATTGCATGGTATAGTCCGTGGAATGATTTTGTGAAGGAGAGGACTATTATGTTAACAAATATTAAGAAATGGATTTATATATATTGAAACTAGTGTATACATACCAGTGAATGCTCGAACCGGCCTTCTACGAGACGAACAATCAATTCCGAGCCTGAATGTCCTAAATTTTTACCACAGTGACTGAAACAAACTTGACATGGCGCCATTTCTTTTGCAATAAAAATAGTTGTGTGTTATTAAATCTCTATACATATATAAAATAATTTATAATTTGTGCCTGGAATTTTTCTTATATTTTGTAATTATGCTGCTTCTAATAATCTGATTCTTTAGATGTGGTTCGTTTAGACTGGAACTAATAACTAGGGTTAATCTAGTAATTAAACTACTATTGATGTTTGTCAAATTAAACAAATGAACATTCTCATCATACCATTAAAAAAGTATAAGAACTTTAGTGTTAGTTCAACATCATATAGATATATTGTGTTCTATCTTTAACTCATACTAATGGACTCATATTTGTGAAAATCTGGACAGTATAAATCTCAGTACATTGATTTAGATCTGGAGGAATATAAGCACATGAACATTTTTGCTAATGTTTGTACAATGTAAACGATTTGGTAAAAAATTAAACGATGTTGGTTGCTTACCGAAGACGCAGGAGTGGTGAATCAATAATCTTTCGTTGAAGGTGGTGGCAGAAGTTCGGCTAGGAGTTGGTTTCTTGGCGGCGGCAGAAACGGAAACGAGCTTTAGAGGAATTTGGAAAAGGAGTAATTAAATGGATAGGTTGCGTCGCTTCGTTTTATAGAAAGATACTATAATGCTAATTATTTCAATGAAAGCCTTTGTGTACTTCCGTTTTATGCAGTTATCGGTAGATAGGATAGGCAGTGCAGAAAGACGGAATGCAATGCGCCTGGTGCATAGCAGTTTCAATATTTTGAACCGTTTGCGCAACAGTTTCATCGATGATGTCAATGAAGTGCGTACGTGATTAACATGCAGTGCGTGGTACTGTAAATTTTAGTTGCAGTTCAATACACGGTTATGTCTCTGCCTTGGCGCCTTATTTTGCTCCATACTCACGGTAATTTAACTAAGCATAAGAACACAGTGCATACTTATTTGTCAGGTGTAGTGTATTGCAGTTACAGGTGTAGTGCGCTGCAGGTGCAGTGTATTGCACGGTCAGTGCACTGCCACGGGTCCTTATCTTACACCGATCGCAAAGCTGCTTTAAGAAGCATAGCACCGCAATGCATAGTTATTTTGGAGGCAGTGGGTGTCAGTATTTGTTACAGGTGCAGTGCGTGGTACTTTAAATTTTAGGTGTAGTGCACATTGCAGGGTTATTGCTCTGCCTTGGCGCCTTATTTTGAACCATACGCACGGTACCTTTACGAACCATAGGAACATAGTGCATACTTATTTATTATGTGTAGTGTATTGCAGGTACAGGTGTAGTGCGCTCCAGGTGAAGTGTATTGCACGGTCACTACACTGCCGCGGCACCTTATCTTTTCCCGTTCACAAAGCAGCTTTAAGAAGCATAGGACCTTAGTGCATATTTATGTTGGAGGCAGTGTGACATGGGTATACCCTACAGGTACTCGAGCTTGGTATATACGACTTGAATACAGTGGAAGCCCACGGTGTGGCTAAGGCCCAAGGGAGGACTCGAGTGACCTACGGACTCTCGATTGCTTAAAGAACAAGAAGAAGCTAAAGATAGAAAGTTCAAAGGGGAAAACCCTAACCTATAACCGACTCGACCTGCTACCCGAGACCTAGCCTATCTATACAAAGGCTTGGAGGGGGCGGCGAGAAGGACACACGCAACCCTAGTTTCCACAACCCTTGCCAAATTGCATCTGCGCACCATTCTAATCTTTGATTCCTTCGATAATTCCACGAGCAAACAAGCAGGATTAGGGACCTCTACGAGGCCTGAACCTAGGTAAATCTTTGAATCCCATTTGTGCTTGTTTGCTAGCCGATAGATGTCTCCAGCGCTCCCTCCTTCTTCAAAACCCAAGTCCATAACAATGGGCATTGATGAGTTAAACCCTCGTCAATTGGCGCCATCTATGGGAATTGGGAGTGCTGATGTTGCGGCTTCTTCGGCCCCATCAACCGCGATCTACAACTCCGCAACAGTGGAGATTCGCCAGCTCTTCGGTGCGTTCGACTTCACCGTGCACACGCCGGCCACTCGCTCGGCCTTCGAGTCCGTGGGCGATGGAATCAACCTGCAGATCGAGAGCTTCTGCTTCCAAGTTGGTGAGATGGGCACGCTTCGCATGCCTGACCAGCTGACGGTGCCGTCGATTGCCCCAGCATCATGGTTCCCTCCATCGATCGGCACCCTTAGTGAGCTCAACGCCCCGACAACAGTCGAGAACACGATCAGCGACAATAGTCGCGACTCTGATCTGAGCGATCTGGCCACAGAAGATGGGGCCTACGGCTCCGGATCTGAAAGTTGCGGGAGCAGCAGCTTCCCCAACCACTTCATGTGTGCCGTCATCAACGCAGGCGACACCTCCGCCAATCACGACAACACGGGCAACCGTGGCAACAAAACTGACCCTCCGAACAGTGGCAATGGCGGCAACGGTGGCAATGGATTCAATCGCACTCCCATCAAGAACGAAGGGACAATCGAACCTCCAACCATAACCAATGAGCAAACCGGCGAACGTGTCGTAGCCACGAGCATGAATGGGCTCGCTGCCGTGAGGCCGTACGGGGGAACCCTTTACCCCCCGGATCCTCGCAGGAACTTCTGATGGGCTACCATTGGCTCCTGAAGGAGGAATTTAAGCGCCAAGCGCAAACATTCGCGCAGCTCGAAGCGCGTAAAAAGGCGGTGGATGAGTCGAGCTTTCGTCGTGCTGGGCTCTCCTCCCACGGAGGATCCTCCTCAAAAGGCAACGAATACATCGCCAAAAAGAGGCAATCTCGGATGGCCCATCTTACCGAGCAAGAACGCATAGAAGCTGCAAAAGTCCTCGACTTCAGCTCTATGACAGTCGATACACGGGGCAACGTGGTCCCCAAGACGCCACAAGCTGCTGTGACAGCAGCCACCATGTACCTCCTCAATAACCAGCCACCAGCTGGAGATCCCCGAGCCGCCATGCACCAATCTACGATCACGGGCTTTGGACTAATCGAGGCTTCTCTCGAAAAAGAGCCAACACCTGAGCCGAAAAAGGGAAAGGCGCTAGCAAAGCGCTACTCCTCGCCCTCATCCAGCGACGACAGTCACGACCTATCTCGACGCCGCCGCTCACAGCGACACGACCGCGACTATGATGCGCGCAACGACCTCACGCAGCGCAAGATTGACAAATCAAGGGCGCGACGCGCTCGGTCGACTGACTCGGAAGAGGAAGATGTGGAGCTCTGCGGCGCTAGATGCTTTAGCAGATCCATCAGGAAAAAGAGAATTTCTAAAGGGTTTAAACTCCCATCGGAGAACCAGAAGTTTGACGGCCTACAGGACCCGAAGATCTGGCTGGAAGACCACATCCCCTCCATCAGGCTCCATGGCGGAAGTCGAAGCACGACCATGCAATGCTTACAGCTACAGCTGCAAGGCGCCGCCTGAGAATGGCTCAACAACCTCCCACGTGGATCCATTCACAGCTGGGATGAGCTGGTTTACAGCTTCGTGCGCAATTTCAAGGGAACGTACAAGCGGCCTGCATCAATCGAAGAGCTAAGATGCTGCCAGCAACGATCGGGCGAATCGCTACGCTCCTACATCGAAAGGTGGTCCATCATCAAGAACTCCGCAGAGAACATCTTGGCCGATCGCGCGATTGACGCATTCAACAGCGGCGTCCGCCGCCTAGAACTCAGGGAGGAGCTGGGCCGCTCAAAGCCCAAGACCATCGACCACCTGATGGAAATCGCGAATCGGTGGGCCGATGGAGAAGATTCGGTAAAGAATCACGTTCACTCCGACGAGGAGGCGGAACTCGAGCGCAGACGCGATCGCCGAGGCAAGCGTCGAATGCGCATCTACGATGATCGTGACGACGTCAACAAGGTCGCACTGGCTACGCCGACAGACACGATGATAACCGCAACAGCGGATACCATAGCGGCGGATACTGCGACTCCGGGAAAACCACGCAAGTGTGGCAATGCCGCAATCGCGATGAGGCACCCGTGACATCCGTTGAGGACAAATTGTCTGGGCCATGTACGGTACACTTCTACATCGACAAGCATGATGGAAAGAAGAAGTCCAGCCACCTCCTCAAGGATTGCCGCGAGTTCCTCAAGCTACACGAGGGATTGGTTCGGATGAACCACAACGTAGTCGAAAGAGGCTACGGAGCCTCTCCAGGGGCCATGGCACATGGCGCTCCGCCACCACCACCTGGGCCACCACCGAATGCAGCTGCGCTGGACCAGCATCACGGAGGCGAACCGTACCCACGAGCCATGGGCACCATGATGATCCAAAAGGGACGCCCCTCGAATCGGGTGCAGAAGGCCATCACTCGCCAAGTCAACCTGGCCACACACACACTACCATCTACTACTGAGTACCTCAGCGAAAGCGAGTCCTGCATCACCTTCGACAAAAAAGATCATCCGCCTCAAGTACCCCGTCCAGGCCATTGCCCCCTCGTACTCGAGGCACAAATCGGAGGCTTCGACATGAGCCGCGTCTTCATGGATGGCGGAAGCGGCATCAACCTTATATTCGTGAGTACCTTGCGAGCAATGAGGATCCCTCTAACTTGCTTGGAGGCCTCGGACACAACATTCCACGGCATCGTCCCAGGAAAAGGCGTATATCCCCTGGGAAAATCAACCTCGACGTCATCTTTGGCACGCCAAAGAACTTCCGGCGCCAGCGCATCGACTTTGAGGTCATCGACTGGCCCTCGCAATATCACTGCATCCTCGGACGTGTCGCGTTCGCTAGGTTCATGGTAGTGCCACACTACGCACACCTGCAGATGAAAATGCCAGGTCCCAATGGTGTCATCACGATCAACGAGAGCTTCGAAAGATCCAATAGTTGCGACAGGGAATTCAACAGAATTTCCCAGTCCTTCGGCATGCAGGAAGAACTCGTGAGACTAAAGGAGTTGATAGACAATAGTCTGCCTCCCCTAAGCCGACCAAGTTCGCCTGATCTATCCTTCGACTCATCGGTGCACACAGAGAAAGTGCAGGTCCACCCATCGGATCCCGCCAAGACGCCCCTCATCGACAACAACTTGAGTCTCGCATAGGAACTCGCGCTCGTCGAATTCCTCCGTGAGCACTGGTAAAACTTCGCCTGGTGTCCAGCGGACATGCCAGGAGTTCCTAGGGAATTCGCCGAGCACGCACTCAATGTCAACCCAGACGCAAGGCCAGTCAAGCAAACAATACGGTGATTATCTGAGCCAAGAGCAAAGGCAGTCAGGATGGAGATCAACAGACTCCTTGATGCCAAATTCATACGCGAGATCAAGGAGAGTACTTGGCTCGCCAATACGGTGCTAGTACCAAAAAAGGACACGGATATCCTATGGATGTGCGTGGACTTCACGTCTTTAAATAAGCACTATCCAAAGGATCACTTCCCGCTACCGTGAATCGACCAGATCATTGAATCCACCGCAGGATGCGAACGCCTCTGCTTCCTCGACGCCTACTCAGGCTATAATCAGATTCGAATGAAGGAGGAAGATCAAGAAAAAACAACGTTTACAATGCCCTTCGGTGTGTTCTGCTACAACACAATGCCTTTCGGGCTAAAAAACGCAGGAGAAACCTACCAGCAGTGCATGCAGGCTTGTCTCAAAGAGCAACTTTGTCGCAACATTCAAGTCTATGTCGACGACATAGTTATCAAGACCAAGGAGGAAGCCTCCCTAATCAACGATTTGCGCGAAACCTTCGCCAACCTCGACGGCTACCGGATCAAGCTCAATCCGGACAAATGTGCCTTTGGTGTACCATCAGGGCAACTACTTGGGTACCTCATCTCCGCGAGGGGAATCGAGGCAAACCCGAAGAAAATAAAAGCCATACTGGCCATGGAGAAGCCCAAAAACATAAGGGGCGTCCAGAAGCTGGCTGGGCGAATCGCGACCCTTAGTCAATTCATCAGTTGGATGGGAGAAAAGGCACTGCCCTTCTACCAACTCCTCCGCAAAGCTGAAAAGTTCGAGTGGACCAATGAAGCACAAGAAGCATTCGACGACCTCAAGCGCCCGCTATCCACTTCGCGAGTACTGGTGACCCCACGAGAAAGGGAACCACTGTTGCTGTATATCTCCGCCACCAACCAGGTGGTCAGCACGGTACTTGTGGTCGAACGAGCCGAGGAAAACAAGGTCCATGGGGTGCAACGCCCAGTCTACTACCTCAGCGAGGTCCTCACGCCAACAAAACAGTGGTACCCACACTACCAGAAGCTGGCATACGGCGTCTTCATGACCACCCGACGACTGCGCCATTACTTTCAGGAGCGCCCAATCATGGTGCTCAACGACGCCCCGTTGGGGCATATCCTCAATAACCCCGACGCCACGGGACGAGTCGCGGTTTGGGGAATAGAATTGTCTCCACGAGACATTACATACGAAAAGCGCGACGCAATCAAGTCGTAAGTTCTTCCGGACTTCCTCGTGCACTGGATGGAGAACCAGCTCCTTGACAAACCAGATATGTCCTACCTGTGGACAATGCACTTCGATGGATCCAAGCGGAAAGACGGAGCAGGTGCTGGTGTCATACTGACATCACCTCAAGGGGACAAGCTGAAGTACATCCTGCGAATGCAGTTCACTGCCTCCAACAACGAAGCTGAATACGAGGCCCTGCTGCATGTGATGAGGATGGAAAAAGCCTGCGGTGCCAAGAGGCTCATTATATACGGCGACTCCAAGTTGGTCATGAACCAAACAATGCATGAGTGCGACGCACTGAATGACAACAAGATCGCATACCGCGACCTCTACAACACTCAAAGGAGACTTCGACGGTTGCGAGCTGCGACACGTAGGTCACGAAAGCAACGAAGAGGCGGACGCACTCGCCAACATAGGCTCTACCTGCGACCCCATACCACCTGGGGTATTTCTCGAGCGCATCTGCGAATGCTCCATCAAGCCAAAGGCCACAGAGAAGAAAACAAGCGTAGCAACGGACTCGGGGGCTACGCCGTCCAATGAGTCAACGGAACTCGATGACTTGAAGCTGGACACAGGACTCGAGGGACCAATGAGCGTCATGATGATCGAGCAATCATGGACGCAACCGTACATCACGTACCTCCTCAGCAAGAGGCTACCAGATGATCCGACCGATGCACGGCACATCGCGCGGCGATCCAAGGCATTCGCTGCTATCAACGACGAACTATATAAACGCAGCATCACAGGAGTACTCCAACGATGCGTCTGCACAGCCGATGGAAGAGCTGTTCTCCTTGACATCCATGAGGGGACCTGCGGGCACCACGCCAGCAGTCACGCCCTCGTTGCCAAAGCTCTACAAGCTGGATTCTACTGGCCTACGGCCATGCGTGATGCCAAGGACATCGTCCAAAAATGCAACGCTTGCCAGCGATTCGCGGACAAGCCGCATGCACCTGGTGCAGAACTCCAGCCAATTCCATTGGCCTGGCCCTTCGCGCAATGGGGACTCGACATGGTTGGCAAACTCCCAAGGTCCTCACGAGGAGGCTACATCTACCTCTTGGTCGTAGTCCACAAATTCACCAAGTGGATTGAGGCCATGCCAGTGACCAACCAATCAGGACACAACGCAATTAAGTTCTTCGAATCCATCGTCTACCGCTTCGCAGTACCACACATCATCATCACCGACAATGGGACGAACTTCACATCCAAGGAGTTCTAAGAATTCTGCGAGAATCTGGGGATCGACATCAGCTAAGCCTCGGTAGCACATCCACAGACCAACGGTCAGGTGGAAAAAGCAAATGGGCTCGTCTATGGCGGCATCAAGAAGCGACTCCCCCCGCCACTCGAACAAGCCGCGGGTTGCTGGCCAGACGAACTACAATCAGTACTCTGGAGCCTACACACAACTCCAAACAGTGCTACGGGCTACACACCATTCTTTATGGTGCACGGGGCCAAGGCAGTACTACCCGCCGAGGTCCGGTACAAGGCGTCGCGCGTGGTCGCTTACAGCGAACAAGAGTCATCCCTCGCACTCGAAGACTCCGTCGACCTCCTTGATGAGGCAAGGGAAATCGCCGCGGAAAGAGCAACGATCTACCAGCAGAACCTGCGCAACTACCACAGTAGGAGGCTACGCGCCAGATCCTTCGTCGAAGGCGACCTGGTCCTATGACTGAAGCAGCAGGGGCATCTCAAGCTCGTGTCCCCCTGGGAAGGACCATACGTGATTACAGAAGTATTCCTAGGTGGGGCCTATCGCCTTCAAGATTTAGAGACAGGAGTCGCATACTCCAACCCTTGGAACGTCGCACAACTGCGACGCTTCTACCCTTAGTTGTTTTTACTTTTAGATCACAAATAAGGCACTCAGCCAGGGCTACTTAGCCACACATTGTACTTCGTACTGTCCTTCGAATAAATAAAGCTAAGTGCCCCAAAACTCTATGTTCTCCTTTATTTTTCCAAAATTTATCTACCCGGGGGCTGCGCCACCCTATATATATATATCTGTTCTACGAACCAAAACGCGATATCCTGAGTAGCTAGCACATCAATCGAAACCCTTGACAAAACATCGACCCAACTGCAACGCACCTGACAGGTTGAATAGGGACTGAGATAAGAGCATGGCTAGGCTAACGAAAAGGAATCGCATAGTGCAACGCACTTACATGCTAACAAGCTCTTTATACATAATCGATAGTTAGTTATACACCATCTATACGAACTTTACAACACCGGTACACTTATGTGCAGGATACAAACTAAGCCACTACTGCAACAAAAGAACGTTGGTCTGCTCCTCGAAGAAATCGACGATCTCCTCCGCTGGGCGATCCACTGCCGGGTAGTGCGGCAACATATTCCAAGCAGAACCTGCTGGTGGTGCAGGTGGCCCAGCCGCAATTGCCGCAACATCTACGTCAGGCCTATGCAGTCACACCAGCGACAGATAAGCCTTGGCACCAGCCACCAACTGTTGCCTTACGCACTCGCGAACCGCAGTCAAGTCTTGGAACTTGGCAAGAAGGGCCAGCAGGCTTGAGGGAGCAACATCCAGCGGAAACATCATCCGATAAATGCTCCTCAAACATGACTGCGACTTCTTCAGAAACTGCAGCACACGCGACGCATGGT
Organism: Avena eriantha; assembly: GCA_910589775.1. Lineage (NCBI taxonomy): Eukaryota > Viridiplantae > Streptophyta > Magnoliopsida > Poales > Poaceae > Avena > Avena eriantha. The sequence goes on along the minus strand of OU342743.1, from coordinate 342,627,669 downwards.
CCTGCAGGGTCGCCAGCGCAATCGCACGATCATGATCCACCCAGAAGTACCCACTCTCTTGAAGTTGCTGTTGGGTCAGATCATGCATGCGAATGGCAATCCTATCCTTCTCATCCTGCGGATTGCGCGTGCTGACAACTATTCAAAGCAACAACGGAAGCATCAGGACAACACATCACTGCGAGTGGCTACAAAGGAAAATATAAGAGTAAGCAAACTAACACTTAAATTGGTTGCCACGTTGCGTCATCTCCCCCAGCAGATACTGCTCTCGGGCGGTGACTTTCTCCGCCTTTGACCTCCATACATCCGCCCTACCGCGGAGCACGGGCAACTCACCCTCTAGCTGCTTCACACGGTCACGCAGTCGTGAAAGCAGCGACATCTCATCTACCCTAGAGCTCGGCGGTGCCAAAGTATCGTCATGGGGCGGCGAGTCCTGAGTTTCCCTCAAAGGATCACTTGATGTACCCTACCACAGGCCAAGATAAAAGCAAATAAGACAATCAAATCGACACAAAGACAAAAGATTCAAGGGCATTCAAGACTAGCAAAAGTATCAGCAGATACACTAGCCAGCAGACATGTTCTTAACAAAGGAGACAAACTAATTAACTATTACAAAACTACTGAGGAGCGATTGGCTTCTTCGACTTCGATGGCTTCGGAGGCTTCATCGAGTCCGTGGCAGTATCGGATGCCACTGACTTTTCGCCAGCCCCTGATGCCGCAGCCTTTGCTGCCTTCTTGGCTCGCTTCAGCTCCTCAGAGTACTTCGCAACCGTGTTAATCAGCTGTGGCCCATATTTGCCACAGGCAGTCGCGAAGGGAGCAAAGACTACCTGTTGGCTGTCCGCGCTAACGGGCATCGCCATCGACACCGCGACAGGATCAATCTCGACTCCGTGGGCCTGCACCATGGCAAGTGACATGGACGCGCCAGCCGCACGGAGGGTGTTCTTGAAGCTTAAGGAACACCCCTGGCGAGAGACTCCACCAGCTCGTCCATGTTCTCAATTAGCTCAGCCTTGGGCATCAACTCCTCATAGAGGCGACTGAGAACGCCCTTGGCCTTGGAAAGCGTATCTTGAGTGGCGGCGCTGCGGTCCTCGACTGCTGAAAGCGCACCCGCCAAAGCGTCGTCGCGGCGGAGGGCCTGATGATCGAAGCTCAAACTGCTAGCATCTGTACACAAACCAACACATAGATATAAACATCAAACGCCAACGGCAAACACCGAACAAGAGAACAACAATGATACCCAAACAAGGTACCTGAGAGGGCTTTGGCAATTGAGAAAAGCTGTTCTTCGAACAACTTCTCCCTGGATGCAATGGAGGCACGTAGATCCGCTTCACACCTTTGTGCCTCATCACGCGCCGTGATTGCCTCATCGCGACCCTTCACAGCTGCGGCGAGTGTTTTCTCCAAGGTGGCGGCGTCACGCAGGTGGACATTATGTTCAGCTACAAAACAAAAAAGGATTGACTATTAGTCGACTATATAAAAAGAGAAGAAGAAGAAATACAGGACACTCACTTTCAACCACGCGATGACGCGTCTCTAGCATTGCATGCTGGCGGCACATCGCAAGCACTTGCTCCGCCAAATGAGCGGCCTCCTTCACAAGGAGCTATCGCATAACAAAGGATCAGCAAAATCCATCGACTACAACATCAAAAAGAAGAAAATCCTACACTTACATGATCCTCCAATGACTCCGAAGTCGTTTGGTGCGTAGCCATCCGGGCAACCATTCGATGCTCCCCTTCATGAGGAGAACTGGAAGAGTTGCGCCCGAAGTGGGCCGCCAATGGAGGAGAAGGAGCACGCTCGACCTCTTTCTTGGCCCTTGAGGTCGCGACTCCTGATTCTTTCAAAAATTGGACGTCGCCAGAAGATGACGACGCCTCTTGACTGCAAGACAAAATCCACATCAAGAAAAGGGAAATCCAGAGACGAACCAACAAGGGAAAATCAGAGAAGAACAAACAAACTAGAAAACTTACCAATCAAACTTGTCAAAGTCAAAAGTGGGCTCCCCTGACTCTAACGAGGACTCCTTGGGCAATCGCATCTTCTTGCGAGAGGATGGTGCCACGACGCTCACAGGAATGGCAGGGATCGGCGACTCCGCACCAACACCTGTACCTTCCGGAGTCAAAGGAGACGATGCATCAGAATCCTCGCTGCGCGAACGCTTGCGAGTATCCAGACTACCGGACTCGGGGGCTTCCTCCTCCACATTAGATGGGACAGTCGACTCCGACTCATACTCTTCCAAGGCTTCGCAAGGGATAATCCCCTCAGGAAGAGGGGGCATACAGGGTGACACCGCCCAATCCTGCATGCAGACAACAAAATTAGCACACAGATAAGAAACAACAGAGAAGCAATCGACAAACTAAGCTACTGCATAGCACAACTATACCTCGGGAGGAGGGTTAGCAGCATCAAATGGAGGAACAACTGGCTCACTCGGGAGCACATCCTTTATGGTGTACTTGGTGACCAGTCGAAATCTTTTGTCCACCTCACTCGTGGACATGCCGTCGGCAGAAACGCGAGTGGCATCGTCAGCGCCAGTCCACTGAAACATGGGGTGGACTCTGGCCTGCAGGGGTTGGACGCGACGACACAGCCACGTGCGAATGAGGGCGCAGCCTCCCTCCTCTTTGCCGACGTGACTCTCGAGGTCGCAGACGCGCTCGTACAACACATCTGTCTCCGCGGACTCGCCAGTCATGACTACATTTTTCCAGGAGCGCCACCTCTTGCACGGCATCGTAGGATCGAAAGGTGCGAGTCCGAAGTGCTCCCCATCAGCCTTCTCATCGCGGACGTAGAACCACTTGTCCCTCCACCCTTCGACGGACGCTGTGAGCTTGATGTCTAAATAGGTGGCAGATGGGTCGACGTGAATTCCGCAACCACCTACATCATAGACCAAAGAGCCAGACGCAGATTGGCGCTTCAACTTGAAGAGGCGCTTGAAGAGGCCGACGTGCGGCTCGATTCCGAGCCAGCACTCGCAGAGGGTGATGAAGCAAGAGATGTGGAGGATAGAGTTCGGGGACAGCTAATGGAGCTGAAGCCAGTAAAAACAAAGGAGGCCCTAAAGAAAGGATGCAGGGGCAAAGAGAGGCCGCGAATGATGAATGCCAAAAACATCACTCGAAAACCAGCGGGAGGAGAAGGAATTATCTCACCGCCGGGGACGCGCGCGTCGGCGACTGCGGCGGACAGCACTCCGTCTTGGCGAAGGAGACGAAGATCAGATGATTTGATGATGGAGGGACGCCACGCGCCATTCGTGACGCGGGTGCCCGTGCCCTTCTTCTTCCCGCCGGCGGCGGTGCTGGTGCCTGCAGCGATGGAGCCGCCCTTCTTCTTCGGCGCAGCAGCGGTTCCCGCTGAATCAACCGAAGCACCTCCTTTCTTCTTCCCCATTGCGCGGTGTTGATGCGACCGAAGGAAGTAGCTAGGAAAAGTGCGGAGCTGGTCCAGCGCGGAAGAAAAAGAGCGCAGAGAAAACAGAGGAGCAGCGACAATGGTGATGGAAGCAAACGATGAATGAGAGCAGATGAGAAATTACCGTCACAACGTCACTACTTAACCCCTGTAAGACGCAATCCAATGGCTCAGAAAAACCCTACTGGACGCATGGCAATCATCGTGCTAGACACGTGGAGGAGCAGAAACGCGAACCGTCCCCCCACTGCTCCCATTACGTGTGGAAATCGAGGAGGCGCAGTTAAAATAAAGATTACGCACGCCCAGTCAAATCAAAGTCAGGGAGTGGGACCCACTACTTGTCACGTCCCGTCAAACTCGCTCACGCGGGTAACTGATGTCATGAAATCGTCAGCACTAACGTCGTCAAAGCTACACAGCAAAAGACTTTGACTACTTTAGTCCTTGCTCGAGTCTTCGACTCCACCAAGCACTAAGGGGCTACTCCCATAGGGAGCGCTGGTCGCGCACCCTACAATTTTTTCTTCTTCTTTTTGCAGGAACATGGACAACCAAGGCAAACCCAACCACTCGAAACACGGTTCGACCATGGACATGGGTTACTCCCATAGGAAGCGCCAGAAACAAATTCGACTGAAACAAGCAAACAAAAGACGACAGCAGTCACGAAAGTTTTTTAGTCCCTGCCTGAGTCTTCGACTCAACCAGGTACTCGGGGGCTACTCCCATAGGGAGCGCTGGTCGCGCACCCTATGATTATTTGTACAAAGTACTATGTGTTGATAACATCCACAGTCGAAGTTTATGGAGACACCGCCTCATAATTTTTCCTATAAAGAGACTGCGTCTCCTGGGTCACCCGAATCGTCTCCGCGATGATAAAATTCGGATGCCGCGCTTACAGCATGAAGATAAGACCTGAATAAGGCCTGGCAACGCATTTGTTGCGCACTACCAGAAAGATATCCGTGCCTACAGGTACGATGAACATGCCTCGACGGACGCGTCGAGTGCTCACACCCATATAATTGGCATTCGACTCCTATAAGACCTCCGTGGCTTGAGTCGAATTACACCAGCACTTTTTCGAATTCGAGTCCGGGGACTCGAGTTCGAGTAGATTGCGTTGTTTTACCCTAAGGTAGTTAACTAATACCGATGCATCGGTTAAATCAGGCACGCACATCAACAATCCCTATGACACAAACAAAGCAGTCAAAAATATACTCATTCATGCACTCGAAAGACTTCAAAAAGTCCCCAGTCGAATCCGCGATTCCACTAGACACTCGGGGGCTACTGACATGGGTATACCCTACAGGTACTCGAGCTTGGTATATACGGCTTGAATACAGTGGAAGCCCACGGTGTCACTAAGGCCCAAGGGAGGACTCGAGTGACCTACGGACTCTCGATTGCTTGAAGAACAAGAAGAAGCTAAAGATAGAAAGTTCAAAGGGGAAAACCCTAACCTGTAACCCACTCGACCTGCTACCCGAGCCCTAGCTTCCACAACCCTTGCCAGATTGTATCTCTTGTAATCTTCGATTCCTGGCGAGAAGGACACACACACACAACCAGGCGAGAAGGACACACACACAACCCGGCGAGAAGGACACACACACACAACCCGACGAGAAGGACACACATAACCCTAGTTTCCACAACCCTTGCTAGATTGCATCTACGCACCATTGTAATCTTTGATTCCTTCAATAATTCCACGAGCAGACAAGCAGGAGTAGGGACCTCTACGAGTCCTAAACCTAGGTAAATCTTTGAGTCCCCTTTGTGCTTGTTTGCTAGCCGATAGATGTCTCCAGCGCTCCCTCCTTCTCCAAAACCCAAGTCCATAACAATGAGCATTGATAAGTTAAACCCTCGTCACAGTGCGTATCACTATTTGTTACAGGTGCAGTGCATTGCACGTTTATTGCTCTACCGTGGCACCTTATTTTGCATATTAGGATCGCAGTGTATTATCGGCTTCACAGGCTGTGTGTGTCACTGTGCATTGTAGTTGGTGTGCACTGCATGATCAATGCATTGCCGTGGCACCTTTTGTTGAACGTTTCTCACAACAACTTCAGTCGGGGACCATAATAACGCACTGCATACGTGTTGCACATGGAGTTTCAATTCAATGTGTATTGGGTGAGTAATGCATTGCACGGTCAGTGTACTACCTCAGCACGTTAACTGGCACCGTACGCACAGTAATTTTGCGGACCATAGTAAGGCAGTGCATACCTCCTTCATAGATAGTTCGTTTCTGTTTGTATTGTAGGTGCAGTGTAATGCATGTTTAGTGCAGTGTCTTGGCACCTTACGTTGCACTGTGCGTACATGTATTTTATGAAAATAGGATAGTAGTGCATACGCCATACACACGCACAGCCTGTTTTATGTATATTCAAAGTGCATATATTAGTTGTCTGTATTATTAGCATATTGATATATACAAATATCTTAAATATAAGAAATATTTTATTTACATAGATTTACTGAACAACCTAGTGTATTAATATTATTACAAGTATCAATCTAATGACCATCTTTAGTCGGGGATGTCCTTCTCATTGACAGTAGGTCTGAATGCTCTCAATTCTTCAGGAAATTCATCAAGTAGATCATTTTCTATCCCGTATATCATCTTTTAGTTAAATTCTTCTCTCATTGGGTAAGGGGAGAACTGTTCAACAATTAGGAAATCGGTATATTTTGAACGTATGTTGCTAATAGAAAAAATACGAAGTAGATTATATTCTAACATAAACAACGCAACTTACCTCTTCTTGGTTGCATTTTATCGTGTCCCCATTGTACCACTGTATACTTCTCAGGATCGAGTAAGTGCACTCATTCTCTATTTGCTTTGGACACCTAGGGAACTTTGCTTCGTTGAACTTCTCTGCGAATTCTGAAAAATTGTGACTAGGATATGTCGCTTTAAGAAGTTCATCTGTTCTTTTAAGCTGTTTTCATGAAATGCAACATTTATTGATCAGTATTCTAAATAGTGCAGTTGGAAGATTAATATGAAAGTAATGTTATAACCATGATTGGTCCAATGTTGCTATGATATTCTGCTCTTGTTTTAAACAAGTAATCCTTGGTGTATTTCCTTGAGTCAATTATGTCAAGGCGACCTCCACTGATATACATGTTGAGGGAGTAAACTGTAAAGTGAGAGCTGTAGACAACAGGTATTTCAATCTGCAATGAATACATAACAGTAAGTCCATTAACAGAAAAGTTTATTTCATTAATAGTAAGCTCTCGAAATTTATTGTATAATCCTCTTCGAAATAGATGTTTTGAAAATTTAGAGAAACTTACCAGTTTTGCCATGTCTGGTTTAAAATTTTCCATCAATGATTTGAATTTCTTCACACATTGTTCTGTGTAGATCTAGTTTTCCTTCTCGAATTCTGTTATCGTAGAGACTAAAAGGTTGCATATGAATCTTTTTCCTCCGCCCACAAAGCCTTTGCAGGAATTGCTTATCATAAATATGTCTATATAATGCTGAACCAATTGATTGTCAGCCATCCCTCCTTGTTTAAGATTGTTTTTCAGATCTCGGCATGTCCATGGTGTTTCTATCATTATTCCAGATTATATTCTTCGAATCTGAATAATGATTTTGCTGTAACAGATCAGAGATGTTTGTTGTCATTACTCCAAATTACTATGGTAAAGCAAGTACTGATACTTATCTTCCAAAATTGTAATTTGTTTTTAACCTTTTATTATAAAATTTAACAAATCTTCATGCATTTAAGCTTTTATCCTTGGAACATTGAAAAGTTAGCATACTATCTATTACTTTTATATGTGCATGTTTTAAACAAAAACGCTAGAAAAAGGGCGCCCTCGCGAGAGTGTTTTAAATGAAACATCTGAAATATGTCTTTTTTTAGAACACCATTAGTACGTAAACACAACTCTATATTATGTCTTACTCAACATATTTATCTTGAAAACTTTCATCCAAGATAGCCTTTCGAGCAGCGGCTGCGTGCTTCTTGTATTTAAAAGGCACATGCTTGAAAACTAGAAAGGTATTTTGACGTTTCCGAGCCGGCCTTGATGGCATCCTTAATATTTCTGGTAGCGCTGTAATAGATTCAGATTGTGACATTTTCACCACAGGTGTTTCATCCCTGATTTTTTTGTTTCTGGTTACTCTTTCGGATATTCCAGCCTTTTCTGGAGACATTGTTGATATCATAGCCAAGGTTTTTGGCTTTCTACTCTTTTGATTTTTTTCTTGACTAGATTCATTTTCAATATCGTTAGCCAATCTGAGTACTTCCATGTCTCTGAAATGGAGTTGAGCTGGACTCCTTTCGTTAATCAACAATCTCTTTGTTTCTTTAGCCGCCGACTCAAGAGACTGCATGACCGTGTTTTGTTTTGCATCTGTACTCAAATCAAGTTTAGGAATTCCTACAAAACAAAATCAAAAACATGTTGTTAGTCTACATACATCATGATTCTAATTGTATAAATTGAACTTCTAATTGTTATTATATTATTGTTACAATATAACGCAACATACCTTCGGTATTTGTAGTCAACCCACTCAACAGTACATAGGTGTTTTCTATTTCGTTGAACATTCTATAGAACCACATGTTGTGAATAATAGGCATCTCTTGTGCTATAAATTCTGTGTAAGAATCCATTACTGTGGTTTCCATCGCTTGTAGCATCATGAAGGTACCATCTTCACTAGGAATTGAATAAAATGTAATAATAAATTATCAATTAATTCTAAAACATAAATTGATATATCTAAATTTAAAAACAAGGGGAGTAGTTAGGGCTTACACATTGATATGTTTTGGCATATCACCAAACTCAACGTTGAAGCTCATTAATCCTTCATGCTCTTGACTGAACCCAAGTAGCCATAAATTTTTAACATTGTTTACGACTTTGATAGCTAGTGTTTGCAAACTCTCATCGTTTGGATTTCTTCCTGTGTCCAGTATTCTCATCTTCCTTGATACAAAATCAATTATAAATGAGAATTAGTGTTTTTTCACTCGATTCTTATATGCATACGTGGCGTCTGGTATAGTAATCATTACCTATAAAAATGATAGGTATCATTACTAATTATGTAATATGTAAACAATTTAATGTAAAATTTCTAAAATATATTACTTGATGATTATTCACTATTGTTTGGAAAAAATCAACTTACGAAATTATATGCGGGTAACGTGTCTTCTGCTTGAGCCGAAAATAGATTCCTTGTCCTTTGTGGAATTTGGTTGATATCAGCAGTCAAAAATACCTGTAACAAGCTTACATTGTTTACTATCATTTAAAGAATTGAAAAAAAGTTTATTTTTTTATTTTTTGCATGAACAACAAGGTTATGTTGAAATATATGTAAACATATTTATTAACATTATATATGATATACTAGTTTTGTGAGCTTACCCCTATGTTAGGACCAAAACATTTCGTTCCTTGTTCTTCTTTAGAAATTGCAAGATAATCTACAGCAAAATCGAGAATATTTTTTTGTATAGTTCCGCTATCACAGAATGAATCTGTAAGTTCTCCTGCAGTTACTATCTTTCCTCCTTTTCATTTTATCAAAATGTATGACCTGCATGAATTATTTTGAATAAGTTAGTCTGATAATAGATTTCAGTATATTATAGCAATACTAATAAATGTTAGATTACTATATAAAAAAAAATTCTTGAAAAAATTTCCTTTGTGGGTTTTCTGCAGTGTGGAATCTCAACATCATACTGTAAAACTTTTGACTAGTAATCCGCCAGTGTTCGTGTGCTTCCTCCTCTGCAACTTTGTGATAAACTATGTTATTTTATTTATGTAGGATTAGAATTTTTTCCTTATTACTGTTTTTGTTTGTAAAAATCACCTTGGTTCAAAGGCGCCTCATCGCGAACAGGTACTATAACACCAGGTTGTTCGTACTGCTGTTTGCCTATTCCATGAGTAGAAACATATTGATATCATCATGGTTATTTGTAATAACAATATTTACATCCATTCTTTTTTTTAAAACTTTTTAGTTATTCACAGGTAAAACTATTTTTTTGACAAAATATCTTTTCACTATAACTGTACTTACCTTCTTGGAGATTATAACCATGTAAATCTGTAGAAGCATTGTCGTCAGTAATCCAACTATCTACTTCGGCATCAAGGTCTAGGTTTGCTATGTTCTTACTGTCGTCTATGCAGGTTTCCTGGTTAAATTATACATTTAAAAGTGATCAGATAGCATAATATAATGTTTATAAATATACGTAGAAATAAAAAGAATAAATATTGTTGGTATGGCATCGACACGATGCTTTCATTAAATATCGTTGGTATGGCATGATCAGATACCATCGTCTATGCTAAAAGATAGATAACCTATTGGTATGGCATGGTTTCATTAAATTGAACTCCCTGTCAATTCAATTGATCCATATTATCAACGACATTGAAATCTTTCATGCCATCAATAATTATCATTTCTTCATCTGGCATTGAGTTATTTTCAAAAGAAGATGCGTCTGGTTCTGCTTGATGTTCAGGTGTGGGATTCTTTTCGTTGTCATATGGCACTCTGTCATCAGGATTCCTTATTGCTTCATCTTGTATAATATTATTATCCAAGTTGCATAAGTCATCTTTTTTTTTCTTCATTGTGTCTTTCCTGCTCAGCCAGATTACCATCTGTGTGGTCGTCAATCTTTTGCTCCACAAATGTAATAGGTGTTATAACTGCATTTGACGCAGTGTTTGCAGGTGTTGGTATTTGCAATGTGTTAATAACAATTTGTGCATGCGTCAATTCATCCAAAACATCACCCTTCATTTAATACTCATCATCAATTGATGTTTGGTTTTCTCCTTGTTCTGCCGGCTGCTCTGTTTCTGTTTCGTTGACTTCAAGATCCTGCTCCTGGTCCCGTGTGAGTAATCCCCTCTGTTAAATCATCATGACATGCATTTGTATTTGCTTTACCATAACAAGCATTTTTTCTGTCGTAATCTCAGGTATAATTATTGTATCACTGGGATCGTTCATTCTCTGGTCGCTGTCTTCTTTCATTCCTTCATCAACAAGTGCTTTTGACTGCTCACTGATAAGTTCAGCAAGTTCTGTGCCAGGTTTACTTGATGATGGTACGGTGGTGTCTTCAGCATGTGAGGTGGAATTATCTTCAGTGTTTTGCTCGACAGACCCAATAGGTGTTGTAACTGCAAACGCCGCAGTGTTTGCAGTTACTGGTATTTGAGTTGTTTCAATAACATTTGATGCATCCGAAAATTCTTCCAGATGATCACTTGTCATTGAATTTTCAGCGTTGATATTGGTTTTGTCTTCTACTTGTCCTGCCTGCTTCTCTACTCATGTTTCATCGTGTTCCACATTATGATCCTAGTTCCTTGTGGTTGTAACTGAAATTGTGCATAACTGAGGCACGCAGACATCAACTTTATCATTACCATATTCAAGTTGTCTCTCATTGTTAACAACCTCCATGTTGTCTGTCAGATCTGTATCATATACATTTGTATCTGTTGTACCAGAACAAGGCATGTTGTCTGCCGCAATCTCATGTGTAATTTGAGTTGTACTAGCATCATTCATTCTCTGGTCGCTATATTCTTTTTTCCATCGTCCACAACTTCTGTAGCTCCTTTACTTAATTCCATTTTCTGGTCATTGATCAGTTCATTGAGGTCTGTGCCAGGTGTACTCAATGATGGTATGGCGGTGTCTTCAGCATGTATGCTGGGGTGCTCCTCACTTGAATCTGCTTCTGGTTTAGATGAAGAGGGTTTAGTAGATTCTTTTAGCACCACCTTCTCTGGTTTATCTGCTTCGTCCACTTCCTGCATTTGGTCCATGTTTTCCAGAACTTGTTCATACTCTACATTGTGTATGATGATGTTTGATATGGCCATTTCCTTCTCCTTGGCCATAATATTATTCTTTTCCACGAGGTCAACCTTCACAATCCTTAATCTAGTCAGAGATACTTCCAAATCCTCCTTTCTTGACCGAACAATCTCATTGAGCTTACCAATATCCTCTTGGTTAGATGCTTCATCATCTATGTTTTGTATCAATGGAGTGATGTTACCAATTGTATTTATGGTTTTGGTTAAAATGATATTTGCTGTTTCAGAACCTGCGGCAGCATCTGAGCTTTGAGAAACCGTTAGGCAAGTAGTGTTGACACATCTAATTAAGTCTGAAAGTTGATAATCACTTCTTGTCTGCGGTATTAAATAATTAAATAAACATAGTTAGACGATATGTTCTTTATCGTAGGTGTTTTGTTGCATTAGTGTAGATTTTTTTGTAGTAGTGATTAATTTTTGTTGACTTGGATAATTAACATAGTTTAAATTTATTTGACTGAAAACGAACCGGAAAAATTCTTAGATGAAGATATAAACATGATTTTTATAATAAATGCAACTTACCCTAAGGATTTCGTAGCTTCTAGTGTCACTGCTTCAGTCATCTGATCTGATTTCCTCCAAATATTCCAATTTGAGGTGACCAACTCTTGGTGCAAGGTTAGTCAAGTTTGCTTTCTTGTGTGCACGAGTGTCCAAATAATAGATCAGAGGCAATGCTGCCGGACCCTCAGCTGTGTTTTCTCAGCCCCCTCCTTAGCTCATCAAGGAGAACTTTACAAAGGTTCATCTATTGAATTTTCTTGATATCGATATCCATGACCATACCAGCCTCCCATCCTATATGTGCATTACTCGTTGCGCACATTGTCTTGATGAAGAACACAAGAAATATGAGCTTTATTGCCAGATCTGGTGTTCCACCATTCTTCACATGATCGTAAAGCTTACTCGGTATAATGTTATCTGACTCACTCAAACTGAGGTGCTGTTTCAGCCACCGCAAAGCTTTTGTATCGCGGTCACTTGAAGGTCATGGAGCATCAAACATATTATTCTTTGGGAAACCATAAATTGCTTGCACCACATCTTCTGTTATTTCAAGCTCTTCCCCTTGTTCAAGAACAATTGTTAGAGAACTAGGTCTGAATTTACTGTATAGTCATAGCATCATCTTCTTGGAAATGTTGCCGTTTAATTTGAAATCAACTACGAAACTATAGCCATGATTCCTCAAATAAATCTACTATTCATTTGTTACATAGTTTTCCAGAAAGTTGTGTAATTCTGAATGTGACCCTCTCACTATGATCTCACCATCCTTCATGTCTGCTAGTTCTTTGTGAACTATGTCCCGTTTTTGCTTCTTGAAACCAGGTTTATCTATGAAAGCTTGAGCAGCATTAGGGTTTTCTTGAGTACCAGGCCCATCTTCTATGTTTTCATCCATACTGTTGTGTTTCCTCTTGGTTAATCGTCGTGTTCCATGAGATGAATAAATACTCAGCTGCAGAAGTTTATGTTGAAAAAATTAAATCATGCATTATAATTCATATTTTACACTATGATGTTATTTAAAAATAATAATAATAGAGCAAAAGTTAAACACATACATAATTTAAATTACTAGAATCAAGTGAATAAATTAAAAGATGTATAGTCAGCAAGGAGCTCATGAATCAAGAAGAGTCAACTAGTACGAAATCAACATAGGTAAACAAAATTCCTGGCAGTGCATTTCAGTTACTAAATTGGTGCAGCAAAGGTGCAAACTTTCCCACCAAAATTTGATACGTTAATCTGTGTACTCGGTAGAGGAGCAGTTCATTGAAGTTATAATTGGCAGTTCTTATCTGAAAACTATGTCATTGTTTCGAATTTCAACCATGTTGTTGAGAAAAATGATACTTCACTACGGACATCAAAAACAATAAATCGAAAGAAACCCTAGATTAGTTTGATTAGTGGTTTTCTTGATCGTGGTTTGTTATTCTCAAAATTGTTCAAACCATGTGCACTGGCCATTTTTTAATATATGCTTCACTCTAAACTATGGCCAGAAATAATCAAAATACCTGCATTGAACCTTCGTGCGATTTTCGTCAGCCATGAAATCGATGAATACGTGTTTTGGGGATGAAAATTCCAGGAGCCTTCTGTGGGCGATTTCTATCCGCGTTATATCTATCCTTTTCCCCTTGAGAAAACCCTAATAAAACATCAATTAGTGCTCGTGAAATCGTGTCCAAACTAAATGGAGAACGAGAGGAAAATACTTCGTGCAATTTCGGACAACACTAGGCCGAATCTGGGATAGAATGGAGAATCTGCGATACATGTCTTGTCACCGTACCGCCAGTCGAGAATCTGGAGTAGCAGTAGTCCTTAGCGCTGGTGAAGCTTTTCGCTGCCAAGGAGTTGCCGCCGTTACTTGCCCCCGTGCAGTTAGGGTGGAGGAAGAGAGAGAAGTTGGTGCAGTGTCGGAGAAGAAGAGGAAAAAAGAGTAACAGTGTAATCATAGCCGTCCGTTGGGATGTATTATTGTATGCACGCGTGTTAACCGTTAACGGGTTGACGCCACGTAGTTTACATATGAGCCCAACAAAGGAGCACTACCTCTAGATGCGAAGGTGCACTGCTTGGAGATTGCTAAGTAATAGAATATATTCTCACACTTGACAAATGCAACATATAGTTCTTCATGATCTACGGAAATTCAGCGCTGTGTAACAGAGGCACATATATCAATTTATTTTATCGATATTCACCGCAGTGCAATAGTAGTACTAGAGGCAGTGCAAACAAACTACAGCGAAACAACTATATTAAAACGAAATAGGCAGGGCAATTAGTGTTCACATAGCAGTTCACCCACGTTGAATGGTTGAATAATTACTAGCCACCTAGAAACTGAATTTCACAGCAGTCACTTTTTATTTGTGTTTTTACGTTATGTGACTAGTGTTGTAGGACACCTAAGTTTTGTTATTATCTTTATCAGTTATACAAGATTACCAGGAAACAATACTTTTAAAAATGGCCATGCAATGTTTTGTGATTGCCAGCAAAATAGATAGATTCTACCTGATCAAAAATTGTCAGGAGTGAACGCAGAGCTATTGTACTATTTCAGAGCAGTGCAAACAAAATTAAGCGAACTTCAATCTTAATAATTCCATTGCATTGTTTTGTGTCTATCAGAAATATAATAAGAAATATATCATTTAGTCCATATTAAAGGCAGGAGGATATAGCTAAAACTGGCAGCGGATAAAGCCATAAGAGAACCAACTATATTACAAAATCAAAAAACATTGAAATTCGTGCTTGGACGGAAGTTCAGTTAACCTAATTGTCGGAGAAAACAATATATTGCACGTGAATATTGTAGCAATATCAAAATGCAGTGTGATAGAACGTTCATAAGAAGTGCAAATAACTATACGCTAACAAAGTTAAGTATTATAACAATAGCAGTGCATTGTCTGTTAATAAGGCAGTTATATGGTGCAGAAGAAAAGAATGCCCTTTAGCAGCTCATTGTAAGCAAAATGGACATTGTGCACTCCGTGAGCACAGTTACTTTAACATCCCAATGTCAGCAACCCTGATTAGTCGTCCAGAATGCAAAAATCAGGGGGAACAGAAACTTTTTCTTGTGCTCTGGTGCAGTGCTTGCTTGTTGTTTGCTTGCACTTGTGCTTATGATGTGTATCTTAGGATACTCCTTACCTCACCCTCAGTTGACAAAAGCTTTTTACCCAAAACTATCTTGGCTTACTTTACATATTCTCATACGTTCTGGCATTTCAAAACAGGAGCCAAGATGCCTATGTAACCAAAACAATTTTGGTAGCTTCTATTAACAAAACTATGGAGAGATATATAATACAATCTCCTTATGTTTTCCAGATAGAACACTCAACTAATCTTACCTCTCGATTTCCCAAACCTCTTGTTCCAAGCATTTAAATTCTACTCTTAGTAGAGATACCAAGAACCCTCATCTTATTCAAACTCAACCTCTTCAAAATGCCCCAACCTTACCTCAATCTGAGCTTGATAGTAACCCTATAGTATTTGATTTCTTTATAAGATGAGTTGCCTTGATCTGCTGTCTGATGAGTTGCTTTGATCTACTGTTTGATTTGTTTGCTTAGGAAGTAGTATGAGCCACTCTAGGAGCTCATCACTAGGATCAAGATGTTTCCCAATCATCAACCCCTAAGCAATAATGCAAACCTAGATATGATCCCTAACCACTAGGTGATTATCTAAAACCCTCAACCAGATCCATTCTGAAGATTTCCATTCTAGATGTTTCCAAGTCCTTGAAGACCAATATCAAGCATGGATCTATTCTACTCACTCTACACTTCCATATCAACCACTTGCTAATGATCTGATACCCTGCAACCCCTCCAAGAACATTCCCTCTCATTCTCTAGTCAAAATCCTCAAAACTGCCAAATTTGGAATATCTCCTTTTTGGAATATCTCTTTTTATCAAACCATGTGCATTTTTGGAAATGCACTTGAACCATATTGTTAAAAATCCTAAGTACTACCAAGGCCCATATTTTCCTCTGGTTAAATCCTCCTCCAACCCACTAATCCATGATGGTTTTGCAGACAAGAAAATAACTTTTCCTGCAAAACTAGTCATCATGCCTACTTTGGTAGAAGCTCACATCACCCTCCAACTTCCTTTGGACCAACCTTCTGCCTGGTTGTGTTCTACTCTTTGAGGTCTATCAAAACCTACCTCACTTGTTCCAAGTGGACCATTGAATTTATTAAACCCACTTGGTTTAGAAGGCTTCATGACACTTTCTACATGGCAGCCTTAATTTCAACAAAGTTTACCATCAATTCTAGATCATCCCAAATGCTATTAATTAAAACTCCTCCTTCCATGCTCATCTATATGAGTTGGTCTACTCACCCATCTATTCCTTGCACCAAGGTGAGCTCTCAGCCCCAAGATGCAAGCCAGTTTTGGTGGTATAAAAATAACATCACCCTAGATCATCAACTCATTGTTTTCCATCCTTTTCAAGCTAGAAATTTCATTCCACAAGGTTGCAAATACTTTCTACACCTTGTATACACCCTATACATTGATCCTCAATATTTATCAATAATCATCCATAATTATTATGGCCCCAAAACTATTTAATTCCTTAAATAGTCAAAATCTCCAAAATTCCCTCCCTAAAGGAAAGTTTGGTTTTTTACCAAAACACTTCCCCAAATTTTGACTCATGCGAGTTCCCCATATCCTAACCTATCTTTTCATCTCAAAAATAAATATTTTTTAGAAGCTTTATGATTTCTTTTTGTCCATTTTCTTAAATGGCTGAATTGGAATAATAATTGTTTTAAATACTTTTATGTCCCAATAAATCTTGGGAAAATTCCCCTAGGTGTGTATTCTCATTTGCGACCCTTCCACATCGAAATCCAACCCTGTCCAATGGAAACTTATCTTTTGATCTTCTAAAAACAACTTCTGTCCTTTTTGAGTAATTGGAGTTAAGTGGACTAAAACCCCACATGAAAATCTCAAATAAATCCTAAGAGTCTACCTTGACCTCACCTATCTACCAGTACCAATTGCTCCTCTGGTCCAATGCAAAATTTTGGAATTCCTTCATAAACCTCTAGTGTGATCAAAATTTTCAATTAAGAAAACCACTACTCAAACCAATCCCAAATTTCATCAAATCTTGATCAAAGCTCAACCTCGGCACCATGACACACCACTGGTCGACCAGCACTGTAGCTCCACCCCAACAAATCCCCATTTTTCCCTTGTACTAGTAGTAAGAGAGATGCAACAAAAATCTTACAAAGATCTACTCCATTTAATTACCACTGATGCCACCACTCTCTCTGAGCTCCAGCACTAGCAAATACCAATACTACCCCTCTCCACCTCCCCCTGGACCAACCCCTGGCCAGCATTCCCCTCCCCCTTGTCCAAGATGGTAATTTACCCCATATATTCCTCCCTCTTGGTATAAAGGCCAGCAGCCCTTCCCCAGCTCGCCCCTGCCCTCATTTCCTTCCTCTCACCCCCACTCACCTCCCCCAGCACTCCCTACCTCTCCCCAGCTCTGTGCTGCCCGAGAGAAGAAGAGGAGGAAGCTTCGGCCTCCTCAAGAAAATCAAGCTAGGCACCTTCCCCTATGCTCCTTCCCTTTGCATGTCAGCCCATGAGTTCTCCTCCTACTCCTCTACCTGACAGTGCTCTTCTTTTTGTCCAGGACCAACTCATCTGCCGTCGCCGTCGAGCTCCGACGAGGTCGCTCTCGGCCGCCGTCGCACGAGCTACCTCCCGGCATCAACCCTCCTCGTGCCGCCCACCGATCTGCTCAGCACCGTCGACCGCGTCGCCCTGCACCCTCCGCGTCGCCTCCCTAGCCCTCTGGTGAGCTTCCATCCTCTCTCTCTAGCGAGGGGTTCTATCCCCAGCGCTCTGTCGCTACGACGACGACGAGCGTGGGCCGTCCATCACCACTTAGACGGATGACCGAGATCCGCCAATACCCCTTCGGCCTCTAAGAGGTATTTGATATACCTATCATCTAGAACAGATCCCATGCCAAGTTGAACAGTATACCGCCTTTAGCAAAAATAACAAAAACAACAACTTTCTGTCTTAGGTAAATTCCCCAGGTCTAACCAAATGTGGTATTGACCTGATCCCAATTCCCAGTACTTCCTAGGATCAATATCTCCCAAACCCTAGCAGCTCAGAATTTATTGAGCGCTGGTTGAATTTTCGTGATTTAAATACTTCTGTAATGGGTATTTCCACTAAATAAATCACTCCAGGAGTTTGGCAACTCCAAAAAGGGTGAATCCAATTCCTACAGAAAGATAATCCATATGCATATCATATGCCCTTGGAACCAACTCCATAGCTCCTGTAGAACTATCTGGTGAAAAGGAGAAAAACTATACATAACTGTCTTTGGGAATTTCCTGACAACATTCTGTTAATTATTTTGACTTGATTCCAACTCTAGGGGGTTCAGTACATCAAATACTACCTAACCATCCAAGGAAATAATTTTCGGAGATCCAGAACTTTTCTGGTGAATTATTTCCTCAAACTAGAGTTTAGTCCACTATAAAAAGCATAACTAATTCTAGGAAATTGATAATCAAGTGAAACCACTGGTGTGGGTTTTGTTTTGACAAGACCTATCTGAGGATATCACTTTCGCACATTGGTATCCTACTGACCTCATAACCCTAATCCAATTGCTTTGAATCTAACCTTGACCACTATCTTCCAAGAGAGAAACACTACCATGGCAATCTAGTAAATTCCACCAATCAAACCCAACATCCCCAAAACCTCCCAAGTTTAGTAGTAATTCTTATGATTGTTTGCTATATGGTTTGATGCCTGAATGCCTTGTATTGATTGTGGTATTGTCTGTTTGCATGTGTACCCGATGACGACGATAGTGTGAGTGTTTGACGACGAGAAGAAATGGACTTCTTATTATCATTATATATTTGCTTATTCTTGGTCGTCTGAAGAAGTCCAGGGACTTATTGCTGATCACAGGCAAGCCACCATTCCTGAACTCTGATATATGTCCTATTCTCTTTTATCAGTTTTATACCCTCTTTATAAATTGCATACTCTACCTGCATATCTTGTTTTATAAATACTGAGATAGTAACTTTGCTCCTCCAAGTTATGACTTCGTGTCCTTCGAGGCACCACCCCGATGAACCTATCATTTTATACCCTTTAGACCAGAGTATGATGGTTAGCATCCTACCTCCTTGGAAACCCCGGTTTTGAGAAAATAAATTGTTTTGGGATTTTCCCCCACTACAAAGGTTTCAAAAACGGCTTTGTAAAACCCTGGGAAGAGGCATCATTCCTAGTGGAAGTTTTAACAAAAGAAATGGTAATGAGGAGAAATTAGAAGATGTTGGGATGTTCTACGCCTTTACTGGAACAATTTTAGTCGCGCAACCACATTACCCCGGGTACTGGGGCTTAACTCGTAGTTTGTCCGCATTAGCCGAGGCAACTTCTACCATGCTTATACAGAGAGATCCCTAGAATTCCGGGCAGGCACCACCAGATTAAGGATCTGAAGCCTGTCGCTTGCTTTGGCAAGAGTGAGCCTGAACTGACAGGAGTCCGGTGCAACAATTGGGTCTCCCGCGGACGGTATGACTTAGGTAGTATGGAAGGAAGTGGAGTCACCAAATTAAAGGTATACGCCAAGTTGCGGCTTGGGTATGCTCATGTACATAAGGCAGGACTATGGCTAGGAGCCACATACTCATTACCGGGGAGAACAAACCCAAGAGGAAAATCATGTCTTTGCTAGGGTTGACAAGCGAAAGGTTAGGTTTGATTATCTGGACCCCCATCTATAGTGGTAGTGGGCTATGGTTGTATCCCGGCGGATGTATTGATTCTTGTGGGGAATGTGCGCAAACTCTGTAGAGTATAACCTATTCGAATAGCCGCATCCACGGTCAAGGACGGTTGTAAAAGTACTGGCTAGGAGTACCGAAACTGTGCTTGTTTGCGAAACAAGTACGAAGAGGATGAAGGTTCCGGGGGAACCCGAGTCCGAAAGCTTGGTTTTGACCCGAGGGGTCTAAAATGTTCAAAAAGGGTTTTAACTGCAAAAACTGTTTTTCAAACCTCTTTTTCAACAAAGATATGGAGATGTCCTGATTTATAAAACAGAAGCATGTTTCCAAATCTTTTTCAACAAAGATATGGAGATGCCATAACTTCAAAAGTTAGTTTAAGATTTTCAAAAGCAACCCCAGATAGAGCTATCTTGCCACAGCCAGAGTTGCATTTCCTTTGTTCACTTATCTTGGTGGTTTGCGAGTACATTCAAAGTACTCACGGCTGTGTCCCTGGCTATTTACTTGGCCAGACTTTCAGAGGTTCGACTTCGGGAGCGGGTGACGTCCAGCGAGCTAGGCTGTCTTCCCAGTCAGCTGCTTGTAGGTTGAGGCACGATTGGGCTCTGCGCTTGGCGATGTTCCGCTGCTAATGATGTTGTAGCCATAATGGCATTTATGTAAGTCTTGTAACTCGTTATGTTTCGGATGTTGTAATGGTACCAGTCGGTTATGTTCCACGGCTCACTGATCATGGGAATATGAATGTATGCATAACAGGGATTTCCCGGATGAATAATCCGGGGAGCTCACAGACTTGGTATCAGAGCCATCCTGACTGTAGGAGACCTTAGTTAGCATGGACGTTAGATAGGGAACGGCAAACCTATTTTCTAAAAGACAAGGGAGAAAAGATGACTATTTGCAAAAGTGCTTATGTCTTCCCCCTCTGATTCTGAAAACTACTTGCATTAATATGATTTCCTAAGCTTAAAATCCTGCACACTGCCACTAACCCAACCCCATCTCACAAATCTGCTGTAGATGGCCTCCTTCTGCTCGGAACGCATCATTTTCGGAGAGAGTTTCTGGCCCTTTGAAGAGCAACTTCACAACCTACTGATGTTAGTCAAGAGACCCCCGCCAACTATTGAAGGAACCAAACTTCCTCGCAGTAACACCAATGTGATGCAATGGGTCATCAAGGCTATTATTCCTTCCCCCGATGAGGACATCGCGCCCACAATCTTCACCTTCCTCGATAGCAATTGGGTAGATGGCGTGGTGCAAGCCATACAGGAGATCATGGCGCGTCTCTGCAAGATCCACGATGATGAGTTGAAAGATACTCCCTACCACTTGTTTGGAAAGCGAGATGAAGATGGACTACCTACGAAATCTTTCCTCACCTGCTGCATCGGGAATCAGCTGGAAAATATGGAATACCTACTCCAACGCTCCCAGGAAGATCTTGACAAGGCCAGACGCGAGAATCTGCTTCTAAAGATGGATATCAACCTCCTCCGTAAGCGCGAAAGAAGTATCCAAGCCACCAATGCCCGCTTGGCAAGGAAGCTGATCACTGAAGTACCCCCAACCCCTAAAGACGAGAACCCCGAGACTGACGACGAACTCTCCTTCATCAATGAGTATCACCCAATTGTCCAGTCACCTGCTCCGACCGAGTCAACATCCAACCCTGCACCATGGGAAGGCACCACTCTCACCTTCACTGAAGACGAGCTGAATATTCCGCAAACCCCATAGGATCTGCAATAGTGAAACCCAGGAGTCCACGACTCACCAGATGCACCCTCCGAGTAATCACCCGCCTTGCGACACTCGCCCAGCTAGCCATAGGGTAGAGTCATGTATCATCCCTGAACGCGTTTTGTAATGCCTAAGCACTATTAGCACCCTCGGGTGCAGATTTGGTTGGTATGTAATGACTTCCTGGATTTCTATGCTTGCTTGAATTGTTCCTTCTTGCGTGTTTTACGCAAGTCGTTTCATCAGACCCAACCCGAAACGTCTGCCACCAACCAGACCTCCCCCAGGATGGCCATGAAGACTGGAAGCTTGAAGAAGGCATGTAGCCGCTGCGGAGACGAAGGGCACCAAGCCAACAGATGCTCCGGCCACTGCCCCAACTGTGGAGAACCCCATTCACCCAAAGCTTGCCCAACTCGACTTATCACTTGTTTCCTCTTTGAAGGCCAAGACCATGTCCCTATCAATTGCCCAGTATATCCCCTCATTTGCATAGCCCGTCAACCTCCTGGCACCAGCAAAGGCAAGGCGTCAAAACAGCTACACTAAAGGATGGGCATATGCTTCACGTGTGGACTACCCGATCACTTCAGCCGAGAATGCCCCGAGAGAAGATCTGCCAAGACTTTTGTAAAAGAGAAGCTCGAAGAC
Organism: Avena eriantha; assembly: GCA_910589775.1. Lineage (NCBI taxonomy): Eukaryota > Viridiplantae > Streptophyta > Magnoliopsida > Poales > Poaceae > Avena > Avena eriantha. Next base: position 342,605,451 of record OU342743.1, on the reverse strand, counting down.
ACCCAAGGTCCCCTTCCACAGAAAAGATGGTCACCCTACCGCTCGCTGCCCCTCAGCTCTAGACTGAAGATTTCCCGGGCTTCGATAGGCGAGAACACCCCGTGGAAGTAAAGACCAAGAGAGAAGCCCTTTCACCCACTCCAGGACTTCCCGAAAGTCGACGAGTGCAGCCTGTAGTAAACTAGCCCATGTCCCCCCTGGAAAGACAGCTAGGATGCCACCCTCCCTTTGTTGTCCTATGCTACCTTGGGATCTACTTTTTGCCACCTTCTTAAGTAAGTCCCCTACTTGTAACTATCCCCTCTACCCAGGTCAAATCCTAAGGGGGAAAGACCGCATCTTTCCCACAAAATAGATTACCCCTCTACTAGAAAATCCAACCATGGGACCCGTAGACAAAGATCTCAAGACCCAGACTTGTCACAGACTTGGATACAATAACCCACTTAAGAGAAGTACCATAGACCCCTACAGAAGGAAGATCCCTCCCCACAGACTTGCTCTGAAGCCAGCTCTACCTCGAGTTTCAAGAAGATTGAAGTTCAACCTTGTTGTCAAAGTGTTCCTAGTTCGAAGGCAAAGTCAGCAAGTTAGTCCACAAGAAACCCATAGCACTAACTAAGAAATCCCCTAACCTTACTCTCCTGAATCTCGGGACGAGATTCTTTTAAGGGGGAAAGGTCTGTAACATCTTCCTCCAACCCACTGGTCCATGATGGTTTTGCAGACAAGAAAATAACTTTTCCTGCAAAACTAGTCATCATGCCTACTTTGGTAGAAGCTCACATCACCCTCCAACTTCCTTTGGACCAACCTTCTACCTGGTTGTGTTCTACTCTTTGAGGTCTATCAAGACCTACCTCACTTGTTCCAAGTGGACCATTGAGCTTATTAAACCCACTTGGTTTAGAAGGCTTCATGACACTTTCTGCATGGCAGCCTTAATTTCAACAAAGTTTGCCATCAATTCTAGATCATCCCAAATACTATTAATTCAAACTCCTCCTGCCATGATCATCTATATGACTTGGTCTACTCACCCATCTATCCCTTGCACCAAGGTGAGCTCTAAGCTCCAAGATGCAAGCCTGTTTTGGTGGTATAAAAATAACATCACCCTAGATCATTAGCTCATTGTTTTCCATCCTTTTCAAGCTAGAAATTTCATTCCACAAGTTTGCAAATACTTGCTACACCTTGTCTACATCCTCAATATTTATCAATAATCATCCACAATTATTATGGCCCCAAAACTATTTAATTCCTTAAATAGTCAAAATCTCCAAAACTCCCTCTGTAAAGGAAACTTTGGTTTTTACCAAAACACTTCCCCAACTTTTGACTCATGCGAGTTCCCCATATCCTAACCTATATTTTCATCTCAAAAATAAATATTTTTGAGAAGTTTTATGATTTGTTTTTGTCCATTTTCTTAAATGGCTGAATTGGAATAATAATTTTTTTAAATTACTTTTATGTCCCACTAAATCTTGGGAAAATTCCCCTAGGTGTGTATTCACATTTGGGACCCTTCCCCATCGAAATCCAACCCTTCCGAATGGAAACTTACTTTTGATATTCTAAAAACCACGTCTGTCCTTTTTAAGTAATTGGAGTTAAGTGGACTAAAACCCCACATGAAAATCTCAAATAAATCCTAAGAGTCTACCTTGACCTCACCTATCTACCAGTACCAATTGCTCCTCTGGTCCAATGCAAAATTTTGGAATTCCTTCATAAACCTCTAGTGTGATCAAAATTTTCAATTAAGAAAACCATTACTCAAACCAATCCCAAATTTCATCAAATCTTGATCAAAGCTCAACCTCAGCACCATGACACACCACTGGTCGACCAGCACTGTAGCTCCACCCCAACAAATCCCCATTTTTCCCTTGTACTAGTAGTAAGAGAGAGATGCAACAAAAATCTTACAAAGATCTACTCCATTTAATTACCACTGATGCCACCACTCTCTCTGAGCTCCAACACTAGCAAATACCAATAGTACCCCTCTCCACCTCCCCCTGGACCAACCCCTGGCCAGCATTGCCCCCCCCCCCCCCTTGTCCAAGATGGTAATTTACCCCATCTATTCCTCCCTCTTGGTATAAAGGCCAACAGCCCTTCCCTAGCTCGCCCCTGTCCTCATTTCCTTCCTCTCACTCCCACTCACCCCCAGCACTCCCTACCTCTCCCTAGCTCTGTGCTGCCCAAGAGAAGAAGAGGAGGAAGCTTCGGCCTCCTCAAGAAAATTGAGCAAAGCACCTTCCGCTCTGCTCCTTTCCAAGAGAAGAAGAGGAGGAAGCTCTTCGTTTTGTCTAGGACCAACTCATCCGCCATCGCCGTCGAGCTCCAACGAGGTCGCTCTCGACCGCTGTCGCACGAGCTACCTTCTGGTGTCAACCCTCCTCGTGCCATGCACGGATCTGCTCAGCACCGTCGACCGTGTCGCCCTGCACCCTCTGCGCCGCCTCCCGAGCCCTCTAGTGAGCTCCCCTCCTCTCTCTTCAGTGAGCTAGGGTTCGGTCCCCGATGCTCAGTCGCTGCGACGACGACGAGCGTGGCCTGTCCATTGCCACTTAAACGGACGGCCGAGATCCGCCAATACCCCTTCGGCCTCCCCCTCTTGCTGGCTGCCTGGCCCCGCCTGGCAGGTTCGTGCGCCGGCTCCCGCGGTCCCCGCTGAGCGCCGTGGGCCGAATCTCCCCCTGCGGCCCATTCCCCAGTCAGATCCAGCCCAGCCACATAGTTCCCTTCCTTTCAGGAAGAATGTGAAATTCTTTTTCCTTAAATGGGAGCAGAGCAGGTTTGAAAAAGGATCTTAGAGTGTCTAGGGTTGGGCCAGGAGGGTCTCTTAACGCCTTCTTTTTTCTGCCCATCGGAGTTATTTCCCAAGGACTTGCCATGGTAAGAGGGAGACGGGGAAAGAAGCACACTTGAAGAGCGCAGTACAACGGGGAGTTGTATGCTTTTTCTTTTTTTTCCTGATCCAGATAAAATACCAGTAGGTATATTTCCTTTTGAAAATGAAAATGAACTCCAAATAAAGATATTCAAATTCTAGGGGTACTCTGGTGTTTTCTCAAACATGCAGAGGCTATCCCAAGTTCAAAATAATTTTCTTTAATTACTGGTAATTATTCTGCTGTCAAGTATACCTTGCACTAATTAATTTCCTCAGAGAGTTTCACATTTTCATTTGGGATGAACCAAAGCTCCTCTGAGAGGTATTTGACATACCTATCATCTAGAACAGGTCCCATAAGAGCAGTGCATTATGTGTTTTGAAAGAAGTAGTATTTTTCAGTATAAAAATTTATTAATCACCTCGTTCGATGCATTATAGACCCTTTGCATTGCGTGAGCAAAGTAATATATATGGTTACGTTAAGAGTATAGGTAGTCTTATATTTGTTCACCAGGCAGTGCTTAGGTTCGCACTCAGCTACATCTATAGGCTTTATGAAAAAATAAAATAAGCAGTGCAATTATTTGTCCGAAGCAGTGCACATATACAAAGGTAGTGCACTATGAATTGATGAGGTAGTAATACGTTGCCATCAAAAAACTGTATTAAGCAGCCCTTCCGACGCAAAATGGACCCTGTGCACTGCCTGAGGTAAGTCATATATCGCTACGTCCATAGCACAGGCAGTGCAATATACCTTTCGAAGGCAGTGAAAACACCGACTAGAGAAGAAAGCATACTTCAATGTAAAGAGCAATGCATTATTTGTTCACAAGGCAGTGCGCACGCAGAAGAGCAGACAAGAGCATAAAACTATGTGTCAAGAAATCACCCTTTTCTCAGTTTTAGCGCAATCAACTACACCTACAGTCTCGGCAGTGCGATATAATTTCCTCAAACAATGTAAGGAACGAATAGAGAAACATCCTTACATATATATGTTTACAAGAAAGTGTATAGGTATAGACTTGAATAATATCTTTGTTATCTCGACGATTTTAAGCCACATGATAAACACAAAGGTAAGATGAAATTTGTCTGGCAATAATATTCATATACACACACGCATGGAAACAATATTGAATTGCAAATAAGCATCCTAATTAATACATTCCACGAACTTATGCTTAGAAGAGGATACTGTTGAACAACTTCTTTTTCCTTGCATTGTTGAATCTATGAGGGAATTGTTTGACCCTTTTCTGCAGAAATTTCTAGATCGGCAACTTGTTCTTCTCCTATGGTTGGTTCAACCACGCCAGGATCATCTTTTGGATCTAGATTTTGTGAACCAGGCTCTTCCTGATCCTTTTCCTCATCGTCTTCTTCTTCTTCTACTTGAGGTCCTTGTTGATTTTCTGCTATTTCCGCTTTGGGCTCCACAGCTTCTTCGGCGACTCCTTCCACCTGGATCTCCTCCTCCATTTGTTGTACTACTAGTGCTGGCAACTCAGATCTATGCGCGTAGCATCTGTTGGTTGATTGGAAAGGTGTAAAGCTGGCGGAGTTTGCTCCGTTTGGGTCTGGCGACAAGGGCGATGGTGGGTGGCGTTGTTGGCAATGGGGAAACATTCTTGATAGGTGTAGTTGCAGGTGTACAATATTGAGGGCTATAAATAGAAATCCAGCTTTGCTAAATTTCCTGCATGGCGGGATAAATACATGTTAGTGGCAAGAAAGATTGATGAACTAATCGAGAAAGACAGCGGGAAAGATTGATGACCTTATGGAGAAAGACATGATGCGCTAGCTCTGCGTGACAGCCAAGAAAAGGAAGCATACGGCAAATCAAGTAGTATATCTAATGGTGGTTAATCCATAAGATTAAAACATAATAACAAATGTCTTTTACTATAAACGATTTCATTTTGAAAACCATTTACTAGTTCATGGTCTGAACAACAATCAGTTCTGCATGTCAAACTCAGGTGGTTAGTTATATATTAAACTCTTATTGTAAACACAGAAGCGCAGATAGTGCATATATATCTGCATCTGGCAAGGCGGTGCCTATGAAATACATGGGGATAATTTGTTTTCCTTTACCACAGACAACTGCACTGCTTGGAAAAAAGCAACTCTACTGCTACATAATAAACAAATTAATTCATCGTTTTTATAACACCATAGTACACAACATCGTTTTGTATTTTCAGCTCGACTTAGGTGCTAAAGCTCTCAGTTCTTCCGGTAGTACATCTTTTGCTTCGTTGGCCTCGGAAAAAAGTGCCCAGAACAGATACTCCTCCATGACTGAGCTCGCGTCCATCTGGCCGAATGGTTCAAATGAATCAAGAAGATATATTGTTAATGTCAATCAAAAATTTGTATTTGGTAAAACTATTGATTCAAAATTGGCATTACTTACATCTTTAAGATCATGTACAAGTTGAATGCCGTTGTAGTTCTCAATGCTCTTTAGAATCCAAAAACCATTCATGTCTTCAACTCCTTTTTGTACCTTCACATGTTTTAATATAGATACAATATTTCCCCACTTTGGAAGCTTGTTCTTCGGTAGAGTTCGTCAATGAACTTGTCAAATCTCTTTAGCTGAAAAAACCAGTATGTACAGCATAGTTAGTGACATAATTTTTTTCAAACTATGCAGATTGTCTTTAGCTTTATTATAAAGTTATAAAAGTAAAAAAACCACACCATTTTTTCCCCAATTTGATTGTGGTAAGATCTTTTAGACAATCCTTTTCTCTATGTTCTATAATCCTGTGTGTCAATAACTTCAACGCGACCACCTTGGGGGTAGTTGTTTAGGATGTAAGTAGACACGTGATTGTCAAATGACATAGGCAGAAATATCTGTGATGGGCAACGAAAATAGTCACATTGATTATATGTTATAAATGAAAATACGGAATATTTCTATATGTTATTAATGAGTTATGTATTAAAAAATGTACCATCTTAGCTTTGCTCAAATCTGCATTTCCAATTAGAAGTTTGAACTGTTCAATCCTGGAGACGGCTTCAAACTGATAAATTTCATCTTGTCCTCCAGAATTTGTGAAATTCTCCTTTTTCCCAATGTCACATAAACGAGCAACCCCTAGTGGCAGTACTATCCTTCGATTCCTGAACAGACATTTGTAGTCCGGGATACTGCGCCAGCTTGAAATTATGAAGTCAATCATGTCATCATCTAGATTGCCTTTTCCATTGAAACATGCTGCAAGCCTTGCCACGGTCCAATATTTTGGTATTTCCAGGCCTTGTTCTAGAGTTGACGAAATTTCACCATAACTAGCCTGAGAATTTCCACAGACAAGCAAAAAAAGGATCAAATATAAAAACCGGGATCCATGATTGTGTGACAACATACACATATATTTTACTAAAGGAATCCACAAAGCATAGTTTGGTGCTTACTCTTCATTATTCTCTAGAAAATCCTTGCTTAGTACCAATCTACGAGCAATTGCGGCGTCTCCCTTGTACTTAAATGTGGGGGGAACGTACACAGGCAACTTAAGTTTTAAGCTGTTTTGTAGAGGCCTCTTGTAAGATTTGATATTATCTAGGGAATTATGACCAAGAGCGCTCCTTGTAATAGGTGTTCTTAATCCTTGCTCTGGCAACGAAAATGTTTTGGTTGCATCTTCTCCGTGGCATTTTGATCCGATACCCGAGGTGTCTGCATTATCAATCTGTGTTCTAACATCAGCTGTGTCATGTGGATGTCCTTTCTGAATTGCTTTTTCAACAACAGTGACCTCATGGTTAGAGGAACCTTCTTTGTGAGTAATTTCTGGTTACAACATGGTCACATCTATAGCAATATTTGTAAAAAACTATGTTATTTCCTCCTACATGTTATTAATGTAAAAAACATTGTCTAATGTAAAAACAAAGCATCTTGACATAATGTGACAGTACCATTGTTGAACTACATGGTTCACCTGTCTTCCTCGGCTCCTACAGCATCTTTGTTGCATCCTTTTACTTGTTTAGACGAGTTTCCTCCTGTATCATTATTACAAGTAGTTTTCCTGTCAAGCCCACTAGTAATTTTGCTATTAGCAGCATATCCACAGAATACAACAATACCATTGCTTAGTTGTGCCATTGATGGCTGTTGGTCAGTTTCAAATTACTTAGAATTGTCTTCTCCTTCTCCCGTAGTATGCGTTGTTACTTGTGTTGGTGTCGCCATGCACGTAGAACAACTCTGAATAACACATCAAATATATCAGTAAAAAATATAAAAAATGGAAAAGTTGTTACATTACACTTCTATTTCATAGATTATTATTTGTATGTGCTCGTGCGATGGAAGTAGCTAATACACGTCTAAGATATACGAACCTGTTCATCCAAGGCTCTTGCGGTTACAATGCCGTGCTCCTCTTCTGGTGCTGCTATATTTTTTATTCTGTCCATGTACATGATTCCTCTATCGTCAAAATTACAGGGCGTGTTGTTACCAGCTGGATCCATTTTATTCACTGTTACCGTTGCTGACTTGCCTATAGTAGAGCATTCATTCCCAACATTAAGGTCATGAGTTGCTGCCTCGGTTGTATGCTTTGATTGTTTGATTCGACTGGTGCCTGAAATGTTTGCAACGTTGGTCAGGTCATTCTCGCATCTATCAAAACATCTTAGCACGTCAGTTGCACATTGATGGGATGCTCGAAAGCAGTTAGCCATTGCTTCCGGTTTACTTATTTTCAGGTCCCTATGCCTCATGGTAAGTTCTTTATATATCGTTGCAACATTTGTATCATCACTTATGATTTCATCACCTGCTTCCTCCTCTAGCAGTATATCTATATACTTGTCCATGCATTGATCTAGCCTCTGGGACTTTGTTCCTGAACCCTCTAATTCTCTGTTAGAGGTTGAGGTTATCTTGTTACAAGTCGTTTCTGCCATAGGAGGTTTCAAATAATAGCTTCTTTCGTCATAGCTTTTCTACTGCAAACAGTAATCAAATATTATTTTCATGGATCGTGAATAACTGTCAGAAGAGGTAATTTTAAAATAGTTCATTTGACAGAATGATTCTTTATGTGAAACAAGATGAGGTCAAGTAGAATACTTACATTTAGTCGTCCCCACCTCTCTTTGTCAATGACATCCGCTTTCAATACAGATTTGATTTGTCCAGATATTTGATCCTTGGTGTTTCTTTTGTCATAAGTGATTTTCTGCACTTGAGCGAATCCAAGTATATTATTAGAGGAAGGACTGCGCAAACTTCGGCAACACTTTGATTCATATCATCAACATAAAACTTTATTGCTACCCTCTTGATCTCGTCAATTACAAGCTGGCAAAAGTCCATTTTCTAGAATTCTCGATATCAAGGCTTTTCACTACCCCAACTTCCCGGCTGATGTGGTTGTTTAAACCTGGACATGTAAGCTTTGTGCAAATTAAAAGTATTATGCCTTTCACTGTAAACTTGTCCGTTGCACCCTTTTTGATATGATGGGTCAAGTGTTGCACCGTTGGAGTGTCATTCTCTCCCAAACCCAATTTCTTCTTAAGCCACAGTAAAGCAAAGGTATCACTAGCTTCTGAAGGCCGAGGCACCTTTATAATGCCGTTGGGTAGACCAAGGGTAGAATGCACTGCATCTGCTGTCAGAGCTATAGTCCTACCACCGGCAAACTCCATTTTCAGAGTTTCTACATCAATCTTCTTGTATAGCTTAATAATCAGGGGCCTACTAATGTTTGAATCCAGCTTGTATTCCAGGATGAAACCTAGCCAATCTTCAAGAGCTCTACTTTTTGGAGATCGTTCAGATCATGTTTAATCAATCTGTTGAGCTCTTTGAGAGAGCACCTTACTGTGTAATTTGATCCAGTCGTACTACGGGGCTTCTTCTTGTCCCTTGTATATTTTTCAATTGCCATCAGTTGATTCTTGGACATATCCTGGTAGTTTACAGAAAAAATGTATCAAATATTCATAAACTTATTTCTAAATTTCTTCGTGCAGATTGTAGTCTCGATTAAGGAATATGGCATGCCTTAACATTACGTAAGCTTACCATGAGAACATTATTCTGGTTGTTTGGACTGCCATGTTGTTCTCCACCAATCTATCGTTTCTTCTTACGTACACCGCTTTTGATGTTTGAACCTATATTGCGTTTCTTTTTCAGCTCCAGCTTTATTTTATAATTCTCAATCTTCATGTTAAGTTTATTTTCTGACACATCAAACTCATCGTCAGTCCGTGCCATACCGTCGGAAGATTCTCCATCGCTAGAATTGCAAGAGCTCATTTTTCCCTGGTGGAAGAGAGATACCAATCTTATTTCATGTTATAATTTTTGAACCGACCACCTGAAGCACTTCAATTCGACGTGCTTAATTTAAACTTTAAATTATAACTACACCTAGCTGTACAGTGTAACATCAAGTTGCAGAATAGGACAGGTGCAAGTGCAGGTGAAGGTAGTTATAAAATTATGCATGCAATAAAAACTGAGAAAAAAATTAAACTAACCAGAACGCATTACTAATCATTCATTGAATATCGGAATTGACTTGAAGTAACAATAAAATATAATTTAATGAAGCTGATCCTACTTGTGAGAAATATTGTGTATGTTGTCCAAGTGCATAATAAATATATTTTTTACTTACCGTATGATTTATGCAACAGGATTTCTCATAGAAAAAAATATGATGTAGTAATGAAATGCTCCCTCTATTTCAAAATATAAGATGTTTTGGCTTTGTGACATGAGTGTATCTAGACCCCTTTTAGTATCCATGTTCACTCCACACCTTGATGAACCTACACACTAAAAGAAGTCTAGATACACTTCATTCACAAAGCTAAAACATCTTATATTTTGAAATGGAGGAAGTATTAGATATAGAAAGCTAGGGTTTCGATATTTAAATTTTACTAACCTATTCCCTCGGTCCTAAAAAGGATATCAAAAGTTTGTTTGAATTTGGATGTATCTATATACTCCCTCCGATCCAAATTAATTGACTTGGATTTATATAGATTCGGTTGTATCTAGTACTAAAACATGTCTAGGTTCATCCGAATATAGACAAATCCAAGTCAATTAATTTGAATCGGAGGGAGTACTAAATATTGTCTACAATCGTATTTCGCTGAAACAAACTTGAAAAACTAATTTAGACTATAATAGTCTTTCAATTTATCGTGGACTTGATCTCAATACCAAGGTTTCCATAGTATGGACGACGAATCAATGATTCTACAAGGAAATCTTTGCAATCAAGTAAGAGCGGTAAGTTCTTCGCAACTTAGTAGTAGCAGGGATGATCTCGAATCCTTATCAATCGGGATGTTTTGTTAAGTTGCTATAGAGAATCCTTATCTCAGAAAGAGGACAGCGCCGGCGGTTCCTTCTTCTGCAGATTTTCCGTAATCTGCGGAAGAGTTGCTTCACTTCTAGGGATGGGACCAAGTAAGGGCGGTAAGTTCTTCGCAATTGAGTAGTAGCAGGGATGATCTCGAATCCTTGTCAATGGGGATGTTTTGTTAAGTTGCTATAGAAAATCCTTACCTCGGAAAGAGGACGGCGCCGCCGGTTCCTCCTGCTGCAGATTTTCCGCAATCTGCGGAATAGTTGTTTCTCTTCTGATGATGGATAGTAGAGGAAGCAGATGAAAGCTAATTAGATACAATAACGGAGAACCGTGCCTCCCGTCGTCCATAATAACCGTTGTAATGCCCAAATTTATTAAGATTTTTCCAGGGCGGTGCAAATCTTTTTTTTAAAGGGCAGTTCAATAGTAAACTAGTTGGCAGAACAATGATTCATGGGCAGTGCATCTTTGTGTGTATGGCATTATAATGTCAGTACCATGATGCACCCAACGAGCAGTGCATGATTGATATTCGAGCTATGCATCACAGTGTATATAACAGGTGGTATTGAATTGCATGTCTAGTACACTTCCATTTCATATTATCTTTCACCAAGCAGTGCACAGTAGGTGAAAAACAAAAAGGTTGATCCAAGACCCAACATGTCAGAAGTATACATCGATACAGATAATGTTCAGCAGTGCATACTACGTACACGGGCAGTGCACTTCGCTGCGCATAGCAGATGGGGTGCATTGCACGATCACTGAACTGCCATAGAATCTTGACTTGCATTGTGCGTACAACACTTTATGAAGCATTTGGAAGGTAGTTTATATATACTTCATTGGCAGTACATACATGTCTTTAACCACATTGTATTAGTATTATCCTAAAGCGCTCCGAATTTGCTCGTTTTTTACGTGATTGCATATTGCTTTTAATTGAAAATAACGAATTTCCATTAATGATTAACGCTGGTCAAGAATTGTACTGAATACTAGTTGCTTATTTGTCTGAACGAAGTGTTGTGCAGTATAGATGACAGTGCTAGATTTATAGTATAGACAGTGCATGCATTGGTATGTTTTTCTGCTAATAAACAACTTTTTATTTCTCACAAACTGTGCACTGCTCGGTGCAAGATAATATGAGGGCATTCCCACTTGCTATGTACATTGAGATGCACTGCCCGTATACAAATCATGCACTGCTCGTTGAGTACTCCGTGATGCTGTCATTATAATGCCATGCACATGAGATGCACTGCCCCAAAGATCTAGATGAACTGCCCTAAAAATGCTTTGTAAACTGTTGTCAAAACAAATTTATAAATTTAATGATCCGATAGTGGTCTGAAATTTTAAATGTTACTAATCCCTATTACAATTAATTCGGACTGTTTCTGAATGAAGCAGCATTATTCATCATATTCACCACTCCTGTGAATCAAACAAAAAACAAATAAAACTTCACTGAATGATGATAGACACTGAATAAATAGTTATTATTTTGGTGCAATTATAGAAGTACATACATCTGTATTGATTGACAAGTTCCTTAATCTTTCTTGTGTACTTTTCATTGAACTTTGACAAAACCATGTCAAACGTCAGCTGTTCCCGCAAGGCTTTAGTATCAGTCCATACAAATAAAAGTTCATATAAAAAAATTAATTTAGTGCTGTTTTATACTAGTGCAAGTACGGAATTAAGTCTGCCTCGAAATTATACTTACAGACTGGAACCAATGGTCAACAAAACCATCGTAATATTTGAGCACCCTCAGCAAACCTACTCTGTTGTCTTTCCTGCTCATTTCATAGACAGACCCATATTTCAGTTGCTTGTTTGATATATAACTTTTAATAGGGCAAGGATAACGCAGTGTTAATGATACTTAACTGGTTTTCAATGTCAGATATCCACTGAACAGGTGTGGTTCTCATATTTCGAAATTCAACCCTGTACGAAAAACTGTACGCTTCTTCAAACGGAAACTTAAAGTTGTTTATCACAATGGCTGCTTCCTCTTCAACAGTCTCGTTCATGACGTTCAAACAAACAATATCATATTTCTGACCTTGAAGATCAGCAATCACGGCATACCACACATCATTTGGCCATACAGGTATAATGATCTAACCAAACAAACAGACAAAACAATTGGCTTGCAGATCTAAAAACAATGTCACTAGAAAATAATGTAAACACTAAAATTAAAAATTTACCATTGATATATTCGCCAGGTTCCATCCAGTGTGATTCTCTGATAAGTATCGTTTGAACAATCTTGGATTAAATTCTGGCCTTGTGAGCAAAAGCTAATAACATAATTTTTTAGAAAAAACAAAACAGTTAGTAGATATCATAATTTCTGTGTTCATGGATCGATATATGTGTGTTCAGTCGCACATGAAAACATGTATAGATAGAACGGGTGTTACTAAGAAAACTTTGTAACTGCGCTTACCGCATCTTCGTGCATCATGATGTACCTGGTTGGGAACAATTCATGATTGTGTTGATTATTATCTAGGTTGTGTTTTTGTTCTGTCATGATCACCATTTGCATATAGTTCATTACGTGTGAATTCACACTTCCATAAACCTGCATTGATAAACCAAACACTCTCTGGCAAGCCCATTTCTTCCTGCACAGAACCACCTTGTCGCTGGTAGAATACAGAAAAAATAGAATCGAAATACTCCATTATTACAATGCGATGAAAACAATTAAATATATTTTCATAGTAAAGTATGCGAGACAAAACGTTACCTTCTCGCCTTTTGATTCGGAGTGGTCTCTACTATGAATTCAAATAAAGCTACTTCAACATCTTTTGATTGTTTCACAACAGGATATGGAATTTGGCGGCGATTAATGCCTATTATTGTTTCGGCATTGTCAGCACTATTTGTTTGCATACCTGATCCAATGCTTGGTATGGATGCTGATGCAAAAGAGACATGTCTTCTGCAAGCTTCCTGCTCAAATGATGGTCCAACGGTGCGGAATGATACATTATTATGCTGCAGTCTAGGGTCTCGAGAGTTTTCTCGTTCAGGACAGCTTCTGGTGTAGTTGGGTTGTTGGTTTCCAGTATTTCTCAAAATTGACCTAGGCATACTCGAGGATATTGTATTTTCGCTGTACATTTGACTGCTGGCAATGTTACGCCGATGACTGTAAGCTTGGTGCACTTACAGAGTAACTACTACCTGGTAGTTGGCTCTGAGATACCGCCATCCCAGTAGTAGCATGCATTGCCTCGTACTACTGTTGCATTTGTATGCGCAAACATGAATTTGAATACTGACTTGATGTATGAAAATCTCTGTGATTTGTATGTCCTAGATTTTCAGAGTCATGGTCTTGCAATGTTGTTCTTGAGTTTGTTCCGCTTCCTCCGTCCTGCTCTATGAAGCCACGTCCATCCATTGATTTGTCTTGTTCTATAGTCTTATCCGATCTTGCTGTCTCTATAGACCTTCTGCTATTCAACATGTTAGGCCCTTGTGTGGATGCCTGCTGCACAACGTGCTCCAATTGCACATATTTCTCTCCAGATCCAGCATTCCAATAGAAAGTTGGATGGCAGGTTTTGCTATTGTTTGACTTGTTAATAGTATCGACCAAACATTGCGCGTGTTTAGCAGAGATGTTTTCACTGTGAGTGATGCTGCTGACTCTTGGTATCTGAATTGAAAAATTAGGAGTTGTTGTATCGTTATACCTTTTCCTGTTTCATTTGTAAGTGAATCTCTTATGCTGGAATTGATTCCTCTAGATAAATGATTGGTACTTGAACCTCTTATGCTGGAATTGGTTTCTCCAGAGAAATTTTTCGTGGCAGAAGCTCCACTAATTGGTGTATAACTTTTGGCAGACTGCTGAAACTGCACAGAATGGGAGAATGTTCTCGCATCGCCATTGTCATTGTCTAGGTTTATATTTTTCAGTGTCATGGACATGTCAGCCACTGACGTGCTGCCACTTATTGATATAGAACCATACGAGTCATAATTATCAGAGAATTGTCCGTCGTGCTGAATACCAGATGAATGCACATTTGCAGATGATGGTCCATACGTTTCACTTGACAGACAGTTAAGTTGTGTTGGATTAGCTTCTATTTCAGGCTGGGCTGCTGAAGTGATAACAAGTTTTCTTTTGCTCTCTGTGTAAGGTCAGCCAGATCTGAAAGTTCTGCCCAAAATTCATCATTTCCTTCCCAGAAAGAAAACGAAGCATCACTATTATCTTTTGTCTTCTGTTTCTTTGAAATGCGATCATCAGAAACAAGATCAAACTCAAATTACAGTGATCCCGCAACCACCCGTTTTTCACCAAGACAGTTGGAGTTCTGTAAGAGCTGAAATGTATCTGTACCATTTGCAGCAGGCTGCCTCTCTTCTTCTTGATCACTTGCATGATGACTTGGTCCTGCTTCCGCGCTTGGGATGCAAAGGCTTGCATTCAAGCGGCTGAAACCATCCGGACCAAGCACAGGGACATGTTGTGGGTTGGAAATTTTTAGTTGTCTTTCGTAATTTCCAATATCCAGTTTTGGCACGGGAACCGTAACTGGATTAGTAATGTCAGACGATGCAGCATGCACCAAACCAGCAGCTTCTGCACCGACCTGTACCTTAAAGTAGTTCAAGCCCATCTTTTGAGCAGCACGAAATGTATGTTCAGAACCAGGCAGTCTGTCATCAAAATTATCTAGTGCGCAATGAGTTGCTGACTCAGAATGTAAAAAATGGCTATGATCGAAACCACGTGTTTGCACCTGAATTCTTGATCTGTCTTCATTGTCAAATGTATTTGACACACCATTGGAAACAGCCAACACGGCAATCTGTGCATTAGTTCTGTTCCATTGAGATGCTACTTTTGACACATGAACTGTATCTGCAGTGTCCACCTCGTTCCTTGCATGCTATCTACACCTTGTTCCTGACGAAAGCTCTGCCCGGGATTCATTATCAGTACATGTAATGGAAGTCGTTGTACATACTGTACTAGTGTTGCCTTGAACAATAACTGTATGAACTTGCTGATTTTCGACTGAAGTTGCACTTGTTGCTACACAATTTGTAGTTGTAGTAGGCTTAGCGATCATCCCGTTACCAGAACCCTGACCTGCATATTCTGTGACAGATTGCATGGATTGCGTTGAATTTGCGACAGGAATTATCACTTTATCTGATCGCAGGACGTCATCAGTAGCACTACAATCTGTTGGTCCAGAGTTCATCTTTGGTAATTGTTCAATTCTGGACAAATTATCACGTGTCGGTAACATATGTACTAGGACCTTGCAACAAGATTCCAACTCCTGCATATATTTCATATTTTCAGTGATCCATAACTTTGGTCCGCAAAAGTTAACTTGATAAGCAGCTCATAGTCTTCTGCTAGCCTTCTACATACAGATGTTAGCCCATATGTTGATTTATCCAGCACACTGTCTTTGTATTCAACATCGCGCTCATTATCTTCTCTTGCGCATAGGGACCCTTGAGGTGTAGAGTACATACCCCTGTTCTCATGATTGAGCATAGATATTCTAGAAATCTTTCTAATATTCCTCTTCATATTGAGATTCATCGCAGACAACATGTCAGCATACATGTCCGTCACTATGGCATGTATTTCTCTGGCAGCCTGGAAGTTTTCACATTATAAGAATTATCGCTATCGCCTATTTTTAATATCATAAATATAACAGTGCACTGCTGAGATGACTGAATAGGTAACACTATGATCAAACACGAGTAGTATGGTTACCTAATTATACCTAGTAGAACATGCACCTATAGAAAGAATGTTCATCCTGGTAGGAAGTAGCTAAAGCAGGCAGAAAAATCGTAAAATGAAACGATGAGAGAATTTAATACTCTACTACAACAAGGTCGAGAAATAAAAAACATGAATGCTTAAGGTCAAGTAGGCAATGTATATGTAGAACACAAACATAAGAAGATTTGTCATGATCACGAATGAAAGAATTGGGAAGATTATAAAAATTCTTACCTCCGCATGCATAAGTGGGTTTGTTACAAACTTTTCAATGACAGTTGTAACATTCTGAACTATCTCTTCGTTCAGCTCAGCATTAGAAAACACAGTTTCATTTATATCCTTCAACTGCATATTCAACATGGACAAAACAGAAAATACAATACAATAATATGAGTAAGAAGCAACAAGACCGTAGTAATAATTGCACACAATATCAGTAACTATGAGAGTCTTGCCTTGTGAACACCATAAACATTTTGTTGATGAGGCATATGGTCAAGACTCTCATATAACGCCATATTTTCAGTTAACCAGAAAGATATTCTAGGCAGTGCTTGGCCTAGAAGCAGAGCATTTGTGTCTAATAGTTTAAAGTACATTACCTGCATTAAAATTGTTACAACCATATTAAAACAACAAATTCACAGAAACTATTGACAACTAATATTATAGAAAATAATTATCACGGTGGGTAACTAACCGGAATAATTGGAAGGAAACCACCAAGTGCACCTTAAACCATTTTTCTAGAAAGTGTCAATACAGCCAATAAGCTTGTTGAATGCAGCAAGACACCAGTCATAGGAGTCAATCTCATCAGACACTCCAATTATAGAGAAGTAGTCCAGGCTGGCTCCATCATATGTGCTCGGACACAGCATAACAGTGTTTGCAAATAGAACAAAACATGTTTTGAACTGAGATCCTACCAGGTTAGGAGTAATCATCTTTTCGAGCTCACTGGTAGTTGGCGTTGGGCCTGCACAATGAGTTAATTCTCTAACCATATCTCGTATCCATTGCGTACATGCCTTCTTTATGGTTCTGCCCCCAAAGGGGATGCCAAGTATCTTGTTGAAGTGAAAGGGCTTCAGTTCAAAGCCGCATCTGTTGGGAAATTCAAAACTTCTTGTAGTAACGTTAAAGTGAGCAACAAGCCACAAAACTAGTGACCTTGGCAACTCTTCACAACACATACCATCAAATTGTATGCTCCTTAGCAAAACCTTCTGGTCACTACTCAGCATTTTCACCAGTTTTATAAACTTTGGAAGAGATAACTGTGTGGTGAAAACATGATCAGCCATTTCTGTATGAGATTTTTTTTCTGTCGACAGGGTAAAAAAAACTTATCGGTTAACGAGGTATAGATTTTTTTAGTAAGTCATATATGTCAGATTTCAAAGTTATACATTCGACGCAGCACACAGGATAGAACCAGTACAAAAAAATAATTCGAAATTAAAAAAAACACCTCTCAAACACTATACAATGATCATAAAATGAAATAATAAACAGAAATTGAAGCGTGCTTAACCAACAATCGTCATATATCGTTCTTAATTATGGGTGTGCAAGTAATATATCGCTAGCAACAAACACTTTCGTCATGAGCGTCGAAAGATTTATATGAAGTAGCTAAACATATGCATAATACAGAGATCTACAAGTGAGCTAGACGGAAAATCAACCTTCTAGGATACGATGAATCACATAGACATGGAGGGATGCAAGATGAATAGATGAACTTTGCCAGTAAAAGTAGATTTGAAAATGTGGAAGAACAACCCTGAAAGAAGAACGAAGAGAGAGCAACGTTCGTTAAACGCTATATCCGCCTGCCGCAACCAGTGATTCTTGAGAAACAAGAAGGTCCTTATTAATAAACCAAGACCGCACATGTCAGAGCTCTACTTTGTTTACCAGCATTATATTAGTATCCTGAAGCACTCCGTAGGCCGTGCATTTTCTGTTTACATGCAGTACACTGCCATTTCATATTATCTTTCACCGAGCAGTGCACAGTAGGAGAAAAACGAAAAGGTCCTCGTTATTGAAACAATACCCCTCGCATCAAAAGTCTACGTCGATACAGATAACATTATGAAGTGCATACTACGTACACCGGCAGTGCACATCACTGTGCATAGCAGGTGGGGTGCATTGCACGGTCATTGAACTGCCATAAAAACTTGTCTTGCACCGTGCGTACAACACTTTACAAATCATTTGGAAGGCAGTTCATACGTATTCCAATGGCAGTGCATACCTGTTTTTAACTGCATTATTGTAGTAGTATCCTGAAGCGCTCCGTGGGCAGTGCATGCTTTGTTTACCTGCAGTGCATATGAATGTGCGTAGCATGCGGAGTGCATTGCACGGTAAGTGCACTGCCCTCGCATGTTATCTTGGACCTTTGCGTACATCAGTTTACAAAGCATTTCTAATGCAGATCATACAGAGCTTCGGCGTAGTGCATCTCGTGTGCATGGCATTATAATGACAGTATGACGATGCAATCAACGAGCAGTGCATCTCAGTGTAAATAGCAGGTGGGATTGAATTGCACGGCTAGTGCACTGCCATTTCATATTATCTTTCACCGAGAAGTGCACAGTAGGAGAAAAACAAAAAGGTCCTCGTTATTGAAACAATACCCAACGTGTCAAAAGTCTACGTCGATACAGATAACATTATGCAGTGCATACTACATACACCAGTAGTGCACATCGCTGTGCATAGCAGGTGGGGTGCATTGCACGGTCATTGAACTGCCATAAAAATTTGTCTTGCACCGTGCGTACAACACTTTACAAATCATTTGGAAGGCAGTTCATACGTATTCCAATGGCAGTGCATACATGTTTTTAACCGCATTATTGTAGTAGTATCCTGAAGCGTTCCGTGGGCAGTGCATGCTTTGTTTACCTGCAGTGCATATGAATGTGCGTAGCATGCGGAGTGCATTGCACGGTAAGTGCACTGCCCTCGCATGTTATCTTGGACCTTTGCGTACATCAGTTTACAAAGCATTTCTAAGGCAGATCATACAGAGCTTCGGCGTAGTGCATCTCGTGTGCATGGCATTATAATGACAGTATGATGATGCAATCAACGAGCAGTGCATCTCAGTGTAAATAGCAGGTGGGATTGAATTGCACGGCTAGTGCACTGCCATTTCATATTATCTTTTACCGAGCAGTGCACAGTAGGAGAAAAACAAAAAGGTCCTCGTTATTGAAACAATACCCAACGTGTCAAAAGTCTATGTCGATACAGATAACATTACGCAGTGCATACTACGTACACCAGCAGTGCACATCGCTGTGCATACCAGGTGGGGTGCATTGCACGGTCATTGAACTACCATAGAAACTTGTCTTGCACCGGAAGGTAGTTCATACGTATTCCAATAGCAGTGCATACCTGTTTTTAACCGTATTATTGTTGTAATATCCTGAAGCGCTCCGCGGAAAGTGTATGCTTTGTTTACCTGTAGCGCATATGAGTGTGCGTAGCACGCGGGGTGCATTGCACGATAAGTGCACTGCCCTCGCATGTTATCTTGCACCTTTGCGCACAGCAGTTTACAAAGCATTTCTAAGGCAGTTCAACTACATCTTTTGGATAGTGCATCTCGTGTGTATGGCATTGTAATGACAGCATCACGAAGTACTCAACGAGCAGTGCATGATTTGTATTCGAGCAGTGCATCTGCATATAAAAGCAGTATCACAAAGCTAAGATGGTACATTTTTTAATACATAACTAATTAATAACATACAGAAATACTTTGTATTTTCATTTATAACATACAATAAATTCTACTTTGAACTCCTTTAAAAGGAGTTTCACAAAACTGGTGGGGTGTATTGCAAGGTGACTGCACTGCCAAAGATTGTTTTCTTGCACCATGCATACAGCACATAGGCAGCTCATTTTTTATTTGATGATCAGTGCATTATGAAGCACTTGTAAGGGACTTCATATATAGTTCACGGGCACTGCATCTCATTGTCCATGGCATTATAAAAGCAGTATCACAAAGCACTCACGGTTAGTGCATCCATTGTATACGAGCTGTGCATCTCGGTGCATATTGCTGGTTGTATATGAGCAGTGCAAAACGGATAAACAGAGCCACGAAACCCAGCACAAATGTACTGCCTCTCCCCTGACGAAGGACTGGTTAGATAGTAGACCCCGCATATATGTCGCTATCAATACTGAAGTGTTCTTATTGGAAAAGGGGCAATGCATTTTCGTACTGAATTATGACCCACCTCTCAGACAACTTGTTTTCGAGAGATAAAACATTCCCACCCGTCGTTGGTGTTTAAAGAAGGAAGGGAAGGTAGGAAAACATATCTTCTTCAAACTATTATAACCAGCTAATGCTGGAACAAATCATAACTTTCTCAGCCGCCGGCGCCGCCCGCGTGTTGATCTAAGGAAAGTTTCAACCACGCTTCAAAACAAGCAGTAAGATATTTCCATCTCACCAAGGCAAGGCAATGGAGAGAGACGTCGTCATCACTTGCGCCACAAATCAGGTAACCAGATATCGAACCTGCTAAAACGATTGAAATTCTAGGGATATATGTGATGAGGCGATTCAGCTTGTACTTCGTCTCTACATGGTAGACATGGCCAGCAGCTACATTGTAGCGACAACGCAACAGTTTTTTGAAAAAAAATTCCAACAACGTAGCTGATTTTTATCTTGGGATTCGACGGAGATATAACTTCCTAGTTTTAAAGCATGGAGCATAGTTTCTACAGTGATGGGAACAGTTTAATAACCATCATAGTGTAGTACAATTGATATAGCGGAAATAGTTATATATGAAACTACATGACCATTTGCTACGGATGTAGTTTGAGCAGCAGCTAGCTCAATGTGTAATCACAAAAACTTTTTTACAGTGGATCACTTGAATTGTAGGCTACACCAATTCGTTCATTTTCTATCAAAGTAATGTATTACTCTGTGTACTTAATAGCAAAATATTATACAATACATTGAGAAGTTCAATCGATGTACAATAAAACTATGCTCTAAATATAATTTAGCTATTCCTGACAAATACTATTTATTATTATGTATATAATCAGCAAGGTTGTTGGTGGTTGTTGAAAAAAAGGTAAAAGGAGGAAATAATACCACAGTAAGTTTCAAAATATTTCAGCATACATATTTCAACTGATTGTTTTTGCATCGAAGCCTACTTATATAAGTTATATAGCAGATAGATTATTATTGTTGATGTTACAGATACGCAAGCAGAGTGTTGATTTTTTTATCTGTGAGTTATTTTTTTCAGTAAATCTAGAGAATGCGATATATGCTGCATTACACCAAATTGCAAAATTCAGCAGGGATCCAGATTATCTCATTTGAATGATCGTACATTGGCTAAAATAGAGATGATGAAAAGTGCGAAATTCCAAGCTCCAGGCGTAACAGAACGTGTTGCACGTCAATTCAGGATGGTATATATATACTTTTAAGAATAATATAATGATTTTTTTAAATGCTTTAAAAATCAAAAGATTGACCGTGAATAATTACGGTGCTACTATATTAATTATATCATGGCAGAGACGTCTTAGAGCACTACATGATAAGTGGGATAAAGAGCGTGAGCAGAAACTGATAGCTCTCGCGGCGTCAATAGAAATTGTACGAAGATGTAATGCAGCACGCGCAAACTTGAAGCCAAAGCTGGAAAAAATTAACATCACAATGTCTTCTTCACAAGTAATTTCCAGAGACCCTAGTGGTATAACAAAGCTACAATGCCAAGATGAATCAGGTGTTTCAGTGAAAGGCAACAGCACAGTCAATACTAGTTGTAAATTGAAAGATGCAAAGTATAATGAGAATAGTTTGATGAGTTTGCTCTTGCAATCAGTAAAAAATTATAAAAGAAAATAATTTTGAATGAGTACTGCTAATAATTATTTTATTCTATTTCTGTTTTGTTAGGTGCAAATTGATGTGATGGTCTCAATGCAACAAAACCGTGGTACTACTGCAGCATATTCTGCACAGACAAGGACATCAAAGGACACAGATGAAGTAACCAACATTCAGTTCAGGTACAACGAGAAAAAATCAGATACAGTGCAAGAAGCTCCTGCAAGCTAGAGAATCCTCACGAATACTTCAACACAGAATGGTCAGACACACGCAAACATCGATCTAATAGCTGTCGGAATGGCAATGAGTGGCATAGAAGGAGAAGCTTTAGTAAGGTATGTTGGTAGCTCTACAGAAGACAAAACAAAAACAATCATCACAACGAACGTACTCAAAACAAGCATGATTGTTCAAAATTTCCATGATAGGAGAGTGTTGAGCAACGATGAGAAAAAAATCGAAAGCAAGACAATATATCCTGGATACGAGAGTAGCATAACAAATTCAGAAGAGAAGATCACACATGAATAGATATGAGCAGAGTGTTGCAAGTGAACCAGTCAGCAACATTTTTTTCCCAGTGCAGCTAGCAACCATCGCTACAAGTACAGTAGAGTCACAAGCTGGAATTATTGATAGACCTAATTGTTCTGATGCAGGCAAGAGAGATTCAACCAACATGCTGAACACACAAAGAGAAGAGAATACAAGTCATTAGAATGTCAATTGTTCAAAAAAAACGGCAGAAACTGTATGCACTAACACCAACTCGGAAGCAATGATCAATGAGCAGTCTGTGCCCCAGTGCGATGACACTATTCCTGCAAAAGAGATTAATCTAGGAGAACCTACGGAAGAAGAGTTAGAGATGGACAGAATGTTTAAGAATCAGTACCCATCTGTGGATGAAATTGGTGATGCCACGACACCGGAAGAAGGAATGGAATTTCAGTCAAGGGAAAATGCTTTCCAATTCTTTGCACTGTATGCAAGGAAAACCGGTTTTTTCATAAGAAAACACACTAGCCTTAACTCCAAGAAAACAAGCGAAATTATTAAACAGACATTTGTTTGCACAAAACAAGGTCAGACTCAAATAAGTGAGAAAGTTGTAAAAGGAAACCAAGTTCTACTATCAGGTGCTTTTGCCCTGTATCTATTGTGGTAAAGAAAACAGAAAAAGGATGGATGTACAGAATAGTAAAACTGGACCACAATCTCCCTTTGCACCCAACAGATTGGCTCATCAGGTTTTCAAAATGCCACAAGTCAATGACACAGCAAGACAAGGAATTTATACGTATACTACACCTTGGAAAGATTCCACCGAGGAGAGTGATGCAAATATACAATGGAATGAAACTTCTAACCAGATGAGTTTGTTTTGATGGCAAAGACGTGTCAAACCTTAAGTATGCTGACAAGAAAGACACCAGAAATAAAGATATAGAGGAATGCTTGAAGAGGTTTACCCGTCTTTAATCAAAGGTTCCTGGGTTCTCATATAAATTTGACACTGACCACACAAACACCGTTCGTAGCATCTTCTGGACAGACGCAATGTGCAGGATGAACTATAAACTGTACGGTGAATACGTGTCATTCGACACAATGTTCCAGACAAAAATATACAACATGCCTTCTTCACCAATCATTGGTGTGAACAACCATGGAAACACGGTTTTGTTTGGAATCGGTCTCCTGTAGGACGAGTCAGCTGAAACGTTCAAGTGGTTGTTCAAAACTTTTGTATTGGAAATGGGTGCTAAAGCACCAAAGTACATAATCACTGACCAGTGCAGAGCAATGAAGAAAGCAATTGATGAACTGGATATACTGCTTGACACAATCCACAGGTTCTGCCTGTGGCACATCATCAAAAAGATGCTAGAAAATCTTGCTAGCATTTTTGCAAGAAATGAAGGCCTATCGAAGGAACTAAGACATGTGATAAAGAACTCATTGACTGTAGAAGACTTTGAAAAATGCTGGAGGCAAGTATTCGAAAAATACGGAATTGCAAACAACAAGTATCTGCTAGATTTATGGGATATCAGAGATCACTGGGTGCTAGCCTACTTCATGGACTACTTCTACCCCTTTTCCTCGTCAACTACAAGAAGCGAGAGCACCAAATCCATGTGGAAAGACTATGTCGACCACACATACATAATACTGAAATTCCTAGATTCATATGAGGCAATTCAGGAGAAAAGCTTGAGTGCGCTCGACAGGAAAAGGAACAAGACTTCAGAGAAGACAACTCCAACTTGGAGAAGATATGGACTTGAGATAGATGCAATAAACATTTACACTACAGACATATTTATCAAGTTTCAGAAGCAACTAGCAGATAACACAGCTTTCGAAATAACAAGGGAAGAAATAACTGATAGAGGAATAAAATACGAACTGACCAAAAGAAGTCATGTCACACATCCAGATTTCAACATAAATGTTTTTATAGTTGAAGTGGATAATGAGAATAACATTTTCTCGTGCAACTTCAAAAAAATGTCAAGGGATGGAATCCAGTGCTGTCACGTCCTCAGGGTTGTGGTACGTCTTGGTTTAGTACATAAGATGCTAGACAGTTTTGTGAACCTTAGATGGAAAAGATGCAACCCACATCAGCCATCGAACTATGTTTTTCGTCTTCTTGACGGTAACAAGAGGAACGCAACAGGTCCAATACGTTATGTGATTAAGTTGACTCGTTTTGCCAAGATCTTCTCAAAAGCATGCAGTACAGACAAATCATACCGAGTTCTAGTAGAGTGCATCGATGAAATTGAGAAGAAAGTGAATTCTTGAGTAGACCAGGATGAGCAAAGCAACACAGAGGGCATGGCAGATGGCATCGATAACTTACATGAAACAATTCGTACTGCATTGAGAGATCCCCGATAATAAAAACAAAGGGTAGGAAAAAAGGACAAAGACTAAAACTAGGGCCAGAGAAGACGAAAATAAAACGTGGTACCTGCGGAAAGAGAGGACACACAAAACCTAAATGTTAATTTTGGCTTAAGGAGAGAGAGGTATATATATACACATGAATATTTTTTCTTATATTTTACAAAGTATCGTACCTAGCGACAAAGTATTTCTATGTAGTTTTTACTATTGCAGATTGAGGTTATTGAACTATATATTAACTTTTGTTTGTAGGCCACAATGATCCAGAAGAAGCGCAAGATAAGATCAAAAACTACAATAGAGAAATGTCCAACTTCAAGCAGTGATTACGAGATGAGTGATGCTATTGGTGTAAGTTTTCTTGTAAAAAAATAATAATATTCGATACATTAAGTCGAACTAATATTTTAACAAATAATGTTCAGGACGACCTGACACCACCCAACAGAAGATTTTTTCAGAAAAATACAAGCTAGAAAAGTAAATCAAAACGTGGATGCAGTTATGTTGACAACACTAGTACAAATGAAGTAAGCTAATTTTACACAATGATACCTATTACAACATATCTTGAACCTGATTGTAACCATGCAAGACTAACATTTTGTCTGCTTTTTGTAAAGAAAAATTTGACACCACAGAAAATAAGAAGAGTATGGAAAGAGAAGGATCAACAAATTCCATCAGCAACATCAAGTGATAGAAACTCAACTGATTCAGATAGAGTAAGTATTATATGAAATTTATAGCTACTGACTTTGAAAACAGGAAATTATTGGACATGATATTTGTTAAGTCGTGAAAATAAAACGCTTGATACATGTGATGCAAATGATATCAAAACCATAGAAGCAGAGAAGAAGTTCATTAGGAACACCACGAAAATCAAGAGAAGAAAGCAATTATACATGAGGGATTGATGGACAAAAGTCTGACATCAGAAAAGAAAGATCTCATCCATATCCCACACAGAATGTTGTGAATATGTATGAAATCCCTCTGATAGATGCTAACCTCAGTGGAAATGATGGAAATGTTTCTCCAAGTTATGGTCATACAGAACGAAGCTGCAGAATGACAGAAGAAATGAACAATCCAAAGAGGAAGTGCAGTACAAAAATACAAATAAAAAGAACAGTGATTACATGGAGCAGTCCAGTGCAGACATCCTTGTCAAGCCACGAAAGACCTCAAGTCAGTACAGTTCAATGTACATAAAAGGAATAGTACGAAAAGTCCGGTGATTAGAACCATCAGAACAAGACAAAGCACCATTCAAGATGAAAATCTCGACAGTGATCGATCCAGAAGCAATAATAAAAAGGAAGGCACAAGCAGTTTAAAAATCCCGAGAAAAGGACATGGTTGTCTACAATGGTATTTGACTGGACAAGTTCAAGAGCCAAGGCAAGTTTCAAATTTCATAAAATTTAAAACATTACAATTAGGATTGCCCAAATAGTTTGCTCTACATACATGTTATAAAAAATGATTGCTAAAAATGTTTCTTTATTTTATGCAGGAGAAGCAGCAGGATTAGGTCATGATACAAATTTTGTTTTATAGCAGACAGACTCAGAATTAAAAATTCACTCATAATAAATGTAAGAAATTATAGAGAAGATTTTGTATTCTTATCAACTTATCATAAAGTTATAGAGGGAAGTTTTTTGTATCATGGCATCACTTAATATTTACTGGTATAAAAAGGATAAATTGACTACAACCATACATACCATTATACCGATTTTGCAAATAAGATAAAAACATTAGACGCAATAGCCATGAAACTCTAGAACAATCTACTGTAGTTCGAAAGAATAGTTCTGTACTGGATATTCAATGGAACAATGCTTTAAAAAATAATTGCACTATATATATATATCATACAAACTTAACAGCTAGAAATATTTTATTTTACAAAAAAAGTAGAACATTTACATATTTTTATTTTTTCGAAATAATTAACATATTATTCTTACAGACTATAAGATAGACCACTCGTACATCTATGCAATCACAATATAACAGATGAATCAGGGAATTAAAAAATAAACAAGGATCCATGGCAGTACATAACTAACATCGCTGGCAGTACATGAACTGCATTAAAATACATCAAGATAAAATAAAATAAAGGAATGCATAATCCTTTAGAGAAGCAGTGCTATGCTTCAAACAACAATGAGCCTGTGAAATGTATTAGTGGGCCTTTCTTGTATGGAAGCAACAGTTTTATGGTTGCGAACTCTTGGGGTATCATATGTACAATTTCGTAGTGGGCCTTAATTTTTATAACTACTAGCACGATTTGCACGATCGGTTGGTTATAAGGATACGAGGAGTCGTGGAAGCGGAGGGGGCAAGTTGAAACAAGTTCACAGCAGTTCATCATTAACACCGACGAAACTCAAAAAAACCAAGGTGCCTCTCGAGAGTTAAATTATTTATTCCTTTTCTATTCCATCACATACTTTTTCTTAATAGATTCATCATTGTTCCCTACAACGAGGAATCACAGATTCAAGGCGTGGTACTAGACATCTTCGTCCCAGACATGATGGATGACGGGCTTCAGACCATAGAGACTCATAGCATTACTGTTCACGGAACGACGGTTCTTACTGTGGAGTACACCAACGAGGAATCAACACTGAACAGAATCCTCTCCATGTACGAGGATTGGCTTGAAGAGGTTTGTACCCATCCAACTTAGCATCTGATTCTATTAAAATGATTGTCATATGAATTATGCATGACTACAACACAAATGAATTCAAGGTATTTTGATTCGTATAAAATAGTTTACCATATTAATTTGAACTAGTTTTCCTAACAAGTCCTTTTCACTAGTTTAGATACGAATCAAACATCAACCCATACATATTTTGTCAGAATCCCTTGATTTTCAACAGTAGAAACAAATATACTGTGTATCATATGAATCTCTACAGAATTATAGTGGATATAGGAAATGCATTCCTACATTATCGATACTCCTACGTCTTTCATGTCATAAGAATCAATAATACAAGTTCTAAACTGTATCCTTCTAGTGTTCATTTCACCAGACTCTGGTACTAATAATCACATTTCATTTGACACCAGGATAAGAGCAGGTACGTTGGACTAGACATTGAATATACTGCTCAAGGAAGTGAAAAAACTATCGCCGTCGTACAACTCACCATGGGAGTGCACGTCCTAGTTTATCATTACGCTAGGGCCACGAAAAAATGCCAGGCACTCCGTGATTTTTTCAAGGAAAAACAGATCACCTTCATTAGTGTCGACAAGAGGACTGATTCAAAGATGTTGATGAAAGAAAAGTTTTTCATCCTTGAAGAGTACCATGTAGACATACAGGGAATATTCAATACATTCCAAGGTGACAATTACAGGTATCGCATGGCTAGTATTGCAGCAGTACTCATTGATTCATCATACAGTGAGATAAAGATAGAAGTAAGTGACTCAGAAATGCATAACAAATGGGAGTGGAAGCCAATGCCAATGGAGAATCTGCATTACTCAGCAAAAGATGGGTATGTAAAATACGAGTTGTACAAGAGAATAACATTCAACAGCTACTGCATCAGTTTAGGAAGACAAATTCTCAATGATAGGCTGTGCACCGGGTGTAAAGGAGGTAAAGGATATAAATCATACAAACGTTTTTTGGAGGCAGGTCCATCAGCTGGTAACAATAATAAGTGGAACAACGAATACACGATGTGTCTGGCAACAGATATCGACATGTGGACAAAGAACGATGAATGGTGGATGAAGAGAGACGATGAGGAAGAAGACTGAATTTAGCGAAAGACTGTGATTATGTGAGTACGGTCTGCTAGCAATCTTTTAATTCAGTTCGTTAATTCAGTTACACAAAAGTGGTTATGATCAAGTATATTATATTAGGAGTACAATGTAATTAATGTGTGTGTGTGTATAAATTAAACTACTTTTTATTATTATTCTGTAATGTTTGTAATTACAGCATATGAATGTATACTTGTATTTCATATGTACATTCCTAATTTAGTCTTGAAGGTAGGCAAGTTAATTGCACATAAATAAGCAAAATCCCATTAACAAGTTAAAATTTCCTAAAACATTAATTGAACATTTGACCATTGAAACGAATTCTGATGCATCCAGTTGAATATTCACAGCACATCAAACAAAATCAATAGAAATAACGAAATGCATTACCACATAACAAGAAGTTCAAAACATACATCAAGCGGTTCATAACAACATGTGGTTCAACACAACTTACATCTGCACTAAAAAACAACCAGAAGGAACTACAGTCATCATATAAGATGATGTTAATGACAAACATTATCTTAATGTTTCGGTTTGAAGTGGTACTGCTAGTGACGAGAATTGCTTGCCCAACTTCAAGACATTCATGATGACATTCAACAAAGGTCTTCCACTTAGGGGTGCTGAAGATAATTCGACCATCACTCCCTGTCTTTTACGAAATGAAGCTCACGGCACCATTTGCACCAAGCCGTACTCCAGCCACGCCTTCTTCGGCAATTTCAAGAGAAAAAACCATTCTCGAAGGTAGTTTCTAATTAAGTTGCAGAAGTTAGAAATCTAATAACTAATAAGCAATAAAAAAATAAGCAAGTAGAAAAATAATGATAACTAATAACATACCATATCATGACGGCGAACATGCGTCCTGGTCAAGCGAGTAACAAGTGCTAGGACAACGTACAATTCTTTTGAAAGAATGATGTGGAGAAGATAGCACTTTTCACTCCTGGTAAGCTTGCATCTCTGAGCAACAATTGTATTATCCAATGGTCCTTCTTCCTCCTCATCCTCCCGATCCTCCTCATCAGACTCACCCTCTTCGCCCTCATCCTCATCATCACACTCGTCATCCTGGGTCTCATCATCCTTATCCTCATCCCCCTCATCGTTCATATGCATAACAGTGATACTTGGACAAGGAGCTCCCATTGAAAATACCAGATACACACCAGAGTCGATTTGGTTTTCAGCAATAAACCTTCTCCATGAAGTACCTGCAAGGCGAGTCATTGCTCGCTCTTTGCGCACGTCCACAACATAAATTCGACCAAGAGCTTGAAACTCAATGCATTGTCCTGTTATTCTATTGAATTCTCTACTTATATTGCATGGGATATTCTAAATTGAATAAAATAATTAAATAAATGACAATTGTATGGAAAGAAAATTCAATAAATGTAAAAAGCAAGAATTATATGCATACCAATGAACGCTCAAATCGACCATGTACAAGACGGACAAGGAATAGCGAGGCTGATTTTGTTTCTTCACTACAGTCTGTGAAACAAACCTGACACAGTGCCTTGTCCTAAAAAATGAAAAGCACTCGTTAATTTATGATAAAGCTAGCTAAGATAAAAAAGGCATCATATTTGGAATGAACATAAATTAATTTTACGGAGGGAGTAAGTGAGCCAAGTAGGAAGCACAAATAAATAATTTTTTTCATATACCAGAAGGCTAAATCACACCACCCCAACCCTTCATTTCAGAATCATATTGTAACTAATCAATAGGAAAATGAAAGTACAAAAGCATAATCAACCTAAAAGTGTATCCTCATTGCATCATCACATTGAATGCTAACTAAAAAACTAAATATCTCCATATATATACAAATTGAACAAAAAAGTTAATATCTCAAACGTTGTCGAAATTTTTGTATCTGTACAATTTATAATATGAATCGACCAAAAATATGAATACATCTTATCTAGAACTATGGTTCGAAACAAACAAGACTAAAATGTGCAAGATTTATAGGATAAAAACGAGGGAATAAGTTGAGCATACCTTGAGAGGGAGATTGGGGAGCTAAACAACGACGAAATCCTTCACATCCCATGGTTTTTAGGGGAGCAATTGAGAGGGAGGGGAGATGGGAATAGGAGGCGAGCTCTCTCTGTTAGTCCTGGCGGCTGGGGACGACTAGGTCGGGATGGGAAGGGCAACCACGCGCCTGATGCTACATTTATAAGTGTATGACCTTTATGCTAGGAGATAAACTGTCAAACCACGTTGTATTGCACAGCTCCCTCAGCAGTACAATCTAAACTATACGGGCAGTACTATGTATGCAGTGGATACATTTTGCATATGCCCGTTTGCATCGAAAGTCGATTACATACCACGGTGAATGCACTGCCGTTGCACGTTATCTTATGTCGTCCACACATCACTATATCAAAGACTTAAAGAGCAGTGCACAAGATTTCCACAGGCAGTGCATCCGTTCTAAATGAATAGTACGTGTCCGTGTCCACCGCATGTGCCGAAAGTCTTGCACGCTTGGCACAACACTATACTGTAGGACACGACATGCAGTCCACATAGGAAGTCCATATACCGCACACCACTATATTGTAGAACACGACATGCACTCCAAAGAGGTAGTGCATATGGTAAGAAAGGGTGGTTCACTCCTGCCTATGGATGCAGTGCACAAGATTTCCATAGGCAGTGCATATGCGGCTGCATGGCAGGTTCAGTGCATTCTAGCATAAGGATGCAGTGCATACGCTCTGCACAACCATACGTTCATCGCGGGTGGAGAACACACTGCACAGACCGCACAGGCAGTGCAACCATAACTTATCAGGGCAGCACACGACATGCAGTCAACACAGGCAGTGCATATAGATGTCAATAGCACTGCCTTCCTGGATAGCAAAGAGACGCAGTGTATCTTGGTGTGCATGGTAGATGTAGTCCATTCCACGGTCACTGCACTGCCTGCGCACGCGTTAAAAACAGTCGATCGGTGTTTTTAAAGATAGCGCAGCACCCAAGTGGCGGGGCATTATGGATTTGGTGTGAGTTGTATAAGCGTGCAATTATTTGTAGCACACGACATGCAGTCCACATAAGCAGTGCATATACCGCACTTCACTATATTGTAGAACACGACATGCACTCCACAGGGGCAGTGCATATTGTAAGAAAGGGCGGCTGCATGGCAGGTTCAGTGCATTCCAGCATAAGGATTCAGTGCATACGCTCTGCAAAACCATACGTTCATCGTGCAACACATGCAGTGCATATAGATGTCAATAGCAGTGCCTTCTTGGATAGCGAAGAGACGAAGTGTATCTTGGTGTGCATGGTAGGTGTAGTCCATTCCACGGTCACTTCACTGCCTGCGCACGCGTTAAAAACGGTCGGTCAGCATTATTAAAGATAGCACAACACCCAAGCAGCGAGGCATTATGGATTTGGTGTGAGATGTATAAGCGTGCAATTATTTGTAGCACACAACATGCAGTCCACATAGGAAGTGCATATACCGCACAACACTATATTGTAGAACACGACATGCACTCCACAGGGGCAGTGCATATTGTAAGAAAGGGTGGTTCACTCCTGCCTACGGATGTAGTGCACAAGATTTTCACAGGCAGTGCATATGCGGCTATATGGAAGGTTCAGTGCATTCCAGCATAAGGATGCAGTGCATACGCTCTGCACAACCATACGTTCATCGTGGGTGGAGAACACACTGCACATACTGCACAAGCAGTGCAACCATAACTTATCAGGGTAACACACGACATGCAGTCAACACAGGCAATGCATATAAATGTCAATAGCAGTGCCTTCCTGGATAGCGAAGAGACGCAGTGTATCTTGGTGTTCATGGTAGGTGTAGTCCATTCCACGGTCACTACACTACCTGCGCATGCATTAAAAACGATCGGTCAGCGTTATTAAAGATAGCGCAGCATCCAAGCAGCGAGGCATTATGGATTTGGTGTGAGTTGTATAAGCGTGCAATTATTTGTAGCACACGACATGCAGTCCACATACGTAGTGCATATACCGCACGTCACTATATTGTAGAACACGACATGCACTCCATAGGGGCAGTGCATATTGTAAGAAAGGGCGGTTCACTCCGGCCTATGAATGCAGTGCACAAGATTTCCACAAGAAGTGCATATGCGGCTGCATGGCAGGTTCAGTGCATTCCAGCATAAGGATGCAGTGCATACGCTCTGCACAACCATACGTTCATCACGGGTGGAGAACACACTACACAGACCGCACAGGCAGTGCAACCATAACTTATCAGGGCAGCACACGACATGCAGTCAACACAGGCAGTGCATATAGATGTCAATAGCAGTGCCTTCCTAGATAGCGAAGAGACATAGTGTATCTTGGTGTGCATGGTAGGTGTAGTCCATTCCACGTTCACGTCACTGCCTGCGCACGCGTTAAAAACACTCGGTAAGCGTTATTAAACATAACGCAGCACCCAAGCGGCGAGGCATTATGGATTTGGTGTGAGTTGTACTCCTCTAAGGCTTATAAATAGTGCCGGCACCTCTTCACACTTCTAAACAGCATCAGTACTAGGAATAAATATTCGATCTCAGATACCTACCACCGGCTTCATAATGCCTCGCCGCCTACCCACCTGTTGGGCCAAGTTCCCTCCGGGTGCTCGCATACCACTTCCGACGCCGCCTAGCTCCGACGACGAAGAAGAGAAAGAGGAGGTATCGTCGCAGGAGTCGGTCAGAGCTCAAGGTGTGGTAGCCGCTACGGAGAAGGAGCGAAGCTACAAGAACCTACATGAATACGCCTCTTCCTCCGCCGACAGCAACCAATCCTACGACCTGATGCTGCCGCCAACCTCAACAAAATTCGACTCGTTCGGTAAGGAGAAGAAGAGGCGGGAGGATGCAAGGAACCACGAGGAACATACCGCGTTCCTTGCTTCCGTGGAGAGCGAGAGTCTCCAGCGGCGCCGAAGAAGGAGAAGGAGGAGGTCAAGAAGGAGAAGGAGGAGGTCAACTCATTGGAAAGGGAAAAAAAGAGGAGGGAGGATGCCCGGAACCGTGAGAGGGTCGCTTCCTATACGGCGCATAGGGCCGCCGTTCATGAGGCCAACATCATAGCAGTTCTGGAGATGACCAATCATTTCGACAAGCAGCGGAGGCGAGGAGGAACCAATGCGCGGCAGTGACAGCAGCAGCGCAAGCAGCTGTGGCTCCAGCG
Source organism: Avena eriantha (assembly GCA_910589775.1). Taxonomy (NCBI): domain Eukaryota; kingdom Viridiplantae; phylum Streptophyta; class Magnoliopsida; order Poales; family Poaceae; genus Avena; species Avena eriantha. The sequence continues at coordinate 342,571,447 of OU342743.1, read as the reverse complement.
GTGGCGGCGAACGACGACGAGGCAGGTCCATCATACGTCATCCACATATACAGCGACGAAGACGATTAGGGGATCTAGCTTTATATTAGGTTTTTTTATATATCCATAAATGTCATTCAAATCTTGTAAAATATCTCCTGATTTGGATGGACTATTAATTTATCTGAATTTCGCAAAATGCCATCGATTCAGCAGTAACCACGGAAGAAATCCGGTCCATAGTCATCGTACCGGGCAGTGCATGACCTTTATTAATATAGATCCGGATCTTACAAACCAAGGCAGTGCATAGCAGGTTTGAAATGGAGTAGTTAAAAGGTAGTGCTCCTTTTCATGGGCTGCCTGCTTTAAAATTGCCATCCCCTCATCAACAGTGTATGGAAGAAACAAAGAAGTCTTTCCGCTGTTTGTCTGACGCTGGGGCTCTTTTAGTTAAAAGTCCATCGGCTGACAAACTGTCGGATTCTTAAGTTTGTTACCAAATCAAATGGGCATGTGCATAACAGGCGTGTGTTTAAGAAGCAGAGCTATGGTTACGTACTTTTAAGGTCTAAAATGTAGTGTTTTTAATTAGTTTTTTGTATTTTTATATAATATGAGGCAGTGCATAATACTTTACAAAAGCAGTGCTATGCTGCAACTACCAATAGGCCTGTGAACTATTACTGGGCCTTTACTGTATATAAGGAATAGTTACATGGTTGCGAAGTTTTGAGATCTTGTATGGACAATTTCTTAGTGGGCCTTTTTTTATAATACTAGCACGATTTGCACGATCGGTTGGTTATAAGGATACAAGGAGTCGTGAAGCGGTAAAGGCATAAGTTGCAACAATGGCGCACTAGTTCATCATTTGCAGCGACGAAACTCAGAAGAACAAGGTGTCTATCTAGTGCATAATTATATATTATTTTGTAGTCCATCACATACTTGTTCTTATTAGATCCATCCTTGTTTACTACTGTAGAAATAAACAGATTCAAGCCGTGGTACCAGACATCTTCCTCCCATGGACGACGGGCTTCAGACAACGGAGATTCATCACATTCCTGCTCATGGAACGACTGTTCTTACTGTGGTGTACACCAACGAGGAATCCACTGTCGACAAAATACTCGCAATGTATGAAGATTGGCTTGACGAGGTTAATACTGATCCAATTATGCAGAAATTTGCAGTACCTTTTCCTAACCAGTACTTTGAACCAGTTTTCATTCGAATCAAACATTAACCCCATACATCCTTTTTCAGAATCCATTGTTTTTTCCTATGATCATGCAAACTATTTGTAATACGAATTAATGTAACCTCATACATACGTTTTTTCCTGTTTGGCACATGCTGTTTTTTCTCAGTATTCGGAAGATAACGTAGTATCTAAAAATATTGTAGTTTTCAATAGTTTGGGAGTTTTGCCATAGTAAAACACAAAAGTTTCAAAACTGTGGTACTGCAAAAACTGAGGTTTTTTTGCACGTTTCAAGAAAAAGGTCTGGACCTATTTTTTTACAAATACTATGTTTTTGTGCAAACTTTAGTATTGATTACCCGGCATTGATATACTATGGTTTTAGAATATTTTCGTTTGACAAAGCCAAGAAGCCAAACGGAGCCTTAGAGTGGGCATGGAAAATGCGATCCTACATTTTCCCCTACTCCTATTCTTCACGCCGTAAGAATCAAACATGTTTCATTAGATTCTGCTACTTACTAAATGATCAAATTTTACTTGACAGGATGACAACAGCATGTACATAGGACTCGACCTCGAATACACTCCTCGAGGCAAACAACAAACCATCACCGTAGTACAACTCGCCATGAGGGAGCACGTGCTAGTGTATCATTACGCCAGGAGCACTAAGGAATGCCAGGGGCTACGGGATTTTCTAAAACAAAAACAGATCACGTTCGTTAGTGTGGACAAGAGGACAGACATAAAGATGATGCAGAAAGGGAAATTTGATATCCCTGATGAGTACCACGTCGACATACAGGATATATTCAAGTCAGTGCCACGAGATAATCATAGGGATGGCATGTCCAATCTTGCAGCAACACTCATTGATAGGTCATACATTCAGATGAAGATACTAGCCCGTAACTCAAACATGCATGACATATGGGAGTGGAAGCCAATGGCACCAGAGAATCTTGCATTACTCAGCAATAGATGGATATGTCACATACGGGTTGTACAAGAGGATAGCATTCATCAGGAATCTCCTCGGTTTAGATAAACCAATCTTGGATGACAAGCTCTGCATCAGATGTCATGGACGTTATAAACCGTACAAACGACATAAACAAGCAGGTCCATCAGAGGATACCAAGAAGATATGGCAGAAGGAGCAATACGACATTAGTCCAGAAGAAGATGTCGACAGATCGGAGAAGCAAGAAGATGGCTAGAAGGGAATGTGAATTTAGTAAAGACTTTTGTAGCGTGGCTACGATATTATATCAGTTTGGTGATTTTAGTTGATAACCACATATAAAATATGGATTTGATTTAGCGTTTGATGTTTTCCAAACAATGTCATTTTAAAAAGCTTGAATCCCTGCTTAGTGTGAGTAATACTTTGAACAATGTGTAATTATATAGTCTGTGCATTCTGAATGTTTTATTCTAGTAAAACAAATCATATATCCATTTTAAATACAATATTCTAGTTTGTGTAGGATTATGATGGTTATTCTCATCATTTAACTGTATTGAATACAAAAATAAATAAAGATGCAAATACAAGTAAAAATGCAGTGCATACACGAACACTCAATAGCAGTGCATATTTACTAGTTAAGGCAGATCAGTCAGTATGACTACACGCATAAAAACTCGGAAACCAGAAAACATAGTGGATAAAAACAAATAAATATTCAAGCAGCTCATAAACCGTATGATCAATAGTGCATAACTGCGCATAAGTTAGGCAGTCCACCCTTTAAAACCTAGGTAGTGCAAATGGCAGAACTTATGCAGTACATCAAAATCTGGGAACTCGAAAGCCGAAAACATAGTGAAAAAAAATAACTTATCAGGGCAGTACATAAACTGTATGACCAACAATGCAAAACTTATCTAAACACACATTCTGACCTTACCGCCTACGGCAGTGCTTATTCCAACCTAGAAGCAGTTAACACAAAACTACGCACAAATTAGGCAGTGCACCTTTAAAACCTAGGCAGTGCAAATGGCAGAACTTGTGCAGTGCATCAAAACCTGAGAACTCGAAAGCCGAAAACATAGTGAAAAAAAATAACAGGGCAGTACATAAACTGTATGACCGGCAGTGCAAAACTTATCAAAACACACATTTTGACATTACCGGCAATGGTAGTGCTTACGCCAACCTAGAAGTAGTTAACACAAAACTGCGCATAAATTAGGCAGTGCACCCTTTAAAACCTAGGCAATGCAAATAGCAGAACTAAAGTAAATAGGAATTAGGCAGTGCATCCATACAACTTAGGCAGTGCACCAGACCAAGAGAATACAATGTCACTCCCCCAACACTAAAGTAAATAAGACTTACATCAAATACAAACTATGTGCAAGCAAAGAGAAGTAAACATATATTGGTCAATAAGAAAGCAGTGCACAAATTACAACTTAGGCAGTACACTCCGTACAATTTAGATACAGCTGGTGCAGTGCATCAATGAAATCTAATAAGGCAGTTAGTCAAATAAAATTACGGCAGATCACTCACGATCACCCGAGGCATCAAAATTAAGCAGACACAAGGCAGTGCATTGCTTCTAAACAAGGCAGAGCAACCAAAACTACCACCCCATACACGATTTAGTGTTCCCTCTAGTATCCAACCCACAGAAAGGTAGTCCGAAGAAACAAATCCCGCGGAAAACAGACTCATTCTGCTACCGTCATCGTCGTCGACCAGGAGCAAACCGCCCAACACTGGCAACCGTGAAAACAACCACCTTCCCAAACCCCCAACACCAACAGCACACACCACGCTCCGCCAATAGCAACCACCCCAGATCACCCCGCCCCCGCCGACCCACCCCAACGGAATCTAGTCCAACCCTTCAAATCCAACCCACCACCGCCCGCACCAAACAATCCTCCGACGGTAGCAAGTTCATCCTCAGCAACCTGCACCGATTTGGAACAGAACTCCCCGGAGATCTCGATAGAGAGGATACATTCACAAAAAATGGTAAACGGCGGAAGGAGAGAGCGCGGCGGAAGGCCCCTGCTTCCTCTTATTCAAGAAACAAGTAAGCGTAGGAACCTACAACAAGAGGTACGCCGAATTCATATCAATCAAAATCATATAATTCCGGTTTAACACTAGATTCTTCACAAATCTGTAACACAAAGTAAAATTTATAGTACATACTATCTAACTCCACTTTTAATTCATTCATTTCAGTTCCTTATCGCCATACAAAGCATATGTGACTAACGGTTTAGAGATTACATATGTACAGTTGTTTTTCGTAAGTAATTATTGAGAAAAATAGGGAAATAGAATTCGTATATAGAAAGGATAGACAAATATATTAAAACATCGAACTAGTGAAAATAATTACTAAGGATTAGAAGATTGCATAAAGAATTACTAATTTTCTGCCACACTTATTAAGAATTGTCTTATGCTAAAAATATTATTTAATTATTAGGTGAAATGGAGGACAACATAAGTCCTAGTCTTGGGAAGGTATAGATCAATATACAACATACCTAATAGTCATCACTAACATAAATATAGAAATAGCATTTTATTTAATACAACTTATTTGTAGAGCATACCTGATAATATGGATGCTGATGAAAAAAAGTCATTGCTGACCCAAGGTAATGCTGTAAAACAAAGTAAAAGTACATATTATTAGTGTTTCTTCTTCATGTGGTAAGGAAAAATATTGCCCCAAAACAGATAACCAGGGCAACAGTCAGGTCCACACCAACCAGCTATCAATAACACCATCACAAAGTGTGGACTACACAAAAACACCAACACAGGAATGGCAAGTGGAAGATCAACTAGGAGAAGAGGAAGAGAATTAAGAAGAAACTACATCTTGCATCAACCTCTGAAGAAAGTGTGGACGATGAAAAAAAAGAACAAAACATACCCCAGGATGACCCAATCCCACTGAATGTTCAGCTTCCAGACAGTAGTACCACAGTAGATTTACAGTCCAGTACAAGAAGATTGAAAACGAGGAAAGCAATAGTACGAGAAGAGCAAGATAACCCTCAGGAAAAAAAGAGGAGAGCATCTAGAATATCAAAGGAAGAAAAAGGACATCTGAAAGAGCAAGAGAACAACACAGATAAGGATGAGAGTAGTGACGACGACGATGAAGACTACAACATTCTTCTAGAAGGAATATGATCTGAAACAAAAGATGATGATGCTGCAGGTGATACGGAAGAAAATGAAGGAGAATTGGATAATCAGGTTAGTAAAGATTTACATAAATAAATTAACCATATGACATTCATTTTGGAAAATCCATAGCATGAACTGACAACATAAAATCTTACATGCAGCAAGCTAGGAGAAAACGCAAACGCAAGGATCAGAGCAAGAATATGATTCAAGGAACCTTGACAATAGGTGACAAAAAGCTACGCAAGGACACATGCACAAACTACATAGTAAGGTGTTCACTCAAAGAGCTCAACAAATTGCTTACAGAGGTCCTAAGCGAAGATCAAAAAACGAGCTATCAAATGTTGGGTGGGGATTCTTGTTTAATTACAGAGTAACATCAAACCTTTCACGGCCAATGATCTTGTGGTTATACGAGAAAATTGATAGAGTTACAATGATAATGGAACTTGGAGCCGGCGTGGACATTGAAATAACACCAGAAGTTGTGAAATCAGTTTTCGGCTTCCCTGACGGACCTAACGCAGCTCCATTAGCATCAAAGGATGGTAACACAGAAGCTCTAAAATGGCTAAGGAAAGAAATTGAAATAACAGCGACAAAACAAGTTCAACTTAATGATTTGTATAAGCAAATAAAGAAAGGTGACACAAGTACTTTCACAATGCAATGCATATTTCTGGTCATTTTCAAGAGTATTGTATGCCCCACTCTATACGCAAGGATAGGCCGAGAGGCTAGAATGACACACAATGTAGACTACAAGAAGCTTCAAAAAATGGATATCTGCCGCGTAGTAGTGGATGAACTGAAGATAGGAGTTCATATTTTTTTTGAAGAAAAGAAAAACAGAAACAAGAAAAAGGGTAAGGGTCCTGTTAAAAAAACAAATACCAAAGGAGCTGAGGGATACACAATTATGCCTTTAATAGTCTATCTGGACACTAAAAGGTGTGAGAATTCAATCAACACGATTGAAACACCATGGCTGCATGTTCTTGACAATGAATTATTGTCATCCATTGTGAAGAAGGACAGACATAAACATAACATTGAGGAATTCGGAGCATTGAAATATGTAAGTACACATACTGGCAATATGTATCTTTGTATTTCCTTATTGCATATCTGATTTAATTCCGTAACATAATAAGATTGAGCATAAAAATATTTAAATTGTCCACTTCACATGAAACAGGTTAAGACTAGTTCCGAGCTGCACCACTACAACAAAGGTTTTCATACAAAGAAAAACAGTTCCTCAAATATGGTGGTGGATAATGACCAGGAGAACCGTAAGAACAAGTATGCAATAGTTCTTGTCGGAGACAACTCAAACATTCCAACTGAAGAACCTTCTGTCCAGCCAAATCCAATCGAAGGTCTCATGACAGATGTTGAGAAGATGCAGCAAGCAATGGATCTCCTAAGATAGATTGCAGACAACCCAGAAAACATATGTCAAAATTTAGAAACTAACAACGAACTAGGCCTCATCAGTAACTACAGACAAGATATCAACAGAGCAGGACTTGAGATTCTAGACTCAATGGATAAGCTTAAGTTATACATGGAGTCGGCGAAAGATATAGTAGTTAGATTAACAGCAAAAAGAGGACCTGTCAGAATGGAAGATCCTGCATCATGTTCATTGCCGCAGAATGAAACTGAGAAAAATAACTCTGGCAGTGTTGATACGTCTAAAAAAACAGAAGACACAATGATCAAAGCTACAAAGGTAATTTATATACCTATTGCAAGTTATTGCACGATATAATAAGAATGATTGCTCCTAGTTTAACTGTGCTATATTTTTATTTCTAAATGGATTGGATAATCAGGCAGATGATACCAATAATGAAACTGCAGCAGAAGGACAGGAGCATGCAACATCAAAAATAACAAAAGACAAATCTCTAAAGGTAGATGCTCGTTTAATAGAAAGGGGACAATTTGCTATAATATAAAGCAAAAGAAAAATCTGATGATGGTTATAATATTCATAACAATTCAACAAAGAACTAATATAAACTTCTGATTGTAGGAGGACGCAGGAGGAGATACAAACAACCAAACCCCCTCTGACAAAGCAGCAGCAGAAACAAGCATACGCTCATCTGACACAGCGAACAGGCAGGAACAAGATAAACAAGAGGGACATCAGACAGAAGATAAATAAAAACAATAGATCAAAGTTAAAGACAGTGAAGTTGGACACAAAGCAGAAGATTTACTACCAGTCAGTACCAATCTAATAGCAGAAGGTCTCTATGAAAATTAATTTGTTGAACAATTTGATTCATTTGTAAACATACCATGTTTCTACTGGTGTAAATAAATTAAAGATACACTTGCAAAATAGAGCTTGCTAAACATATCAAAAAATATGGCTGTAATGACCATGAAGATATTTGTATGAACGATTATGGTTACAAGTACTAGCCAGTCTACCATTTGCACTTGTCATACACGACAATTGAACCAGTAAACTGACTCAACTACTATAAATGAACTGTCATCGAACTACCATTCTGATGCACTGGCTAACATCAGTCATTAAACTGATTTTTCTGCACTTCATTTTTTCACACGCTAACAATTTTTTCTTTCCACAGATACAGATAGTGGAGACCAAGCAAACAAGGACAGCAGGCAAATACAATCAGAATGGACAAAATTGTATAACCTGATATGCAAGTTCACAGACAAAAAACTATCAAAAGAAGATACAACTATATTAAACTGAGATGATTTTAAAAATTATCATTTTGCACTTTGCATATTTTTTCAGAACCATACTGTGTTATAATAAAAATTACTCCATTCGACAGATCTCGGTATATCTTGAAGCATGAGAAAACCAATATGAAGGTGCCACTGTATTACATATCAAGTGATTTAAGAAACGAAGGACTGCTAGGCGATACAGAGGGTGAATTTGTGTTAACCTATCTTGAAGAACAACTTAGGAGAACCTAGTCGAAGAAGAAAATTATTCATTACAGAGCAACTATAAGTACTACAGAAAAAGCAACTGTAAAATAATAAACAAAGGTTTTATATATTAAGAGCAAACAAACTAACGGTTGTTTTGCAGCAAAAACTTATTAACATTAGAGCAGTGAAAGACAATAAAAGAAGTATGCGTTGGGTAGAGGACTTGTTTAAACCAGACGTGGCAGACCGTCTAGACAAATACGAACTAGTAAGTAGAACAATAATGTTCATTACAATATATTTTTTGACAACTTGAAGAACACCATACTATGAAAATACAAGCTTGCATTCATTTTTTAAACAGAAAAAATATGTTAACAAATTTTAAATAATTGCTCATGTAGATAATGTTTCCTTTTCTTGAGCGACCTCCTAAGGGAACTTCAGGTTTAGTAGGTCACTGGTTCACATTGACAGTAGATATTTTGGAGAAGAAGTTCAAAATTTATGATTCGTTGAGAGAGCCATGGGATATTGATCTTGAAAAAGTATGCTCAAAATTGATCAGGAAAATAAAGACATTGTGGAGTGAAGGTTTTGGAACAACAGAAACAAAAGTCCAAACGCTGGATGATTTTGAGGTAGTATATGTCGTGGTGGTGTCACAGCAGATGCCATGGATAGGCTAAAGGTGGGGACTAAATGCACTAGGGGAATCCAGGGAGGGATAGTGTGGTGATTCCACACACGGAAGATTTGTATTTGATTCACCTTCGCAGATTACAAGTGCTCCTAGAGCTGTATTGGAGAGAGGAGGAAGAAGGGACTCTCTTACTCTCACCACTAGCTTGCCCACAGGAACTAACTAGTAAATTGCTACACACTAGAGACCAACCTCCCAGATCTCAACCCTTTCTACAGAGGTCTTAGCCCTCCTTATATAGGGGTGGCTAGGTCTCCACTTAGGGCATACGTGGAGGCATATTCCCTCCCAAAATAGTAAGCCGACCGGGTCACTTTTCCCCCGCGTCATCCATGCAGAGGCTACGTGAGCCTCTGCGGCGCCTGCGTCACACGACATTGGCTTCGTCACCTTTGTCGGCCACGCCTCGGTGGTACGACCTCTGTCTGCTTCGCTCACACTCTGCATACAGTAGTCACCTTTGACCAGCGAGATACCTTCCTTCTCTTACAAGCTTGATATAACCCGGATCCCACATAGTTGATCCGGCCACACCTGTTCCTGCATACAAGTTAGATACATCTTACCGACATATGGCTTAAGTCGGTTGAGACCAAGTTAGGTGGACGTCCCCTGGTCCGGGTTAATCTGTGATCCGGCCTGCCTTGAGGTGACTCAGCCAGCACTTGCTTTGATCTTGCCGCACCTCGGTTAACTAGGACTTTATACCCCGGCGTGCTGGTGCGGTCTTAGCTGCCTTAGCCGCTAAGGTCACAATAGGTTCAATTTAACTGAGCTTCTTGCTCCTTCTCCGAGTTGCCTCCTACACCGGATTCAATGGGTTTACTTTCCCTTGGCTCATTCCAAGTTTTTACTTGCTGGTCGGGTTACCACATACCCATCCGGGTCATTCTTCCTTCTCTCGTACGCCTCCCCACGTGGAGGCTAATCGTTACTTTGCCTCATTTTAAGGGCCAGCAACAGTAACCGCCGCAGTTATTATCAAAAGTTACTGTTGCACACGTCACGTCGCGCCTGCCTCCTTGTTAACCGCAACATAACGTCACGTCGTCGGATCCGTTGCGCCATGTGGCCCTTCGTGTGGCTCATCGCTGATTGGCTGATCCGGACCATACACGGCCACACCGTGTGGCTCGCCCGTAAAACGCGATCCCACTACCCCCCCTACGGGAGTGGTTAAATAGGGGAGGGGCGCGCCCCTTGGGTCATTTCCCTGCTCCCGCGCCCCTCTGCCTCTGCCTTTTTCCTCTTCTTCTCCGTCGATAGCGTCGCCGCCACCGCATCTGAGCAGCAGCGCCGCCGCCGTACTGCTTTCACACGCTCTAGCGCCGCCGCCACCTCCGCTCATCTCCTCCGCCACGGGTCCCCGCCAGTCCAGGCCGCTGCCTCCCTCCGCCGCTAGCGCAAGTGAGGAGAGCGACCTCGAAATGACTGAGGAGGAATTGTCCGTCGCCGAGCAGGAGATGGAAGAAGACGCGGCGCACGCCGACCGCGGCGCGTGGGCCGGATCCTGGGTCTGCCAGGATGACCTGGATTGGCTTTACCGTACCAGGCGCATCTCGGAGGGCGTCGCCGTGCGCCTGGCTTCCGCCAAACTTGCCCCCTCACCCAATCCGGGTGAGTATGTCGTGTTCCTATCGCACTTCTAGCGGGGGTTCGGTCTGCCAGTTAGCGATTTTTTCTATGACTGGCTAAACACGTACGAGCTCCAGCCGCACAACCTTCCTGCCAATGCCATCACATCTCTCTCCGCCTTCGCCTCCACGATCGAAGGTTATGCCAGATTATGGCCCACAAAGGAGCTATGGATCCAGTTCTTTGGCCTTCGCCGAAACGTAATTCCGAATGTAGATCTAGAGCCGGAGGATAAACAACTCACGCAATTCAGGGCTGCGTCAATCTCTCCTCGGAAGTTGTCCGTCTTCCCCCGAGTCACGGGACTTGACTCCTGCAAGGGATGGGCCCGGACTTTCTATTATGTCCGGAACAACACCACCGAAGACCTGATCCGGCTGCGCCCCTATACTCCGGGTCCTCCTAACCCGGATTTGTGGGACGTTATCCCCAAGAAGCCCACAGTCTTGGTGAACCAAGTCAACAAGAGGTTCGCGGAGCTGAAGGAACTCGGATTGTGCAATGAGGATGCCATGATCACATTTTTCCGCAACCGGATCTCCCCCCTCCAGAAACGCACACATAAAGTGTGCCACATGAGCTGGGGCTGTGACCCCAACCGGACCTTGTCTTTCGAGTTAAGCAACACAGAGATCTTCCGCCGGGTCAAGGCCCTGTTCACCACCCACAAAGACTTCTCATCTGAGTGGACGTGGGGAATCGAACACTTTTGCTGAGATAGGCTTCCTCCTTCAGTAAGTCTCGTGCTCCAAACTTTCTTCCGAATTAAATCATATGTCGATCTTTTGTTGTAAGTTTTTAATCTTGTTGCTTTTCCTTTTCCTTAGTTGTTTCTTCAGCAAACCATCGAGGATGGCACCGAGCCTTCCCTCAAGTGCGCGCCTGACCGGGACACCTCGGACGAGGAGGAACCGGATCAGGAGATGTTCCTTCCGATGGCAGATGCAACAAAACGCCCCACCGGTAAACTCTCTTCTATTAGAGATTGGCCCAACGATGAAGATGATTCGGATGTTGAGGTGATGGAAGCATTTGACGCTGTCCCCCTTTCTTATGCTTTTTCGGCATCAGCTAACCCCGGTGGGCAGATCCATGAAGACCCTCCCCTTGCCGTGGGTGATCCCGTCCCGGTGGCACCGAAGAAGAAAAGGGGAGTTGCCTCTGCATCCTCCTCTGGACCTTCTCCGCCGGCAAAAAGGCGGAAGAAGTCTGGGGACAAAACTTCCACCAAGCCTCCAACCAAGGCCGCGGCCCGCAGGGCTCGGAAGCCCAAGGATCCCCTTACCTCGGATGAGTAAGCCTCTTCTCCCTTTGCCATTCACTTGTTCTTCTTGTGTTATAGTTTCTCATCATACATTATTTGATTCGGCAGGGCCGCGGTGGAGGTCCCACAGAGTGGATCCGGCATTGTGTCGCCGCTCCAACACAACCCCTCTCCTCCTCGTGGCGATGATTTACGCCCGTTGAGCCCCATTCCGGAGGGCAAACTCAGAGCGGGGGAGACTGGCTCTGCCGAAGCGGCAACAACCACCACTTCGGATCCGCCTCAACCAGCTACCACCGAAGTTCCCTCAGCACCTCTGCCGAAGCAGAAAACAACACCAGTACCAGCACCAACTCCAGCACCAGCAGAACAACCAAAGCAACAGCAGCAGCAACAAAAGAAACAATAGCAGCACCGAGCCCCTCCACCTCGTCCGAGTCTTCCAAGGCTCGGCGAGAAGACATCAGCAGCAGCAAGGCTGGCGCCAAGGCAGCTCCCAAGGGCAAATCCGCTGCAACAACCTCAACCTCTCAGCAGCAGCCCAAGGGTAATAAGGCACCTGAGGCCACCAGGGCAGCATTCGTCGAGGCTAGACAGCGCACACTTGTGTCCATGCTTCCGAAGAAAACTCCACCGCCGAAGGACGCCCCTGTCGAGCCAGCTGATGTGCAACTTGTTTTGCACACCAGCCCTGCCCTTGCCCAAGTTGAGAGGACGGAGGCGCATGCCAAGGGTTTAGTGGCGCCACACATGCTAAGCGGAGAACGATACCCTCCGACCTTGATCGAGTTTGTAAATAACTGGAACAAGGCGGAGTTCGTCTACAATGACGATCTCCCGGAGAAGTTCGGTCCCACCGAATTTTCTGTGCAGATGAATACCGCCGCCAAGGCCATTAACCTTGCGGGTCGGATGATGGAGGTACGTTACTTCGTCTTTTCTTTTAACAAGTTGTATATATTATTGATATAGCCATTAGTCCCCGAGCCTCTGGGGGAGTAACTTGTTACTCAGCTAGATGCTCCTTAGAGAACTGACGTAGATCCTTGATAACTTGGAATATGCACACATCTAAAGCCGGGTTAAGTTCCACTTGGCCCGGATTTCGCACACTTCGAATATGCACACACCTAGAGCCGGGTTAAGTTCCACTTGGCCCGGATTTCGTACACTTCGAATATGCACACACCTAGAGCCGGGTTAAGTTCCACTTGGCCCGGATTTCATACACTTCGAATATGCACACACCTAGAGCCAGGTTAAGTTCCACTTGGCCCCGATTTTGTACACTTCGAATATGCACACACCTAGAGCCGGGTTAAGTTCCACTTGGCCCGGATTTTATACACTTCGAATATGCACACACCTAGAGCCGGGTTAAGTTCCACTTGGCCTGGATTTTGTACACTTCGAATATGCACACACCTAGAGCCAGGTTAAGTTCCACTTGGCCCGGATTTTTTACACTTCGAATATGCACACACCTAGAGCCGGGTTAAGTTCCACTTGGCCCGGATCTTGTACACTTTGAATATGCACACACCTAGAGCCTCGTTAAGTTCCACTTGGCCCGGATCTTGTACACTTCGAATATGCACAAGACTAAGTGGTCCATCTTTGCTCTTTCAGGTGACCACCAACCGCCGGAGCGCTGAGTTTTAGCGTCTCCTTGATACTCACAAGATGCTGCAGGCAAAACATAATGCACTTCTCGCTGAACACGAGAAAAGGGGTAAGTTTCTTCCTCGGCATTTTTCCATTTTCCTTCATCTTCTTCTGCCGAACTAACCCATCCTTCGGTTTTCGGAGCTGGGGTGGAGGCTGAGAACACAATCAAGAGGAAAATTTTGGATTAAATCAAGGGTAAGTTATTTTTGCTCAACCTTGTTATGCTTTCCATCTCCTTTCCTCCTTGGCTCGGCAAACATTCATACCTCGGCTTTGCCGGGTCAACAAACTATTTTAGCATCTCTTGAAGATAGTGTGCCCGTGTTTGATATGATGCTGCATTTTCTCGAACAAGCAGGACAGCGTCAGGCCGAGCTCAAAAATAAAGATGATGAGCTTGCCCTTCTCTGAGCCAAAGATGATGAGATTGCCAAGCTTAAGGCAAATATGAAGAAATTGAAAGCAGAGCACCAAACCAAACTCCAGAAAGCCGGCCAGGACTATACTGAAGAGCGCGAGTGCCTCAATCTCGAGATTGCCAAGGACCAGGAATTACTCGAGGAGGCCGACATCAAGCTTGAGTCGGCGAATGCTGAACTTGTGCAACTCCGGGAGAGGCGCGGCAACTGCATCAAGGACCTGTCCCGGGTTCACATCCATATCTCTAGTAAGTTCTTTCCCTTCAACCGACGTTTATCTTTCTAGGTCTGCTTCCTTTACTTACCCCACTTGTTTTATCTTCCCAGGCAAATTTCCAGAGAGCGATGTCATTGGATCCAATGCCGTTACCAAGTTCCGCCAGCAGAGGGGTACTCCATATGGCCCTGGCTCCATTCCTCTCAATCTCGAGGACTTGATAGTTAGTTTGTCCGCCCGAGTCGAAGTCGTGAGGAACTACGGCAAGGATATCTTGGATGTGGTAATCCGGATCTTCAACGCCTTTTGGCCTGAGGAGGATACTCCGGAGAATCTGGCTATTCTTTTTTCCCGGCTTATGGAATGCGAGACTCAGCTCGATCTCTGGAGAGAATCCGCTGGACGCGCCGGATCTTAGACCGTTCTCCACTATGTGCTCACATGGTACGAGAAGATCGACCTCAACCTCCTAGCGCGCATGCGCACCGGATCCAAATGGTCCAGCGACCCAGAGTGGATTGCTCGGTGCAAGGCTTGTGCCCATAGCCTCATTGAATATGCCCCCATTCATGAATGGAACGAGGGACCAAGCTTCCTAGAAGCCGCCGATGTCGAAAACGTTCAACACGTTGAGGATGGCTCGGATGAGGACGAAGAGGACGATGCCTCAGACGTCGAAGGCAGCGAAGATGACGCCGAACTTCCTCCTGCTGCTGCTCCTTGATTATAAACACTTGAAATTTCATCAGATCTCTGGTATGCCCGGTGCAATTGTATTAAGCACATGAGTGATATTTTGCTACTAAGTTTCTATGTCGGATTAACTTGGGCGTAGTCCCTGAGTTTCATTTTCTTGTTCCTCCAATTTTTTGGCTCGGCTCGTGTCCACCTTGGTTCGGTTTTATGACTTACGAGTCAGATCTTCAAAAATTGATTTAACAGTACTTGGAAACTCTAGGTTTAGCTCAAAATAATTCAAGATGATAAATTTAAAGTACACACAAGGTTAGTTCGAAAAACAAACATCGACTCGATTAAGTTTTTTCCCTTAGTCATTTTTCACGTGCTACGCAATTCCAAACTTGTTCTCTTTCTTGCCATGAAGCCAAATCTTGTTGGACAGCAGCAAGTCAAAGAGTTAGGCTCTTGGTGCTCACACATTACTAATCCGACCTAAGTAGAAGCAACTTATGTCAGCCGCCATATAAATAATAAATAAAGAAGACAACTAAAATTACTAAGGCAGTTCCCGAGTTACTGCTCGAGGTGCCAAGATTTCATTGATAAGCTCATTGTCGGTATACATACCGACATATGAGAGACTCGGATACAAACACTTCTCTGCTAAGTGTAGAAAGGACGAAGTAGAGCTACATTCCATGGATGTTTGGATTCCTCGCCGGACATGTCCGCCTTGTTCTTCTCCTATGGTTTTGCATCGATAAGATAATAAGAATCATTGTGCAATGCTTTGCTCACAATGAATGGCCCTTCCCATCGGGGGCCAATTTATGCATGCCAGCAGTATGTTGTACCAACCGGAGTACCAGGTCACCTTCCCGGAAAACTCGGGGGCTTACTTTCTAGCTATGATAGCGTCGGAGATTTTGCTGATATATGGCGGATCTTGACAATGCCAATTCTCTCGCTTCTTCCAACAGGTCAACATCATTTTTCCAGGCCTCTTGCACTTCGGCTTATGTGTATTGGGTGACTCTAGGCGAGTCATGCTCTATGTCGGCTGGTAATACAGCTTCTGCCCCATATACCAGAAAGAATAGCGTATAGCCTGTTGATCGATCCGGAGTTGTTATTAAACTCCACAATACCGCTGGTAGTTCTTCTATCCAGCACCCCGCTGACCTTTGCAGCGGCTCAATGAGCCGGGGTTTTATCCCGGATAATACTAATCCATTGGATATTTCCACTTGTCCGTTCGATGCAGGGTGGGCTACCGAGGCAACGTCCTGCTGGATCTTCTTATCTCGAAAAAAATGCGCAAATGCTCCCTCAGCAAAATTTGTGCCATTATCTGTTATGATACTATGAGGATAACCGTATCTCAAGATGATGTCTTTGAGGAAAGTTACGGCAGTGGCTCCATCACATTTTCTTATTGGCTTTACTTCAATCCACTTCGTAAATTTATCCACCATGACCAAAATGTGAGTCATATTCCCTCTTGCTGGTTTAAACGGGCCAACCATATCCAAGCACCATACGACAAATGGCCATGTAATTGGTATCGTCTTGAGCTCCGACATGGGCATATGTGTTTTTGTCGCATATCTCTGACAGCCATTGCATTTTCTCACCAGATCTTCTGCTTGTTCTAAGGCACTTGGCCAGTAAAACCCATGGCGGAAAGCTTTTGCTACCAAGGCTCTGGATAAGGCAAGATGCCCACATTCCCCTTGATGTATATCTCAGACGATGTCAAGTCCTTCCTCCGGATCAACACATCGTTGGAGGACATTGGTCACACTCCCTTTGTATAGCTCGGAATTGATGATCGTATATGCTTTTGCTCTCCTCTGAGTTTGCCTGGAAAGTACCTCCTCAATGGGTAAGGTTCCATCCTTTAGGAATTGGAATATTGGCATTGCCCAAGCTGGTACAGCTCTCACTGGGAACACATCATCATCAATTTCCATTAGATCCACCGGCATAACTTCTACCGGATCGCACTGTGCAGTCCCCGGGTTTGTCGTGGAAGTCCCCGGGTTTGCCAAGGCAGTCCCCAGGTTTCGCGAACCACTCCCTACATCAATATCCATGGGCACAGCCTCTGATTCCGGATTTGCTGGGATAAAAATTGAGTCGGACTCCGGGGATGGCCTGATGGATGGTTTTTTGAGGTGCTCCAATGCTACGCCTGGTGGAATTGCTTGTCGGGTTGAACCGAGCTTCGACAATACGTCGGCAGCCTCATTTTCCACCCGAGGTATATGGTGAAATTCGCATCCCTCAAAGTAACCAGATATCTTCTGCACATGAAATCTGTATAATGCCATGTTTGCGTCCAAAGCATCCCATTGACCGGAGACCTGCTGGACTACGAGATCCGAGTTGCCGAAGCATTGGATCCGGCGTATTCCAACCTCCTTTGCCACTTTGAGCCCATGTATGAGTGCTTCGTATTCTGCAACATTGTTTGATGAAGTGAAGTGGATCTGCAGCACATATTTCAGCTGGTCCTTCTTGGGCGAGGTAAGCACAACTCCGGCACCTAACCCGGTTTTTGTTTTTGACCCGTCAAAGTGCATCTTCCAGTAGTTCGGATCTGGTAATGGTGGCTCATATTGCACCTCGGCCCAATCCACAAAAAAGTCCGCCATAGCCTGAGATTTAATTGCCTTTCTTCTGTCATATTGTGGCGCATAAGGTGCTAGTTCTATTGCCCATTTCAAAATCCTGCCACTCGCATCCTTGTTACTCATTATCTCGGATATGGGAGCTTCACATATCACCTTGATTGGGTGTTCCTCGAAATAGTGTTTCAGCTTCTTAGCTGCCATATACACACCATACGCCACTTTTTGATAGTGAGGATAGTTCTGCTTTGAGGCTGATAACACCTCACTCAGATAATACACTAGCCTTTGCACTGACTTACCCTCTTCATCGCGCTCTACCACAATCACTGCGCTTACAACTCGGTTGGTTGTGGCTATATAGAGCAACATTGGCTCCTTTGATAGTGGAGAGGCTAATACTGATGCAGTGGCTAACATTCTCTTTAAGTGGGCAAAGGCTTCATTGGCCTGCGGCGTCCAAATGAACTTATCCGACTTTTTCATGAGCTGGTAGAGAGGCAGTGCCTTTTCTACCAACCGACATACAAACCGACTTAACGATGCCAGGAAACTAGTAAACTTCTGGACATCATTAAGACACGTCGGCAGTTCCATTCATTCTATGGCCCGGATTTTAGTTGGATTGACCTCAATACCTCGGCTGGAGACGAGGAATCCGAGTAATTTTCTAGTCGGGACACCGAAGGTACATTTTTCCAGGTTAAGCTTCATCCGGAACCTCCTTAGGTTCGCGAACGTCTGCCTGATATCGTCAATGAGCGTTTTGCTTTCCTTGGTCTTTATCACAACATCATCCACATACACCTGCACATTTTGACCAATTTGGTCATGCAAACATTTTAGCATACATCTCTGGTACGTTGCCCCTACATTACGTAAACCAAAAGGCATGGTGCGATAGCAATAAGCCCCATACGGGGTGATAAACACAGCCTTTATTTGATCGCTTGGGTTCAGAGGTATCTGGTGGAAACCAGAATATGCATCAATGAACGACAACAACTCACACCCAGCAGTGGAATCTATGACTTGGTCTATCGTTGGCAGTGGGAATGGATCTTTTGGACACGCCTTATTCAGGTTCGTGTAATCGATACACATACGCCAAACCACTTCCACGTTCGGATCATCTTTCTTATTCTCCACTAGCACCGGATTAGACAGCCAATCTGGGTAAAGCACTTCCATGATATCCTGCAGCCAATAACCGAGCTATCTCATCTCCTATGACCTTTCTCCTATCTTCGGCGAAGCGGCGGAGAGGTTGCTTCATCGGCTTTTCTCCGGTCTCACATTCAAAGAGTGCTCGGCCAACTCCCTTGGAACACCTTGCAAGTCCTGTGTGGACCAAGCAAAAATATCCTGATTCTCATGGAGGAAGTTGACGAGCTCGCTTTCCTATTTGTCATTTAACCCGGCACCAATTGTTACGGTACGCTCATGGAACATATCATCAATAGGCACCTTCTTGGCATCTTTTGTCGCTTGGAATGATACACTACCATGCGAGTTACTCAGCGCCGGCATATACTGCTGCGTGGACTGATCCAATGCTGCCACTTCTTGGATCTTTCTCTTTTATTGCGCAATCACGAGTGACTCGTCCAGGTTAGATCCGGCAGATGCACACTCAATTGAAAATCAGAAATCCCTAGCTATGGTAATTACACAATTTGGCCCGGGCAGCTTCATGTTCAAGTAACTGATGTGGTAGCTTGCCATAAACTTGTTCAGTGCCAGTCTACCGAGTAACGCGTGATACGCACTTTCTAAGTTCACCACTTCAAACTCCAATTTCTCAGTTTGGCAGTTATATCTTGTGCCGAACAAAACGTCAACCCGGACCTTGCCTATGGGCTTACAAGAGATGCCTGGCACAATGCCATGGAAAGTTGTCCTTGTAGCTTGGGGCATGTTTTCCAAGATGCCCAATTTTGGCATCGTGTCCACATACATGATGTTGATGCTACTACCATTATCAATCAGCACCTTGGAGAATCTCACGTTGAGGTTAGGCCCAATGAATGTCGGATCCAGCACTAGTGCGTACGAACCAGGACTTGGCATAAGCTTGGGATGATCTTTGATGTTCCAGGTAATTTCCTAGTCTGACCAAGGCATGTACCTCGTCACTGCCGGCATTACTGCATTGACTTCCATATGTCTGCACTGCAAGCTCTTTTTGTCTGTCTCTTCCGTAGTGAACACACAGTAACTCTGATGGTGCTCTCTGTACTCATTTCTCCCGTCGTTTTTGGGGTACCTCTGATCCTGTTGGTCTTGGTTCTCCACCTGATTCACTGCATCCCTTCTCTCATGGTTGTCATACCTCGGCGGAGGGGGAGGCAACATTAACTGTTGCGCGTTCGCTCCGGAGGTTGATCATTCCGAGGTGCCTGAGCATTCCCCGAGCCGCTTTGTTCTATCTTTCGCATCCACTCACACAGTCTGGTTGTGTGACCCGTTGGGTTACTCGGATTAGGCATGTGAAACTTACATGGAAGATCCAGCATTGCCTCATAGGTGTACCTCAGACGGTCCTTCTTCTCTTGCCACTGTTTTTTCTGCGCTGCCGTCCAAGTTTTCTTTCCATCATTCCTTGGCGTCCATTGCCGTCCTCCAGTTTTCTGACGTTGACTGCTTCCTACTCCGGGTTGGTCCTGATTCACAGCTACAACTTGTTGCGAACTGTAGCGATAATCCGATCTGTCATCCCTTCTTTTACCTCGGTAATCATTTCTTCGAGATGACCGGCCCCATCTCGCTGACAATACTCCTCGCTTGACTCATTTGAGGTGAGCCTAGGTTGCGTCGGATCACCCAAAGCATATGAATTAGCAATTCGGATCGTTTCTTCCATGGTGGTTGGCATATCCCTTTGCAACCTTTGCCATAGCATGCTTGCATATCTGCATCCTTGCGCAAACCAGGCTATGGCTTGTGACTCAATCACGCCCTCACACGAGTTTCGCACGTTGCACCAACGGGTTAAGAACTCCCGGTCTGTCTCATTTGGTCTATGCCTGCACATTGTAGGGTTTGTGGCCTGTTGGGCCTCTGATACGTACTTGAGAAATTGCTAACAAACATCTCCTCAAAATCGATCCAACAGTTAATACTTCTGGGTGGAAAATTGTTTAGCCATACCCATGCTGGCCCCTCCAACATCTGAGGTACATATCTCACTGTCCACCTCAAGTTGCCTGTAGCAATTTTGACCGCAGTTGCATAGTTAATCAACGAATCCTCCGGCTTAGTGCTGCCGTCATATGTCTTGGTGCCTCTAGGTAACTAGAAGTTAGGTACCGGAGGTTCCTTCATGATCCAGGGCCCAAAACAAGCTGTACCCGGAGGACCTTGACACTCAATTTGCTCCGACCTATACAGCCGATGTTGTTTTAACCTGGCGTCATCAGGCATCAAGTTTCTGCCTCCCAATATTGACCCTATCACGTGATAGTCTGGTTTGGGATAGCCAGCGTTCACCATCTCCGAATCACCATCATTGTACCTATCTTGCTCCTATGGAGCTGCCCTTTGTTGCATACCTTCGCCGGCACTATGCTCTTGCCGTGGTATATTCCGCTGCTGCGGTTGACCTGCACCTACCGAATTACACTGTCCGACATTGCCGTTTATAGCATTCCCTTGACCGGCATTGCCTTGGTCACGGTTACCTCGGCCAGCTTCACCTCGGCTCACACACCTTAGATCTTCATTTCTTTGCACTTCTTTTCCTTTCCCTACCCTTGCCGGGTCATATGGGACTATCTGTTTATTCCTCCTGGCCGAAGTTACTACTCCTTCTCTCCTAGGACCACCATGAGGAGACGATGCGGCTCCAGCGGATTTTTCCGGGTTACCCACCATTGAATGAACGATCTTGGAGGCCCCAGCTCTCTCCGGGTTATCCCTGAGCAACTCCTCGTTTTGCCTGTTCGCGATCCGAACCAACTCATTGAGTCTTTCCTGCTGTCTTTGACGGGCTTCACCCGTCAGACCCTCTAGTTCGGACGCAGATGCATCCGCTGCTCTAAGGTTCTTTGCCGGGGTACTATACCTCAGCAGCCCCACGGACAAACAGTTCTCTGATTCCTAAATCCTAGTATCACCCTCTCTGTTCATCCCACTCATGAGATTTCTCCCTTTCACCTTTACAGCATCAACCTTATTTGACTTAGCGTACTCACGCAGTGTCATGTTCAATGACTGCTGAGCCGCGGCTATCTTTTTCGCACCCTCTAGTATTTTTTGCCTAGTTTCCTCTAGCTCGACCTGTGCCTGAGCCGGATCTACTGCTGCTGCTACTGGGTTTTTCCAAGGTATCCATTGCCTGCTCTAGCACATTCTCAATCCTCTCTAGTGGAGGTCCTCTACTTTTCCTCGGTGCCTTGGACGTTACCTCCGGATCTCGTGCAGGATCCTTGCTTGCGCCCGCACCTGGCGCAGTCATCATCACCTCCGCATGGTCCGGGGAGCGAGTGATACGCGCCCCATGAACCACGCTAAGGGGTGGCTCGACTCCTTCGACGACGTGCCGCGGATGAACGCACGACACATCGACAGCAACGTAGATCTTGTGCGTGTCGAGCTTCACGAAGAGGCCGTTGTGCGGAACAGGGCGCGTGCCGAAGCAGCCAGCGTTGTCGCTGACAAAGTCCAGTGCTCCAAAGTGCTGAACGAGCCCGGAGAGGATGTGTTTGCCGGTGCCGACGAGGATTCCCGTCCGGATCATCACCCCTGCTAGCGCTACTAGCCCCACGGTGGGCGCCAACTATCATGGTGGTGTCACTGCAGATACCATGGATAGGCTAAAGGTGGGGATTAAATGCACTAGGGGAATCCAGGGAGGGATAGTGTGGTGATTCCCCACACGGAAGCTTTGTATTTGATTCACCTTCGCAGATTACAAGTGCTCCTAGAGCTGTATTGGAGAGAGGAGGAAGAAGGGACTCTCTTACTCTCACCACTAGCTTGCCCACAGGAACTAACTAGTAAATTGCTACACACTAGAGACCAACCTCCCAGATCTCAACCCTTTCTATAGAGGTCCTATCCCTTCTGCGTACAGTAGTCACCTTTGACCAGCGAGATACCTTCCTTCTCTTACAAGCTTGATATAACCCGGATCCCACATAGTTGATCCGGCCACACCTATTCCTGCATACAAGTTAGATACATCTTACCGACATATGGCTTAAGTCGGTTGAGACCAAGTTAGGTGGACGTCCCCCGGTCCGGGTTACTCTGTGATCCGGCCTGCCTTGAGGTGACTCGGCTAGCATTTGCTTTGACCTTGCCGCACCTCGGCTAACTAGGCCTTTATACCCCGGCGTGACCCTACCCGGGGGTATCCCCCCAACATTATATGAACACATGCCTCTACAAGATAACGGGTAAATGTTCATACATAACATAAAATATAGTCTTGAATTGAACTACTTATCTTTGTCAACTTTTAACCATCTGACAACAACTAAAACGAAAAACGTTTTGCAGATGTGACTGTGGGTTTTTTATGCTCTATATGATCGAGAACTGCACCAGAGATCACGTTCTGGAATTCACAAAAAATATATTCCAGGTTACAAGGAAATGCTTCTCATGAGGATGCTGACATCAGACATCTCATCTTCAACGTAAACATCGAAACATTAAATGATAGAATATTAGGTAATCCTTTACACAGTTTTTTGACTAGTATTATTCATACTACAGTATGTTGTTTCGTAACATTGTTACTATCAAGTGCAACACAAGTATTTACAAATTTGCTGCATCTACAGGCCATTCCGAATATCAAGAGCTATTCACAAGAAGAGATTTCCAGGACTTGAAGAGAGATATATTGCTAGGAATTCAAGAGAAAGAAAACAAGATGTCAAACAAATCAACGATACAACTGAAAGAAACTAAGGAGAAAGAGATCTTTAGATAAAGATATAGAAGAAATCCAAAAGGTGCAAGGTTTCCATGGAAGAACAGAAAAATCGAAATCCAGAAGAAAGACTTGTTTTCATTCCAGCAGAATTTAAAGAAACAGAGAATGCAAGGAAAGTACGGAAAAAACTAATCAAATATGCATCAAAATAAGATTACGGAGAGTAAGTGTAAATCTTAACTTGATACAGCTAGATCTCTTTTAATTAGCCTAGATATTTTCTGATCTAATCTAAACTAACACCCCTGTAATACTAATCCTATTTTTTGTAATACAACATGAGAGTTTTTATCAAGACAACTAGATCCAATGAATCAAGAGATTTTAATCTGACATATACTGCACGTGAACTAGCAGGCAGTTTCAAAGAGAATGGATGGATAGACAATAAATTTTTAGATGCCGTCATCCACATATGGAGAAGTAATGATGAGTTCAAATATCTTTTCTAGGAAGGTAAAAGGGTAATCCTACCCACATAGGTAACATTAGTATTAGATTTTATGGACAAAAAAAATTCGAACCTGAAGATATTGCATGCACAATTGATTACCTCATAGGAATAGACGACCTTACAAAAGCAGGCACAGTGAGTTATTTTAGAAATAAGCATAAATTTATATATTTAGTATTAAGACACCTCATAAAACGAAAAATTACCACATGTTTAAAACTTACTTGAGTATTATATCTACTTCCATACACAGATACTACTACCGGTTCATTGCAAGAAACATTTTTCAGTTTATGTCTTAAATGGGTCTGCCCGGAATCCAAAGGTTGAGATCATCGACTCCTTCGCATACAATAACAGTATAGAGATGCATGATTATCACAGTAACATAGGACAAACTATGGTAAGACCCCTACCAAAAGGTAGACATTACTAGAAAACTTTTACTAGGGTAAGAGTGTTATTTCTATAAAAAATATATCAGAACTTACTAGCCTTTTTATCTAACAATGTCACTATAATGTTTCAATATATAGCTAAGCTGGTTCGAACAAGTGTTAGAGTGCATTTACAAAGATGACACATTGCCAAGATGGAGTGCATCATTCAAAAGTGTACGCTATGTTAGAACTAAAAAACAAGATGAAGACACATGTGGACTATGGACATTATATTAGCTGCAGAGATACAATGGAGAAATTATAGAAAAAGGAAAGACGTCAAGTGTAAGCAGTAGTTAGATAGAATTTTTTTCAAAAATGTTGATTACATATACTTGAAAACTAACAAGACTTTACAATACTTATCAGGACACAAGCTCCAGTATCAGAGATGAACAACTGTACACAATGTTGTTCCAGAGATCTAACCAAGCACTGAAGAACCTACCAGCAGATCTTAGGGAGTTGGGCCGAGACATGAAGATGCCACAAATTGCAATAACATTAAGTGATTAGAAGAAGATTCCGAAACATGTACATTATTTCGTCAAACCTGATTGCATGCACATATTGCATCTAACTAGACAAAGGCAAAGGAAATAACAATACTTGTGGGTGTAAGTACACGCTTGTTAATCTATAACAAATAACTTGTTTTCTGATTTTAAGTTGGTAGTGCAATATCTACTTGCAGTGTATCGGCATCTACGGGCCAGTGCATCTTCATACACTCTTGCATAGCTATGTGTAAAAATTATAATTTCATCAGAATGAACCAAATAATAACTGGCATCTATGTGAGCAGTGCATATCACAAACACATACAGCGATAAAAACAATTGCATAGCTATGTGTAAAAAATATATTTTCATGACACTGAACCAAGTATAAACTACTTCCACATGACGATAATAATCAACCCAGTATAAACTTTCTCTAAGTAGTCTTTAAACAAACTGCTTACATAGGTATCCTTGCACTACCATGGACAAATTGCATACACAAGTAAAGAAGGCAGTGCCAAAAATCAGCACAAGGCAGAATATATGTATGTACGAGGCAGTGCACCTAAATTTACGTGGGCAGTGAATGCACCACTAAAAACACTCTTCCATCCCTATGTGTGAAAATTATATTTTCAGCGCACTCAACAAAGTATAAACTGCTTCTAGATGATCATTTCAAAAACTGCCTAAATATATATCCTTGCACTATCATAGAACCATGAGTACATGAGTAAATACGACAGTGCAACCAGTTTGGTCAAGGCAGAACAAATAAGCTGTATAGCACACATGGAAAGAACACCGCATTGCATCGTAGCTAGTGAGAGCAGTGCAAATAGAAAAAATCACTGACAGACAGACACTTGCACGTACGTACTTACTAAATTACATACAATCTTGCTCCATCACATTCGTTAAGTGCTCTTCACAAACACCGTTACAAACACTTACACATGATTGACCAAATTTAGCTAGCATTTAAAACATGGAAGACGCTTCACAAGTTATTTGGATAGTGTCTTATTAAGCTCCTTGACCTCTTTGTGAATGTCATCCATGCACTCTGTGTAGTTACGACGGCGCTCAAGAATGTCCTTCAGAGATTGCATTGCATGTAACCTGTCAAGACGTGCATTTTTTGTTGTTTCAATGTCTTCAAAATGATTGGCTATCATGTCGGCCAATTGCTCATCAAGCTTCTGTCTATCAGCTAGTAGCTGAGCCATATCCATCGTCAGAGTATCCCGCTCTAAGTCCCAGGCTACAGCGCCATCTTTATACTTATTCAGCTCCACCTTCATCATAGAAGCATCTTCGACAACGTGCTGCATTCCGACGATCTCGTGTCGAAGACGGTCACAGTCTACAGTAATAGTCATCTTTTCTGCCTCCTTCTCGGAGAGCTTGACACACAATTCTGATACCTTAGCATTCTCAGCAGCAAGTTGATTACAAAGCCTCTGATATTATGCATCAACATGATTACTGCCATCCGAAGCATCCGTAACTAATGGCAATGAATCCTAATATTTTCACAGAAAACCACAACAAGACTTAGTGTAAATAGAACTAATCGTACTAAAAAATAGCCAACATACAAATACACGCACATTGATTAGCCCGCTCGGATGCACCATAGGAACAGACGGCGATGGAGTAGATGCCAAATGCGAGCAACCATGAAAACCAAAGGAGCAAGACCTATATGTAAGTTCCAAACGTCAACGACACAACAAGAGTTTCAAAAACCTAATTTGAAAACTTAGAAATGAATATAAGAAAACATAAAAAAAAACCAAAACTAACCCGGACTCGTCGATCTTGCGACGGTTGCATCGAGACGACGACGAACCTTCGGCAAAGGAATCCACGAAGGTGGGCATCAGGGGAGCGCCCTCCGAGCCCCGTCTCCTCCGCTTAGAAGCTTCCAAACGTTTCGTAATAGCTGTCTGCTGCTTTCTAGACATAGGCTTCCTCATTGGATCTATGGCAGAAAGAACTGAAAATAGAACTGGAAGAAGAACCGTCTAGAGGAAAACAAACAGTCTAGTAGAAGAGGAACTGGGACTGGAATGCAAAATGTTAAGCAACGACGTTTGAATTTATAATGTACTTATACACATTGAACAGTCGTCTCACCTACCAACAATAAAACACAGCCCACACATCATCCAAGACCAAAGATTGACCAAAGCTATAATACTATGCCTAATATAAACGCAATTAACAATTCAGCGAATGAAACAGCACACGTGGATCAAAAGTTAAGTTTACCGAGGTTGCAAACAACAATACGCATGACACTGCAGTAAAAATAGAGCAGTTCAACATAATACAATACTAGGGCACTTCAACAAG
Source organism: Avena eriantha (assembly GCA_910589775.1). Classification (NCBI taxonomy): domain Eukaryota; kingdom Viridiplantae; phylum Streptophyta; class Magnoliopsida; order Poales; family Poaceae; genus Avena; species Avena eriantha. Next base: position 342,544,216 of record OU342743.1, on the reverse strand, counting down.
CTAATAATATGGCAGTGCATACAGATAAGCTGTGCAGTACTCAATGTAGAAATTTGATAAAAAGTATACTACTTTGAGTAAAATGAACTATAGAATTTCAATTACCCGTAAAAAAACATAATATGCACTGCCAAAAGTGTCAACTATGAACTGCCTAGATGTACAAGTTCAGATTTGTTGTTAGTCTGTCAGACTTTCAATTTTGTTGCATAGGGACAGATAGATTGTCAGTCTCAGATGGTAAACGATAGGATACCTCAGACAGTGGGCGGGGGAACAACACGTCGAAGTGTTAGCACATAACCGTTTAAGTTGCTTGATTTATAAATGCAGGGAAACCGAAGGGACCCCGTTCAATTCTCTCCACCACTCTCCCACTAAGGACGTCCAGAGCACTTCCCGAGAACAGTTCCCGAGAACAGTTCCTCAGAGCAGAGCAGCTTCTCAGAAAAGTTCGTCCCCTCCCGATCGAGTTTTCTCCTATAATTTCGTATCCCTTTAATTTTTTTATTGGTTTGAGTTCTAATCCTTATTTGTGTCTTCATTTCAAGAAGCTTTGTTCTTTTATTTTAATCTCCATTCCATTGTCTTAGTACAAATCGATGGTGAGTTTTACATCACACTTCCAATTATTATGTTTAGTTTCCTCGTAATCCTTTATGTGTTCTTCCTATCATCTTATCCCCATAATACTATGGTGTAATTTATGCCTGATAAATGATCTGTTTGACACTTTCTAGATTAGGATTTAATGCACAGTTCACTCCTGAAATGCATTATTAATTTTATCAGATGTTTCTTGGAATGGACTGTAAGTGTGCGGCCAACCTGCCAACAATTGTGGGAGGGCACAGAGGAGAGCAACCAGCTTCCAGGTTAACATTGTTCAAGGTTTTCCCATCAATGGTGTGGTAAGTTTTTACATATTTAGGAGAAGGTTTTCAAAGATTTTATTCAAAAAGTTCGAATTTTCATTTTATGTAATGTTTCTTTTACTGTCTTGTTGTCACATGAACTGAACCATGTTGTTTATCTTCAGGTAGTGGCATGCTCATTTAGGGAAAGACTGCATGATTTCACTCCAAGTAATTGGATGGTTGTAAACAGTGAAGCATTAAGGAATTTTAATTTGTTCCTCAAGAAGTCTAATGTTAGGACAATAATTCGTGGTCCATACTGGAAGTCCCTGATGAGGGTTTATGATATAGCACTTGGAGATGTAGTGCATTTTGAATATGATGACGACCAACTTGATGATGTTGGTTTGAACTTGACCAACTTATTTCATGTCACTATTTACTCTAATGGTGAAGAGAAAAAGATTCATGAAGCAACTGGTATTTCCCTTATTTACTATAAATAATTTGCACATGCATTTTTTCCTTGTCCTACTATTATTTCATCATAATAACATTCTTTAATACTCAACATGTATTTCCACTCATTCATCAGAGGTTGGAGATGTGCCTACATCCATCAGAAGCATTCTGCACAGGACCATCTTCTCACACATAAATGCACTAATTGAGCAGCAAATGGCTTCAATCATGTTTGGCATTTACATAGATCTTCATATCAGAGAACATCAGTTTTTTGAAAGTAAAAATGAAAAGCATTTCTGGGTACACATGATGAATATGGATAACCATGACCATAATGCACTGGTTAGTTTCCACATATTTAATAATATTTTATGTTCAGATTAAACATATAATTTAGTGAACAGAATGCTTGTTAAAATACTGACTTTTTTCTTTGTTGCAGTTCATGCCAATTGAGGTTGTAGATGGTTTTAGGTACCCAACTCAGGGCATAGCACATCTGTACAGGCAGGGACATGATCTTGAAGGAGAAGAAGAGAATTATATTGCATGCGCATATATTGTACAAAGGGATAATGGACGTGTCAGCTTCACCACAGGATGGTCTGACTTCACATTTGCTGCTGATGTTTGATGGACATCACTACTTCTCATTAAAGTAGAGCATATGCAGGAGCACCTTGGTCTCAACTTTGTCGAGATTGTCATCTTGTGGTTAACTTGGGAAAACACTGTTCAGATAGTCATCTTTTCTTGTTTAATCTAGTGCTGAACTTTATTGTACCCATGTTGTTTAGTAAATTGAACATCTTTAATCTACTGTAATGTCAATGAATGTACTCAGTAAGTTGAACACTTTAATCATCTTCTAAATATTGCATATGTGAATCTTGGACATTAAATACTATGCACTGCTCAAGCTATAATAAATGCACGGCCTCCTATGCTACGAGCAAGCCAATTGATCTCATCCTATAAGCAGTGCAAGACCCAGCAAAGCGCAGATGATCAACACTGCACTATATACACTCCCCAATCTGCAACCAATGCACTGAACTCCCGTAAGCAGTGCATGGCCTCTTGTAAGCAGTGCACGACTCAGTACAACGCAGATGCCCAGCACTACACGCCATGCACTGCTCAAGATACAAATAATGCACTGCCGCCCTAGGCTACCAGCAAGCCACTCAAAATCCTACTGTAAGCAGTGCACGACTCAGTACAACATAGATGCCCAGCACTACACGCCATGCACTACTCAAGATGCAAACAATGCACTGTCGCCCTGTGCTACCAAAAGCCACTCAAAATCATAATGTAAGCAGTGCACGACTCAATACAACGCAGATGCCCATCACTACACGCCATGCACAGCCCAATATACCAACAATGCACTGCCGCCCTCTGCTACCAGCAAGCCACTCGAAATCCTATTGTAAGCAGTGCACTGCCTAGCAAAGCGCAGATGCTCAGCATTGCACACCGTGCACTGCTGAACATACAAACAATGAACTGCCTCCCTGTCCTACAAGCAAGCCACTCGAACTCCTCCTGTAAGAAATGCATGGCCTCCTGATGCACAACACTGCACGCCACGCACTGCTCGGGATACAAGCTATGCACTGCCTATATGTCGTACGAGCAAGCCACTCGAACTTCTAGTCTAAGAAGTGCATGGACTAGCACAGAGCAGATGCTGAGCAGGGCACTCCATGAACTGCTCAATCTACAACCAGTGCACTGCCTCACTGTGCTATTAGCAAGCCACTCGAACTACTCCGGTAAGCAATGCATGGACTCCTGTAAGCAGTGCACGACTCAGTACAACGCAGATGCCCAACACTACACGCCATGCACTGCCCAAGATACAAACAATACACTGCGGCCCTGTGCTACCAGCAAGCCACTCGAAATCCTACTGTAAGAAGTGCACTGCCCAGCAAAGCGCAGATGCTCAGCACTGCACGCCGTGCACTGCTGAGCATACAAACAAAGAACTGCCTCCCTGTCCTAGAAGCAAGCCACTCGAACTCCTCCGGTAAGCAGTGCATGGCGTCCTCATGCATAGCACTGCACGCCACGCACTGCTCGGGATACAAGCTATGCACTGCCCTATGTCCTACGAGCAAGCCACTCGAACTTCTACTCCAAGCAGTGCACGAACTAGCACAGAGTAGATGCTAAGCAGGGCACTCCATGAACTACTCAATCTACAACCGGTGCACTGCCTCACTGTGCTACCAGCAAGCTCCTCAAACTACTCCGGTAAGCAGTGCATGGACTCCTGTAAGCAGTGCACGACTCAGTACAACACAGATGCCCAGCACTACAAGCCATGCACTACCCAAGATACAAACAATGCACTGCGGCCCTGTGCTACCAACAAGCCACTTGAAATCCTACTGTAAGCAGTGCACTGCCTAGCAAAGCACAGATGCTCAGCACTGCATGTCGTGCACTGCTGAACATATAAACAATGAACTGTCTCCCTGTCCTACATGCAAGCCACTCGAACTCCTCCTGTAAGCAGGGCATGGCCTCCTGATGCACAACACTACACGCCACGCACTGCTCGGGATACAAGCTATGCACTACCTCTATGTACTACGAGCAAGCCACTCGAACTTCTACTCTAAGGAGTGCACGGACTAGCACAGAGCAGATGCTGAGCAGGGCACTCCATGAACTGATCAATCTACAACCCGTGCACTGCCTCACTGTGCTACCAGCAAGCCACTCGAACTACTCTGGTAAGCAGTGCATGGACTCCTGTAAGCAGTGCACGACTCAGTACAATGCAGATTCCTAGCACTACACGCCATGCACTGCTCAAGATACAAACAATGCACTGCCGCCCTGTGCTACCAGCAAGCTACTCAAAATCCTACTGTAAGCAGTGAACTACTCAGCAAAGCGCAGATGCTCACGGTATAAATAGATAAACTGCCTCCATTTCTATTAGACAATGCACTGCCTCACATTCTATTAAAAACACAACAGCATTGAAAACAGTAACCTTAAAAGACTTTGTTCAATGTATAGATAAATAGGAGTTCAAAGTATGACCCCTCCCATTACACCCCACAAAATCTCCATTGCCCGTAAATAAAATAAAACAAACAAAATTAAATAAAAGTAAAAAAATAAAAGCAGAATCTAACTACCGAAAAAGAGAATAAAAAAGACCGACAAAAAGAAAAATAGGACGGAAAAAGAGTAACCGTAGTACTGCGCCACTGCCAAGACAAATTATTGTGCACTACCTCCAGTCCTACGAGTAACTAGAACTCCTACAAGAAGTGCAAGCAATGCAAACCGCAGTTCATACGAACCGGAAAAGAGAAAAAACGGACAAAACAACTAAAAAACCGGGCGACGTCCTGCGACGAAACAAAACCACCGAACGCCCCAACCCAAACATCCAGAAGCGCTACAAGAACTACATGTGTTGAGAAAACAAGACACCCCCGCTCGACGGGACGCACCAAAATCATCCACGTGCTGCCACGAGCAGCGTCGTGGAGCGTACTCCCATGAGGGCGCCCTTTTTCTAGCATTTTCGGAATGGTACCATGTCTATACTAGACTGATAACTGTTGTTCTAGGAGAAATCGGCAAAAGGTATGCATTTCTCCCAGTTCTTACCAAAAGATATGACACATGCTCTAAGCATGTCTTCAAGGATTTGATTGACCCTTCCGGTTTGACCACCGCTGCTAGGATGATAAGCTATACTGAAGGATAAATGAGTTCCCACAGATTGTTGGAAACTTGACCAAAACCTTGAAGTGAACAAACTCCCTCATTTGGAGACAATTATTTTCGGAACTCCATGAAGGACCACTATCCGGGAGATATATAATTCAGCCAATTGATTAGCAGTAATGCTCTCACGAACAGGTAGGAAGTGAGCAACCTTGGACAAATAGTCGACGATTACCCGTATGGCATCATTTCCCTTTTGAGTCTTAGGAAGACCAGTGATGAAATCCATACCAACTTCATCCCATTTCCTCTCGGGAATACGGTGCGGTTGTAGGAGACCAGCAGGCCTTTGGTGTTCAGCCTTGACATGACGGCAAACGTCACATTCAGCAACAAAACGAGTGATATCTTTCTTCATACAAGACCACCAGAATCTTTGACGGAGATCCCGATACATCTTGGTACCTCCAGGGTGAATGGAGAGAGGTGATTCATGAGCCTCTTTAAGAATTATCCGCTTCAATTCCTTCCCATTTGGCACTACCAAACGTGTACCAAAATAGAGGACGCCTTGTTCATTGACGGAGAAACATTTAGCAATTCCACCAGCGATTCTCTCTTTGATTGTGTCAATTTCAGGATCTTGCTTCTGAGCAGCTTTGATCTCATCCTCTAAAGAAGACTTCACCTCGAGAGTAGAAACGAATCCACGAGGAACAACTTCAAGATTCAGTCAAGAAAATTCCTCATGAAGAGAAGGTTGAAATTGTTTAATCAACAAATTGTTGCAGTAGGATTTCCGACTTAGTGCATCAGCAATGACATTGGCTTTGTCGGGTTGATAGTTGAGACCCAAATCATAATCTTTCATGAGTTCCAACCATCTTCTTTGCTTGAGATTCAGATCAGGTTGTGTAAAAAGATACTTCAGACTCTGATGATCCGAGTATAACTCGCAACAACTACCAATGAGGTAATGTCGCCATTGCTTAAGATCATGAACAACAGCTGCAAGCTCGAGATCATGAGTTTTAGTTGTTCTCGTGTGGTTTTAGCTGTTGAGAGGCATAGGCCACCACATGACCATCTTGCATCAACACACATCCGAGACCTTGGTGCGAGGTATCACAGAAGATAACAAAGTCTTTACTGGTGTCTGGAAGAACTAGCATCGGAGCAGTTGTTAGCTTGGTTTTCAAAACCTAGAATCTTTCTTCAGCCTTATCAGACCATTCAAACTTCTTATCCTTCTTAAGAAGATCAGTCATTGACTTGGCAATCTTGGAAAAGTTCTCGATGAATCGACGGTAGTATCCCGCCAACCCAAGGAAACTTTGAACATCCTTAACGGATTTGGGGGACTCCCAGTCAAGAATGGATTGAATCTTGTCCGGGATAACAACAACCCCTTCGGCAGAAACGACATGACCAAGGAATATGAGTTCTTGCAACCAAAACTCACATTTGGAGAACTTGGCATAGAGACGGTGTTCTCGAAGTTTTGTCAACACCAAACATAGATGTTCAGCGTGTTCTTCTTCAGTCTTGGAATAGAGCAGAATATTGTTGATGTAGACCACAACGAACTTGTCGAGATACTCCATGAAGACAGAGTTCATATGCCGCATAAAAGTGGCTGGAGCATTGGTAAGACCAAAGGACATGACGGTATACTCGTAAAGACCATAACGAGTAGTGAAAGCAGTCTTTGGAATGTCTTCCTTTCGGATCTTTATTTGGTGATACCCTGACCGCAAATCCATTTTGGAAAAGATGGTGGCACCACTTAACTAATCAAAAAGATCATTGATCCTAGGGAGAGGATACTCGTTCTTGACAGTCACAGCATTGAGCGGACGATAATCCACAACTAGACGCGGTATATTGGTATCCCGCTTCTTAACAAAGATTGTAGGACATCCCCAAGAAGATGTACTAGGCTGGATGTATCCCTTTATCTCCAACTCCTCTAGTTTCTTCTTCAACTCCACTAGCTCATGAGGGGGCATACGATAGGGTCTCTTGGAAACAGGTGCAGTTCCAGGGACCAACTCTATGACAAACTCCACACTTCGATCCGGTGGCATGCCAGGAACTCTTTAGGAAAGACATCTGGGAATTCACATGCCACAGAAACATCTTGAATCTCTAACGGAGGTTGAACTTCAAGAGCATACAACTCGCTTGAGGAATAGAAACAACTGAAGGAGATAGTGACCCTACGGTCCAATAAGTGACTGTTATGCCAGCAGGACTAGTCAGAGTCATGGACTTGGTTGCATAGTCAATGACCGCTTGATATTGGGACAACTAGTCCATGCCCAAAATGACGTCAATATCAGTTGACTTGAGGGCAATAAGAGAAGTGGGGAACAACTGGGAGGCAACATTGATTAGGTTCCCATGACTAACCATGGTGGTGTACCAGCTAGAACCAGGGGAATGAACCATCAAAGGCTTAGCTAATCCCTCAAAACTTATCCCATGCAATCCAGCAAAAGTTTGCGACATGAATGAATGCGATGCTCTAGAATCAAACAAAACTTTTGCTGTAATGTGATTGATACGAAGCGTACCCATAACGATGCTTGGATCTTCCCGAGCCTCTTCAGCAGAGATATGGGTTAGACGACCACTTCCAGCACCTTGAGGCTTGGTATACTTCTTTGGTGGTGGAGCTACCTCGGTAGTAACCTTTTGAGGACACTCCCTTGCAAAATGACCGGGCTGGTGGCAGGTGAAGGAAGTACGTTCCCCTGAAGTACCAGCATAATGGTGGTAGTTTGACCCATCAACATTGTTTGGAGGAACATTCGGGCGAGGAGCACATCCAGGAGACCTTTGGGTATAAGAAGCACGTGGCACAGCACTGTAAGGCACAAAGACACAGCGCTTCTTATTGCTTGAACCAGCCTTGTTGGATCCTTCATAAGAACGCTTACAAGTTTCCTCATACTCCACTTTTCCACGCTCTGCTTTCATTGCCTTGTTCACAAGAGTTTGCAGATTCCCAAAATCCATCAAATGAAGATCACGACGAACATCAGGGTCCAGTCCCTTGTAGAACAGAGCTTACTTCTTAGCATTAGTGGAAACCTCTTCAGGAGCATAGCATGCAAGACGGTTGCGCTGGTAATCATACACAGAACCAGCACCTTGTTTCAGCTTGAGGAACTCGTGCCTCTTTTCATCCATTAGACCCTCCGTAATATGATAGGCTCATAATCCTTCAGTGAATTCTTGCCAAGTAACGACATGTTGAGCAGCTTGCAAGGCCAAGAAATTTTCCCACCAAGAGTTAGTTGCTCCCTCCAGATGGTAGGAGACAAAGGTTACCCAATCATCTTCAGGAACATGACCAACCTGAAGTTTGCGCTCCATGGTGCGAAGCCAGTAGTCTGTATAAAGTGGCTCAGTGGAATAGATGTAGACTGGTGGAGTGAGACGGATGAAATCCTTGATACTGACTTGGTTGTTTGGGCGTTGCGTGTTGCGCTCAATCCTTTCAAGGAGTCTCATGTTGTCAGCACGGTTGGTCTCATACATAGCCATGAGTTGAACCATTGATGGTGGTGGAGGAAGATTAGAAGGATCATCCTCATTCCTAGACCCATGAGCTTGAGCTCGGGTGCGAGCTCGAGAAGTGTCACCCATCATGTAAGAAAAGAAGGCGTTAGCCAAGGGTTTCAAAGACAGAAGATGCTGGATGTAAAAAATGTCATCTCATCAAGCATGGTAGTATCAAAGCATACTAATGTATACACTAACCAGCTGACTTACAAACCATAACAATGGAGTGCTAAGATGTTATGCATCAAGAAGAACTGAGACATATTGATAACTCTGAGAATAGCAACCAGTTACAGAGTACTTAGAAAAACAACCCCGAAGACACGATCCTAAACATTTGAGATTAGGGGTAAGGAATGAAAACCTTTTCAAACCAAATAGGACGAGAAAACTCCAGCAGTAGAATCACACCAGGAAAGGAGTAAAAAAAAGGTCCTAGTCAGAGTTTTTGCAAATAGTTTTCAACCTTTAAATAGTTTTTTCAACTTCTAGACTCAACATCGACCAATACTAGGGTTTTCTACAGGCAGTCCTGCTCTGGTACCAAAACCTGTAAAACACCCAGGATTAGGGTTAAACAAACCTTGGATTATCCTCCGAGATAAACTTAACTCTAACCTCAGAGACTCACAGTATATGATTCAGTAACATTACAGAACACAGGGATTCAACAGCATAAGTTTAAAGTCTTAATAGTGTACGATATCAAATTATTACAAACCAGGGGTCGCAGACCCATCATTACACCAAACAGCGGAAGAAAATTATGTTGTTCTACACAATAAACTTAACAAAGGGCCTAAGAGGCCATAAACATAAGCAACGTCCAACCCATAGTCCTCAAGATGCTACCTGGGACCCCCAACTACTCGTCGATGTCAACATAGAAGCCACCTTCAGTTGCGACTAGATCATATGAATAAAAACAACAACAGTGCAAGGCTGAGTATGAGAATGTACTCCGCAAGACTTAGATAACCTAATATCTCCATGCTCTGGCTAGAAAATCTTTCTCTGGATTTTCTTTGCGTAAAGCCAACTTTGTTTATAAACAAGAAAGAGAAGAAGCTCGTCTACACATAATACTTTCAAAATAGGTTAAGAGAGCGACAACTCCATCTTGAACATCTGAACTTGTTAACCAAGTACATCTGAACTCCTAATCTAGGATCACCCCCGAGGAAGCATCCTTGAGCACACGTGGATCAACAAGTTTTACTTTTAGTTAATCTTATCTATGATCTTAGAATTCGGTCACCAAGCATTCATAACCGTGAACACGGCTTTTCGAAAAGATTTAACCCTGCAGGGGTGTACAACTTTACCCACATGTACCAACCGACTCTTAGTACCAAATATTATTAGCCCTCTTCCTTGGAGGGCCGGTAGAGGGTGGTTGACCACGACCTTTACCTTCCTGTCACCGAGACCATGAGTCACGCCCTAAGGAGGGTTCCGACGTAATGGGTCAAGTCCTGAAGCCGGTCCCTAGAGATGTGAGTCGAGGTTGGTTTAACCAGAGGAACCGCCTCCCCAACCCCGGCCACGCTTACCTACCTGTATGAATGCACCTCCTTCACCTCCTCTTTCAAAAACATTTTCAATGCGTATCCCAAATGGAAATCCCGAACTATGTGACTCATGGAATCTACTAGGCAAGTTAGTTAGTCGAGGGGTTCCCAAGCCCCATGTGGTTGTACGCTCGTCTCGGTTCCAAAGGAAAGAACTCGGTTCCTAGTGGTGGCGAACATAGGACTACAAAAACCACACCCAACATGGCCTCCCATGCAAGCCTTAGCATATTTATCGGTCACCTTCGATCATGTCTCCATCTCCTACCTTTCTAGATTCTTGGGCATCTTTGATTCATCATCTTCGGGATGGATAAGGCGTAAGTACTAAGCATGGATAAGCTTGACCATGGAAGAAGCTCTAGCAACGCTCACATGCCAGACCTAGGTATGCTAGGAGCAGTGTATTAGGTGTATAAGGCTACAACAGGGAAACTATGCAGCAGATAGGTAACTCTAACTACTAACAAACGACCACATTGGAATCGTGTGCTACATAGTGATAAAGTAGATACTTTGCAAAACATAGGTTCAGAATGAGAGGCTATGCTTGCCTTGTCCTTCAGTAGACAGATATGGATCTTCGGTATTGTTGACTTCGGTCTCGTGCTCGGATCCTATCGCGAAGAAGCGATACCTGAAAGAAAGGCAACAATCAATATCTCAAACCATGCAATGTGCAAGCACATGAATGATATGGCAGATTAAAGTTATCATGGCAACCCTAGGATTAGCATTGATTTAAATGGGTTCGAAGTGCCGAGGGTTTAGCATTCCATCGATCCCATATGCAGTTAGGGGGGTTTCGATGTTCCTCTCACTATCTAGGGTTTAGGTTGATCAACAATGCATGATTATATTTTAAAAGTGTATATATCATTTTTCTGAACATTTTGATATATTAATCATATTTTTCTAATTAAATATGAATTAGTTATGAATTTTTTAAGATTATAACAATTTCCGGAATTATTGAAAACAAAATAAAAGCTTTACTGCGTCGTTATGACGTCAGTGCAGGGGTGGGGCATTTTACACCGGGTTGGGGCTAGCCACTATGGCTGACCTATGGGCCAGGGGCCACGTCAGGTTGGCTCCGTGGCAACGGTTACACAGTGCTAACGCAAGTAACACATCAGCGCCACACAACGCCACATCGTCGCCACCTAGGCTTTCCGGTGAACGCGTCGACCGGCGGTGTTTGGCGGCGCTAGGGGGCATGCAGGCTAGCACAGAGGGGCAGGTTTGAACGAGCTCAGCGCGGCGAACCTAACTATGGCGGCGCTACCTCAGGATGCTCACCTGAGTAAGCTCCCTGGCGACGAGCGGCGGCGGGACCTACAGACGCTGGTGGAGGCAGTGCTACGGGGTGTGAGGAAGAAGGTGGGAAGGTGCCTCAGCACCAAGTGCTCACCCTGGTTGCGTCAATAGCGTCGGGGAGGCGCGGGGATGCCGGGATTAACAGCGAGCACTGGTTGCCGGAGTGGGGGACGAGGGTCCAATTGCGGCGACTGGGACCTCCCCTGCTTGTGATAGCTGGGGCAATCAACGGAGACGAGCGAGGTGAAGCTTCTAGACGTCAGGCGAGATTTGGGGTGGCCGGAAACGACGACGACGAACATCTCTAGCCGGAGCTAGGGTTCTGCTAGGGCGAGAGCGAGAGAGGGAGTGAGTCCTGGGAGAGTGAGAGGATAGGGAAGAGGAGAGACGTGCTCGGGGAGGCTCTTATCCTCGCGGGTGTCAACACCCAGATTTTTAATCCCAGATGCCTATTATGTCATTCATCGCAATCCCAGGATTACCATTTTTGCGAGACATAACAGATTGGATATCACAGTACATCATCCATTACAAACCATACATAAGGTCTTGCACAAATAAGGATCTCATGATCCAGTCTTAATACAACAAGCAACGGAATAAAAGATAAGCGTAGCGGTGCAATGCTGACGAAGGTAGATAGTCCTAGTTATCATAGCTGTCCTGCTGGCCATCATCTTGGTAGTCTCCTTCATAGTTTGGCCATGAGAATAGCCAGGGACAAAAGCCATGAGTACTCTTTAAGTACTCGCAAACTACCACTGACAAGTATTATAGTTCTACGTTAAAGTGCTAACTCTAAGTTTAACTATAAAGTTAAGTTTGAAACCTAAGCTGAGTTCTGAAGCAAAGAAACATAAAAAAAAGTTCTAGAATCACTTAAGTTGGCAACCTAGTGTCATAATCACAACCCCGTTGTGGTAGTCAAGATTCATCATTCTTTTCACAAGTTATTTTGAAAACATCTGACAACGAAACAGTATGGCCATTCCAACTGCCCATAACCGCGGACACGGCTATTCGAATAGTTTGACACTCTGCAAAGGTGGTACACTTTCACCACAAGATTCGATACATCTGTCAGGGATAACCCTGAATCATCATACTTAGTATGCAGATAATAAAACATAACCTTTCCTTTACACACCCTAGTATAAGCACCTCTCCTATGAGCATGGCCTCCCAACCATGACCATCTGTCTCTTGGGCACTGCATAGGTGGACAACATTGAGAGGTAGCCTCAGCTCAAACCTCTCCCGCGAGGGAACTAATACTAATGCATATAAACTTCCAGCTAAGCCTTACCCAATTCAGGTATTGTGGTTGTACGGTAAATTTGGAATGGTATCGCATCCAAATCCAACCATCAGTTTTATAAAAGGGGTTAAGCCTCATGCCTCAACATGTTCATCTTCATAAACCATTTGTGTTTCTCAACACATGTCAAAACATCTCAATAGAATGACTCATCATTCTAAGGTTTTCATAATTCCTTTTTCACCAATTATTCCGATCTAAAGTGACTCAAGTTTTTATCTACTCTAAACTACTAAGTTAAGAGTGTTCACTAAGGTGGTAAGATAGGATCAATCACATGCCATAGAATGACATCTAAATTTATCTAAATAGGTCAAGTTTTATACTCTTTGTGCTACCTTCAAAACAAGTAAAGAACTTTGGGTAAAGTAAAGGAAGTAAAGCTAGAAATTAATATTTGGGGTAAATAATAGTCAAAGTGGTATAACCAAAGCATGTCTAAAGTATTTTCTTGGGTTTTCTAGATTGCAAGGGTTAGCTTGCATTGTTAATGGTGGCTTGCCTTGTGTAGTGCAGTGGTTGAAGTTTTCTTCCTCCTCTTGATAGAACTCCTCCTCCTCGAAAGCTTGGTCGGTACTATCGTCTATAAATACATACGGAGTACACAATCACCAAATGATACTTAACTAGTCTAATTAGCACTCTAAGGCACACATTTGATGATCTATTATCATCACAAGCATCACAAGTTTGATTAACTAGTTTCATTCTTTTTATTTTAGAAAAGTAATTTCTACTCATTAAAAAATTAACTAAGATTTAATATTCACCACTTAAAATATGGGATCATGTGGACACATGTCATCACCACACATTCTAACATGTGGGAATGGGATTTAAAGGTTGGATCACAATTACTTTGGTTTAAGTTCATTATTTAATGATTTAAAGTGACTAGAAATGCCTATATAGCATTATTTTGGTACTAGTCCAAAGTCACTGCATGTAAACCCTAATATTATTACATATTCATATAGGTATGGTGAAATGTGATTTTTGAGAGTTGGAATAAACTCAAAAGCTAACATGGTTGATTTTATAAAAATGTTGCAAGGTGCAAATGCTTCTGTTTTGTTATTTTTCGTAGGAGCTCTCTATAACTCTAATTGAATTAAATCCAACGGGCTTGGGTAGATCTTTTCAGTAGCTTTCTAAAAATTGGAATCACTCCATTTGGATTTGTAAATCTCCCTGAATTGAATTTCAAACTAGGGGACATAACTAAGTCTAAACTAAAATAGAAAAATCCTAATTCAAACTAAATGGGTCGCGCGGGAAAGCTAACAGGCTGGCCTAGTGACACTACACGGCGCGGGGAACAGCTGACAGGGGGGTCCACCGGTCAAAGGTTCATAACACGCGAAGCGGTACGGGGCGATGTGGGCCGTTAGATTAAAAATAGGATCAACGATTGGGGCTCATCATCGACGACGGACAGGTCGCCGGCGAGGTTTAACCCTAGCGGCTCGGTGGGGGTGCTTAGGGGGCGTACCAGGGCTCCAGCAACGATGGCGAGGCGGGCAAACGGACTGGTAGACGACGACGAACTCAGGGGTGGTCGAGGCAGCTCCGGGGGTGGTCGCAATCAGCGGGACCCTTCTCCTCTAGAGGCGGCCAGCTCCGGTGAAATTCTGGCGACTGCGAGCCCGAGCGGCTCTGGGAAGAAGTGGGGACTAATCAGTGGCAAGAGGGGAGGTGAGTGGTGTGCAGAAAATGGTTGGGGGTGGCCTCTATTTATAGCTCGACGACGCGACCGAGAGTGATGGGCGGGCGGCTCCAGCGAGGGCTGCACAGCGTGCTAGCTACATGGCCCGAGGTAGGGGACGGTGGCTGGTCTCCTGGCGATGCTCTATGGGGTAAATGCGGGCCTAGGGACAGTGGCGTTTGGTCGGGCGGTGCGCACGCTCTGAGCGGCAGAGGCGGCGGTCTTCACGGCGAGCGGGTCTGTGGTGTAAAGGGCGGCGAACGGGCATGTCTGCAGTGTTCTTGGGGTCGTGGCGATGTGGTGGGCGTGGGCTGCGGTCCAGGGGCGGCATGTGCACGCGTGTCGGGCGCAGCGCTCCGGCGCGTGCTCGGCATGGCGCAGACACTCAGTGCGCGGCGCACAACTGGTGATCCACGGCTTGGCCTGGCTCGGGGAGGGGACAGAGAGTGGCGGTGAGGTCTGGGCTAGCTTGTAGACATGGTGAGAGAGAGAGGGGAGCGGTCTGCTGTGGCGGTTGCAAGTTAGGCCGGCGACATGGTGCTCGGGGTGGCGTGGCACTGTTGCTAGGGACAAAGGGGTGAGGTGCTTAGGGCCTGGTTGGATCAAGTGGAGACAGAGGGAGTAAATGGAGATCAATTGGGGGCAAAACCCTATACAAAACAGTGAGCTCAATACTAGGTGTAATCTCTACCTGCCAAGTGTTTGTAAAAATGGCCGCAAGAAATTTAGATTTGAATTTTTGAAACGATTTTTGGTGGGTGTGCTAGTACTAAGCTTGAGACTATATGGTTGCTTGGGTTTTGAAAATAAAGCTCATTTGAGTGGTTTTTGAAATAGTGGGATCTTCCCATGTGAAATAGATTCAATTTTCAAATGCCATTTAAAAATAGTGTTTGAAAGTTTTTGGCAGATCACAAAGTGGGCCTTGGTACATCATTATGTGTACTAGCAAGGGGTGCAAAGATCCACATTTGTTTCTCTTAGGTTTTTAGTACTAGGAATAGCCAAAGTAGGTATGTTGATTAAAATGGCACAAATGACCATTCACTTCTTTTATTCATTTTGATTTGTTTTTCTTTGGGATTTGTTTGGGAATGATCTAGATGATGTTTATTTCACCTCAGAATCATTTTACAAGAAATTGATTAATTAATCATGGCAATTCAAATCAACTCCTAATTTAAATGCACACACATATGAATGCTTTAATAATTTAATTTGGAAAAGTTTTTGTTAACCCTAATTTTGATGATTTGGATCTTAATAACCTTGGATTGAAGTTTTGGGATGTTACAAACCTTCCCCCCTTAAACAAAATCTTGTCCCGAGATTTACAAAGAAAACTAGGAACTAAAGAGTCCTGGGAACTCTGTCCTAATGTAATCTTCTTGCTCCCAAGTGGCTTCCTCTTTGGTATGGTTGCTCCATTGAATCTTGAGAAACTTGATACTCCTGGTCCTGGTGGTTCTATAAGCTTCTTCTACGATACGGATGGGCACTTCTCGATATGTCAGGTCATTGTTGATCTCAACGGCTCGATGATCGATGTTCTTGAAAACTTCCGTCTTCTCTGGCACTTCTAACCATTTGCGAAGTAACGAAATATGGAACACATTGTGGATGGCTGACATCTCTTCAGGTAGTTCTAGTTGATACGATACTTCTCCTCAACGGTTCAGAATCTTGAAGGGCCCGATATATCTGGGGGCTAACTTTCCTTTCAGACTAAAGCGTTGCGTTCCCTTTAATGGTGAAATTTTGAGATATACAAAATCTCTGACATTGAAAGTCAGGTCTCTCCTTCTCTTGTCAGCATAACTCTTCTGTCTGGATTGGGCAGTCTTGAGGTGCTCACGGACTTTGTGAACCTTCTCTTTGGCTTCTCGAAGAATCTCGGGTCCAAAGATCTGACTCTGCCCTACTTGCGACCAATTCAAAGGGATACGACACTTTCTTCCGTATACGAATTCAAATGGTGCCATCTGTAAACTAGCTTGATAACTATTGTTATATGAGAATTCTGCAAAAGGCAGGCAGTCTTCCCATTTTGATCCGTACTCCAACACACAAGCTCTTAACATATCCTCTAGGATCTGGTTGACTCTCTCGGTCTGTTCATCAGTTTGCGGGTGATAAGCGGTGCTGAAATTCAACTTTGTTCCCAATCCTTCCTGGACTTTCTGCCAAAATCCCGAGGTATACTGGGTTCCTCGATCTGATACGATGGTCTTGGGGGTTCCATGCAGACTAACAATCCTAGAAATATATAGTTCTGCTATCTTCGAACTCTGGTAGGTTGTCTTGACTGGTATAAAGTGGGCTACCTTGGACAGTCTATCAACTATGACCAGATTGAGTCATTTCCCCTACTGGAAGTAGGCAAACCGGTGATAAAGTCCATTCCAATGGAATCCCATTTCCTTTCGGGAATCTGTAATGGTTGCAACAGTCATGCGGGTCTCTGATGCTCTGCTTTCACTCTTTGACAAATGTCACACTTGGCGATGTAGCTTCCGATTTCTCTCTTCATCTTGTGCCACCAAAATTGCTCTTTCAAATATTGATACATCTTTGTTCCTCTAGGGTGGATAGAATAAAGAGTATCATGAGCTTCCTGCATGATAACCTGCTTCAGCTCCGAATCTGCTGGCACACAGATATGTCCTTTGTACCACAGAACTCCTTCTTTGTCTTCAGTGAATCCAGGTACCTTTCCTGTACCAATACGACGTTTGACTCCGTCGATACTTTCATTTCCCTTCTGGGCTTCCTTGATTTGGCTGATTAATGTGGGTTGAAGTTCAATGCTAGCGAAGAATCCTTTGCTAACTAATTCAGTTCTGAACTGCTCCAACTACACATACAAACTTGGCTGCTTTTCCTTGATCATGGTGTTTCGCCTACACGGCAATCTGCTAAGAGCATCTGCTACCACATTGGCTTTACCGGGGTGATAGTGGATGTCAAGGTCATAATCCTTGATTAACTCTATCCATCTCCTTTGCCTCATATTCAGCTCCTTCTGAGTGAAAATATACTTTAAGCTCTTGTGATCCAAGTAAATCTCACAACGATTACCCATCAGATAATGACGCCATGTCTTCAATGCCAAAACTACGGCTGCTAATTCAAGATCATGGATCAGATAGTTCTGCTCATGTTGCTTCAGTTGTCGAGATAGATAGGCGATGACTTTGCCTTCTTGCATCAGCACACAACCGAGACCAATCTTGGATGCATCACAGTATACGTCAAACGGCTTCTTGATATCTGGCATGATCAATATTGGGGCTGATATCAATCTCTTCTTCAGCTCCTGAAAACTGGCTTCACATTTGTCTGTCCATTCAAACTTCTTATCCTTCTTCAACAATTGGGTCATGGGTCTGGCGATGCTCAAGAATCCTTCTACGAACTTGCGTAGTATCCCGCTAATCCAAGAAATGCACGGACTTGGGTTTGAGTGGCTGGGGCTTCCCATTCTTCGACATCTTTGATCTTGGCAGGATCAACAGAGACTCCTCCAGCAGACACAATATGTCCTAGGAATCCTACTTCTTTCAGCCAAAACTCACACTTGCTGAACTTGGCATATAACCGATGCTCTCTCAGGGTTTCTATGATGATTCTCAGATGTTGCTCATGCTCTTCTTCTGACTTGGAGTAGATAAGGATGTCGTCGATAAACACAACTACAAACTTATCTAGGAAATTCATAAAGATCTTATTCATGAGATTCATGAAATAAGCAGGGGCATTGGTTAATCCAAAAGACATAACCTTATACTCGTATAAACCATAGCGAGTAGTAAAGGCGGTCTTCGGAATATCCGTTGCATGAATCTTAAGTTGATGATAACCAGTCCTAAGATCAATCTTTGAGAATACCTAGGCTCTAGTCAATTGATCAAATAGATCCTCTATCTTTGGCAAGGGGTACTTGTGCTTGATGGTGATGTCATTCAACTTTCTGTAATCTGTGCACAAACGGTTGCCTCCATCTTTCTTTTCGACGAATAGCACTGGTGATCTCCATGGCGATGCGCTTGGTTGAATCAAGCCTTTTGCTAACATGGCATCCAGCTGTTTCTTCAGTTCCACCAACTCTGAGGGGTTCATGCTATAGGGTCTTTGGGTTATGGGTCCGGTTCCGGGGATTAGTTCGATAATGAACTCAATATCCCTATCCGGGGTCATACCTAGCAATTCATCTGGGAATACATCGGGGTATTCATAGACTACTCTAACTTGGTCTATGGTGGGTAGGGCTAGAATCTTGTTGCACTTGAATTGAAGGGGTAATGTTTTAGAGATATGCTCTACTTTGATTCCAGAGCTACTGGTCATGGTGATGGCTTTCTTAGCACATTCTATCAGTCCTTTATGCCTCGACATCCAGTCCATACCTAGTACTACTTCCAATCCTTTGGTTCCAAGTACAATTAGGTTGGCATAAAAATCTATCACATGTATTCTGATAGGCACAGCTTTGCAAATTTTTCTACCTTTGGTTGTTGAACCGGTTATTTGAACTATCATGACATGCTTCAAGTTGGTTGGGTGAATCTTACTTTTGCATGCAAATTCTTCGGTGACAAATGAATGTGATGCTCCCGAATCAAACAATACTCTGGCTAAAACTAAGTTGACAGAAAACATACCCAACACTACATCTGGTGCTTCTTGGGCTTCTTCGGCGTTCATGTGGAAGAGACGACCGTTGTGGTTGTGAGGGTTCCCTGGGGCAAATCTTCTCCCTGGTTGAACACGACGCTGATGTTGACCTGGGGCATTCACATTGGCAGTGGCGGCAGTCTTCTTGGGACACTCGTTGGAATAGTGACCCTTCACTCCACACTCGAAATAAGTGATCTCGTACTTGTCGTTTGCTGCGACGGGCACAACATTGCTAGCAGTTCTAGGTGCAGTGTTGTTGTTGTTGTTGTTGCTCTAGGGAGGTGCATGGTTGAAGTTGTTGGCATTGTCGGAGTTGTGGTTGTTTCCTCCAGACTTCACATTGCCTCCGCTATGGTTGGGGTAGCTTGGGAGAGACATTGGGGGTCGATTGTTCCTTGGTGCATATCCTGGTGAGGGGTTGGGATGGTACTTCTGGTGACTGCTGGATCCAGAATGCTGCATCATACGATGTTTGTGGTTGTCATTTGCCTGATTAATCTTCCCTTCCATCTGAATGGCAGAGTCGACTAGCTCTTCGAGATCCTCAAAGCGGATGTTGATGAGGACAGTCTGCATCTCATCATGCAGTCCATTCAAGAATCTCTCCTTCTTCTTGGCCTCCGTGTTGATTACATCAGGTGCATATCTGGCAAGTGATAGGAATCTATCATGGTACTCCACCATAGTCATTATGCCTTGTTTCAAGTCGTGGAATTCATCCCTCATTCTGGTGACTAGACCCTGCGGCATGTGGGTGCGGCTGAACTTGACTTTGAATGCTTCCCATGTCATCACTTGACCATGGTTCATGTTACGGATACTAGTCCACCAAGCTCTTGCATCTGCCGCCAGATAGTGGGTGGCGAAGAGAACCTTCTCATTTTCATCAACTCCTGGAACTTCTAAATTGTTTTCCATTGTCTGCAACCAATCATGAGCATCTAGTGGGTTTTCAGCTTGGTTAAAGATTGGAGGATTGGTATTCTGAAAGTTTTTGAGTTTGGATCCATGGTGATCCTAGTTTCCATGTCCTTGGTTGTTTTGGGCCATCTGAGCAATCTGCTGCAATGTTGCTAAGTTTGCTTGGCGCTCTGCCCTGCTTGCTTCAGGGTCTGCAACTAACATTTGCATAATCCGCAGCATTGGGTCTTGCGACGAGCTGCTCCCTCCTTGGTTTCCACGAGTCATCTGAAGATTGAGGTAGATCAAGGGGTAAGAGGGAAAGTTCTAAGGTTCATGGTTTTGGTTTCAAAGATAAAACTTTGAGCTTGACTCAGGTTTTGCAACTAACTCCATTTACTTCATGCAAACAAGCACACGATACAAACACACACCACAACAATCAAAGGAAAATAGATGGTTTGAAAAACCATTTTGCAAGCTACGATACAGTGGGACCGATACATCTCATGCTACGACAGTGCTCTAGTGAATCTACTCATCGTCGATGAAGTTGGAGTCCTCATCGTCTGTGTAGAAGTCCACAACATCCTCCTCTAGAAAGTCATCATCATTGTTGAGGTAAGAATCCATGTCTCCCTGGATGTCTTCACCCTCCTCTTCTTCCTCCTTTGCTACAAGCTGAGCTTCCTGCTCCTTGACGGTCTTCTTGAGGTCGGCCACCTTCTTGCGAAGACGGGATATGGTGCGATCCTTCTTCTCGCGCAGGAGGCGAAGAGACTGACGGTCCTTGACGAGCAGTGAGAAAGTCTGGGCCTTCTGGGATGCGATGGCACGGTTGTGGTTGGCAAACTCCCTAGCATTATCCAATTCCCTCTGGCAATCGTATAGCAGGAAGTCGAGGTTCTCCACTTGACGCTTCAGTTCTGGATGACTTGGCATCTCCATCGGAATTCCCATGAAGTCACGTCTTGCATAGTGAGCAAAACGGGTTCCTTGGATTTGGTTGACGCTAAGGGCACATAGACGTGCGAGAGCTTCATGCATTGCCCCAGCTAATCCATCTAGCCAGTTGTTCTCTCTCATGGAGAACTGAATTCTCCCGGACGTTGGCGCTTTGATGCTTCCTCTAAGATCGGCGGTGACTAGCCACTGTAAATCTCCTCCTGGGGGTCCTGGAAGTTGAGCTCCAAGAAACTCCGGATGTGGGCGTCCCAGTAACTCCGACAGTGAATCCCCAGATCCCTCTCGAAGATCAGTTGACCTCCGTTTCCCAACTGGTAGAACTTGCTGAACTGAGTCTCCATCTACAAGAATTAAGGATGAGGAAGTTAGTGAAGTGATCAAGTGTGTCAAATTTTTAAGTAGTAATGTAAGAATTTTGAGGAACATGAATTTTTGAGAAATAATGAATTCCCAAGGGTAAGAGAGGAAATAGTTTTTCATAAATACTCACTTTGGTTTTGAAACTAAGTTTATGTTTGGACGTCCATTCTAACTAGGGTCTCCTATGGTCAGGATGGCTCTGATACCAACTTGTCAACACCTGGATTTTTAATGCCAGATGCCTGTTATGTCATTCATCGCAATCCCGGGATTACCATTTTTGCGAGACATAACAGATTGGATATCACAGTACATCATCCATTACAAACCATACATAAGGTCTTACACAAATAAGGATCTCATGATCTAGTCTTAATACAACAAGCAACGGAATAAAAGATAAGCATAGCGGTGGGGTCCATCTTCAGGGGCACAGGCTATGCTGACGAAGGCATATAGTCCTAGTTATCATAGCCGTCCTGCTGGCCATCATCATGGTAGTCTCCTTCATAGTCTGGCCATGAGAATAGCCAGGGACAAAAGCCATGAGTACTCTTTAAGTACTCGCAAACTACCACGGACAAGTATTATAGTTCTACATTAAAGTGCTAACTCTAAGTTTAACTATAAAGTTAAGTTTGAAACCTAAGCTGAGTTCTGAAGCAAAGAAAGACAAAATAAAGTTCTAGAATCACTTAAGTTGGGAAGCTAGTGTCATAATCACAACCCTGTTGTGGTAGTCAAGATTCATCATTCATTTCACAAGTTATTTTGAAAACATCTGACAACAAAATAGTATGGCCATTCCAACTGTCCATAACCGCGGACGCGGCTATTCGAATAGTTTGACACTCTGCAGAGGTGGTACACTTTCACCACAAGATTCGATACATCTGTCAGGGATAACCCTGAATCATCATACTTAGTATGCAGATAATCAAACATAACCTTTCCTTTACACACCCTAGTATAAGCACCTCTCCTATGAGCATGGCCTCCCAACCATGACCATCTGTCATCTTGGGCACTGCATCGGTGGACAAAATTGAGAGGTAGCCTCAGCTCAAACCTCTCCCGCGAGGGAACTAATACTAATGCATATAAACTTCCTTCTAAGCCTTACCTAATTCCGGTATTTTGGTTGTACGGTAAATTTGGAATGATATCACATCCGAATCCAACCATCAGTTTTGTAAAAGGGGTTAAGGCTCATGCCTCAACATGTTCATCATCATAAACCATTTGTGTTTCTCAACACATGTCAAAACATCTCAATAGAATGACTCATCATTCTAAGGTTTTCATAATTCCTTTTTCACCAATTATTCCCATCTAAAGTGACTCAAGTTTTTATCTACTCTAAACTACTAAGTTAAGAGTGTTCACTAAGGTGGAAAGATAGGATGAATCTTATTCCATAGAATTCCATCTAAAGTTATCTAAATAGGTCAAGTTTTATACTCTTTATGCTACCTTCAAAACAAGTAAAGAACTTTGGGTAGAGTAAAGGAACTAAAGCTTGAAGTTAATACTTGGGGTAAATAATAGTCAAGGTGGTATAACCAAAGCATGTCTAAAGTCCTTGCTTTGTTTATCTAGATTGCAAGGGTTAGCTTGCATTGTTAATGGTGGCTTGCCTTGTGTAGTGCAGTGGTTGAAGTTTTCTTCCTCCTCTTGATAGAACTCCTCCTCCTCGAAAGCTTGGTCGGTACTATCGTCTATAAATACATACGGAGTACACAATCACCAAACAAAACTTAACTAGTCTAATTAGCACTCTAAGGCACACATTTGATGATCTATTATCATCACAAGCATCACAAGTTTGATTAACTAGTTTCATTCTTTTTATTTTAGGAAAGTAATTTCTACTCATTGATAAATTAACTAAGATTTAATATTCACCACTTAAAATATGGGATCATGTGGACACATGTCATCACCACATATTCTAACATGTGGGAATGGGATTTAAAGGTTGGATCACAATTACTTTGGTTTAAGTTCATTATTTAATGATTTAAAGTGACTAGAAATACCTATATAGCATTATTTTGGTACTTGTCCAAATTCACTGCATGTAAACCCTAATATTATTACATATTCAGATAGGTATGGTGAAATGTGATTTTGAGAGTTGGAATCAACTCCAAAGCTAACATGGTTGATTTTATAAAAATGTTGCAAGGTGGAAATGCTTCTATATTGTTATTTTTACTAGAAGAGATCTATAACTCTAATTGAATTAATCCAACGGTCTTGGGTGGATCTTTTCAGTAGCTTTCTAACAAAATTGTAATCACTCCATTTAGATTTGTAAATCTCTCTGAACTGAATATCAAACTAGCGGACAGAACTAAGTCTAAACTAAAATAGAAAAATCCTAATTCAAACTAAATGGGTCGCGCGGGAAAGCTAACGGGCCGACCCAGTGACACTACGCAGCGCGGGGCACAACTGACAGGCGGTCCACCGGTCAGAGGCTCATAACACGCGAAGCGGTAGGGGGTGATGTGGGCCATTAGATTAGAAATAGGGTCAATGGCCAGGGCTTGTCGTTGATTACGGACAGGTCGCCGGCAAGGTTTAACCCTAGCGGCTCAGTGGGGGTGCTTAGGGGGCATACCAGGGCTCCAGCGACGATGGCGAGGCGCACAAATGGACTGGTAGACGACGGCGAACTCAGGGGTGGTCGAGGCACCTCCGGGGGTGGTCGCAATCAGCGGGGCTCTTCTCCTCCAGAGCAACTGCGAGCTCAAGCGGCTCCGGGGAGAAGTGGGGATTGATCAGTGGCAAGAGGGGAGGTGAGTGGTGTGCTGAAAATGGCTGGGGTGGCCTCTATTTATAGCTCGACGACGCGACCGAGAGTGATGGGCGGGCGGCTCCGGCGAGAGCTACACAGCGTGCTAGCGGCATGGCCCGAGGTAGGGGACGGTGGCTGGTCTCCTAGCGATGCTCTACGGGGTAAATGCGGGCCTAGGGACGGTGGTGTTTGGTCGGGCGGTGTGCACGCTCTGAGTGGCAGAGGCGGCGGTCTTCACGGTGAGCGGTGGCTGTGGTGCAAAGGGCGGCGAACGGGCATGTTTGTGGTCGTCCTGCGGTCATGGCGACACGGTGGGCGCGGGCTGCGGTCGAAGGGCGGCGTGTGCACGCGTGTCGGGCGTGGCGCTCTGGCGCGTGCTCGGCATGGCACAGACACTGAGTGCACGATGCACAACTGGTGGTCCACGGCTTGGCCTGGCTCGAGGAGGGGACAAAGAGTGGCGGTGAGATCTGGGCTAGCTTGTAGACATGGTGAGAGAGAGGGGCGGTCTGTTGCGGCAGTTGCAAGTTAGGCCGGCGACATGGTGCTCGGGGTGGCATGACACTGTTGCTAGGGGCAAAGGGGTGAGGTGCTTAGGGCCTGGTTGGATCAAGTGGAGATAGAGGGAGTAAATGGAGATCAATTGGGGGCAAAACCCTGTACAAAACAGTGAGCTAAATACTAGGTGTAATCTCTGCCTGTCAAGTGTTTGTAAAAATGGCCGCGAGAAATTTAGTTTTGAATTTTGAATAGATTTTTGGTTGTTGTGCTAGTACTAAGCTTGAGACTCTGTGGTTGCTTGGGTTTTGAAAATAAAGCTCATTTGAGTGGTTTTTGAAACAGTGGGATCTTCCCATATGAAATAGATTCAATTTTCAAATACCATTTAAAAATAGTGTTTGAAAGTTTTTGGCAGATCACAAAGTGGGCCTTGGTACATCATTATGTGTTCTCGTGAGGCGTGCAAAGATCCACATTTATTTCTGTTAGGTTTTGAGTACTAGGAATAGCCAAAGTAGGTATGTTGATTAAAATGGCACAAATGACCATTCACTTCTTTTATTCATTTTGATTTGTTTTTCTTTGGGATTTGTTTGGGAATGATCTAGATGATGTTTATTTCACCTAAGAATCATTTTACAAGCAATGGATCACTTAATCATAGCAATTCAAATTAACTCCTAATTTAAATGCACACACATGTGAATGCTTTAATAATTTAGTTTGGAAAAGTTTTTGTTAACCCTAATTTTGATGATTTGGATCTTAATAACCTTTGTTTGAAGTTTTGGGATGTTACAGCGGGCATCGGTGGGGCGCGTTGATTCGCGGTGAGGATTGGGTAGTGACCGCGCGGACACGCGGGAGCTTCTGCTTCGTCGTCGGTAGGGAAGCTCACGAAGGACTGGGGCCGAAACGGTATACGGGTCAGATGGGCCAGGCTGGGCCGCTATTGGGTTGCGCAAAAGGTTCCAGGGAAGGAGAGAAGGAGCTGGGCTGTGGCCTGGGAAGCTCGGGCTGCATTTTTTTGGGCAAATCTTTTTCCTTTTCTTAAATCCTTTTCTCTTTTGTATTTCAAAATCTTTTCTATTTTGAACATTTTCAAAAAACCAAAGCTTTTGTCAAACTATGGAAATATTGTGGGGCCCCTTTTGTCAATTTGGGATCCACATGTTTTCGTGATTTTTGAAATACAAAACCATTTGAAATGAAATAGAGTTGAGAAGGAAAACCATTTAGAGATTAGGGTTTTTATCCCCTCTTGTCTCCAAAACACAACCAGAATGCAAAAGATGCATGCATGCTTATGCACTTAAGTAGTAATTAGATATATTACAACTTGGGTTGTTACATCGTGGCTATCCACCTGATCGGGCAATGTACCAGGATAGGTAGGAGACCAAACAAACCTATTTCCATTTTAAACATATTGACAATGGTGCCCTTATGTTTATACGATATTATTTTTGTGCCACTATGTACCCTCGAATTGTAGCAACACCATCAGAAACAGGGGATGACAACGTGGCATGTTTTCTTTTTTAAAGGGCATCATAAATAGGGAATGACAACGTGGCATGTTTTCTGACTAGCGGGCCCGCCTCCTCCACCTTCGACGGCGCGCATCCCAGGTTTGAGGACTAGTGCTACCCACCAACACATTATTGTGGAATTTCCCATGTTTTGTTGCAATAGCTCCGCTCTGCTCCTCTGGTCCTTCCGCCGCCACTCTGTTCAGTCATG
This sequence comes from Avena eriantha, assembly GCA_910589775.1. Lineage (NCBI taxonomy): Eukaryota > Viridiplantae > Streptophyta > Magnoliopsida > Poales > Poaceae > Avena > Avena eriantha. The sequence goes on along the minus strand of OU342743.1, from coordinate 342,517,755 downwards.
CACCGCTCTTGTCCTCCCCTTGGGCCATCTTCCTCCCGCTCTCCCCTCCCGGCCATCCCCTCACATCCCCTCCTCTCCCATCCCTGACCTGTCTCCTTGCCGCCGTCCACTGCCCAGGCATGTCTGGAAACAAAAACGGAGAGTTGGGAGTTGGGTTAGGCACCCAACGACACTGGTGATCCAGATCCCGCTCAGAGATGGATCCTGCATGGCTTCAGAACACAGAGATGGGTCCTGCGCGGTTGGAGAACACGGAATCTCCTTCAAGTCTAGAGAGCACAGAGGATAACAAAATAGGGGAAGAGGAAGCGGGGTGCAAATCTTTGGAGGTATGGAGCCCGGAGAAGGTGTCGTACGTCCTCATTGAAGGGTAAGAATTGTGATTCCTTTTTTGGATACCCCAATTAGCGTTTCTAGTCCCGTGGTGATGGCAAGGATATGTGTTGGTAACCGCAGGACGTCTGTACAGCTTGTTCTTAAGCATGATGCTTTGTCAAGCGAGAATGAAGACACTGAAATGTGTGGCGGTGCAGATGATGATGAGAAAGCATATCCAGGCATGGTTACTTACCTTGATAGGATCGAGAGTAGGGAATATTTGGCTGATTTGAACTTTGAGCCTGACTATGGGACTGATGAGGAAGAGGAATGTCAAGATGTGGAAATGGGATGCAGCTACGATGATGAAGACGAGGACATGCCAGTGATACACTTTGACAAGGACAATCCTACAATTGATGAGGGGACTATCTTTGAGACTGTGGAGGACTGCACATATGTAGTTGCCACCTATGTAATTATAGTTGGGTTCGCGTTTATCATTTAAAAGAGTGACCAAAAGAGATTTAGGGTGCATTGTAGGGAATGTAATGTGTGTAAATGAAGATTACATGCATCTCCAATGCGGGGTGGACACCCATTTTAGGTTGCAATATCTACATTTAGTTTTAGTCTTTCTCATATTTATTCTATTGATAATTACCTCTGATTTATTTGGATTCTTATCGAATGCAGATCAAAGTAAACATGAAGAAACACAACTACCGTAATACTTATTTAAGTGATAAAATTAGATCAGTGACTACCAAGTGGATTGCTGCTACTGTACTTGACTGGGTGAGTCAGGATCATAACATTGGACCAGCTGAAGTTAGAGCAAAGATTAGCAAAAAGTTTAATGTTCTGATTCGTTACCACAGAGTCTTTGATGGGAAGGAGTTGGATCTAGACTTCATTCAAGGAAAGTGGAATGACAGTTTTCACATGTTGTACAGTTTCAAAGCTGAGGTAGAGAAAACATCACCTGGTAGTGTTGTTGACATCGATTATTAGGTTGTGAAAGGAAGAGAAAAAGGTCTCAAGGGGGGTCAGGTATAAGTAGGCAGATAAGAAATGCTCCAGGAAATGTTTTGTCTACCTGAAGGCATGCTGGAAGGGGTTCCTAGACGGCTGCAGGTCATACTTTGCAATAGACACAACTTCTTTAACAGGGAAGTCCAGGGGACATGTTGCTTCTGTTTGTGCTTTGGACGCGCATAATTGGCTTCTACCCGTAGCTTATGCTATTCTTGAAGGTGAATCAAATGAAAGATGGACATGGTTCATGCAGAGACTACATGTAGTAATTGGTCACCCTGAAGGCTTGCTGATACACACTGGTGCATGCAAGGGTCGTGAGAATGCTATTGATGTTGTGTTTCCTAGGTTGAGCATAGGGAATGCATGCGACACCTTGCTACTAACTTCTTGTAGAAGTTCAAAGGAAAGCTATTTGAAGAGGACTTGTGGTGATCAGCATACACATACACCCCAAGCACGCATGCTACTTACTTGCAGAACATGTATGTAGTGCCTAAGGTGAAAAAATACCTTGAATAACATCACACCAAGCTATGGGCCAGAAGCAAGTTTGGTGAGTTAAGTAAGGTGTATATTGTTTGCAATAATTTGGCATAGAGTTTCAATGCTTAGATTTCGAGCATGAAGACACTTGCAATTGTTATTCTGTTGAATGCGATAAGACAGTGCATAATGGTGAAGATAGATTTAAGGCAAAGAATTTTGTGGAAGAAATTTTTTAGGACATAAAATAGTTCCAATGGTGGTTATGTTACTAAATGCAAGAACTAGGGCAATGAGAACGATAAAGATGAGGATGGTTAGAAGTTCCAGTACATTGGCTGAGGTTTATGCAGAATACAAGCGTGGAACTGGACGGAGGTACACTATAGACATTGGAAACTAGACTTGTTCATGCAGGAACTGGCAAATTACTGGTCTGCCATGTCACCATGCACTGTACTTCATCTTAAAGCTTAGAGGTAGTGGATCTGAAATAGAGAACTATATTGACAACTATTTCTCCATGGACAAGTTTGCTTCAACTTATGCAGAAAATCTACCACCTATGACTAATGAAAATGATTGGGAGATTGTTGATCCGGGATTCAAACTTCAACCACTAGTTCTTAGGAGGCCACCTGGGAGGCCTAGAAACCTAAGGATCGAAGCCTCCACTGATAAAGGTACAAGGCTAGGAGCTAGGAAAAGGAAACGCAAACGGTGTGGAGGATTCATCCATATCAAGAGATTGTGCAAAAACTCAGTTCCACATGATCTTGTCCCTATTCACACCCCCATGGCAGAAAATGAGGCTTCTCAGCTAGAACTGGAGGAAGAGCAGTGCAAAGACGAAGAACTTGAGGAAGTGCAGCAGGTGGAGGAAAACAGTGATGAGCACTCGGATGAAAACATAGGTAAGCAGCAAATTTATGAAGAAGTGGAGGTGCCGGCGAGGAAAGGGTGTGAAAATAAACAAAAGGGTAAACAGAACAGGAAGGAAAAGGAAAATAATGGAGGTGTATTAGGATATGAAGAAGTTGTAGGGTGATTGAGGATGTTCTTGAGGATCTTTTGGCTAACTATAAGAGAAATAATAAATCCCTGCCAATTTCATCTTTGTATGAATCTCTAGATGAAAGGTAAGCTTTAATTTTTTTTTGCCATTTGATCATTTTTTTCATCCTCATCAACTGTTGCTTCATGCAGCGGGGGCTAGCAGACTAATAAGAGGAGCAGAAAGAAGCAGGCACAATAACGTCGTTTCTTGAATTATCAATTGAACTAGTCGTGTCGTCTTTACTATATCTGGCATGTGCAATGTGTCTGTGATGGGGTCAGATGGACCAGATTACAACTTTTTAAATATTATTACATTAATGTTTTACCTGCGTATGGATGAAGCTACTAGTTCCCATCTCCCTTAGATTCCCATCTCCTCTCGCACACTCCAAAATTATGGGTGTGTCATCAAGTGCTGGTAGCAGAGCCAGGGTATTGTCCCATCAGATGTGAATGCGTGAATTTTGTTTGTTCAGAGAAACCTAAAACATGTCCAATATATACCCTCAGAAACTATTCCTCAAAAATATTATCACCCCCTCCATCTAGAAATAAGTGACTTGAATTTGTGTAGATTCGTATGTATCTAGACATGTTTTGGGTATAGATACATTTGAATATCTAAAAAAAGCTAAGTCAGTTATATCTGGAAGGAAGTAGTACACTATTACAACACGCTCGTCCCATTCTCCTCTAGCGCACTTCAAATTATGGTTGTGCCATCAAGTGCTAGGAGCAGAGTTAGCGTATTGTCCCATCTGATATGCCAGGAACACGCAAACTTTATTTTCAGGATCAAACGAGTTTCGATTAGTTTCAAAGACAAAGACACCTAAAACATGGCAAATATTTATAGATTATGATGCTAATCGACTATGACTCGAGTGACCCCGATCCAAAGAGGGCATTAAGCTACCGTACTATAATTTAGGCTTAAGTGGCCCTAATCGACTATGACGCTCCTGCAGTTCTCATTCCTAGGCCCTACGGTGGAGTTCGTACGCCCAGGCACTGCCTAGAAGCGCTGCCTCCCTTCGGGGTTGCGCAGATCCCGGTGGATCTTCGGCCACTGGGTTCTGCATAGCTCAATCAACGCCGTCTGCTCCTTGAAGATCTTTGGATCGAACGCGCTCGTGCACAAGTACCGGGCCATTGACTTCTTCCACTCCGGGGTCTAGCGGCAGCGCTCATCGATCTGCCTCACCAACATGTTGTCACGCAAGTGAGGCACGACAGGCACCCTGTCATAGCTGAGCTCGAAGCTGGCTGGAATCCTCGCGAGTGGCCATGCGAGTATGTCATAGTGGGCAAACATTTGAGCCTCGTGCAAGCTTAGTTTGGGCCTCTCCCTCTCCATGGCAAGGAAGGAACACGATCTACGCTTCGGCCCCATGGTTACAGGGATAAGGGCAAGGACGTAGGCCCGCTCGTGGTTGCCACTGCCAATTAGTTCACAGAACAGACTTCTCACGGATCGCCCTTACGAGGGACATCCTTATCGTCCACGCACCCCGATCCAACGGCACGTAACAATCTGGACGCAGAACTAACCTACAACCGCTCCGGGATTCTAGAAGATCCGATCCGATGACCACCATTGGATGCTAGGGTTAAGATCAAATGGTTGTCATTGACACATGCAATGACTTTAGTGGTGTTTTACAAAAATAACACACATGCAATGACTCTAGAGGATCAATGTGGTTTAGGAAAGGAACACACATGCAATGACTCTAGTGGTGGTTTAGGAAAAGAAGACACATGCAATGACTCTAGTGGTGGTTTAGGAAAGGAACACACATGCAATGACTCTAGTGGTGGTTTAGGAAAGTAAGACACATGCAATGACTGTGGTGATTGTTTAGGAAAAGAACACACATACAATGACTCTAGTGGATCCATGTGGTTTAGGAAAATAAGACACATGCAATGACTCTGGTGGTGGTTTAGGAAAGGAATACACATGCAATGAATCTGGTGTGGTTTAGGAAAAGAACACACATGAAATGACTATGGTGGTGGATTAGGAAAAGAACACGCATGCAATGATTCTAGTGGATCAATGTAGTTTAGGAAAGGAACACATGTGCAATGACTCTAGTGGTGGTTTAGGAAAAGAACACACATGTAATGACTCTAATGGTGGTTTAGGAAAAGAACACACATGCAATGCAACTGGTGGATCAATGCGGTTTAGGAAAGAAACACACATGCAATGAGTCTAGTGGTGGTTTACGAAAGGAAGACAAAAACAATGACTCTAGTGGTTTTTTAGGAAAAGAACACACATGCAATCAATCTGGTGGATCCATGTGGTTTAGGAAAATAAGAAACATGGAATGACTCTGGGGTGGTTTAGGAAAGGAACACACATGCAATGAATCTGGTGGATCCATGTGGTTTAGGAAAATAACACACATGTAATGAATCTGGTGGTGGTTTATGAAAAGAACACACATGCAATGAACTTGGTGGTGGTTTAGGACAAGAACACACATGCAATGACTATGGTGGATCAATGTGGTTTAGGAAAGGAACACACATGCAATGACTCTAGTGGTGGTTTAGGAAAGGAAGACACATGCAATGACTCTTGTGGTGGTTTAGGAAAAGAACACAAATGCAATAACTCTGGTGGATCCATCTGGTTTAGGAAAAGAAGGCACATGCAATGACTCTGGTGGTGGTTTAGGAAAGGAACACACATGCAATGACATTGGTGGATCCATGTGGTTTAGGAAAGGAAGACACATGCAATGACTCTGCTTGCGGTTTAGGAAAACAACACACATGCAATGACTCTGGTGGTGGTTTAGGAAACGAACGCTCATGCAATAACTCTTGTGGATCATTGTGGTTTAGGAAAGGAACACACATGCAATGACTCTAGTCATGGTTTAGGAAAGAAACACACATGTAATGAGTCTAGTGGATCCATGTGGTTTAGGAAAATAAGACACATGCAATGACTTTGGTGGTGGTTTAGGAAAGTAAGACAGATGCAATGACTCTGGTGGTGGTTTAGGAAAGGAATGCAGATGCGATGACTCTGGTGGATCCATGTGGTCTAGGAAAGGAAAACACATGCAATGAATCTCGTGGTCGTTTAGGAAAAGAACACACATTCAATGACTCTGGTGGTGGTTTAGGAAAGGAACACACATGCAATGACTCTGGTGGATCCATGTGGTCTAGGAAAGGAACACAGATGCAATGACTCTGGTGGTGGTTTAGGAAAAGAACACACATGCAACGACTCTGGTGATTCAATGTGGGCTAGGAAAGGAACACACATGCAATGACTCTTGTCGATCAGTGTGGTTTATGAAAGGATCACACATGCAATGACTTTGGTGGATCCATGTGGTTTAGGAAAGGACACACATATAATGACTCTAGTGGTGGTTTAGAAAAATAAGACACATGCAATAACTCTGGTGGTGGTTAGGAAAATAACACAAATTGAATGACTCTGGTGGATCCATGTGATCTATGAAAGGAACAAGCATGAAATGACTCTGGTGGTGGTTTAGGAAAATAAAACACATGCAACGACTCTGGTGGATCAATGTGGTCCAGGAAAGGACCACACATGCAATGACTGTAGTGGTGGTTTAGGAAAAGAACACACATGTAATGACTCTGGTGGTGGTTTAGGAAAGGAACACACATGCAATGACTCTAGTGGTGGTTTATAAAAGGAAGACACATGGAATGATTCTAATGGTATTTTAGGAAAAGAACACACATCCAATGACATCTGGTGGATTAGTGTGGTTTATGAAAGGACCACACATGCAATAACTCTAATGGTGGTTTAGGAAAGGAAAACACTTGTAATGACTCTAGTGGATCCATATGGTTTGTTAAAGGAACACACATGCAATGACTCTGGTCGATCCATGTTGTTCAGGAAAAGAACAAACATGCAATGACTCTAGTGGTGGTTTAGGAAAAGAATACACATGCAATGACTCTGGTGGTGGTTTAGGCAAAGAACACACATGCAATGACTCTAGTGGATCCATGTGGTTTAGGAAAGGAACACACATGCAATGACTCTAGTGGAGGTTTAGGAAAAGAAGACACATGCAGTGACACTGGTGGTGGTTTAGGGAAAGAGCACACATGCAATGACTCAGGTGGATCAATGCGGTTTAGAAAAGGAACACACATGCAATGACTCTAGTGGTGGTTTTGGAAATTAAAACACATGCAATGACTCTAGTGGTTATTTAGGAAAAGAACACACATGCAATGACTCTAGTGGGTCCATGTGGTTTAGGAAAAGAAGACACATGCAATAACTTTGGTGGTGGTTTATGAAAACAACACACATGCAATAACTGTAGTGGTGGTTTAGGAAAGGAACACACATGCAATGACTCTGGTGGATCAATGTGGTTCAGGAAAGGAACACACCTGCAATAACTCTAGTGGTGGTTTAGGAAAGGAAGACACGTGCAATGACTCTGGTGGTGGTTTAGGAAAACTACACACATGCAATGACTCTGGTGGATCCATGTGGTTTAGGAAAAGAAGACACGTGTAATGAATTTGGTGGTAGTTTAGGAAAAGAACACACATGTAGTGACTCTAGTGGTGGTTTAGGAAAGGAAGATACATGCAATGACTCTAGTGGTGGTTTAGGAAAGGAACACAAATGCAATGACTCTGGTGGATCCATGTGGTTTAGGAAAAAGAAGACATATACAATTACTCTAGTGGTGGTTTAGGAAAAAACACACATGCAATGACTCTGGTGGATCTATGTGGTTTAGGAAAGGAACACACATGCAATGACTCTAGTGGTGGTTTAGGAAAAGAACGCACATGTAATGACTCTGGTGGTTTGGGAAAAAAGACACATACAATGACTGTGGTGGTGCTTTAGGAAAGAAAGACACATGCAATAACTCTGGTGGATCAATGTGGTGTAGGAAATGAACAAACATGCAATGACTTTGGTGGATCCATGTGGTATAGGAAAGGAACACACATGCAATGAATCTGGTGGTGGTTTAGGAAAAGAACACACATGCAATGACTCTAATGGATCAATGTGGTCTAGGAAAGGAACACACATGCAATGAGTCTAGTGGATCAATGTGGTTTATGAAAGGATCACACATGCAATGACTCTAGTGGATCCATGTGGTTAAGGAAAGGAACACACATACAATGAGTCTAGTGGTGGTTCGGAAAAATAATACATATGTAATGACTCTGTTGGTGGTTTAGGAAAATAACACACACTAAATGAATCTGGTGGATCCATGTGATTTAGGAAAGGAACATGCATGCAAAGACTCTGGTGGTGGTTTAGGAAAAGAACACACATGCAATGACTCTGGTGGATCAACGTGGTCTAGGAAAGGAACACACATGCAATGACTCTAGTGGTGGTTTAGGAAAAGAACACACATGTAATGACTCTGGTGGTGGTTTAGGAAAGAAACACACATGCAATGACTCTAGTGGTGGTTTAGAAAAGGAAGACACAAGTAATGACTCTACTAGTGGTTTAGGAAAATAACACACATGCAATGACATCCGGTGGATTAGTCTGGTTTATGAAAGGAACACACATGCAATGACTCAGGTCGTGGTTTAGGAAAGGAACGCACTTGTAATGACTCTAGTGGATCCATGTGGTTTATGAAAGGAACACACATGCAATGACAATGGTGGATCCATGTGGTTCAGGAAAAAAAATATGCAATGACTCTAGTGGTGGTTTAGGAAAATAATACACATGTAATGACTTTGGTGGTGTTTTAGGAAAAGAACACGCATCCAAGGACTTTGGTGGATCAATGTGGTCTAGGAAAGGAACACACATGCAATGATTCTAGTGGTGGTTTAGGAAAAGAACACACATGTAATGACTCTGGTGGTGGTTTAGGAAAGCAACACACATGCAATGACTCTAGTGGTGGATTAGAAAAGGAAGACACATGCAATGACTCTACTGGTGGTTTAGGAAAAGAACACACATGTAATGACATCCGATGGATTAGTGTGGTTTATGAAAGGAACACACATGCAATGGCTCTGGTGGTGGTTTAGGAAAGGAACACACTTGTAATGACTCTAGTGGATCCATGTGGTTTATCAAAGCAACACACATGCAATGACTCTGGTGTATCCATGTGGTTCAAGAAAAGAACAAATATGCAATGACTCTAGTGGTGGTTTAGGAAAAGAATACACATGCAATGACTCTGGTGGTGGTTTAGGAATAGTACACACATGCCATGAATCTGGTGGATCCATGTGGTTTACGAAAGGAACACACATGCAATGACTCTAGTGGTGGTTTAGGAAAGGAACACACATGCAATGACTCTAGTGGTAGCTTTGGAAAAGAACACACATGTAATGACTTTAGTGGATCAATGCGGTTTAGGAAAGGAACACACATGCAATGATTCTAGTGGTGGTTTAGGAAAGTAAGAAACATGCAATGACTCTGGTGGTTATTTAGGAAAAGAACACACATGCACCGACTGTGGTGTATCCATGTGGTTTAGGAAAAGAAGACACATGCAATGACTCTAGTGGTGGTTTAGGAAAATAACACACATCCAATGACTCTGGTGGATCAATGTGGTTTAGGAAAGGAACACACATGCAATGACTCTAGGGGTGGTTTAGGAAAAGAATGCACATGTAATAAATCTCGTGGTTTAGGAAAAACACACATGGAATGACTCTAGTGGTGGTTTAGGAAAGGACGACACATGCAATGACTCTGGTGGATCAATGTGGTTTAGGAAAGGAACACACATGCAATGACTCTAGTGGTAGTTTACAAAGGAACACACATGCAATGACTCTGGTGGATCCATGTGGTCTAGGAAAGGAACACACATGCATTGACTCTGGTGGTGGTTTAGGAAAGGAACACACATACAATGACTCTGATGGATAAATGTGGTCTAGGAAAGGAACACACATGCAATGACTCTAGTGGATCAATGTGGTTTATGAAAGGATCACACATGCAATGACTCTGGTGGATCCATGTGGTTTAGGAAAGGAACACACATACAATTACTCTAGTGGTGGTTTAGAAAAATAAGACACATGCAATGACTCTGGTGGTGGTTTAGGAAAATAACACACAGAATGACTCTGGTGGATCCATCTGATTTAGGAAAGAAACACGCATGCAATGACTCTGGTGGTGGTTTAAGAAAATAACACACATGCAATGACTCAGGTGGATCAATGTGGTCTAGGAAAGGAATACACATGCAATGACTCTAGTGGTGGTTTAGGAAAAGAACACACATATAATGACTCTGGTGGTGGTTTAGGAAATGAACACACTTGTAATGACTCTAGTGGATCCATGTGGTTTATGAAAGCAACACACATGCAATGACTCTGGTGGATCCATGTGGTTCAGGAAAAGAAGAAATATGCAATGACTCCAGTGGTGGTTTAGGAAAAGAATACACATGCAATGACTCTGGTGGTAGTTCGGAATATAACACACATGCAATGAATCTGTTGGATCCATGTGGTTTACGAAAGGAACACACATGCAATGAATCTGGTGGATCCATGTGGTTTACGAAAGGAACACACATGCAATGACTCTAGTGGTGTTTTAGGAAAGGAACACACATGCAATGACTCTAGTGGTGGTTTAGGAAAAGAAGACACATGCAATGACACTAGTGGTGGTTTAGGGAAAGAACACACATGCAATGACTTTGGTGGTAGTTTTGGAAAAGAACACACATGTAATGACTTTGGTGGATCAATGCGGTTTAGGAAAGGAACACACATGCAATGATTCTAGTGGTGGTTTAGGAAAGTAAGACAAATGCAATGACTCTAGGGCTTATTTAGGAAAAGAACACACATGCAATTACTGTGGTGTATCCATGTGGTTTACGAAAAGAAGACACATGCAATGACTCTAGTGGTAGTTTAGTAAAATAACAAACATGCAATTACTCTGGTGGATCATTGTGGTTTAGGAAAGGAACACAAATGCAATGACTCTAGTGGTGGTTTAGGAAAAGAATGCACATGTAATGACTCTGGTGGTTTAGGAAAAAAGACACATGCAATTACTCTAGTGGTGGTTTAGGAAAGGACCACACATGCAATGACTCTGGTGGATCGATGTGGTTTAGGAAAGGAACACACATGCAATGACTCTAGTGGTGGTTTAGAAAAGGAACACGCACATGCAATGACTCTGGTGGTGGTTTAGGAAAGAACACACATCCAATGACTCTAGTGGATCCAGGGCGTACCCAAGTTATTGCCCCCGAGGTCACAGGACACCGGGTAAATACGTATTTTTTTGACATATCATTCGTTTGTAGTGTGTGACACCCCTAATTAAAGGTAACAAATTATGTGACTTAGTAGTGTGACACTAGGTTATTTTCGTTCTGGGTCCACCCCTAGGTGGATCCATGTGGTTTAGGAAAATAATACACATGCAATGACTCTGGTGATGGTTTATGAAAAGAACACACATGCAATGACTCTGGTGGTGGTTTAGGAAAGGAACACACATGCAATGACTCTGGCAGATCAATGTGGTTTAGGAAAGGAACACACATGCAATGACTCTAGTCGTGGTTTAGGAAAGGAAGACACATGCAATGACTCTAGTGGTGGTTTAGGAAAACAACACACATGCAATAACTCTGGTGGATCCATGCGGTTTAGGAAAAGAAGACACATGCAATGAAACTGGTGCTGGTTTAGGGAAAGAACACACATGCAACGACTCTAGTGGTGGTTTAGGAAAGGAAGATACATGGAATGACTCTAGTGGTGGTTTAGGAAAGGAACACAAATGCAATGACTCTGGTGGATCCATGTGGTTTAGGAAAAAGAAGACATGTGCAATGACTCTAGTGGTGGTTTAGGAAAATAACACACATGCAATGACTCTGGTGGATCAATGTGGTTTAGGAAAGGAACACACATGCAATGACTCTTGTGGTGGTTTAGGAAAAGAACGCACATGTAATGACTCTGGTAGTTTAGGAAAAAAGACACATACAATGACTCTGGTGGTGGTTTAGGAAAGGACCGCACATGCAATAACTCTGGTGGATCAATGTGGCTTAGGAAAGCAACACACATGCAATGACTCTAGTGGTGGTTTAGGAAAGGAACAAACATGCAATGACTTTGGTGGATCCATGTGCTCTAGGAAAGGAACACACATGCAATGACTCTGGTGGTAGTTTAGGAAAAGAACACACATGCAATGACCCTAGTGGATCAATGTGGTTTATGAAAGGATCACACATGCAATGACTCTGGTGGATCCATGTGGTTTAGGAAAGGAACACACATACAGTGACTCTAGTGGTGGTTTAGAAAAATAAGACATATGCAATGACTCTAGTGGTGGTTTAGGAAAATAACACACACTAAATGAATCTGGTGGATCCATGTGATTTAGGAAAGGAACATGCATGCAATGACTCTGGTGGTGGCTTAGGAAAAGAAATCACATGCAATGACTCTTGTGGATCAATGTGGTCTAGGAAAGGAACACACATGCAATGACTCTAGTGGTGGTTTAGGAAAAGAACACACATGCATTGACTCTAGTGGTGGTTTAGAAAAGGAAGACACAAGTAATGACTCTACTAGTGGTTTAGGAAAAGAACACACATGCAATGACATCGGATGGATTAGTCTGGTTTATGAAAGGAACACACATGCAATGACTCTGGTGGTGGTTTAGGAAAGGAACATACTTGTAATGACTCTAGTGGATCCATGTGGTTTATGAAAGGAACACACATGCAATGACTCTGGTGGATCCATGTGGTTCAGGAAAAGAACAAATATGCAATGACTCTAGTGGTGGTTTAGGAAAAGAATACACATGCAATGACTCTAGTGGTGGTTTAGGAAAAGAACACGAATGCAAGGACTCTGGTGGATCAATGTGGTCTAGGAAAGTGTAACAACCTTGGACCCTACGCTCTATGTTCAAGCCTGGATGATCCAAAAGCGGTTAAAGTAGTACAGCGGGGGCCCAGGGGCCACCCACGTGTTTGCCCGTCGGCCGCCCTAACCACTTCCAAGAACATCGGGACAAGAGCGAGCGGCGTAGGCAATAGGCAAAGAGATCAAATACATACACAAGTGAGTATGTATGCAAGCTACCTTACAACAGTTCTCAGAGCCCTACCATCTAAACGAAATAGAAATATTGCAACGCCATACAGCAAGATCCAAATATCCTAGATAGAGATAATAGTGTAGGATAGCTCCTCATACATCAATCAAAAGAGTATCAAGCGGAAGAGGGAAACAAGATCCGAGTACGGACAAGAAGCAAATCGGAATAAGATGCCACATAAATAAGCACATCCCGCCCACAAATCTCACAGATCCCCATCCCCGGAATCTCTACACCGAGTGATCATTGCCAACATCCTCTGTCTCCTCCACCCTGTATCCATCTTGCGAATACACCTGTTCATATGAATCAACCAATTTATCGTGTGAGACCCTAGGGGTACTCAGCAAGTCTTTATGCCTCTAAAGGGGACATAACCTGGGGTGACGCAATTGTAGCAAAAGATAATAACTAACAAGTCTATAGATACTCGCTAACCATCCGCCTAACTAATGATAGACGGATGTCCGTTAATTAGTAACAACAGTTATAGTAGTATAAAGTAACAGATCCATCCTCCTTCTCGCTTACCAACAAGAAAGCGGACGAACAACCCATCCGTTGGCAGTTTTATTACTCATTCCATGAATATTGCACTATTTACTAGTCAGATATTTAGTCAAATTAAAGTCGGTAGTTTAGTTATACTTGTCTATGATCGAGAAACTGGGCTCCAAGTCGTCCATAACCGCGGACACGGCTTTCAGAAAGATTTACCCTGCAGGGGTCCACAAATAGCATCACACACACGATCGACCTCGGAAAAACCAAATCAAAATCCAACGAGGCTTTCACGACAAAGCATTCACAGGATTCATAAAATATTTCAGGGGGCCACCCCATTAAGCTACTCGCAACGAAGTTGGCTGGCTCCGAGACGGACCCAAGGTTTGCGCCAATGGCTGTAAACGACCGGGAACCCGAAAGTGTGACTGGGCTTGTCGATACCGCGAAAACACTCCACAATCCTAAACAGTACAGGTGCTCCACGCACAATCTTAAATAATACAGTAAAACATGGCATAAGTACAAGATAGTAATAAAGCCCCAAACTACTTTGTGGCCCCAAGAAATACAGTGCAAATCAAGCTCTTGCAAAGGGGGATTCATAGAGTCTCCCGTATGTGGATAGTGCGAATAATCAAGGAACAGGTATCAAGTACTCGGGGTCCTACAGGACACAAGTGAGCATGAAAAACCAAAAAAACAGATATTGCTCACCGGTGCCTCTTTCATTAGTTATCCCATTACTACTCAGGTTAAGTTGTTTAGGTACCTCGTTATCCATCAGACACTCACATACCCTACACATGCTGTTCTACGACTCGCATGGCTCAAACAACTCCTGTAGTAATGGCTCATGGGATTGAGGAACAGGCTCGGTGCGGTTTAAAAGTAAAGGCTATGCAGTACTTGGGATTTAATTTAATGCAATCGCGAATCCATGATGCAAGAATAAGATAGAAGCAATAGGTACTATATGTATGCAAGCATGTGGTAGTGCATGCATGGCAGCTCAGTTGAAGCGAGAGATGGATCTGGGTAGTACTCCTGGGATTCCTGATATTTCACGTGCTCGGCGTCTATTCGAAAAGAAGAACCAAACAAACAAGGGCCAACATAAATAAAGTGCACAAGCATATAAATAAAATGCGATAAGCAAACAAGCATGCCATGATGAATGATGCACAATTTACATGGCAATAAAGTAGCGTGGCAAGGGTGAGGTGTGGGGACAAGAATAAATCATTTTATCAATTATTTGGTCAAGTTTTATTGCCATAAATAGTTCTTATTTTTAATATTGATATGATGCATGCTGCAATTCAGAACATGGAATGCATAATCAGAACGGGCTCGTCGCGCTTATCGATTTAGACATATTATTTGTCAAATTTGGAGTTATAGAATTAAAGTTATTAATTAATTAAGAAAAGGCTTTTTTATTGTGATTAAACAATTTCCAAAATTTAAATTAGTCAAACATTATTTTGGATGGCATATTTGAATTCCTCACATTTTTCTGATTTAAAAACATATATTATTTGTATTATTTGGATTTATCAATAAAAAGTTATTAATTTATGGATTTAAAACATATTTGACAATTTCTGAAAACATTTTTATTAAACAGAAAAGATAAGAGACTTTTTGTACACAGAGGAAGCTAGCCCAAGTCACAGACAGGTGGGGTCGTCTGCTGAGCTAGCGAAAACCGCGCGCGGCAGACTTTTCTCACCGCGCATTCTGCCAGCCACACCGACTGACAGCTGGGCCACAAGGGCTGCGGGGCCACCACGCGTACGCGCCAGCGGGGACTCAACATGTGGCGGATCCGAGGGCTGCGGGGTGAACAAAACAAAAGCCCGGGGTTCTCTTTGCAAAACGTCAGGAGGAGAAATTCGGATCTGGGAAATTTGGCAGTATTTCGGCCTGCGTTCGAAAGAAGATGGCGGCGAATCTAGAAGGAATTTGATGGGCCGTAAAAACAAAAGTTGTAGATCTCGCACAGATCTACAACTTTGCAGAAGGGAGATTTTCCAAAGGAACAACTTACACGTCGGTGTAGAGGGAACAACAGAGTGGATTCAGATTTAAACGGAATTTTTCAGAAAAACGGAGATTTCGTTCCGACTTCAGGAGATGATATCTTCGCCTATAGAGATCCAAAACAAGCGCCGTTTGATTCTGGAGGTAGGGGAGATGTAGGGCTACGACTTTGGTGTTTGGGGATTTCGCGAAGGAGGTCTGCAGCAACGGAAAAAACATGAAGAACAGAGGAGTCTGTAGATTAACCGACGGACCGGTTCGGAGACAGAGATCAAGATGATCGTCTCCCGACGATTCCGAGCAAACTAGAGCGAGATAACGGACGTGGTTTGATCCTGGAGGTAGCTGGTTCATCCCTCTACGCGTAGATCTATGGGTTAGCATCGAGAACGCAGTGGGGCGGCTGGAAGAGGGGAGGGAACCGGAGTCTGCGTCGCTGTTGCTGCTGCTAGGCGCGCTGTGCATCTACTGTGCGTGTGCGCGGCGTGGCATCGGCGCATGCTGGCGAGCAGGGGGAAGCGGGACAGGGAAGAGAGGGAGGGGGAAGCTCACCGAGAAGTGGTCGGCGTTGTGGTGGTCGGCCGGGAGACCATGGTGGTGATGGCGGTGGCGTGAACGCGGGCTCGGCGACGGTGAACGTGGCCGGTGGCGAGCGTCACGGGCAGCAGAGTGGCTTGGCGTGGTTTGCTTGCAGAGGGGGAAGGTGCCCTCCCGCTGTCGTCTTGGGGAAGGTTGGGGTAGGGGAGAAAAGCTGGCGCGCTGCAGCTGCTTTATGCGCAGGGAGGAGAGGGGACACGGGATCGGCGTGCAATGTCGGCTGCTGTGTTGGGTGCCGCCGGGAGGGAACGGGGTGATCTGGTGCAACCAAGAGGGGCAAGGCTCGGCTGGGTAGGTGGGTTTTGGGCTGGTTTTTCTTAGGCTAGCTGGTTCGGCTAGGCAAAGATTAGAGAGGATTAGGCTAGAGATGAGAGAGAGATTAGGGTTTAGGGATTATGAAGAGAACCCATCTTAGGTTGTTTGATGCATATTCCTTTTCGGTCTCGTTTAAAACAAGCCATGCAAGGAGATTCAAATATGAGAGACTTCAAAACAACTCATAAAATACCACAAGGAGGAAAAGAAGGAAGAGATGCCCTATGTTGCATGTTCATGCAATAATAGGCATGCAAGAAATAAAAAAGGGACAAGATGGTCTATTAGGATCCTTTTGAATTTGGCTATTTGATGGATTCCAAACCAAACAAGATTTACACCAAATTCAAAAGAAATCCCAAAAAGAGGAGGTATGGACAAGCTTGCATGGGTCATGCATGAACCTTAGATAGGCCACATTATATTTGTGAAAACAAATACAAACTCAAAAGACCGCATTTAGACCCATGTACTCAAATTTTTTTAAAAAAACCCAAGCAAAAGGTGGGAAGAGGTTGAATAGAAACATCAAATAGAAGAACTAGAATAAGATGGAGATGTGGAGCTTATATTTCATGCAACATGAAATAATGGTACCACACATAGCATACATGCACAAGGAATTAACACATGGTTGTAACTAAACCCATATGTCCAAGAATTGATGAAATAAACATGAATAAATATAATGGAAATGGTAGTGTGTGTATGCCACTAGATAATTATATGGTCCCATTTATATTTAGATATGCCCACTCATATAGAAGTAAACCCTATGAAGATGTAGAAGTATCCCCACATGTAGACCCACATCATTTATATTGTGAAAACAATAGCAAACAGCATTGGGGCATGTGGGATAGAAGGAGATCCATCTTTATATATGTGAGCTAGACAAGATCCAAAAGAGAAGATGCAAAAATCCACAAATATTTTGGGATGGTGGAATTATAAGGTGGTGACAAAGAAAAGGTGGTGGATTTGAATAAAGGATATGCCCCCAACTCAACTTGGGCATCAAGCATTTATGAAGAACCAAATACAATATATCAAGAGACAAATACAATTAATAATGCATATGAGATAAGAACCAAATGAAAAGGGTTTTATATGATGCTCAAATGCAAGGTGGCATGATGACATGAGCATGATATACTTATGATGCAACAATTATATGTAGGAAGTAGCATTTTATTAGTAGACCATGTAGCATTACAGATGTTAGACAGATGGGATGCTACAGAAAGGAACACACATGAAATGACTCTAGTGTTCGTTTAGGAAAAGAACACACATGCAATGACTCTGGTGGTGGTTTAGGAAAGGAACACAGATGCAATGACTCTAGTTGTGGATTAGAAAAGGAAGACGCATGCAATGACTCTACTGGTGGTTTAGGAAAAGAACACACATGTAATGACATCCGGTGGATTAGTGTGGTTTATGAAAGGAACACACATGCAATGACTCTGGTGGTGGTTTAGCAAAGGAACACACTTGTAATGACTATAGTGGATCCATGTGGTTTATGAAAGCAACACACATGCAATGACTCTGGTAGATCAATATGGTATAGGTAAGGAACACACATGCAATGACTCTAGTGGTGGTTTAGGAAAAGAACACAAATGTAATGACTCTGGTGGTGGTTTAGGAAAGGAACACACATGCAATGACTCTAATGGTGGTTTAGAAAAGGAAGACACAAGTAATAACTCTACTAGTGGTTTAGGAAAAGAACAGACATGCAATGACATCCGTTGGATTAGTCTGGTTTATGAAAGGAACACACATGCAATGACTCTAGTGGTGGTTTAGGAAAGGAACACACTTGTAATGACTCTAGTGGATTCATGTGGTTCATGAAAGGAACACACATGCAATGACTCTGGTGGATCCATGTGGTTCAGGAAAAGAACAAATATGCAATGACTCTAGTGGTGGTTTGGGAAAAGAATACACATGCAATGAGTCTAGTGGTGGTTTAGGAAAAGAACACCAATGCAAGGACTCTGGTGGATCAATGTGGTATAGGAAAGGAACACACATGCAATGACTCTAGTGGTGGTTTAGGAAAACAACACACATGTAATGACTCTGGTGGTGGTTTAGGAAAGGAACACACATGCAATGACTCTAGTGGTGGATTAGAAAAGGAAGACACATGCAATGACTCAACTGGTGATTTAGGAAAAGAACACACATGTAATGACATCCGGTGGATTGGTGTGGTTTATGAAAGGAACACACATGAAATGACTCTGGTGGTGGTTTAGGAAAGGAACACACTTGTAATGACTCTAGTGGATCCATGTGGTTTATGAAAGCATCACACATGCAATGACTCTGGTGGATCCATGTGGTTCAGGAAAAGAACAAATATGCAATGACTCTAGTGGTGGTTTAGGAAATGAATACACATGCAATGATGCTGGTGGTGGTTTAGGAATATAACACACATGCAATGAATCTGGTGGATCCATGTGGTTTACTAAAGGAACAAGCATGCAATGACTCTACTGGTGGTTTAGCAAAGGAACACACATGCAATGACTCTAGTGGTGGTTTAGGAAAAGAAGACACATGCAATGACACTGGTGGTGGTTTAGGGAAAGAACACACATGCCATGACTTTGGTGGTAGTTTTGGAAAAGAACACACATGTAATGACTTTGGTGGATCAATGCGGTTTAGGAAAGGAACACACATGCAATGATTCTAGTGGTGATTTAGGAAAGTAAGACACATGCAATGACTCTGTTGGTTATTTAGGAAAAGAACACACATGCAATGACTGTGGTGTATCGATGTGGTTTAGGAAAAGACGACACATGCAATGAATCTAGTGGTGGTTTAGGAAAATAACACACATGCAATGACTATGGTGAATCAATGTGGTTTAGGAAAGGAACACACATGCAATTACTCTAGTGGTGGTTTAGGAAAAGAATGCACATGTAATGACTCTGGTGGTTTAGGAAAAAAGACACATGCAATGACTCTAGTGGTGGTTTAGGAAAGGACCACACATGCAATGACTCTGGTGGATCAATGTGGTTTTGGAAAAGAACACACATGCAATGACTCTAGTGGTGTTTTAGCAAAGGAACACACATGCGATGACTCTGGTGGATCCATGTGGTCTAGGAAAGTAACACACATGCATTGACTCTAGTGGTGGTTTAGGAAAAGAACACACATATAATGACTCTGATGGATCAATGTGGTCTAGAAAAGGAACACACATGCAATGACTCTTGTGGATCCATGTGGTTTATGAAAGGATCAAACATGCAATGACTCTGGTGGATCCATGTGGTTTAGGAAAGGAACACACATACAATGACTCTAGTGGTGGTTTAGAAAAATAAGACACATGCAATGACTCTGGTGGTGGTTTAGGAAAGGAACACACATGCAATGACTCTAGTTGTGGTGGTTTAGGAAAAGAACACACATGTAATGACATCCAGTGGATTAGTGTGGTTTATGAAAGGAACATACATGCAATTACTCTGGTGGTGGTTTAGGAAAGGAACACACTTGTAATGACTCTAGTGGATCCATGTGGTTTATGAAAGCAACACACATGCAATGACTCTGGTGGATCAATGTGGTATAGGAAAGGAACACACATGCAATGACTCTAGTGGTGGTTTAGGAAAAGAACACACATGTAATGACTCTGGTGGTGGTTTAGGAAAGGAACACACATGCAATGACTCTAGTGGTGGTTTAGAAAAGGAAGACACAAGTAATAACTCTACTAGTGGTTTAGGAAAAGAACACACATGCAATGACATCCGGTGGATTAGTCTGGTTTATGAAAGGAACACACATGCAATCACTCTAGTGATGGTTTATGAAAGGAACACACTTGTAATGACTCTAGTGGATCCATGTGGTTTATGAAAGGAACACACATGCCTTGACTCTAGTGGTGGTTTAGGAAAAAAGACACATGCAATAACTCTAGTGGTGGTTTAGGAAAGGACCACACATGCAATGACTCTGGTGGATCAATGTGGTTTAGGAAAAGAACACACATGCAATGACTCTAGTGGTGTTTTAGCAAAGAAACACACATGCATTGACTCTGGTGGACCCATGAGGTCTAGGAAAGTAACACACATGCATTGACTCTGGTGGTGGTTTAGGAAAAAAACACACATATAATGACTCGGATGGATCAATGTGGTCTAGAAAAGGAACACACATGCAATGACTCTAGTGGATCAATATGGTTTATGAAAGGATCAGACATGCAATGACTCTGGTGGATCCATGTGGTTTAGGAAAGGTACACACATACAATGACTCTAGTGGTGGTTTAGA
Organism: Avena eriantha; assembly: GCA_910589775.1. Taxonomy (NCBI): domain Eukaryota; kingdom Viridiplantae; phylum Streptophyta; class Magnoliopsida; order Poales; family Poaceae; genus Avena; species Avena eriantha. The sequence goes on along the minus strand of OU342743.1, from coordinate 342,496,877 downwards.
AAAATAAGACACATGCAATGACTCTGGTGGTGGTTTAGGAAAATAACACACACTGAATGACTCTGGTGGATCCACGTGATTTAGGAAAGGAACACGCATGCAATGACTCTGGTGGTGGTTTAGGAAAATAACACACATGCAATGACTCTGGTGGATCAATGTGGTCTAGGAAAGCAACACACATGCAATGACTCAAGTGGTGTTTTAGGAAAAGAACACACATGTAATGACTCTGGTGGTGGCTTAGGAAAGGAACACACTTGTAATGACTCTAGTGGATCCATGTGGTTTATGAAAGCAACACACATTCAATGACTCTGGTGGGTCCATGTGGTTCAGGAAAAGAACAAAGATGCAATGACTCTATTGGTAGTTTAGGAAACGAATACACATGCAATGACTCTGGTGGTGGTTTAGGAATAGAACACACATGCAATGAATCTGGTGGATCCATGTTGTTTACGAAAGGAACACACATGGAATGACTCTAGTGGTGGTTTAGGAAAGGAACACACATGCAATGACTCTATTGGTGGTTTAGGAAAATAAGACACATGCAATGACACTGGTTCTGGTTTAGGAAAAGAACACACATGCAATGAATTTTGTGGTAGTTTTCGAAAAGAACACACATGTAATGACTTTGGTGGATCAATGTGGTTTACGAAAGGAACACACATGCAATGATTCTAGTGGTGGTTTAGGATAGTAAGACACATGCAATGACTCTGGTAGATCAATGTGGTCCAGGAAAGGAACACACACGCAATGACTCTAGTGGTGGTTTAGTAAAAGAACACACATGTAATGACTCTGGTGGTGGTTTAGGATAGGAACACACATGCAATGACTCTAGTGGTGGTTTAGGAAAAGAACACACATGCAATGACATCCAGTTGATCATTGTGGTTTAGGAAAGGAACACACATGCAATGACTCTAGTGGTGGTTTAGGAAAAGAATGCACATGTAATGACTCTGGTGGTTTAGGAAAAAAAACACATGCAATGACTCTAGTGGTGGCTTAGGGAAGGACCACACATGCAATGACTCCGGTGGATCAACGTGGATTAGGAAAGGAACACACATGCAATGACTCTAGTGGTGGTTTAGCAAAGGAACACACATGCAATGACTCTGGTGGATCCATGTGGTCTAGGAAAGGAACACACATGCATTGACTCTGGTGGTGGTTTAGGAAAAGAACACACATACAATGACTCTCATGGATCAATGTGGTCTAGGAAAGGAACACACATGCAATGACTCTAGTGGATCAATGTGGTTTATAAAAGGATCACACATATAATGACTCTAGTGGTGGTTTAGAAAATAAGACACATGCAATGATTCTGATGGTGGTTTAGGAACATAACACACATGCAATGACTTTGGTGAATCAATGTGGTCTAGGAAAGGAACACACATGCAATGACTCTAGTGGTGATTTAGGAAAAGAACACACATGTAATGACTCTGATGGTGGTTTAGGAAAGGAACACACATCCAATGACTCTAGTGGTGGTTTAGAAAAGGAAGATACATGTAATGACTCTACTACTGGTTTAGGAAAAGAACACACATGCAATAACATCCGGTGGATTAGTGTGGTTTATGAAAGGAACACACATGCAATGACTCTGGTGGTGGTTTAGGAAAGGAATACACTTGTAATGGCTCTAGTGGATCCATGTGGTTTATGAAAGGAACACACATGCAATGACTCTGGTGGTGGTTTAGGAAAAGAACACACATGCAATGACTCTGATGGCTCAATGTGGTCTAGGAAAGGAACACACATGCAATGACTCTAGTAGATCAATGTGGTTTATGAAAGGATCACACATGCAATGACTCTGGTGGGTCCATGAGGTTTAGGAAAGGAACACACATACAATGACTCTAGTGGTGGTTTAAAAATAAGACACATGCAATGACTCTGGTGGTGGTTTAGGAAAAAACACACACACTAAATGACTCTGGTGGATCCATGTGATTTAGGAAAGGAACACGCATGCAATGACTCTGGTGGTGGTTTAGGAAAAGAACACACATGCAATGACTCTAGTGGTGGTTTAGGAAAATAACACACATGCAATGACTCTGGTGGATCAATGTGGTTTAGGAAAGGAACGCACATGCAATGAATCTAATGGTGGGTTAGGAAAAGAACACACATGTAATGACTCTGGTGGTTTAGGAAAAAAGACATATACAATGACTCTGGTGGTGGTTTAGGAAAGGACCACACATGCAATGACTCTGGTGGATCAATGTGGTTTAGGAAAGGAATACACATGCAATGACTCTAGTGGTGGTTTAGGAAAGGAAAACACATGCAATGACTTTGGTGGATCAATGTGGTCTAGGAAAGGAAAACACATGCAATGACTCTGGTGGTGGTTTAGGAAAAGAACACACATGCACTGACTCTGATGGATCAATGTGGTCTAGGTAAGGAACACACATGCAATGACACTAGTGGATAAATGTGGTTTATGAAAGGATCACACATGCAATGACTTTGGTGGATCCATGTGGTTTAGTAAAGGAACAGATATACAATAACTCTAGTGGTGGTTTAGAAAAATAAGACACATTCAATGACTCTGGTGGTGGTTCAGGAAAAAACACACACTAAATGACTCTGGTGGATCCATGTGATTTAGGAAAGATGAAATGACTCTGGTGGTGTTTTAGGAAAAGAACACGCATGCAATGACTCTGGTGGATCAATGTGGTCTACGAAAGGAACACACACGCAAGGACTCTAGTGGTGGTTTAGGAAACTAACACACATGTAATGACTTTGGTGGTGGTTTAGGAAATGAACACACATGCAATGACTCTAATGGTGGTTTAGAAAAGGAAGACACATGTAATGAATCTACTAGTGGCTTAGGAAAAGAACACACATGCAATGACATCCGGTGGATTAGTGTGTTTTAGGAAAGGGACACACATGCAATTACCCTGGTGGTGGTTTAGGAAAGGAACACACTTGTACTAATTCTATTGGATCCATGTGGTTTATGAAAGGAACACACATGCAATGACTTTGGTGGATCCATGTGGTTCAGGAAAAGAACAAATATGCAATGACTGTGGTGGTGGTTTAGGTAAAGAACACACATGCAATGACTCTGGTGGAGGTTTAGGAAAGGAACAGACATGCAATGACTCTAGTGGATCAATGTGGTTTAGGAAAGGAACACACATTCAATGACTCAAGTGGTGGTTTAGGAAAGGAAGACAGAAGCAATGACTCTGGTGGTGGTTTAGGAAAACCACACACATTTAATGACTCTGGTGGATCCATGTGGTTTAGGAAAAGAAGACACATGCAATAAATCTGGTGGTGGTTTAGCAAAATAACACGCATGCAATGACTCTAGTGCTGGTTTAGTAAAGAAAGACACATGCAATGACTCTAGTGGTGGTTTAGGAAAAGAACACAAATGCAATGACTCTCGTGGATCCATGTGGTTTAGGAAAAGAAGACATATGCGATGACTCTAGTGGTGGTTTAGGAAAATAACACACATGCAATGACTCTGGTGGATCAATGTGGTTTAGGAAAGGAACACACATGCAATGAATCTAGTGGTGGTTTAGGAAAAGAACCCACATGTAATGACTCTGTAGGTTTAGGAAAAAAGACACATGCAATGATTCTGGTGGTGGTTTAGGAAAGGACCACACATGCAATGACTCTGGTGGATCAATGTGGTTTAGGAAAGGAACACACATGCAATGACTCTAGTGGTGGTTTAGGAAAGGAACAAACATGCAATGACTTTGGTGGATCCATGTGGTCTAGGAAAGGAACACACATGCAATGACTCTGGTGGTGGTTTAGGAAAAGAACACACATGCAATGACTCTGATGGATCATTGTGGTCTACGAAAAGGAACACACGTGCAATGACTCTAGTGGATCAATGTGGTTTATGAAAGGATCAAACATGCAAAGACTTTGGTGGATCCATGTGATTTAGGAAAGGAACAGACATACAATGACTCTAGTGGTGGTTTAGAAAATAAGACACATGCAATGACTCTAGTGGTGGTTTAGGGAAAAAACACACACTAAATGACTCTGGTGGATCCATGTGTTTTAGGAAAGGAACACGCATACCATGACTCTGGTGGTGGTTTGGGAGAAGAACACACATAAAATGACTCTGGTGGATCAATGTGGTCTACGAAAGGAACACACATGCAAGGACTCTAGTGGTGGTTTAGGAAAATAACACACATGTAATGACTATGGTGGCGGTTTAGGAAAGGAACACACATGCAATGACTCTAGTGGATCAATGTGGTTTAGGAAAGGAACACACATGCAATGACTCTAGTGATTGTTTAGGAAAGGAAGGCACATGCTATGACTCTGGTGGTGGTTTAGGAAAACAACACACATGCAATGACTCTGGTGGATCCATGTGGTTTAGGAAAATAAGACACATGCAATGAATCTGGTGGTGGTTTAGTAAAAATAACACACATGCAATGACTCTAGTGGTGGTTTAGGAAAGGAAGACTCATGCAATGACTCTAGTGGTGGTTTAGGAAAGGAACACAAATGGAATGACTCTGGTGGATCCATCTGGTTTATGAAAAGAAGACACATGCAATGACTCTAGTGGTGGTTTAGGAAAATAAAGCACATGCAATGACTCTGATGGCTCAATGTGGTCTAGGAAAGGAACACACGTGCAATGACTCTAGTGGATCAATGTGGTTTATGAAAGGATCACACATGCAAAGACTCTGGTGGATCAATGTGATTTAGGAAAGGAACACACATACAATGACTCTAGTGGTGGTTTAGAAAATAAGACACATGCAATGACTCTGGTGGTGGTTTAGGGAAAAACACAAACTAAATGACTCTGGTGGATCCATGTGTTTTAGGAAGGGAACACGCATACACTGACTCTGGTGGTGCTTTGGGAAAAGAACACACATGCAATGACTCTGGTGGATCAATGTGGTCTATGAAAGGAACACACATGCAAGGACTCTAGTGGTGGTTTAGGAAAATATCACACATGTAATGACTCTGGTGGTGGTTTAGGAAATGAACACACATGAAATGATTCTAGTGGTGGTTTAGGTAAGTAAGACACATGCAATGACTCTGGTGGTTATTTAGGAAAATAACACATATGCAATGACTGCGGTGTATCCACTTAGTTTAGGAAAAGAAGCCACATGCAATGACTCTAGTGGTGGTTTAGGAAAATAACACACATGCAATGACTCTGGTGGATAAATGTGGTTTAGGAAAGGAACACACATGCAATGACTCTAGTGGTGGTTTAGTAAAGGAACGCACATGTAATGACTCTGGTGGTTTAGGAAAAAAGACACATGTAATGACTCTAGTGGTGGTTTAGGAAAGGAACACACATGCAATGACTCTGGTGGATCCATCTGGTCTAGGAAAGGAACACACATGCAATGACTCTGGTGGTGGTCTAGGAAAGGAACACACGTGCAATGACTCTAGTGGATCAATGTGGTTTATGAAAGGATCACACATGCAAAGACTCTGGTGGATCCATGTGATTTAGGAAAGGAACACACATACAATGACTCTAGTGGTGGTTTAGAAAATAAGACACATGCAATGACTCTGGTGGTGGTTTAGGGAAAAACACAAACTAAATGACTCTGGTGGATCCATGTGTTTTAGGAAGGGAACACGCATACACTGACTCTGGTGGTGCTTTGGGAAAAGAACACACATGCAATGACTCTGGTGGATCAATGTGGTCTATGAAAGGAACACACATGCAAGGACTCTAGTGGTGGTTTAGGAAAATATCACACATGTAATGACTCTGGTGGTGGTTTAGGAAATGAACACACATGAAATGATTCTAGTGGTGGTTTAGGTAAGTAAGACACATGCAATGACTCTGGTGGTTATTTAGGAAAAGAACACATATGCAATGACTGTGGTGTATCCACTTAGTTTAGGAAAAGAAGCCACATGCAATGACTCTAGTGGTGGTTTAGGAAAATAACACACATGCAATGACTCTGGTGGATAAATGTGGTTTAGGAAAGGAACACACATGCAATGACTCTAGTGGTGGTTTAGTAAAAGAACGCACATGTAATGACTCTGGTGGTTTAGGAAAAAAGACACATGTAATGACTCTAGTGGTGGTTTAGGAAAGGACCACACATGCAATGACTCTGGTGCATCAATGTGGTTTAGGAAACGAATACACATGCAATGACTCTAGTGGTGGTTTAGGAAAGGAACACACATGCAATGACTCTGGTGGATCCATCTGGTCTAGGAAAGGAACACACATGCAATGACTCTGGTGGTGGTTTAGGAAAAGAACACACATGCAATGACTCTGATGGCTCAATGTGGTCTAGGAAAGGAACACACATGCAATGACTCTAGTAGATCAATGTGGTTTATGAAAGGATCACACATGCAATGACTCTGGTGGGTCCATGTGGTTTAGGAAAGGAACACACATACAATGACTCTAGTGGTGGTTTAAAAATAAGACACATGCAATGACTCTGGTGGTGGTTTAGGAAAAAACACACACACTAAATGACTCTGGTGGATCCATGTGATTTAGGAAAAGAACACGCATGCAATGACTCTGGTGGTGGTTTAGGAAAAGAACACACATGCAATGACTCTAGTGGTGGTTTAGGAAAATAACACACATGCAATGACTCTGGTGGATCAATGTGGTTTAGGAAAGGAACGCACATGCAATGAATCTAATGGTGGGTTAGGAAAAGAACACACATGTAATGACTCTGGTGGTTTAGGAAAAAAGACATATACAATGACTCTGGTGGTGGTTTAGGAAAGGACCACACATGCAATGACTCTGGTGGATCAATGTGGTTTAGGAAAGGAATACACATGCAATGACTCTAGTGGTGGTTTAGGAAAGGAAAACACATGCAATGACTTTGGTGGATCAATGTGGTCTAGGAAAGGAAAACACATGCAATGACTCTGGTGGTGGTTTAGGAAAAGAACACACATGCACTGACTCTGATGGATCAATGTGGTCTAGGTAAGGAACACACATGCAATGACTCTAGTGGATAAATGTGGTTTATGAAAGGATCACACATGCAATGACTTTGGTGGATCCATGTGGTTTAGTAAAGGAACAGATATACAATAACTCTAGTGGTGGTTTAGAAAAATAAGACACATTCAATGACTCTGGTGGTGGTTCAGGAAAAAACACACACTAAATGAGTCTGGTGGATCCATGTGATTTAGGAAAGATGAAATGACTCTGGTGGTGTTTTAGGAAAAGAACACGCATGCAATGACTCTGGTGGATCAATGTGGTCTACGAAAGGAACACACACGCAAGGACTCTAGTGGTGGTTTAGGAAACTAACACACATGTAATGACTTTGGTGGTGGTTTAGGAAATGAACACACATGCAATGACTCTAATGGTGGTTTAGAAAAGGAAGACACATGTAATGAATCTACTAGTGGCTTAGGAAAAGAACACACATGCAATGACATCCGGTGGATTAGTGTGTTTTAGGAAAGGGACACACATGCAATTACCCTGGTGGTGGTTTAGGAAAGGAACACACTTGTACTAATTCTATTGGATCCATGTGGTTTATGAAAGGAACACACATGCAATGACTCTGGTGGATCCATGTGGTTCAGGAAAAGAACAAATATGCAATGACTGTGGTGGTGGTTTAGGTAAAGAACACACATGCAATGACTCTGGTGGAGGTTTAGGAAAGGAACAGACATGCAATGACTCTAGTGGATCAATGTGGTTTAGGAAAGGAACACACATTCAATGACTCAAGTGGTGGTTTAGGAAAGGAAGACAGAAGCAATGACTCTGGTGGTGGTTTAGGAAAACCACACACATTTAATGACTCTGGTGGATCCATGTGGTTTAGGAAAAGAAGACACATGCAATAAATCTGGTGGTGGTTTAGCAAAATAACACGCATGCAATGACTCTAGTGCTGGTTTAGTAAAGAAAGACACATGCAATGACTCTAGTGGTGGTTTAGGAAAAGAACACAAATGCAATGACTCTCGTGGATCCATGTGGTTTAGGAAAAGAAGACATATGCGATGACTCTAGTGGTGGTTTAGGAAAATAACACACATGCAATGACTCTGGTGGATCAATGTGGTTTAGGAAAGGAACACACATGCAATGACTCTAGTGGTGGTTTAGGAAAAGAACCCACATGTAATGACTCTGTAGGTTTAGGAAAAAAGACACATGCAATGATTCTGGTGGTGGTTTAGGAAAGGACCACACATGCAATGACTCTGGTGGATCAATGTGGTTTAGGAAAGGAACACACATGCAATGACTCTAGTGGTGGTTTAGGAAAGGAACAAACATGCAATGACTTTGGTGGATCCATGTGGTCTAGGCAAGGAACACACATGCAATGACTCTGGTGGTGGTTTAGGAAAAGAACACACATGCAATGACTCTGATGGATCATTGTGGTCTAGGAAAAGGAACACACGTGCAATGACTCTAGTGGATCAATGTGGTTTATGAAAGGATCAAACATGCAAAGACTTTGGTGGATCCATGTGATTTAGGAAAGGAACAGACATACAATGACTCTAGTGGTGGTTTAGAAAATAAGACACATGCAATGACTCTAGTGGTGGTTTAGGGAAAAAACACACACTAAATGACTCTGGTGGATCCATGTGTTTTAGGAAAGGAACACGCATACCATGACTCTGGTGGTGGTTTGGGAGAAGAACACACATAAAATGACTCTGGTGGATCAATGTGGTCTACGAAAGGAACACAGATGCAAGGACTCTAGTGGTGGTTTAGGAAAATAACACACATGTAATGACTATGGTGGCGGTTTAGGAAAGGAACACACATGCAATGACTCTAGTGGATCAATGTGGTTTAGGAAAGGAACACACATGCAATGACTCTAGTGATTGTTTAGGAAAGGAAGGCACATGCTATGACTCTGGTGGTGGTTTAGGAAAACAACACACATGCAATGACTCTGGTGGATCCATGTGGTTTAGGAAAATAAGACACATGCAATGAATCTGGTGGTGGTTTAGTAAAATAACACACATGCAATGACTCTAGTGGTGGTTTAGGAAAGGAAGACTCATGCAATGACTCTAGTGGTGGTTTAGGAAAGGAACACAAATGGAATGACTCTGGTGGATCCATCTGGTTTATGAAAAGAAGACACATGCAATGACTCTAGTGGTGGTTTAGGAAAATAACGCACATGCAATGACTCTGATGGCTCAATGTTGTCTAGGAAAGGAACACACGTGCAATGACTCTAGTGGATCAATGTGGTTTATGAAAGGATCACACATGCAAAGACTCTGGTGGATCCATGTGATTTAGGAAAGGAACACACATACAATGACTCTAGTGGTGGTTTAGAAAATAAGACACATGCAATGACTCTTGTGGTGGTTTAGGGAAAAACACAAACTAAATGACTCTGGTGGATCCATGTGTTTTAGGAAGGGAACACGCATACACTGACTCTGGTGGTGCTTTGGGAAAAGAACACACATGCAATGACTCTGGTGGATCAATGTGGTCTATGAAAGGAACACACATGCAAGGACTCTAGTGGTGGTTTAGGAAAATATCACACATGTAATGACTCTGGTGGTGGTTTAGGAAATGAACACACATGAAATGATTCTAGTGGTGGTTTAGGTAAGTAAGACACATGCAATGACTCTGGTGGTTACTTAGGAAAAGAACACATATGCAATGACTGTGGTGTATCCACTTAGTTTAGGAAAAGAAGCCACATGCAATGACTCTAGTGGTGGTTTAGGAAAATAACACACATGCAATGACTCTGGTGGATAAATGTTGTTTAGGAAAGGAACACACATGCAATGACTCTAGTGGTGGTTTAGTAAAAGAACGCACATGTAATGACTCTGGTGGTTTAGGAAAAAAGACACATGTAATGACTCTAGTGGTGGTTTAGGAAAGGACCACACATGCAATGACTCTGGTGCATCAATGTGGTTTAGGAAACGAATACACATGCAATGACTCTAGTGGTGGTTTAGGAAAGGAACACACATGCAATGACTCTGGTGGATCCATCTGGTCTAGGAAAGGAACACACATGCAATGACTCTGGTGGTGGTTTAGGAAAAGAACACACATGCAATGACTCTGATGGCTCAATGTGGTCTAGGAAAGGAACACACATGCCAATGACTCTAGTAGATCAATGTGGTTTATGAAAGGATCACACATGCAATGACTCTGGTGGGTCCATGTGGTTTAGGAAAGGAACACACATACAATGACTCTAGTGGTGGTTTAAAAATAAGACACATGCAATGACTCTGGTGGTGGTTTAGGAAAAAACACACACACTAAATGACTCTGGTGGATCCATGTGATTTAGGAAAGGAACACAGCATGCAATGACTCTGGTGGTGGTTTAGGAAAAGAACACACATGCAATGACTCTAGTGGTGGTTTAGGAAAATAACACACATGCAATGACTCTGGTGGATCAATGTGGTTTAGGAAAGGAACGCACATGCAATGAATCTAATGGTGGGTTAGGAAAAGAACACACATGTAATGACTCTGGTGGTTTAGGAAAAAAGACATATACAATGACTCTGGTGGTGGTTTAGGAAAGGAACACACATGCAATGACTCTGGTGGATCAATGTGGTTTAGGAAAGGAATACACATGCAATGACTCTAGTGGTGGTTTAGGAAAGGAAAACACATGCAATGACTTTGGTGGATCCATGTGGTCTAGGAAAGGAAAACATATGCAATGACTCTGGTGGTGGTTAAGGAAAAGAACACACATGCACTGACTCTGATGGATCAATGTGGTCTAGGTAAGGAACACACATGCAATGACTCTAGTGGATAAATGTGGTTTATGAAAGGATCACACATGCAATGACTTTGGTGGATCCATGTGGTTTAGTAAAGGAACAGATATACAATAACTCTAGTGGTGGTTTAGAAAAATAAGACACATTCAATGACTCTGGTGGTGGTTCAGGAAAAAACACACACTAAATGACTCTGGTGGATCCATGTGATTTAGGAAGGATGAAATGACTCTGGTGGTGTTTTAGGAAAAGAACACGCATGCAATGACTCTGGTGGATCAATGTGGTCTACGAAAGGAACACACACGCAAGGACTCTAGTGGTGGTTTAGGAAACTAACACACATGTAATGACTTTGGTGGTGGTTTAGGAAATGAACACACATGCAATGACTCTAATGGTGGTTTAGAAAAGGAAGACACATGTAATGAATCTACTAGTGGCTTAGGAAAAGAACACACATGCAATGACATCTGGTGGATTAGTGTGTTTTAGGAAAGGGACACACATGCAATTACCCTGGTGGTGGTTTAGGAAAGGAACACACTTGTACTAATTCTATTGGATCCATGTGGTTTATGAAAGGAACACACATGCAATGACTCTGGTGGATCCATGTGGTTCAGGAAAAGAACAAATATGCAATGACTGTGGTGGTGGTTTAGGTAAAGAACACACATGCAATGACTCTGGTGGAGGTTTAGGAAAGGAACAGACATGCAATGACTCTAGTGGATTAATGTGGTTTAGGAAAGGAACACACATTCAATGACTCAAGTGGTGGTTTAGGAAAGGAAGACAGAAGCAATGACTCTGGTGGTGGTTTAGGAAAACAACACACATTTAATGACTCTGGTGGATCCATGTGGTTTAGGAAAAGAAGACACATGCAATAAATCTGGTGGTGGTTTAGCAAAATAACACGCATGCAATGACTCTAGTGCTGGTTTAGTAAAGGAAGACACATGCAATGACTCTAGTGGTGGTTTAGGAAAAGAACACAAATGCAATGACTCTCGTGGATCCATGTGGTTTAGGAAAAGAAGACATATGCGATGACTCTAGTGGTGGTTTAGGAAAATAACACACATGCAATGACTCTGGTGGATCAATGTGGTTTAGGAAAGGAACACACATGCAATGACTCTAGTGGTGGTTTAGGAAAAGAACCCACATGTAATGACTCTGTAGGTTTAGGAAAAAAGACACATGCAATGATTCTGGTGGTGGTTTAGGAAAGGACCACACATGCAATGACTCTGGTGGATCAATGTGGTTTAGGAAAGGAACACGCATGCAATGACTCTAGTGGTGGTTTAGGAAAGGAACAAACATGCAATGACTTTGGTGGATCCATGTGGTCTAGGAAAGGAACACACATGCATTGACTCTGGTGGTGGTTTAGGAAAAGAACACACATGCAATGACTCTGATGGATCATTGTGGTCTAGGAAAAGGAACACACGTGCAATGACTCTAGTGGATCAATGTGGTTTATGAAAGGATCAAACATGCAAAGAGTTTGGTGGATCCATGTGATTTAGGAAAGGAACAGACATACAATTACTCTAGTGGTGGTTTAGAAAATAAGACACATGCAATGACTCTAGTGGTGGTTTAGGGAAATAACACACACTAAATGACTCTGGTGGATCCATGTGTTTTAGGAAAGGAACACGCATACCATGACTCTGGTGGTGGTTTGGGAGAAGAACACACATAAAATGACTCTGGTGGATCAATGTGGTCTACGAAAGGAACACACATGCAAGGACTCTAGTGGTGGTTTAGGAAAATAACACACATGTAATGACTATGGTGGCGGTTTAGGAAAGGAACACACATGCAATGACTCTAGTGGATCAATGTGGTTTAGGAAAGGAACACACATGCAATGACTCTAGTGATTGTTTAGGAAAGGAAGGCACATGCTATGACTCTGGTGGTGGTTTAGGAAAACAACACACATGCAATGACTCTGGTGGATCCATGTGGTTTAGGAAAATAAGACACATGCAATGAATCTGGTGGTGGTTTAGTAAAATAACACACATGCAATGACTCTAGTGGTGGTTTAGGAAAGGAAGACTCATGCAATGACTCTAGTGGTGGTTTAGGAAAGGAACACAAATGGAATGACTCTGGTGGATCCATCTGGTTTATGAAAAGAAGACACATGCAATGACTCTAGTGGTGGTTTAGGAAAATACCGCACATGCAATGACTCTGGTGGATCAATGTGGTTTAGGAAGGGAACACGCATGCAATGACTCTAGTGGTGGTTTAGGAAAAGAACGCGCATGTAACGATTCTGGTGGTTTAGGAAAAAAGGCACATGCAATGACTCTAGTGGTGGTTTAGGAAAGGACCACACATGCAATGACTCTGGTGGATCAATCTGGTTTAGGAAACAAACACACATGCAATGACTCAAGTGGTGGTTTAGGAAAGGAACAGACATGCAATGATTCTGGCGGATCCATGTGGTCTAGGAAAGGAACACACATGCAATGACTCTGGTGGTGGTTTATTAAAAGAACACACATGCAATGACTCTGATGGATCAATGTGGTCTAGGAAAGGAACACACATGTAATGACTCTAGTGGATCAATGTGGTTTATGAAAGGATCACACATGCAATGATTTTTGTGGATCCATGTGGTTTAGGAAAGGAAGACACATACAATGACTCTAGTGGTGGTTTAGAAAAATAAGACACATTCAATGACTCAGGTGGTGGTTCAGGAAAAAACACACACTAAATGACTCTTGTGGATCCGTGTGATTTAGGAAAGGAACACGCATGCAATGACTCTGGTGGATCAATGTGCTCTACGAAAGGAACACACACGCAAGGACTCTAGTGGTGGTTTTGGAAACTAACACACATGTAATGACTTTGGTGGTGGTTTAGGAAATGAACACACATGTAATGACTCTAATGGTGGTTTAGAAAAGGAAGACACATGTAATGTATCTACTAGTGGCTTAGGAAAAGAACACACATGCAATGACATCCGGTGGATTAGTGTGGTTTAGGAAAGGGACACACATGCAATTACCCTGGTGGTGGTTTAGGAAAGGAACACACTTGTACTAACTCTATTGGATCCATGTGGTTTATGAAAGGAACACACATGCAATGACTCTGGTGGATCCATGTGGTTCAGGAAAAGAACAAATATGCAATGACTCTGGTGGTGGTTTAGGTAAAGAACACACATGCAATGACTCTGGTGGTGGTTTAGGAAAGGAACAGACATGCAATGACTCTAGTGGATCAATGTGGTTTAGGAAAGGAACACACATTCAATGACTCTAGTGGTGGTTTAGGAAAGGAAGACAGAAGTAATGACTCTGGTGGTGGTTTAGGAAAACCACACACATTTAATGACTCTGGTGGATCCATGTGGTTTAGGAAAAGAAGACACATGCAATAAATCTGGTGGTGGTTTAGCAAAATAACACGCATGCAATGACTCTAGTGCTGGTTTAGTAAAGGAAGACACATGCAATGACTCTAGTGGTGGTTTAGGAAAAGAACACAAATGCAATGACTCTCGTGGATCCATGTGGTTTAGGAAAAGAAGACATATGCGATGACTCTAGTGGTGGTTTAGGAAAATAACACACATGCAATGACTCTGGTGGATCAATGTGGTTTAGGAAAGGAACACACATGCAATGACTCTAGTGGTGGTTTAGGAAAAGAACCCACATGTAATGACTCTTTAGGTTTAGGAAAAAAGACACATGCAATGATTCTGGTGGTGGTTTAGGAAAGGACCACACATGCAATGACTCTGGTGGATCAATGTGGTTTAGGAAAGGAACACACATGCAATGACTCTAGTGGTGGTTTAGGAAAGGAACAAACATGCAATGACTTTGGTGGATCCATGTGGTCTAGTAAAGGAACACACATGCAATGACTCTGGTGGTGGTTTAGGAAAAGAACACACATGCAATGACTCTGATGGATCATTGTGGTCTAGGAAAAGGAACACACGTGCAATGACTCTAGTGGATCAATGTGGTTTATGAAAGGATCAAACATGCAAAGACTCTGGTGGATCCATGTGATTTAGGAAAGGAACAGACATACAATGACTCTAGTGGTGGTTTAGAAAATAAGACACATGCAATGACTCTAGTGGTGGTTTAGGGAAAAAACACACACTAAATGACTCTGGTGGATCCATGTGTTTTAGGAAAGGAACACGCATACCATGACTCTGGTGGTGGTTTGGGAGAAGAACACACATAAAATGACTCTGGTGGATCAATGTGGTCTACGAAAGGAACACACATGCAAGGACTCTAGTGGTGGTTTAGGAAAATAACACACATGTAATGACTCTAGTGGTGGTTTAGGAAAGGAACACACATGCAATGACTCTAGTGGATCAATGTGGTTTAGGAAAGGAACACACATGCAATGACTCTAGTGATTGTTTAGGAAAGGAAGGCACATGCAATGACTCTGGTGGTGGTTTAGGAAAACAACACACATGCAATGACTCTGGTGGATCCATGTGGTTTAGGAAAAGAAGACACATGCAATGAATCTGGTGGTGGTTTAGGAAAATAACACACATGCAATGACTCGAGTGGTGGTTTAGGAAAGGAAGACTCATGCAATGACTCTAGTGGTGGTTTAGGAAAGGAACAGAAATGGAATGACTCTGGGGATCCATCTGGTTTATGAAAAGAAGACACATGCAATGACTCTAGTGGTGGTTTAGGAAAATAACGCACATGCAATGACTCTGGTGGATCAATGTGGTTTAGGAAGGGAACACGCATGCAATGACTCTAGTGGTGGTTTAGGAAAAGAACGCGCATGTAACGATTCTGGTGGTTTAGGAAAAAAGGCACATGCAATGACTCTGGTGGTGGTTTAGGAAAGGACCACACATGCAATGACTCTGGTGGATCAATCTGGTTTAGGAAAGGAACACACATGCAATGACTCAAGTGGTGGTTTAGGAAAGGAACAGACATGCAATGATTCTGGCGGATCCATGTGGTCTAGGAAAGGAACACACATGCAATGACTCTGGTGGTGGTTTATTAAAAGAACACACATGCAATGACTCTGATGGATCAATGTGGTCTAGGAAAGGAACACACATGTAATGACTCTAGTGGATCAATGTGGTTTATGAAAGGATCACACATGCAATGACTTTTGTGGATCCATGTGGTTTAGGAAAGGAAGACACATACAATGACTCTAGTGGTGGTTTAGAAAAATAAGACACATTCAATGACTCAGGTGGTGGTTCAGGAAAAAACACACGCTAAATGACTCTTGTGGATCCGTGTGATTTAGGAAAGGAACACGCATGCAATGACTCTGGTGGTGGTTTAGGAAAAGAACACCCATGCAATGACTCTGGTGGATCAATGTGGTCTACGAAAGGAACACACATGCAAGGACTCTAGTGGTGGTTTAGGAAAATAACACACATGTAATGACTTTGGTGGTGGTTTAGGAAATGAACACACATGCAATGACTCTAATGGTGGTTTAGAAAAGGAAGACAAATGCAATGAATCTACTTGTGGTTTAGGAAAAGAACACACATGCAATGACATCCGGCGGATTAGTGTGGTTTATGAAAGGGACACACATGCAATGACCCTGGTGGTGGTTTAGGAAAGGAACACACTTGTACTAACTCTATTGGATCCATGTGGTTTATGAAAGGAACACACATGCATTGACTCTAGTGGATCAATGTGGTTCAGGCAAATAACAAATATGCAATGACTCTGGTGGTGGTTTAGGTAAAGAACACACATGCAATGACTCTGGTGGTGGCTTAGGAAAGGAACACACATGCAATGACTCTAGTGGATCAATGTGGTTTAGGAAAGGAACACACATTCAATGACTCTAGTGCTGGTTTAGGAAAGGAAGACACAAGCAATGACTCCGGTGGTGTTTTAGGAAAACCACACACATTTAATGACTCTGGTGGATCCATGTGGTTTAGGAAAAGACGACACATGCAATAAATCTGGTGGTGGTTTAGGAAAATAACACAAATGCAATGACTCTAGTGGTGGTTTAGTAAAGGAAGACACATGCAATGACTCTAGTGGTGGTTTAGGAAAAGAACACAAATGCAATGACTCTCGTGGATCCATGTGGTTTACGAAAAGAAGACATATGCAATGACTCTAGTGGTGGTTTAGGAAAATAACACACATGCAATGACTCTAGTGGATCAATATGGTTTAGGAAAGGAACAAAAATGCAATGACTCTAGTGGTGGTTTAGGAAAAGAACGCACATGTAATGACTCTGGTGGTTTAGGAAAAAATACACATGCTATGATTCTGGTGGTGGTTTAGGAAAGGACCACACATGCAATGACTCTGGTGGATCAATGTGGTTTAGGAAAGGAACACGCATGCAATGACTCTATTGGTGGTTTAGGAAAGGAACACACATGCAATGACTTTGGTGGATCCATGTGGTCTAGGAAAGGAACACACATGCAATGACTCTGGTGGTGGTTTAGGGAAAGAACACACATGCAATGACTCTGATGGATCATTGTGGTCTAGGAAAGGAACACACGTGCAATGACTCTAGTGGATCAATGTGGTTTATGAAAGGATCACACATGCAAAGACTCTGGTGGATCCATGTGATTTAGGAAAGGAACACACATACAATGACTCTAGTGCTGGTTTAGAAAATAAGACACATGCAATGACTCTGGTGGTGGTTTAGGGAAAAACACAAACTAAATGACTCTGGTGGATCCATGTGTTTTAGGAAAGGAACACGCATACAATGACTCTGGTGGTGCTTTGGGAAAAGAACACACATGCAATGACTCTGGTGGATCAATGTGGTCTATGAAAGGAACACACATGCAAGGACTCTAGTGGTGGTTTAGGAAAATATCACACATGTAATGACTTTGGTGGTGGTTTAGGAAATGAACACACATGCAATGACTCTAATGGTGGTTTAGAAAAGGAAGACAAATGCAATGAATCTACTTGTGGTTTAGGAAAAGAACACACATGCAATGACATCCGGCGGATTAGTGTGGTTTATGAAAGGGACACACATGCAATGACCCTGGTGGTGGTTTAGGAAAGGAACACACTTGTACTAACTCTATTGGATCCATGTGGTTTATGAAAGGAACACACATGCATTGACTCTAGTGGATCAATGTGGTTCAGGCAAATAACAAATATGCAATGACTCTGGTGGTGGTTTAGGTAAAGAACACACATGCAATGACTCTGGTGGTGGCTTAGGAAAGGAACACACATGCAATGACTCTAGTGGATCAATGTGGTTTAGGAAAGGAACACACATTCAATGACTCTAGTGCTGGTTTAGGAAAGGAAGACACAAGCAATGACTCCGGTGGTGTTTTAGGAAAACCACACACATTTAATGACTCTGGTGGATCCATGTGGTTTAGGAAAAGACGACACATGCAATAAATCTGGTGGTGGTTTAGGAAAATAACACAAATGCAATGACTCTAGTGGTGGTTTAGTAAAGGAAGACACATGCAATGACTCTAGTGGTGGTTTAGGAAAAGAACACAAATGCAATGACTCTCGTGGATCCATGTGGTTTACAAAAAGAAGACATATGCAATGACTCTAGTGGTGGTTTAGGAAAATAACACACATGCAATGACTCTAGTGGATCAATATGGTTTAGGAAAGGAACAAAAATGCAATGACTCTAGTGGTGGTTTAGGAAAAGAACGCACATGTAATGACTCTGGTGGTTTAGGAAAAAAGACACATGCTATGATTCTGGTGGTGGTTTAGGAAAGGACCACACATGCAATGACTCTGGTGGATCAATGTGGTTTAGGAAAGGAACACGCATGCAATGACTCTATTGGTGGTTTAGGAAAGGAACACACATGCAATGACTTTGGTGGATCCATGTGGTCTAGGAAAGGAACACACATGCAATGACTCTGGTGGTGGTTTAGGGAAAGAACACACATGCAATGACTCTGATGGATCATTGTGGTCTAGGAAAGGAACACACGTGCAATGACTCTAGTGGATCAATGTGGTTTATGAAAGGATCACACATGCAAAGACTCTGGTGGATCCATGTGATTTAGGAAAGGAACACACATACAATGACTCTAGTGCTGGTTTAGAAAATAAGACACATGCAATGACTCTGGTGGTGGTTTAGGGAAAAACACAAACTAAATGACTCTGGTGGATCCATGTGTTTTAGGAAAGGAACACGCATACAATGACTCTGGTGGTGCTTTGGGAAAAGAACACACATGCAATGACTCTGGTGGATCAATGTGGTCTATGAAAGGAACACACATGCAAGGACTCTAGTGGTGGTTTAGGAAAATATCACACATGTAATGACTTTGGTGGTGGTTTAGGAAATGAACACACATGCAATGACTCTAATGGTGGTTTATAAAAGGAAGACAAATGCAATGAATCTACTTGTGGTTTAGGAAAAGATCACACATGCAATGACATCCGGCGGATTAGTGTGGTTTATGAAAGGGACACACATGCAATGACCCTGGTGGTGGTTTAGGAAAGGAACACACTTGTACTAACTCTATTGGATCCATGTGGTTTATGAAAGGAACACACATGCATTGACTCTAGTGGATCAATGTGGTTCAGGCAAATAACAAATATGCAATGACTCTGGTGGTGGTTTAGGTAAAGAACACACATGCAATGACTCTGGTGGTGGCTTGGGAAAGGAACACACATGCAATGACTCTAGTGGATCAATGTGGTTTAGGAAAGGAACACACATTCAATGACTCTAGTGCTGGTTTAGGAAAGGAAGACACAAGCAATGACTCCGGTGGTGTTTTAGGAAAACCACACACATTTAATGACTCTGGTGGATCCATGTGGTTTAGGAAAAGACGACACATGCAATAAATCTGGTGGTGGTTTAGGAAAATAACACAAATGCAATGACTCTAGTGGTGGTTTAGTAAAGGAAGACACATGCAATGACTCTAGTGGTGGTTTAGGAAAAGAACACAAATGCAATGACTCTCGTGGATCCATGTGGTTTACGAAAAGAAGACATATGCAATGACTCTAGTGGTGGTTTAGGAAAATAACACACCTGCAATGACTCTAGTGGATCAATATGGTTTAGGAAAGGAACAAAAATGCAATGACTCTAGTGGTGGTTTAGGAAAAGAACGCACATGTAATGACTCGGGTGGTTTAGGAAAAAAGACACATGCTATGATTCTGGTGGTGGTTTAGGAAAGGACCACACATGCAATGACTCTGGTGGATCAATGTGGTTTAGGAAAGGAACACGCATGCAATGACTCTATTGGTGGTTTAGGAAAGGAACACACATGCAATGACTTTGGTGGATCCATGTGGTCTAGGAAAGGAACACACATGCAATGACTCTGGTGGTGGTTTAGGAAAAGAACACACATGCAATGACTCTGATGGATCATTGTGGTCTAGGAAAGGAACACACGTGCAATGACTCTAGTGGATCAATGTGGTTTATGAAAGGATCACACATGCAAAGACTCTGGTGGATCCATGTGATTTAGGAAAGGAACACACATACAATGACTCTAGTGGTGGTTTAGAAAATAAGACACATGCAATGACTCTGGTGGTGGTTTAGGGAAAAACACAAACTAAATGACTCTGGTGGATCCCTGTGTTTTAGGAAAAGAACACGCATACAATGACTCTGGTGGTGCTTTGGGAAAAGAACACACATGCAATGACTCTGGTGGATCAATGTGGTCTATGAAAGGAACACACATGCAAGGACTCTAGTGGTGGTTTAGGAAAATATCACACATGTAATGACTCTGGTGGTGGTTTAGGAAATGAACACACATGAAATGATTCTAGTGGTGGTTTAGGTAAGTAAGACACATGCAATGACTCTAGTGGTTATTTAGGAAAAGAACACATATGCAATGACTGTGGTGTATCCACTTAGTTTAGGAAAAGAAGCCACATGCAATGACTCTCGTGGTGGTTTAGGAAAATAACACACATGCAATGACTCTGGTGGATAAATGTGGTTTAGGAAAGGAACACACATGCAATGACTCTAGTGGTGGTTTAGTAAAAGAACGCACATGTAATGACTCTGGTGGTTTAGGAAAAAAGACACATGTAATGACTCTAGTGGTGGTTTAGGAAAGGACCACACATGCCATGACTCTGGTGCATCAATGTGGTTTAGGAAACGAATACACATGCAATGACTCTAGTGGTGGTTTAGGAAAGGAACACACATGCAATGACTCTGGTGGATCCATCTGGTCTAGGAAAGGAACACACATGTAATGACTCTGGTGGTGGTTTAG
Source organism: Avena eriantha (assembly GCA_910589775.1). Lineage (NCBI taxonomy): Eukaryota > Viridiplantae > Streptophyta > Magnoliopsida > Poales > Poaceae > Avena > Avena eriantha. The sequence continues at coordinate 342,475,609 of OU342743.1, read as the reverse complement.
GAAAAGAACACACATGCAATGACTCTGATGGCTCAATGTGGTCTAGGAAAGGAACACACATGCAATGACTCTAGTAGATCAATGTGGTTTATGAAAGGATCACACATGCAATGACTCTGGTGGGTGCATGTAGTTTAGGAAAGGAACACACATACAATGACTCTAGTGGTGGTTTAGAAAATAAGACACATGCAATGACTCTGGTGGTGGTTTAGGAAAAAAACACACACACTAAATGACTCTGGTGGATCCATGTGATTTAGGAAAGGAACACGCATGCAATGACTCTGGTGGTTTAGGAAAAGAACACACATGCAATGACTCTAGTGGTGGTTTAGGAAAATAACACACATGCAATGACTCTGGTGGATCAATGTGGTTTAGGAAAGGAACGCACATGCAATGAATCTAATGGTGGGTTAGGAAAAGAACACACATGTAATGACTCTGGTGGTTTAGGAAAAAAGACACATACAATGACTCTGGTGGTGGTTTAGGAAAGGACCACACATGCAATGATTCTGGTGGATCAATGTGGTTTAGGAAAGGAATACACATGCAATGACTCTAGTGGTGGTTTAGGAAAGGAAAACACATGCAATGACTTTGGTGGATCCATGTGGTCTAGGAAAGGAAAACACATGCAATGACTCTGGTGGTGGTTTAGGAAAAGAACACACATGCACTGACTCTGATGGATCAATGTGGTCTAGGTAAGGAACACACATGCAATGACTCTAGTGGATAAATGTGGTTTATGAAAGGATCACACATGCAATGACTTTGGTGGATCCATGTGGTTTAGTAAAGGAACACATATACAATGACTCTAGTGGTGGTTTAGAAAAATAAGACACATTCAATGACTCTGGTGGTGGTTCAGGAAAAAACACACACTAAATGACTCTGGTGGATCCATGTGATTTAGGAAAGATGAAATGACTCTGGTGGTGGTTTAGGAAAAGAACACGCATGCAATGACTCTGGTGGATCAATGTGGTCTACGAAAGGAACACACACGCAAGGACTCTAGTGGTGGTTTAGGAAACTAACACACATGTAATGACTTTGGTGGTGGTTTAGGAAATGAACACACATGCAATGACTCTAATGGTGGTTTAGAAAAGGAAGACACATGTAATGAATCTACTAGTGGCTTAGGAAAATACCACACATGCAACGACATCCGGTGGATTAGTGTGGTTTAGGAAAGGGACACACATGCAATTACCCTGGTGGTGGTTTAGGAAAGGAACACACTTGTACTAACTCTATTGGATCCATGTGGTTTATGAAAGGAACACACATGCAATGACTCTGGTGGATCCATGTGGTTCAGGAAAAGAACAAATATGCAATGACTCTGGTGGTGGTTTAGGTAAAGAACACACATGCAATGACTCTGGTGGTGGTTTAGGAAAGGAACAGACATGCAATGACTCTAGTGGATCAATGTGGTTTAGGAAAGGAACACACATTCAATGACTCTAGTGGTGGTTTAGGAAAGGAAGACAGAAGCAATGACTCTGGTGGTGGTTTAGGAAAACCACCCACATTTAATGACTCTGGTGGATCCATGTGGTTTAGGAAAAGAAGACACATGCAATAAATCTGGTGGTGGTTTAGCAAAATAACACGCATGCAATGACTCTAGTGCTGGTTTAGTAAAGGAAGACACATGCAATGACTCTAGTGGTGGTTTAGGAAAAGAACACAAATGCAATGACTCTCGTGGATCCATGTGGTTTAGGAAAAGAAGACATATGCGATGACTCTAGTGGTGGTTTAGGAAAATAACACACATGCAATGACTCTGGTGGATCAATGTGGTTTAGGAAAGGAACACACATGCAATGACTCTAGTGGTGGTTAAGGAAAAGAACCCACATGTAATGACTCTGTAGGTTTAGGAAAAAAGACACATGCAATGATTCTGGTGGTGGTTTAGGAAAGGACCACACATGCAATGAATCTGGTGGATCAATGTGGTTTAGGAAAGGAACACGCATGCAATGACTCTAGTGGTGGTTTAGGAAAGGACCAAACATGCAATGACTTTGGTGGATCCATGTGGTCTAGGAAAGGAACACACATGCAATGACTCTGGTGGTGGTTTAGGAAAAGAACACACATGCAATGACTCTGATGGATCATTGTGGTCTAGGAAAAGGAACACACGTGCAATGACTCTAGTGGATCAATGTAGTTTATGAAAGGATCAAACATGCAAAGACTCTGGTGGATCCATGTGATTTAGGAAAGGAACAGACATACAATGACTCTAGTGGTGGTTTAGAAAATAAGACACATGCAATGACTCTGGTGGTGGTTTAGGGGAAAAACACACACTAAATGACTCTGGTGGATCCATGTGTTTTAGGAAAGGAACACGCATACCATGACTCTGGTGGTGGTTTGGGAGAAGAACACACATGCAATGACTCTGGTGGATCAATGTGGTCTACGAAAGGAACACACATGCAAGGACTCTAGTGGTGGTTTAGGAAAATAACACACATGTAATGACTCTGGTGGCGATTTAGGAAAGGAATACACATGCAATTACTCTAGTGGTGGTTTAGAAAAGGAAGACAGATGCAATGACTCTACTAATGGTTTAGGAAAGAACACACATGCAATGACATCCAATGGATTAGTGTGGTTTACGAAAGTAA